>JAQPPZ010000103.1:10000000-11200000 GCA_028583015.1 Wollemia nobilis | reverse complement strand
GTATATAGGTTTTGGATATTTTAGTATCGACATCTACGACTGACAATAAAGACCATGACACCAATAGATTGGACGATCTTGGATGTGGTGAGACTAGGGTATTTGGTAATAATACCCACTATTGAGTTGGACCATGCACTACTAACTATTTTGATAAAGAGGTGGTACTCAAAGTATGCCACATTCTTTTTGCCAATAGGTGAGATGTCGATGACTTTGGAGGATGTCTGAAGGATCCTCTGGGTACCTATTCGAGGTGCCTAAATACAAATGAGCCATGACCAAACATAGGTCATCTAAATATTGACTCATGGCCCACAATTCCAGTTGAGATAGTATGAGATTGATATCAATGTTGTGTATCAATTCAAGTAAACAAATCTACTTACAATGCTACTATATGTTGTAGTTTCAAGTTTATTGATTGGAGACACCAACAAGAGGTTGTTGCACTAGGGATGGGACGAGGTCATCGCCTACATGAGAGATGAATAGGTGTAGTTTACATGGGATTCATTTATCTTACATAGATTATACCAAACTCTCCATCTTGTTGTCTACAAATATGAGAAGATTTTGGTTTGTCACACTCTTCTTCAATTTTAGGCATGGGAACATCTAGCTATCAGATGATCAGTTGGGCTACCTATAGATCTAGTTGATGCACACGCTCTAACGGGATTCATATGGGATTGAGTCAATGAGATTGGAAAAATATCTTTTATAGGAGTGATGATGGTAGTCCAATAGGTCATTGATGACCTGCAACCAAACCAGGTGATATGGTACCCATGGAGATGGTGCCCAGTATGGTCCAAGGATGGTGTTTAATTGGCTGAGGTATAGAGGATTAGGTGGTTGTGAGGAGCTCATAGAGAGTTTGAGCTCTATCACCTGGATAGGATTTTAAGTTAGTTTGACCTCGTTTAGGGGATCTTATCAATGGGAGAGATTTAGTTTCAATGAGTTACTTGATAGAGATAAATAGGATTTGGTGATCTTTTAGATCTTAAGAGTTTTGATAAGGACGATGTAAATGATCCTCCTATTGTAGATCCTAGGATAGATAATGTGAGGGTTTCTTTAGGCTATTTTTAGTGGTACTAATAGATTTGTCCTACATGGGTTACACTAGCAATGAGGCAACCATGGATGGGGCTAAAATTGAGCAGGATGGCTCATAATTATGTCTATATGACATAGGAGAGATTAAGGTAGAGACCGAGAGATGGGTTTGCAACGTCATGGGCATTGATTATGCCCCCTCTCGGTATAACTTGTGATACTAGGGTACACATTAGTAGGATGATAGAGGAGGTATATCAGAAGGAGAGGGATGTTATGAGGAGGATAGAGCTTCTAAGGGGATAGCTAGGTCAAGCAGTATTTGCATGAGATACAACTTTCAGAGAGAAGGACTAGGTCATAGCTAAGAGAGATCAAATCTAAATTAAGAGGGATGGAGTAACAATAGAGAGGGATCGATTGAGTATCAAGAGGGATGATGTCATAGCCAATATGACCACAATAATGACTAGGAGTAGTGATATGGTTTTCAGAGGCTTTTTTGATCTAATAGCCTTTCTTCAAGCTCAATATACGGTAGAGGTAGCGAGGAGCACTTACTACAAATCACTTTACTATGTAGTTGTTCCTCTAGACCAAAGACAACCTTCTCCATCGAGGACTTGATATTGTTCCTACTCTCAGATGAGATCATTGATGCATCCCTTGCAACAATAAATTTTGTTTCCTCCCTAGCCAATGATGGTAAATCAAAGACCTAGGGCCAGTTTTCTACTCGATGTAGATTTTTTGTTATGATAAGGAGCATAAGAATACTTATTTTTCATGAGGTGCCTTAGCCAAATGAAAGAATCTGAGTGTAAAATTTTGATTGATTGTGGTACACCAGGTCAACATATGATTGAATGATGTATAAATGTATATCAATTATTTATTGATTTATGGTTTTGTTATATTATGTGTTGAGTTGATGTGATGTGAAAATTTGTATTAATTGATTGGATGAATAGATAAATATTGTGATGTATTGATGATGTTGTATGATAGATATGGTGAACATATGTGAGTATAAATTTGGTGTTTGAATTAAATTATACATTTTAGAAAATTAATTTTTATTTGAAAAATTCTATGTATTGAAAGTTTAATGGTAATTTGGCATAATTTCAAAAACAATTTTTTGCAAGTTAATGATTTGAAAAATATATATAATTTATTGAATAGAAGTTAATAAAGAAATCTATAATTAATTTAGAAGATGATAGCAATGTTAAATATGAATTGTCAAGAGGTGTTTCTATTTATGCTAAAGTTGTTCGGGGTGGCCGAACGAGAAGATCTAAGAGGCCCTCCTCTAGCGATTCTTTTGATTCGAAGTCTAAGGAATTCAAAATCCAGGTAAATTTTGCTCGTGGTAAAGTTAAAATATCAAGAGGTGTTTCTTTTTCTGCCAAAGGTGTTCTGGATGGATGAACCAAACGATCCAAGAGGCTCTCTTCGAGGGTGACCCAAAACACATCTCCTTTTGTGATTTTGGATATGATCGACAAAGATATTCAGTCCTCAAGCAGGAAGAAAAGTATATCTTCAAATGATCTAGCTTAAGCTAAATATCAAGCATCGAAGTCAGCTTCTATTGATGCTATTTTTTTCCTTAGCTCTCTGGAGAATAAACATCAGGTCCTTTGGGGTTCTCTTCAAGTGGTCATTGCCTACATCGAGGATATCCAAGTGATGACCCAAAATCAAAAAGGAAATTTCCACCATAACGACTCAAGAAAGGTTGGCAATCCACGTTTATTGGTGTTACTATCTTGGGTTTTCTAATTATGGTTTCTTTTTATGTTGGGTTCCTTCCCTTGTGGGTTGGGTGATCTTATTCTTGTTGGGTGGTTGGTGAGCTGGTGTGTTTTTGTGTCTTTCAATTAAGCTGTTTGGTTATACTATGTGGTTATTTAGGTTAGTTTAGAGACCATGCTGCTCCTTTGTTATGTATTAAGGTTTGGGGACCCTTTTAAAACCCCTTCTATTATCTAATTAAAAAAATATTAAAATGTGATTTGATTAATTGCATTGATGTAAAAATCAAAGTTTAAAATAAATTGACTAAAATTTTAGTATGACTTGATTTTCAAGTTTTGATATGTATGTTGTTTTGAAAGATGTTGACGGACACCCTTGACATGATTTCCCATGAGTTATAAAAGGAAGAAGCATTTTTCACAATTGTATTTTGTTTGTGAAAAAGAAGAGTTAGTGTCAGCATCCAAATATGATTTAAAGTTAAGACTTCTTTGTAAACAAGCTATTTTACATTATGTCTATCAGTTTGAGAAGACTAATTTAATAGTGCTTTGCAAGCTGATATTTATTTATTTTTGGCATCAATAGACTCCAAGCATTGACCTCTTAGCCTAATAAATAGACAAGCACTTACACAACTGTGACTGATAGCATTTTTAGGTAATCCATATCTTAGGAAAATTTATGTCCTTAAAATATTTTTACTTGCTACTAAGTGGTGGCTCTTATAGCCTAATTAATGGATAAGTAGCTTAGGCAAACTAGTGATTTGTGGGTAGTTGATGCCTTTTTTATTTTTTAACAGACAATGTCCATATGATCAAATGCTTTTGGACAGTCATGCTCATATAATATAAATATTTTGGACAATCTATGTCCATATGAAACAATGCTTTTAGACAATCTATACCCATATAATATAAAAAAATTGGACTATTTATGCCCATATAATACAAAGATTTTGGACAATCTATGTCCATATGATACAATGATTTGGATAGTCTATGCCCATATAATACAAAGGTTTCAAAAAATTTATGTCCATATTATACAATAATTTTGGATAGTCTATGCCCATTTAATACAAAGGTTTCAAACAATTTATGTCCATAATACACAATAATTTTGGACAGTCTATGCCCATATAATACAAATATTTTGGACAGTCTATGTCCATATGATACAATACTTTTGGACAGTCTATGTCCATATGATACAATACTTTTGGACAGTCTATGTCCATATGATACAATACTTTTGGACAGTCTATGCCCATATAATACATTGCTTTTGAATAATCTATGACCATATAATACAAAGATTTTTTGAATAATCTATGACCATATAATACAAAGATTTTGGACAATTTATGTACATATTTGTTAGATTTGGATAGTCTATGTCTATATGATACAAATTTTTAGTATAGTTTATGTTCATATTATACAATGATTTTGGACAGTCTATGTCCATATGATATAAATATTTTTGATAGTTTGCGTCCATATTTACTAGATGTGGACAGTTTATGTCTATATTATACAATGATTTTCGATAGTCTATGTCCATATGATACAAAGATCTTGGACAATTTATGTCTATATTTTCTAGATTCTGATAGTTTATGTTCATATTATACAATGATTATGGAAAATATTGTTAGATTTTAATGTAGATTGCAATGGGATATGACAATCACAAGATGCAGAAATATAAGAGAAAGTAAATTTATGAAATTACAAAAATATGCTATAAATAGAAATGACGAAAATTAATACAATATTGCTATGGAGGAAATGGACACTCCATGCAAGATGCTACAAAACTATAATGTACTCAATCACTAATGGAGTCACCTAGTAGTACTACTACTACCTATTGACTTACTTGTCAAACTCTTACAATGAGGCCCTTTTATAATGGAAGATAGATTCCTTGGTCAACACTCTACCTAGTTGTGCAAGGGACACCTTGCACATTTACACTTGTGCATTTATTACATTGCATAAAGTAACTAGATAAATTCCCCTTAAAGTAATATAATGTCCTAAGTATGTAGCTAGGAAGTGTTAGTCTCACAATGACACTGAGAGGGGGGGTGAATCAGTGTAGCTCTTAAAAACTTAAATCTTCAATTCTTAATGCCAAAACAATGAAAGCTTAAAACTCAATAAAGCAAATATACCAAAAGAGCATCACACAACACAAGATGTACCGAGGTTCACCAGTTTTGGCTACTCCTCAAAATTGACTGTTTGGACTCCCATCCAAATCCAGCCTTTGCAAAATACCAATTTTACAATCAATTTACCAGCACCCACTGGAAGGAGCACCAACCCCTGATTTATCTGCACCAATAGAAAGGAGCACCAACCCCTAATTTATCTACACCAACAGAAAGGAGCACCAACCCCTGATTTATCTGCACCAACAGAAAGGAGCACCAACCCCTGATTTACTAGCACCAACTGGAAGGAGCACCAACCCCTGATTTACCAGCACCAACTGGAAGGAGCACCAACCCCTGATGCCAAGCACCAACTTGGACTTCTATTCTGAAACTAGAAGATTGACATAAAGATGCCTTCACTTTTACAAGACCCTGACTGGTCTATTGCTTTCTCAACATTGCCCACTCTTCACACAATACACACCCTGCTCGCTCGCCTCCTGCGCACTCTCTTTCAGCAAGCACTTTCACCCTATTTGAGCAACACGTAATTCTCCGTGCAGACCTCCTTTTATAACCATATTGTATCTTTGTAACTCTAGTTGTAACTCCTTTCATTTCTCATGCGCCACTTGTCAGTTGTAACGCCTTCTAACTGTAACTCCTTTTGTATATATATAGGGTAGGCTTTTCGTCAAACACGTTACATGTTACGAATTGACACATATACCCCTACCATGACTGTTCGTCTTCTCGGTCATGACTGTTCGTATTATTTTCTGTGCATGCATGCATTTTTTATTCTATTTTTATGACTATTCGATTTCTCCTTCTTCGACTGTTCTTATATTAGCTACATGATTTTCTTTTGTAACGGCCCCTGTAACTGCTGTATAACTTTAGTTAATGGTCACATATCTTATTTTGGTTGGGTTCTCTTCTTAGCTCGCCAGAAGAAATGATCTCTTCTTGCACAAAACAAACATGTCATGATATCGCGACACTTTGCGCCTCCTTCGCTTTCTGTTGTACCCAGAAAACACAAATGTGCGATATCGCGACACTTTCGCCCCCCCCCCCTCTCTCCTCCGCAAAAACACATGTCACGATATCGCGACACTTTCGCCTCCTTGCTTCTTCTATTTGCTTGTACCCGTGAAAACACATGTCACGATATCATGACACTTTCGCCTCCGTACTCTTCCTTTTTACTTTTGTCACGATATCGTGACACTTCTGCCTTCTTACTTTCTCTCTCCTCCTAGAGTCGTGAAAATGCGACATGTCGCGATATCGCGACACTTTTTCTCCTTTGCTCTTTCTCTTGCCTTCGGGTCGTGAAAATGTGACATGTCGCGATATCGTGACACTTTTTCTCCTTTGCACTTTCTCTTACCTTCGGTCGTGAAATGTGACATGTCACGATATCGCGACACTTTTCATTCTCTTCCTTCCTGCCCTTTTCGAGTCATGAAAATGCGACATGTCGTGATATCGCGACACTTTTCCTTCTCGGCCTTCCTGCTCTCTTCAAGTCGTGAAAATGCGACATGTCGTGATATCGTGACACTTTTCCTTCTCTGCCTTCCTCTTCGCTTTAACATGTGAATGGAAATTTTTTTTAAGCATGTCGGATATCGTGACACTTTTCCTTCTTTGCCTTCTCTCTTTCAAGTCGCGAAAATGCGACATGTCATGATATCGTGACACTTTTTCTTCTCGCCTTCCTCTTCCTTTACGCGAAAATGGACATGTCGTGATATCGTGACACTTTTTCTTCCTTGCATTTTCTCTTCACTTCGGAATTCAAAAATGACATGTCGTGAAATCGTGACACTTTTTCCTCCTTGCATTTTCTCTTCGCTTTGGACCGTGAAAATGCAACATGTCATGAAATCGTGACACTTTTTCCTCCTTGCATTTTCTCTATGAACATGTCATGAAATCGTGACACTTTTTCTACTCTCCTCTTTCTCTTCTTGCAATATGTCATGAAATCATGACACTTTTTCTCTCTACTATCTCTCTTGCAATATGTCATGAAATCGTGACACTTTTTCTACTTGCCTTTTTCTCTTCCAACATGTCACGAAATCATGACACTTTTTCTTTTGTACTATCTCTCTTGCAATATGTCACGAAATCGTGACACTTTTTCTTTCTTCTTTCTTCCGAACATGTCATGAAATCATGACAGTTTTGCTTGCTTGCGCTTTCTCTCCGAACATGTCGTGAAATCGTGACAGTTTTGCTTGCTTGCGCTTTCTCTCCGAACATGTCATGAAATCATGATAGTTTTTCTTGCTTGCGCTTTCTCTCCGAACATGTCGCGATATCACGATAGTTTTCTTTCTTCTCAACATGTCACGATATTGCGACAGTTTTATTTCTTCTCAACATGTCATGATATCGCGATAGTTTTCTTTCTTCTCAACATGTCGCGATATCATGATAGTTTTCTTCCTTCTAATGTCGATATCGCATTTTCTTCCTTGTGATTTTTATTTTTTGCATATGGGCCACTTCGATCTTTTGGATAATCACTCGTACATACTCTGAAGAACCTCTTAACTCCTGTCCACTTGCATCAACCAATCTGTTTGAAACTCTTGTCCACTGCATCAACCGATCTGTCGATTGTGTTGACAACAATGACAATACTATTGTTGCACCTTGCTCATCAATCTCCCCCTTTGGAATTGTTGGCAACACACATGCAATTTCCTGTAATTCTTCTCCCCCTTTGACAATAATACCAAAGGGCTATTGCAGACTCCCCCTGAGTCCATGCACAACATTCTCAAGCACACGTTATGACAGTTAGCAAAAATTACAAACATGAGCAAAAAGATAATCAAATATATAAATGCTCCCTCTGCGTACAACATGCTGTCACTGCAATATATTCTGCCTCTACTATGGATAAGAAAACTGACTCTTGTTTCTTACTGTTCCACGTGACCAACCTATCTCCAAGATAGAATGCACCTCCACTGGTACTCTTTCTGTCATCTACACATCCTGCCCAAATCTGCATCTGGAAATCTGTCCCAACACTGTCCTCAAATCTGTCCCAGCATTGTCCTCAAATATTTCCCAAAGGCCTTCTTCAAAGGCTCAATCAAATCAACTCAACCAATCATCACCAAGCTGGAAACCATCTGGCTGCTCAATATAAACCTCTTCTTCAAGCTTCCCATTCAAAAATGTTGATTTCACATCTGTCAACAAAATTGACAAGTGACTCACACTTGTACCAACTTTTGTCCAACACTGTACCAACACTGCAATTTTATCGAAACACATATATGCGGCTAGGGCAACATTCTTTCACTAACCAAATTATCTGAACTGTTATAATCCTTAACTTTGGACAGTGGCAATAAGAACCATCACCAGTACAACAATGACATATAGCAATACTACCAATAATGACAACTCTCAATTTAATCACCACCCTTCACGGCACTTCCACAAACTACATGAACTGAAAACATACTTCGACAACTATACGACAACTTCCCCGACTACTTGCCTTTCATCCTCGGGTAATCAAACAAATACATAGGAGCATTAAAATGAAACTTCAAGATTGCTCCCCCCGAGGATGTGCTACCCGGAGTTGCTTAGTGCAATAGCGGAGTAATCTCCTTCGATCCAAGGAGACACGATTTCCTCTCTTCTTTCTTTCTCCAATCTTTCTTGAACTTAGGTTGAAGGTTTTCAACTGCATCCCTATTTTGAACCTTTTCGTGAACTTGAACATTTCTCTTGGGTGGTTGTCTCTTGTACATCCTTGATGGATGATTATTTTCCTTTCTTTGATGCACATGATTTCTTCCCTGTCTGTGTTGCATTCTTTGCGTCTGATGAAATCTACTGTCTTGCCATAGATTAGATACAAAAGTTCTTGGACAAGACCTTGCTATGTGCCCATGACCATTACATTTAAAACATTGCACATGGTGTTCAACAGATGTATTTCTACCAGCATAACTCTTTGATCTATTATTCAATCCACAATACATTGCCTTGTGACCATAAAGGTTGCATCTAAAACAATAGCCATTACAAGCATTATTATGAATAAAGTGAGAGTGATAGAACCTCTTTTGTTGTGGTTGCTTTGTTGTAGATCTCCTTTGAGATTTTCTTCCTTTTGAAGTTTCAGCTTCAAACTTTTCTTGCTTTGATCCTTCAACGAGTGGACTTCTTCTTCTCTGCAGATTTAGAAGATGAAGGTTGTTCAGCTTCATATCCAAGACCAAGCTTAGACATGGGGCTTCTTTGTTGCCTTATCATTTTATCTAGCAACTCTGTGCTCTTCTCAAATTTGAGATTTGTATTGGCCTCTTCTAGTTGTTTCCTCAATAAAACAATCTCCTCTTCTTGTTTGCCGCAAACATCGCTTTTATCATCCAGGTGTGACTTCAAAGCTTCTTCTATTTTCTTGGCTTTATGAATTTGCAAGAAGAGATCTTCAATATTATCCCCATATTCTTCCAACTTCTTGGACAGTCTTTTGTTCTTTTTCCTTTCTATACCCAACTCTTCAAGTGCAGCGATCAACTCACCTTCTAGATATACTTCAGCCTCAGCCTCAAGTTTTTTATTACATTCCTATTTTTCCTCTGTTTTTTCTTCTTCGAATGCCATGAAAAGAGCTTCATCTGTTTCTTCTTCAGAATCCTCACCGGAGTCTGTCTTCTGATGAACTGACATTCTTGGAGATGAAACTTTTCTTCCTGAAGTTGTTGTTTCTGAAATTTGGTTTTTTCTTCCAGTCACTTCTTTCTTGGTGCGATCCTTCATCACTTTCGTCCTTCTCATTAAGTGGACATTTAGCTGCAACATGCCCAACGCCTCCACAGTTGAAACACTTAAATGGTAGCTTTCCTCTGTATTTTCCTTTTCCCCTTATTAGTTTTTGAACAAAGTTTGCTTCCGTTTCATCTGATGTCTCTTCTTCCTCGGATTCTTGTTTTGCTTTTATATTTTTATGTGCTTTAAAAGCAACTTCTCTTTCTGTGGGTTTGGTTTTTCCTATTCTCATCTCATATGCAGTCAAAGAACCATGCATCTCATCCATACTAAAAGTATTTAGATCTTTAGCTTCTTCTATTGTTGAAACTTTAGAATCAAATCTTTTGGGAAGAGATCTTAGTACCTTTTTCACGATGACAACATCTTCCATTTTCTCGTCGAGTCCTCTAATCGCATTAATGATTCCATTAACTCTCAGCATGTATGCCTCTATGTTCTCATCGTCATTCATCTTTAATGCTTCGAACTGAGCTCGATGCGTTTGTAACTTGGCCTCCTTGATCTTATCATCTCCTTCATGAATGCTCCTCGGTTTGTCCCATATTTCTTTTGCCGTTTTACAACCCATAATTTTTACTAGTTCACTATCCATTAATCCGCACATGATAGCATTCTTTGCTTTTGAGTTATTCTCAAACAATTTCTTATCGGCAACATCGGTTGGAGAAGTGGTGGGTATTGTGTATCCACTATCTACCGAATCCCAAATGTCGTATCCCAAAGCACAAAGATATGTTTGCATCCCGAGTCTCCAAAATGTGTAATTAGTTCCATCCAACAATGGTGCTTTGTTTGATGAGAATCCTTCACCACCTGCCATTGTCTCACTTCCAAGATCAACCCTAGCTGATTTAGCCTGACAAGGGAAACTGGCTCTGATACCAATTGTTAGTCTCACAATGACACTGAGAGGGGGGTGAATCAGTGTAGCTCTTAAAAACTTAAATCTTCAATTCTTAATGCCAAAACAATGAAAGCTTAAAACTCAATAAAGCAAATATACCAAAAGAGCATCACACAACACAAGATGTACCGAGGTTCACCAGTTTTGGCTACTCCTCAAAATTGACTGTTTGGACTCCCATCCAAATCCAGCCTTTGCAAAATACCAATTTTACAATCAATTTACCAGCACCCACTGGAAGGAGCACCAACCCCTGATTTATCTGCACCAACAGAAAGGAGCACCAACCCCTGATTTATCTACACCAATAGAAAGGAGCACCAACCCCTGATTTATCTGCACCAACAGAAAGGAGCACCAACCCGATTTACGGGAGGAGAAACCCGATTTACCAGCACCAACTGGAAGGAGCACCAACCCTTGATGCCAAGCACCAACTTGGACTTCTGTTTTGAAACTAGAAGATTGACATAAAGATGCCTTCACTTTTACAAGACCTTGACTGGTCTATTGCTTTCTCAACATTGCCCACTCTTCACACAACACACACCCTGCTCGCTCTCCTCCTGCGCACTCTCTTTCAGCAGCACTTTCACCCTTTTTCAGCAACACGTAATTCTCCGTGCAGACCTCCTTTTATAACCATATTGTCTCTTTGTAACTCCAGTTGTAACTCCTTTTATTTCTCATGCGCCACTTGTCAGTTGTAACGCCTTCTAACTGTAACTCCTTTTGTATATATATAGGGTAGGCTTTTCGTCAAACACGTTACATGTTACGAATTGACACATATACCCCTACCATGATTGTTCATCTTCTCGATCATGACTATTCGTATTCTTTTCTGTGCATGCATGCATTTTCGATTCTATTTTTACGACTGTTCGATTTCTCCTTCTTCGACTGTTCTTATATTAGCTGCATGATTTTCTTTTGTAACGGCCCCTGTAACTGCTGTATAACTTCAGTTAACGGTCACATATCTTATTTTGGCTGGGTTCTCTTCTTAGCTCGCGCCAAAGCGACCTATCATGAAATCGTGACACTTCTGCCTCTTTGTCCTCTTCTCGGCTTGTACCCACGAAAACACATGTCGCGATATCGTGACACTTTCGCCTCCTTGCTTCTTTACTTGGTTCGTACCCTCAAAAACACATGTCGCGATATCGCGACACTTTCGCCTCCTCTCTTTTGTTTGCTTGCACCTACGAAAACACAACATGTCGCGATATCGCGACACTTTCGCCTCCTTGCTTCTTCTGTTTGCTTGTACCCGTGAAAACACATGTCACGATATCGCGACACTTTCGCCTCCGTACTCTTCCTTTTTACTTTTGTCGCGATATCGCGACACTTCTGCCTTCTTACTTTCTCTCTCCTCCTAGAGTCACGAAAATGCGACATGTCGCGATATCGCGACACTTTTTCTCCTTTGCTCTTTCTCTTGCCTTCGGGTCACGAAAACGCGACATGTCACGATATCGCGACACTTTTTCTCCTTGCACTTTCTCTTACCTTCGAGTCACGAAAAATGCGACATGTCACGATATCGCGACACTTTTTCATTCTCTTCCTTCCTGCCCTTTTCAAGTCACGAAAATGCGACATGTCGCGAAATCGTGACACTTTTCCTTCTCTGCCTTCTTGCTCTCTTCAAGTCACGAAAATGCGACATGTCGTGATATCATGACACTTTTCCTTCTCTGCCTTCCTCTTCTTTTCAAGTCGCGAAAATGCGACATGTCACGATATCGTGACACTTTTTCCTCCTTGCATTTTCTCTTCGCTTTGGACTGCGAAAATGCGACATGTCGCGATATCGTGACACTTTTTCCTCGCATTTTCTCTTCGCTTTGGACCGCGAAAATGCAACATGTCATGATATCATGACACTTTTTCCTCCTTGCATTTTCTCTTCGCTTTGGACCGTGAAAATGAAACATGTCATGAAATCGTGACACTTTTTCTACTCTCCTTTTTCTCTTCCAACATGTCATGAAATCGGACACTTTTTCTTCGTACTATCTCTCTTGCAATATGTCATGAAATCGTGACACTTTTTCTACTTGCCTTTTTCTCTTCCAACATGTCACGAAATCGTGACACTTTTTCTTCCGTACTATCTCTCTTGCAATATGTCATGAAATCGTGACACTTTTTCTACTTGCCTTTTTCTCTCGAACATGTCACGAAATCGTGACACTTTTCTTGCTTGCGCTTTCTCTCTTGCAACATGTCATGAAATCGTGACAGTTTTGCTTGCTTGCGCTTTCTCTCCGAACATGTCACGAAATCGTGACAGTTTTGCTTGCTTGCGCTTTCTCTCCGAACATGTCGCGAAATCGTGACAGTTTTCTTGCTTGCGCTTTCTCTCAACATGTCGCGAAATCGCGACAGTTTTCTTTCTTCTCAACATGTCGCGATATCGCGACAGTTTTCTTTCTTCTCAACATGTCGCGATATCGTGACAGTTTTCTTTCTTCTCAACATGTCGCGATATCGCGACAGTTTTCTTCCTTGCTCAACATGTCGCGATATCATTTTCTTCTTGTGATTTTTAGCATATGGGCCACTTCGATCTTTTGGATAATCACTGTACATACTCTGAAGAACCTCTTAACTCCTGTCCACTTGCATCAACCAATCTGTCTGAAACTCCTATCCACTGCATCAACCGATCTGTCTGACTGTGTTGACAACAATGACAATACTGTTGCTGCACCTTGCTCGACAGGAAGGTACATTTACATGTTCCAAATGATGTAATAGACTCTAACTCTAACAAGTCTATGTCCATATGATACAAATATTTTGGACAATTTATGTCCATAAAATACAAATATGGTGGATAGTTTATGTCCATGTTGTTGGATTTGGATAATTTATGTCCATATTGTTGGATTTGGATAATTTATGTCTATATTGTTGGATTTGGACAATTTGTCTATGTTGCTAATGTTAATACCCCTAATTTTAGGTCTTATTTAGATAATAACTTTAAATGGATATCTTGCCATCAATGATATTGATGTGAAGTAGGGAAAAATTGTGCACCTAAATATGGGTAACAAATTGCATCTATCTCCTATTGCTCATAAGCACCAAAACGAAAGCATGCAAGTAAGATGGAAAAGATACCAAATAACAAGAAATGAAGCAAAGTAAATTATTATCTTATTAATCAATGGATCAAATCCAGGTTACAAATACGTTCCCTCGAGGGCTCAAATGAATGATACAAATATTACAATTTTTTTGTGCCCAAGGATCAAATCCTTGAAAGAAATTTGGTGCACATCCAGTGTCTTTCCTCGTATCCACAATTGAAATGGGCAACCCAAGGTTTTCACCACTTGGATATTTGATTATTTGAGGTCCTACGCTGTTTCCCCAATGCATTGTATAACCTACATATGCACACAAGGAAACAAGAAAAGTCAAATATCAAGTGTGTATGATCTAAAACATGTAATCCCCACAGGCAATAAAGGAGCATATGTAGCGCGCCTATACCAAATAAACTCCAAATGCTATGAAATTATAGAGGTAAGTAAAATAAGAGGCTTTGGGAATATATCACCAAAAATTGCATCAAAATTGCATCTGTAGGTATGGCGTAATTGTAGTGTGCTTCTCTAACCTACAAAACCCAAAGCATGCAATTCCTGCCCCTACAGCTATCCAAAACAAATGAAAATTTGATAGAATGAATAAAATAACATTTTAAAACAACCCATATAGTCATATTTCAGAATAAAGCATAGATCTTGATGCATGCTTCGGTGGGTCCTACAAGCCTGCAAAAATTTCAAATCATAATATCTTGGCCAATATAGCTCAAAAAAGCATGAAATTTGAGCTGCAACATCATATGATACTATAGAAAATACCTATTTAAAAATAGTCATAAAATTGTTGATAAATTTGTATTTATTCTAGGGTGGGACGAATAGGATTGTCACAAATTGGGGGACTCTCGAGGGTGGGACGCCCACCGATTCTGCCTAAATTTTACCACAAATTCCATTGGGGAATGGTCCAAAACACTAAAGGGGGTAATATCATTAAATTTGGGGTATAAATTCACTCGATTGATAGGCATTTATAAACAAATTGTGTCTCTCTAAGTCACTTGATAACCTCCTTCGCTAAGATGATATCTCGAGGGAAAGAGAGCACAATCAAGTGAGGGGAAATCTCAAAAATGCTCCATTTCTTAAACCTTAAACTCCTCTCCACTTGTGTGGAAAATGCATCCACTTTATAGCCACAGGGGGCTCATGTGCAAAAGGGCATGCGTGGCAAGAGGCGCCACTTGGCCACCGAGGTGGCATGCATTGGAGGGGGAAGAGAATCTCCCAAATTGGTCTCCCTTATGAAGCATGACATAAATATGTTGCATGATCTGACTTGTAGGCATGGGTAGGCAGGATAAATGATCGTTACCTGATGCCATTTGTCCAGATTTTACTTTTTTCCAGTCAAACCTGCTATTCGCTCCACCCTAGGTCGAATGCTGCTATTCACTCCAGGGTGGGACAAATAGGATTTGTATTCATCCCAGGTGGGACGAATAGGAACAGGGTGCCAACATATCCTAAAAATGGCCTGGAACCTTCCAAAACCTTGCACTAAGTGGATAGAACCATTGTATACCTTCTGAGGGTTGCCCTAGGGGCCTTGGTATGTCAATTTAGCCGTTGCTTTTGGTAGCATAATCATATTGACCTGATTTTAGTGTCTACATGATGTCATAGGATTTTTTTCATCTAACTTATTTTTATAAATAAAAATTCAAGATGTGTTGTGGTGATTCTTAAGGAAGTGGATTTATCCATGTCTGTACTTGCATACGTGTATAAGATATAAATGTTTTAAGTTTCATTACTCCAGGTATTTATTAGGGCTTGTAAGAAAATAAAATATGCTCCACTCATCACCTAGCAGGCATTAATAAGAGGCTTGAAATCAAGAATTTAGAATTTAATTGTGGATTTATAAGAAGTCATCCATACCTTGCAACTTGGGGATTAACATCATTTGGCAAGTAGGAGATAATTTTTTGATTAACAAGATTGATGAGTCCTTTTGAGGAAATAAAGTCATGTCAACTTATTATTTTTAAGAACTATGGATTGATCTTGATCCATGATAGGCATATATGCCTCATATGTTGATCAATGGTCAAAACCAATCCTAGTTCTATTTTAATTTTTTATGCATATATGAACTAATTTGTAGAGCAAACAACTAATGCAAGTATGCAAACATGATAATCAATATGTATTTCATTTATTTTTTGCTAGCATTCAAGACCCAATATCTGCAATTGTCTGTATAGTTTAGATTCTTTAATGCAACCCACTGATTATCTATCAGATTCCCTCTCATGGCATCTCTGTTTGTGAGTATAACAAGGTTGTGTCACTTTTAAAAAATAAGCTATTACCACTAAAAGACTATTTTAGGAGACTAATATAGAATTAGTGTAAACCTGTGGAAAAAATCACGCAAATCAAGTAATCCGATATTGATTGAATTGACATATATATACAATAGCAAAATAGTTGGTTGGGTAACCAACCAACTTCTTTGTTGGTTACCTCCTTAACCAACTAGGAGAAGCGCATGCTTAATTAGAATTAATGTAATAGCCCGCCCATGAATAATATTGCCCTATAACAAGCTATATGATGTGCGCTAACATCCCCCCTTATTACATTAATGGCAAATGCAGAGAGCTTTGCGAAATACTTTGAACTTGACTCGTCCAAGTGCTTTGGTGAAAATGTCTACAACTTGCTCTTCAGTAGGGATGTATTGGAGTTGTATATGATGCTTTGGAACTTCATCACGAATAAAGTGACAACGAGTGTCAATGTGTTTGGTGCGATCATGAAAAATGGGATTCTTGACAAGGTTCAAAACACCTTGATTATTGTAAAATAAATGTAGTGGAAGATTTATTGGAAGACCCATATTTGTGAGAATGCGATGGAGCCATATTATCTCACAGACAGCTCCACTGGTTGCGTGATATTCAACCTCTGTAGAAGAAATAGAAACCACCTGCTGCTTTTTGCTATGCCAAGAGACATGACAAGAACCAAGATGAAAGATATATACAAAAGTTGATTTTCGGTCATCAATGGATCCAACATAGTCAAAGTCTGTGTATCCTTGTAAATAAAACTTGTTATTCTTTTTGTATTCCAAGCCAAAATATGTTGTACCACGGACATAATGTAGAACTTTTTTTGTTGCTTTCCAATGACTTACTTTGGGTTCCTGCATGAACCGCGAATGATACCCTACAACAAAACTGAGATCAGGCCTGGTATTGGTTAGGTATATAAGACTCCCGATCAATTGACGATAGAGAGTGCTATCTACTCGTGGAGATTGATCATATCTTGACAACTTAAATCCTGCTTCCATGGGAGTAGCTTTTGACTTATAGTCAGTCATGCGATATTTCTCAATCAAAGGCTTGGTATATTTTTTCTGTGTAACTCTGATATGATGGTTTTTTTTGAGTTACTTCTAAACCAAGACAGTAGTGCAAAATTCCTAGATCCATCATTTCAAAAGATGATTTGAGATCACTTTTCACTGTATCAATCATATCTTCTGAACTACCTGTTATGATCAAATCATCTACATATAACACCAAAATCACTATGTTAGAATCATTGTTCTTTATATAGAGATTCACATCTGACGGACTTCATTGGAATCCATGTTGTAATAGGTGACTATCAATTTTAATGTACCAAGCTCGAGGAGCTTGTTTTAGCCCATACAAGGATTTGATTAACTTGCAATCTTTCTGTTCTTGTCCTTTGACAATAAATCCTTCAGGTTGAGTCATGTATACTTCTTCTTGTAGATCACCATTAAGAAAGGCACTTTTTACATCCATATGATGTAACTTCCATCCAAACTGAGCTGCCATAGCACACAATACTCGGATGGTGGTCATTTTTGTAGTAGGAGCGAATGTCTCTTCATAATCTATGCCTTATTTTTGAGCATAGCCCTTTGCAACCAGACGGGCTTTATGCTTATCAATTGTACCATCTACCTTATACTTTACTTTGAATACCCACTTACAACCGATGGGTTTCTTTCCTGAAGGCAGATTTACTAGCTTCCAAGTATGATTTTTCATGAGAGATGTATGCTCTGCTTCCATAGCACCCTTCCATTGAGGCTTACTAAGATCTTCCTGAGCAGTTGTGGGTTCATTTTCATCCAATGTTGTCAGATAAACCCTTTCATCCTCTATATCCATTTCTCTATCTTCTGTTGCATCTACGGATAATTCATCAAACTAGTGACAAAGTTCATCAACTTCTAAATATGATGCGTCTGCCTTCTTCTACTGAGTGATATTACGTGTACATGGTCGATCTAGATTCATATTTGGAAGTGAGGCCAATTTATAATCTCTCAAAGTGTTGGTATACCATTTTGGAATCTTCTTCTAAGGAGGTGAAGTCTCTTGCTTAGGCTCATCATCCTCATGATATACTGTTGTAGAGGCAGTGTTTGATGTGAAAGCTTCATCAAACACTACATCTCTACTTATATGTGTTTTCTTGGTTATAGGATTGATCAAGCGATATCCCTTTGAATGCTTATCGTAACCAAGAAAGATACATTGCAAGGTTTTCTCATCTAACTTCTTCCTTCTCTGTTTTGGAATACACATGAAGGCTTTACATACAAACACTCGTAGATGAGAAATGGAGGGTTTCTTACCACTCCATGCTTCTTGTGGAGTTTTGACTTGTAGAGTCCTTGTGGGTGCTCTATTTAGGAGGTATGATGTTGTATTGACTGCCTCTGCACAATATTGATCTTCAATATGGGCTCCTTTTATCATACATCAAACCATTTCCACAATGGAGTGATTTCTCCTCTTAGCAACACCATTTTGTTGTGGTGTATATGTTGTTGTCAGTTGTTGTTTTATCCCATGTTCCTTTAGGAATGATGAAAACTCTTTGGAAGTATATTCTCCCTATCGATCTAAGAAAAGGGTTTTGATGAAACATCTAGACTCTTTTTCTACAAGTTTCTTGAATTGTTGAAATTATGAAAATGCCTCTGATTTCAATTGGAGGAAGAAAACCCACATCTTTTGGGAGTAATCATTAATGAACAATTGAAAGTACTTCTTTCCACCATAACTGATTGGCATAGGACCGCACAGATCGGTTTGTACCAACTCCAAAGGTTTCTTAGCTCTGGAAGAACTAGGTTCAAAAGGTACCTAGTGTCGCTTCCCTACTAAACAATCTGAGCAAATGGGTAAGATGGAGGAGAGATGAGGAAGTTTGCTCACCATTTCATATTTACTCAATTTGAACAAATACCCTCAACTGATATGCCCATATCTTCTATGCCAGAGAGAAGTGGCCTCATTTGTAGTTTTAGCTAGAGCAACATGAGGAGTTGAAAGAGCATCAAGAATGAACAATCCATGCTTGTAGGAACCAGTTGCAATATGTTTACATTTTTGGGTTATAAAACATCTCTTCTTGCATTTTACAACTCGAAATAAAACATCCATTTTTCTATCCAACATTTGGGGAATAGACAATAGATTATTGGCTAATTTGGGGACATAGAGAACCATCTCTAACATCTACCATCGGGGAGAGTGACATAAACATTTCCTTCTCCCTTTACTTGGTATACTTGATCATCAGTAATGGTGACTGGATTTCCCTCTTTCTCTTCAAATGTTTCAAACCATGATTTGTCTCCAGTCATGTGTTTGCTAGCTCTCAAATCAATGTACCATACAACATCTATCTGGGAAGATGAATTATGGGTCATGAGCACCTTGTGTGCTCTTTCAGAATCAAAATATGAATCGGACCCTGAGAAAGCTGAGTCTGAATGGGAGTTACTATAAGAAACATTTCCCTTAGGTTGCTTATGTTGCTTTTTATATATTTTTTTCTCTTTCCCTTTCTTCTTATGAGATTGATCATTTTGTTGCTTATTTTTGAACCAACACCTGTTGGTGTCATGGTTATTCATATCACAAATCTTGCAATATTTATCCTTCTGCTGATTTTGTTTCCCTTTTCCTTTGAAAGAAGGACCCCATTTTTGAGACTGTCCTTGTTGCTTACCCCTTTGTTGGGTGGAAAGGGCATTATCTGGTACCTCATATTTTTGAACCTGATTGGCCTCCTCAGTCTGAAGTAAGTTTACCAACTCCACAAAAGTTACTTGTCTACCAAAAACGTTGAGGGAAGTGATCAACATTTTATAGGAATATGGCAATGCTCGCAAGATGACAGAGTTCAAGATATCATCATCCACTGGTTTTCCCATAGCATTTAGTTTGGCTTTCAGTTCTGCCACTCTGCAAAGGAAAAGATCAACTGTCTCCCTAGAATTCATACTGAGGGTATGTAGTTGAGTTTGAAGGTTGAGAATAGTGGACTGATTCTTTCCTTCATACACAATATTCAAAGCAGCCCAAGCTTCATGACTGGTTTTGGCATCACAGATATGAGGTTGGACCTCATCTATAGTAGCAAGCAGGAGAAACATGAGACCTTCCTTGTCCTTCTTATCCCAAGCTTCTTGATCAATTCCTACTGTTTGAGGGCGTTTTGTAGTGCCACTCACTACATCCCATAAATCTTCCACCTGAAGAATGGCTTTCATATTTGTCTTCCATGGAACAAAGTTAGGACCTTTTAGCAACTGGGAGTCTGAGAGATATTTGTGAATAGTGGCCATTGTGAAAAACTCCTTATTTCCCCCTTTTGTTTTAGAATTTTGCAAGAAATGTACTTGGATCCCCCCTTGTTTTGGAAAAATAAACAATAGGGAAAAAGAAAAAAATTTGCCCTGTTTCAAATAGGCACAAAGCAACTTATCCCTCCAAATATCCATTTTGTCTCTTTGGAAAATAATTGTGGGAAGCAACTTTGAAAACAATTTTGTGTTAATTGTTGGCAGCAACTTTGAAAAACAACTTTTGTGCAACAATTTTTTTTTTCTTTTTAGCAATTTTGAAAAAAAAAATTGAGCAACTTTTGTTGTCAACTTTGTCAAAAAAACAAATACTTTTGTGATGGTCGGTGGGGTTGGAACCCCCGACCTCATCCGCCATGGGAAGCGAAACAAACTTCGGCTACACAACCGTTGTGATATGAGAAGGCACAACGTGCCTGTTAGCAATGCTGCAAAGGCGCTAGAAAAAAAACAAAAAAAATATTTTCTTTATTTTATGGTCAATGGGGTTGGAACACCCGACCTCCCCCATCAAAAAAAGGAGCCGAACCACCTTGGATACACCGTTCACGGGGAAAAAAAGGCACAATGTGTCTTTTGTCTGCACCTGAAATCCTGAATAAAGCAGTGAACAAATCAAAAATACCTCCGGGAGATTGGAATCCTGTACCTTTTGCAGAAACAAACTTAGGATCTAGCAAGGGTACCGGCTGGGCTGGCGCTTGCCATAGAGAGGTAGGAGAATACAATTGCAAATGTACACAACTGCCTATGTAAAAAGAAAAAAATAAAAAAACTCCTTTATCCCACATGCACGAGGGAAAATAAATTGGTTTGTTTTTAAATCATCTGCAACATTATGTATTTTGATTGCCTTCGGGCAATCATGCCTTGCCCTCCTTTTGCCATCGAGCCAACCCCCGCATGCCACGTGTAGCCACCGAGCCAACCCAACGTGCCACGTGTCACCCATGTACTTGTCAACTTCTGAGCAATCCATGTCCTGCCATGTGTAACCCGTATCCCTATCAGCGTCCCTGTCAGCGTTTGTGAGGTCTCGTCAGCGTCCCTGTCAGCGTCTACGAGGTCTCGTCAGCATCCCTATCAGTGTCTGTGAGGTCTCATAATGCATGCCTATCAACGTTTGTGAGGTCTCATAATGCGTACTTGGTTCCAAGTCTTCCTCGATATTTGTGCCTAGTTCTAGTCTCGCCCGCTTGGCCGCCTAGTTTTGGTCTCGCCCACCTGGCTCTGGTACCATGTAAACCTGTGGAAAAATCATGCAAAACAAGTGATCTCATATTGATTGAATTGACATATATATACAATAGCAAAATAGTTGGTTGGGTAACCAACCAACTTCTTTGTTGGTTACCTCCTTAACCAACTAGGAGAAGCGCATGCTTAATTATAATTAATGTAATAGCCCACCCATGAATAATATTGCCTATAACAAGCTATATGATGTGCGCTAAAAATTAGGTTTACTGAACTCATGATTTTTTTCACCCACAACAACCTAACAAACAACACCCTATATGTGTTAAATATTTGTTTTAGTTACTGCAGGGGATAAAGCCAATGGAGTAAATCGATATATGATGTTCAATCATACTAAAGTGCAAACACACAAATCATGCTAAATAAATATTGATGGAAGATGCAAAATATGTATATGATCCTAAGAGCAGGTATTTTCTAGCATCAGAGACCTAGTGTGAATGCAATGCAAGTGTATGTTATCCTAACTAGTGGTCATCATCACCTCATTGCAAAATCCCCTGATTTCTACATGCACACACAATCAATGCATAAATATAAGCATACAGTCATGACAATCATAATTATGCAAAAGATAATATATGATCAATAGCTCAATGCTTTTGAGTGAAGGAGAACATAAATTATTCCTCGTTAAATGTTTTTAGAGTTGCAAAAACCATCTAAGCAAGAAATAATTCTCATCCTCCCATCCTTAGAAGCTATGAGCTTAGGCATTTTTGGGGAAGGAAAACAATGAGAAGGTTATCCTTTATTAAATTTTACATATTGATGAGTGAAATTCATCAAGCAAAGAATAACCCTTGTCATCCCCTTATAAAAAGACTATGTTGTGCAATACAAGTAAATTCCACTAGCACACCATCCCTAATATAATGTAAAAAGGTAACCGTTGCATCCCAATGGAGTAATAAAAATAGTGCATAAGAAGCAAGCCAAAATCCTAAGGGTAGATATCCACTTAGCATCAATAACCTAATGCAAGTATAATGCATACAAGCTAACCTAACTATTTGTCATCATTGATTCATAGTGGAATCCCCTAATTCTAGATGCTCAAGTAGCCATGCAAAATGCAATTATGACAAGAAGAGTGAAATGATATGTGAATATCTTAAGGCTTTTGTGGGAGGGATAGGAGAATTATTCCCTATAAACATTTTTAAATAAAAACTATTTGATCAAAGGATAATTCTCATGTTTCAATCCCTAAAAGATGTGATATACGACAAGCAAACTATGCATATGTGAAACATAAAAATTGTGCAAAATCAGACAATAAATGCTTTATGTATGTAAGGTTGTTGATGATTAAAAATATTTAAAACAAATGTGTTTGATGCTTGTGATTTAAAAATTGATGCTACATAGGGTTTTCATGATTACGCTTCATCATATTGCCCTAATTTCATAAAAGGAGGTTCTATAATAAATTTGATAAAGGCTTATACCAAGGTAGGATATTTGATCTAATTATCCAATATCATTATGTGCTTTGGAAACTTTTTGATATTAAGTAATCCTAATTCATTCACCCATTTTAGGTATAATGGTAAATTCAATAATTGATAAAGTTGAATTTGTGATAGACCTTTATATCGAGGAAAAATGTTTGAAAAAATAATTCCTCATTTGTTGGGTGTATCAGAATGCTAACGCTTACCAATCATTGAATTATTCTACCCCATATTCTATCTAGGTATAAGAATGAATCACAAATTGATTAGATATTTGATGAAAGGATTAAAAATTTGATAAAGTTATATTTGTTATTTTTGGATTTGTGATAGATCCTCATACCGAGGAAGAAGGTTTGCTATAATTGTTATTCACTTGTTGGGCGTATAAGAATTCCAACACTTGCCAAGCATCAAATCATTATATCCCACCTTCTATCTGGGTATAAGAATGAAACACAAACTGATGAATATGATGTTTTGAAAAATATTGTTTGATGAACATATCCAAATATTGATGAAATTGAATTTTTTGATAGATCCTTACATAGAGGAAAGATATTTGATAAAGTTATCCCATCATATTGGATGCTTTCTAAGATTTTCAAGCACTTGCTAATTATTGAATAATTCTATCACCTACTTTTCCTAGGTGTAAATATGAATTATAATATGTTATGATAAAAGATGTGTGAGAGAGGAGAAGAATTTTTATTTAGGGCAAAAAATTACTAGCTTAGACTACCCTTTTATATGCCACCCTAAAGTTGACATTGTAACATCAACGTCATCATTGAGTGGTAACAAGTTAGAGGGAAAATATAATAAAAAATGAGATAAAGATGTTGAAGAAGTGATGAGATGTACATTAAAAAAAAGTCATTAAATAGATTTTCTACCTTAGGTTCCTAACTAAGATGAAAATCTACAATGCAATCTATCTTGACTAGGATCATCACAGGTTACGATGAATTATCTTGACTCCATATGCAAACAAAAAGCATATGAACACAAGCAAGTGAAATTGGCATTCAATTATGCAACAAGAAAACACCTGATCAAGCAAGCAATGCATAAAATCTCTAGATATTTTAGAATCTAGAAGGAGAAGCCAAGGTATTGAAATATATTTGTGTCATGATTGGCAACTGCTATATGCCATCAAGACCTCAAATTCTTTTCTAAATTTTGAAAAATCAAGAGGATGGGAAAGGATTTTGGGAAGTCATCGAGGAGATCCACTAGCTTAGTGATCTATTACAAATGCAATGCAAGTGATACTATTTGCTAACTAGGATCATATTCACTTTATTATAAGACGTCCCCTCATGAATTTATGGTATGAACAGACAAATGCAAACAAACATGTAGTCAGACATATGAAAGCAAGCAAAAATAGTATATAGGTAAGCATGCACACAATCAAGCATGTGAGCAGAAAAACATGCAGATTCAAGCATAGTATATTTTTAAGTGTATTATATTCATAGGTTATTTGTGTTCCTTACCATCTAATACAACCGAGTGATATGCACTTGACTTATACTTAGCTATTATTATGAAGGGACCTAACTAGTTGGGTTCAAATTTACCCTTAAGGTCCTCTTTTGCATTAGTGTTTTTTAGATTTTCCTTAAGAACCAGGTCTCCTACTTCAAAGGAATAAGGTTGCACCCTCTTCCCATAGGCTTTCTTAACTCTTTGATGACAAACTTGTAAGCGTTTTATGGCACAAATTAGCTTTTCATCAAGCAACTCTAGTTGGCCAAGACATGCATGGTGATACTCATTGCTAACTAACACATCCTTTAGAAAAATTCTAAGAGATGAAAATTCTAATTTGAAGGGAAAATGGCCCCAGTCCCATAAACCAAGGCATATCGTATATCTCCAGTTGGAGTTCTTACATTAATGTGATATGCTCATAATGTGAGATATAGCTATAAATGCCAATCCCTACCGGTTTTGCTTATAATTTTTTAAAATATTTTTATTAATGTTTTATTAAAAGCTTCTACTTGACCATTATCATATGGGCAATATGGTGTTGACCACTTATGTTGAATTTTAAATTTAGCTTAGAGTTTGGTGATATCCTTTTTTTTGAAGGAGTGATCCAATATTAGCATGTTAGAAATGCCATATTATGATAAGATTTGGTTAAGGATAAATTTAGAAACTTGAACACCGATACAATAGGATAAGGGTATGGCCTCTACCCACCTTGTCAAGTATTCGATTGTCGTAATCATGAACTTCTGTCCATTAAATAACATTGGATTTATTTTTTTGATGATATCTAACCCCCAAGTAGAGAAGGACCAGGGAGATGTGATCGACTAGAGCTCTTGAGAAGGTGCATAAATTAGGTTATCATGCTTTTGGAATTTGTTGCACTTGTTCATGTGATTACGAGGGTCTCTTTCCATAGTTGGTCAGAGATATCGCGCTTTTTAGTGATGGCACTTCCATTGAAATATCCACCACATGCTCCATCATGAGCATCTTGAACTACTATTTTGGCTTCATCTGAATTTAAGCATCTTAACATAATGCCATCAAATGTTCACCTATATAAAATATCTTCAATTATCATATATTAACAAGCTAATTGCTTGAGGTTCTTTCATTCATTGTGATTTAGACATTTCGATAGAACATCCATTTTAAGAAAATCATATATTTTCTTATACCAAGAGTCAAGGACTGGTGTTTGTTCAATAACAAAGATAGCTAATGGTTCTTGATTGGATTGTAAGGTTGTAGGTTATTTTATTTAATGAATCATAATTGTTGCTTGGTCATATTCCAACTCTAGAGGCATAAGAGATCCAACTACAACCATTGCATCTGCTTGACGGTTTCTAGAGCATGGAATAATATCAATGGTTACCTTCTTAAAAGAAGCCATCAATTTATCCACAATGTCTTTGTATGGTTTGATTTTATCATATTTGGTTTGATAAAATCCATTAATTTTATTAAAAATTAACTATGAATCTCCATAGATGAAGGGGATATTGAATTTTAAAGCTAAGGTTGTATGAAGCCCAAGGATGAGTGCTTCATATTCAACAGTATTATTAGTATATGATAATTGAAGCTTAAAAGATAAGGGAGTTATAATTTATTGTAGTGAGACTAAGAATATTCTTGCTCTTTATCCTTTAACACATCTTGCACCGTTAAATAAAATAGTCTAAGAATCTTATGGTGATGCTTCAAGCGTGCACACTGTCTCATCAAGACATTTGATTTCTAGGGGATGATTGGTTGGCAAAGGGGTCATCGTTAGCTGGTCAACTATTACCTATCCCTTAATCAAATTTTGACTAATGAATTCAAGATCAAGCTCATTAAGGACCATAACCCATTTAGCTATCCTGCCTAAAAGGTAAGGTTTAACCATAAGGTATCACAATGGATCAACCTTAGCTATAACATATATTTTAATATCTCAATTTTTAAGAAGAAAATACCACTACTAGCCACATCTTTTCCAAAGGAGTATATCTGGTTTCATAACTAACAAGGGTCCTACTAATGTAGTAGATAAACCTTTATGTATGCTGGTCATCGTATTGTGCTAACATAACACCTAAGGCATGAAATTTTGTTGCAATGTATAGAAAAAATGGCTTAAGGAGATTTGGGCAAATGAGGATTAGTGGAGATAGTAGGTATATATTTATAGTGTCAAAAGCTTTTTGACACTCATCATCCCATTTAAACTTGATCCTTTTTTTGTAATAGTCTTAAAAGGGTTAAAAATTATCTACCAATTGGGATATGAATCTCAGAATGGCTTAAAGCCTACCTTGTAGACTTCTAAGCTTTGTTAGATTTTGAGGTGGTGGCATATCAGTTATTGTTTATATTTTATTGGGATCTACCTCTTTACCATGTATAGACACTATAAAGCCTAATAATTTACTAGATATTACCCCAAATATACATTTGGAGGGCTTGAGACGAACCTTATACTCCTAGAGTCATTCAAAAATTTATCTTAAGTCTTTGACATGATTTTATCTTTTCATTGATCATCCAAGAAGATCATCAATATAATATTCCACAATATTGTGCATCATATCATGAAATATATATGTCATGATGTATTGATAAGTTGCACCAGCATTCTTCAAACTAAAGGTATAACTTCGTAATAGTAAGTACCTCGAGGAGTAGTGAACATTTTTTTGGCTTGATCTTATGGTGCTATACGAATTTTGTTGTAATAAAAAAATCCATTCATCAAGGATAACATTTCGAAACTAGTTGTAAAGTTGAATATCATGTCTATATTTGAAAAAGGGAAATTATCCTTAAGATATGCTTTGTTGATGTCTTGAAAGTCTATGCATACTTGCACAATACCCTTTTTCTTGGTGAAAAGAACTTTTTTTGAGATCCAATTAGAATAGTCAATAACTTTGATAAATTTAACTTCCAAAAGCTTTTGGAGTTATTCTTTGACTAGCAGAGCAACCTTAGGGTGTATATAATTTTTTTTTCACCTGTTTAGCACCAGGCTTGACTACTAAGTAATGAACAACTAGGGATGGATCTAATCCTGACATGTCTATGCAAGATCATGTAGGATGTCACAAAATTTGGTTAAGAGTTTCATATACTCTTCTATTTCTTCTAAATTTAGTACCTTCCCTAACTTATTATCCATGGGATGTTATTTGATCCTATGTTAACGTCTATGGTCTCTACTTTTAAGATATTTAATTCATCTTCATATTGTGGAGGGGTAGGTAAAACCTCAAGACATTAAATCTCATCGACATCTAAAGTCCATTGTTCAATGTTGGATGATTGTGAGGGATGTGTGACTAGAGAAAAATACCCTTCAATAAGGACATCTTCATGATGCGGGACTTTAGATTTAACCTTAAAAATAATTTGTGTAATTTTGATACAAGGTTTGCTATTGATTGAGAGATTATACTATTATCTTCTTGTGATGAAACTAATCTATGCTCATTGTCAAGGCTACCATTAGAGCTTTGTCACATCTCCTCAATAGATTCAATGCTTATGGTGTTGATTTTTGCATACTATAAAAATAGATCAGAAAAGGAGAAGGGAGAAGTTTCATTGTACTCCTCTTCATCCTAGTCTAGACCTATTGTTAAGGTTACATATTTTTGAGGTTCAAATGAGAAAAGACACACCTCTTAATCGTCATTGCTCTCCAAAGAGAATAATTTTTTTCTTTCGTTATGGTTGGTAAAATATCCTAACCCGCAATATGTGGGCCAAGTTTCAAACTCTAGGGGCTCCTTAATACCTTATTCGTGAAGTCCTAGACTCTTTCCCTTGTATCCAAAGTTATGAAGGATTTTCTTGGGGATAGAGTAAAGGTTAGAAATATAATAGAAGATATATCTTTGCTCTATTTATTGTAGATAGTTCCATGTATTATCTCTTCATTGGTTATCCTTACAAAAATGAAGGTGCAATTTTGTCTTTGCACAATCGTGCCTTATTTGGAATGCAATCCTAGAGCATGAGGTGATGGGGGTAACCTAACCAAGTCTAAGTCTAACAACTCATGGTATTAATTATTGACGTTTATATTGTTAATATCCTCAACCTTTTCTTTACCTTTTGTCATGGATTGACTATTAGTTTCTTCTCCTTAGTTTATTTTTTTCCTTAGGTAAGAAAATCCTTAAGGTATCATCTATGAAGGTATGAGAAGCATTCAACAAAGGGCACAATCAAGATTTTGGGTTTTTTGACTAGATATTATGGCAATAGAAAAATACATAGCTATTGGACACTATGCTATACAATTTACCTTGATATTCAAATTTGACACATTGATGGTAAGTCTAGGGGACAACCTGCATCACGTGGATCTGAGGTCATCCCAAAAGAAGATTATAGTCTATCTCATAGGGAAGCACATGAAATAATGTGTTTAAAATGTGATATCCCACTTTTATTGCAAGAATTATAGTTCCAACAACTTCTCATTCTTCATTATCATCATAGGCCTTTATGAAAATGTTTGACTTTTCTAAGTCTTCCTTGTTGAGCCCTATTTTATGGATGAATCTAAGGCTACAAACATTGATTGATGAACCATTATCAATGAGAACCCTTTTAATGGATTGTTCACCAATATTGCAAGTGATATACAAGGGGATCTCCCAAAGCATAGAGGTAGGTGGAATGCCATCCTTAAAGAAGGATATGGTGGCATGGTTCACACTTCAGGATCCTACCACATTAGCTAGATCACTAGAGCAAACATTTTTAGCTACTATTTTCTCGCTTAGAAGCTTGAATAGGTTTTCTCTATGGATTAGAGAGGTTCACAACAACTTGAGTATGGAGATTTTATTTGGTTTATCCTCTAATTGTTGTTGTTGGAGGTCAAAATATCTTTTGTTTTTTCTTGAGTTTTTAGAACTAAAGGTGATTTTTTAAAATAAACAACACATCTATGTTGCAAAACTAAGGGAGGTTTAGGAGGCAGTTTAAAGGTTTGACCCTTTTCTCTTGCTTGTTGTCTAGTCATAGTGCTAACATGAATCATCCCTACCATGTTTTGATCTGGCAAGGGGATATTCCTATATTGGACGTGATTAGTAGCATCCGTATTTGGTTAAGGGGTCCTAAAATATCCCTAAATCTTGTTTGGAAGAGGTTACTTGTTGAGGACCATCGACCACTATATGATATTCATCACTGAGGTCATGTACCATATTTTTAAGAGTGATACATTTGTTTGCATTATGATAGTTTATGCGATGAAAAACACATTGTTGTTCAACCTTAAAGAAAGGAATATTTTCCCTATTAGGGTCATGCTATCTTATAAGGGATAGCTCTACCATCTTAGCATCCAATAGTTGCATCAACACAATAGATAGAGACTGTTTTAACTTAGTCAAATTTTTGGGAGGCTTTTCTCGAGTCTTAGCTAGAATTAATTAATGTAATGCTACAATAGTAGTAACATTACCTATCTTAGGATTGTTGTTGGGGTGATAGTCATTTACACCATCATCCATAACATGTTTATTTTTATGTTGTCCTTCAGTGTTAGAAGAAGATGACTTCTCATCTTCTTTCTTGGTATTTAGTTGCCCTCTATGCTGGAGGGTGACTTCTATTTGCTTCACAAGATCTATCGCATCATCAAAAGATATGGCATAGGTCATATCTAGGAAACATAAAAGATGATATTGTAAATTACATATAAAGATATGCAATAGATTTATAGGCGATGGATCAAAAGGAAGTTTCCTAACCAATGTTCATCATCAAGGTAATAATTCATTGAGAGATTCATTTTTCCCTTGTTTAAGTTGATATAGGTCATTGACTATGAATTTTTTCACAATATACATCGTAAAATGTTGAATAAACATTTAGCCATATCAAAAAAATTCTTAACTAAATGGTGAGGCAATTGGTAAAATCATTCCAATACCTCACTGCCAAGGCTTGTAGAAAAGAACTTCAATAACAACATCTTGTCATATTTGATGTCGTGGCATGCAACTCAAAAAACTTAAAGGTGGTCTATGGGGTCACCTTCTCCCTTATTCATTTGAAACTTTGGTAACACAAATACTGGAGGATAAGGTCTATTTATTAAGGTACGATCTATAGGTTCATTACAACAATTATTTATAAAATACTTTTCTGCTGCACCTCCTTGAATAGAGGCTAATTGTTGTTTAAACTAATGTTTTTATTTTGCTAAATATTTAAACCTAGTGTTTATATCTTGGAACCCAAGATAAGGAACTGATCACAATATGGACCAGGATTAAGGATTGACTAAAGGGTAATACCGAGCATTTGGATGGGATGATCCAAAATGGATCGTTATGTTATCAATTCCAAGATTGTTTTGAATAGGAAAGTTAGTAGAAGAAATTCTAGAAGGAATATACATGTTATAGAACTTGAAGCAATCACATTCGAAGCATTAGGCATACTGGAAAAGGCATCAACATGTTGAACTTGTGGATGACTTACATGTTGAGGGATAGGAGGATTTAGCCTAAATGGTTTTATATTGAGAGGCCTAGATCCCAAATTTCTTGAGGAAGATAGGATACATGATGACCTCCCTCCTAAGGTTGTGGTAATGAATAAATCTTGCTGAGCACTCATGGGATTATACATCAATTATTGTGGAATTTCTATAATAGAAGTGGGTATTTCCTCTATCCTTAAGACAAATTCCATGGTTTATTTATTTCCTTGTAGGAAAGCTACAAGATGATCCATAGATTTAAATATTACCTCTCCTTGTTCATTATGAACAGGAGAAAGAGTTCCAGAAGGAGGATTTTCTTCCTCTTCTTCCTCAAAGGTTGGATTTTCTACCATAGGTTGCTCCTCTAGAATTTCAAATAAAGCACTCTGATTTTATGCCATTTTTCACACAACGTTATGAGTGATATAGGGAGGTTCTGACATGGTCAAAGAAGGAAAGGAGTCAATTTATTAAGTTTTGTTTTGAGAGTTTTTATAGCAAAGAAGAGAAGATGTTTGATATCCTTGTCACCTTGGAAAATCAACCCTCCTTATGATTCTTGCTAGCCCCTCATAATATACTAGCCAAGGGAGATAACCCCCAAGGTATATGTTAGGTTACTAAAGGGGTTGTTAACCTTCCCCCAATAGGACAAAAAAATTATTTATATTCTTGTTAACTTGATTTAATGTGATTTAACTAAGAAAACATCTTTAGGGACAAGAGAATTTAGCCTAAATAGCTATATATTGAGAGGCATAGATCCCAAATTTCTTAAGGAAGATGGGATACATGATGACCTCCCTCCTAAGATAGTGGTAATAATTAAATATTGTTGTTGAACACTCATGGGATTATACATCAATTGTTGTGGAAGTTCTACAATAGAAATGGGTATTTTCTCTACCCTTAAGACAGATTCCATGGTTTCTTTATTTCCTTGTAGGAAAGCTACAAGATGATCCATAGATTTAAACATTACCTCTCCTTGTTCATTATGAACAGGAGAAAGAGTTCCAAAAGGAGAAGTTTCTTCCTCAAAGGTTGGATTTTATACCATAGGTTGCTCCTCTAGAAGTTCAAATAAAGCACTTAGATTTTATGCCATTTGTCGCACAATATTATGAGTGATATAGGGAGGTGGCATGGTCAAATAAGGAAAGGAGTCAATTTATTAATTTATGTTTTGAGTGTTTTTATAGAAAATAAGAGAAGATGTTTGATACCCTTATGTCACCTTGTAAAATCAACCCTCCTTATGATTCTTGCTAGCCCCTCATAATATACTAGCCAAGGGAGATAACCCCCAAGGTATATGTTAGGTTACTCAAGGGGTTGTTAACCTTCCCCCAATAGGACTAAAAATTGGTTATGTTATTGTTAATTTGATTTAATGTGATTTAACTAAGAAAACAAGATTACATGATCTTGATTATGTGTAGTAAATTTTATCTTTATTAAGGATAAGGTCTTAGGCAAAATATTGTTTTAGATAGGGACTCATGTGATGTTTTTATGTTGGATTCACCAAAGATGTGGTATGCCAAAAGGTGCATAGGGGTGCTAGCCCTAGATGTGTTCTCTTTAGGGTCATTCACATTGGGGTGAGAAAGCAATATTGCTAACCTATCATTGGGACTGCACTTTTGTGTAGTGTTTTATATTTGGTGGGGAGAGATTTAGGTTTACCAAGGACTTATAGATTCCCCTAACTCTATGTATTTGTGAAATTAACCATTAGAAGTCAAATTTAATAGGAATCTGGAGAATTTGGACTAGATGCAAATATACCAACTGAAAAGCGTATTCACTTTCAGGTAAATTTTCTCTAAGGCAACGAATTCACTACTATTGAGTTTTGATTATTCTAAGGTTGAGTCAATTGTTATGGTTGAGTTGATATTTTTGTGGGTTTACATTAAGAATTGATGTAAGTTAGATGGTATGATTTTAGGTATCTACATGGACCCACAACTTAGTAAAGCAAATCAAAAGTATGGAGTGGGATTGAAGCCTTTATGAGAAGTAAAGATCAAGAAACCTAATTCATGATCATAGGATATTTTAATGCCATAACCTAGCTAGATGAAAAATTGGGAAAATTAGGAAAATAATCTATGAAAAAATAGGGGGAATTGATAAAATTGGGGGAATTGGGAGAAGTATGAGAGATTTCTTGGCTTTATTCAAAACAATAATCTATGCAAGGCTGAGTTTTAATAGGATGGCTATACATGGACCAACAACATGATAAAACAACACTTGATAGTAGAAAAATTAGATAGACGTCTACTCTTAGATAATTGTCTAGATGAAGGGACTTGTACTAAAATTAATACCTTGACAAGGATTGGTTCAGATCATTGGACAATAAGAGTTAAAATGGTGATAAGTGAATTAAAAAAATATCACATTTTAAATATGAACATATGTGGGAAGACCATCCTCAATTTTTTGATATGATAGCGTAGACATGGAATTATTTAAGAAATATGGGTTGTATATGCTTTCAAAAAAAATAAAATCAATGACATATAAATTAAAAATTGAACAAAAAGACTTGGAAATATATTTGAGAAGAAATAACTATGAAAAGAGACTTTCAAAATTCCAAAAATATGAGCACAATAATCCAAGCTTAGGGGAAAGGGAGTTGCTTAGTGAATATCATAATATCTTGAGTAATATTGTTATAAACCCCCCACATAGGAAAATATGTAGTCCAAAAAGCCTAACCCACAATGAAAGCTTCTGGACATTTTTCGGAGGACTACCCAAACTGTCGAACTTGTTTCGGCCATATCTCACTCATCGAGACTCGGATTGAGCTAAAATTTTGAGGGTAGATGCCTGAAAAACCCTAGAACGTCTCCACCAATTTTCATATCATTTGGAGCAACACAGATCCTAGCACATCCCTATGTGTGAACAAGATATTTGGCAAGCGACTATGCGAGGGTTTCATCTGGGTTGAGTGCAAGCAGCTCCAGAGGTTGGTTTTTAGGGCCTTCGGGCCCTAGCGGCCAATATTTTTGTGGTTTATGCTCAATATTTTAGCAGGAAATGTTGCAGGGGATCCAAGATGGGTTAGAAATTTATCTTTCAACAGATCATACTGTGAACTTGAGTGACAACGACTTCCAATTTGCTGCACAAAAGAAAAGTGAAAACCATACCTTTCCATGATGTCTAGGGCAAGGATTAAAGAGATCACGAAACAAGTTTCAAGTAGTTGATCAAAAAATGGCTCATATCTCAAGTGAATCTGGTGCTAAGGTGCACCCACAAAATAATTCTACTATGAAAACCCTTGTCAAGGGTAAGAATTTCGAAGACTCAGCCCCAAAAATGAATTTTAGGGATGCCCTCCATGGTGGACAACCTCAGCCCAATGCTAATATCAATATTAGGGCTTCCCATAAACCTCTAAGAATGCCTAAGATTGATCCTAGGAAAATGGAGTCAGGATGTCTTAAAGCAGCTGATGGAACTCCTATTGTTAAGCTTGATATGGGTAACATTCAGATTGGCATTGAAGATTTGGAAAAAAGAGGACTAATTTGTCGGTTCGTGGGTTTTCATCCAAGCCTATCTGCTTTCAAAGTCTGGGCTACAAAAATCTGGAAAACTAAAGGTGAGTTACAAATCTCTATTTATCCAAATGGTTATTTTCTTGTTTTATTTTCTAATAATGAAGATAGAGAGAAAACTTTTCAAGGGGGTCCTTGGTTTTTTGGAAGGGTAGGGCTTTTCATGAAGCCTTGGCATACTAAATTTAAAGTCGAAGAAGAGATGCCTTCTATAGCTCCCGTGTGGGTTAGACTCTTTGGCCTCCCTATTGAATTTTGGAATCCTACTATTTTTTCTTCAATTGGAAACTCTTTAGGAACTTTTATGATGATTGTTGATTGTACTCAAAATTTTGAACATATTATTTATGCTCGAATTTGTGTTTTAATGGATTTTGACAAACCCCTACCTAAAAATATCACATTACAATTTGGGGAAGACACTTGGGAGCAAGTAGTGGACTATGAGAACATTCCTTTTCGTTGTAGAATTTGCCATGAATATGGTCATTTGGCCAGTGCTTGCCCAAATAAAATTCTTGATCAAAAGAAAGAAGATATAAACTCAGCAGGTTTCCAAATACCTAAGAAGAAGAACACTCGAAAAAAACCAGTTATGAAGGATCAATCAAAGTCATCTGCTAATATGTTTGAAATCCTTTCCACAAATGATGTCCCAAGTGAGGAAGAGGAAATAATGGAAACTGAAATCTTAGAAACACAATTTAAATATGAAGGGAAGAACTCAGAGACAAACCAACAAATCAAAGGTTTTCAACAAAAAAAAATGGAGAAAATTTACACAAGAAAAACAATCTTTCAAATGTCAAAACTTCAAATAATGCAGGTCCCAATATAGACTCCGTTGAACCATCTAGTAAAATTTTGGTCGTGTACGAGCATTCTTCAAGGTTAGAAGCCATCTCAGATTCAATTGGAATAAGTCAAGAAATAGGGAAAAAAATTGAAGATGGATTCTAATCAAAAAGCAGGTCGCAAGACCAATCAATATCATATGGTAAAAGAAGGTGAAAAGCTTGTAGAGGAAGGTAAGATTAATGCCCTTCCCAAATTTTTTAGCCCTGGTATTAATGAAGATCATCACTTGGAATATTAGAGGACTCAAAGGGAGTCTTTCAAAACAAAATGAAATTAGAAGAATGATTCGGATAAATCATCCACATCTTGTTTTCCTTCAAGAAACAAAGATGTCAATGGAGGATATGGACTCAATTGCCTGTAAAATTTGGCCAGCTGGAAAAGTGGTTTCCCTCGGTTCCCAGGGGACTTCTGGTGGCATTGCTTGTCTTTGGGACCCAAAAGAGGTAGTTATTCACCATATGGTTGGCAGTTGGGGTCTGTTGGCTATAGCTATTCAAAGTAGACATTCCAACCAAATTATGCTCTGCATTACTGTTTATGCTCCGACTTCTTTGGAGGAAAAAAGAAGACAGTGGAAGGATATAACTCATATTATCTCTCATTTTCCTGAAGCTTGGATCTTGATCGGAGGAGATTTCAATACCATCCTCTCTCTGGATGAGAAAATGGGGGGAAATAGAAATTTGGACAAAAGCACTGACCTCATGAGCGAATATATTGCAAACCTCCATCTTGTGGATATCCAACCGAGATAATGGCCTTATGACTTGGTCTAACAGAAGGCAAGGCTTAGCTTGTATAATGGAGAGATTGGATAGGTTTTTGCTCTCTAAAAATTTCTTAATCCATGGTCACATTCCTAAAGTGAAGACTCTTAATAATGTTGGTTCGGATCATTGGCCGGTCATGGTGGAAATGTGGAAAACCAATGTGAGTTTCTCTCCTTTTCATTTTCAATTAATGTGGCTTAGAGACATTTCCTTTAGACCTCGTGTGCAACAATGGTGGAAGGAAGGTAAACCTAGGCATGGGACTAAGATGTTCTGTTTTGCCAAAAGACTACAATACATTAAATCCAAAATCAAGACTTGGAACTGGAAAGAGTTTGGGGATGTTCATAAAAAAAACATGAAGTTATTGCTCATCTTGAAAATTTGAATAAGAAAATCCGTTTAGATGGCCTCACGAGAGAAGAGAAGTGCAGATGAAATTAAACTCACAACTCGGTTAGAGGAATGGGAAAAAAGAGAAGAAATCTTATGGAAGCAAAAATCTAGAATTCAATGGCTCAAAGAAGGAGATCGAAACACAAATTTCTTCCACAAATCTCTTCTAGCTCGAAGATCTCACAACTTTATTTCTTCCCTTAAAATCAGATTACGGAGATGTTGTTTATACTTGGGATGGCATGAACTCTATTGTTGTTGATTACTTTTCCAATATTTTTGTTGCTACTCCTCTTGACTCAACTTCTCAACAAAATGTTCTTCAAGCAATCCCTTCTCTTATCACTTCTGAGGAGAACTCTATTTTGACTGCTCCTGTTACTATCAATGAGCTTCAACAGGTAGTTTTTAAAATGCAAAAAGGGAAAACCCCAGGTCCTGATGGTTTTCCCATTGAGTTCTACCAAGAGTTCTGGGATATCCTTCATGTTGATTTATTAGAGGTGGTGGAAGAAGCCAGGAAAGCCAAAGAAATTTTGAAGGTTATCAATAAAACTTATATTACTCTTGTTCCAAAATCTCAAGAGGTTGATCATATCTCAACTTTTAGACCTATTGCTTTATGTAATGTTCTTCTCAAAATCATTACTAAAATCATGGCAGAAAGGTTGAAGCCTCTTTTGCATAAGATTATTTCCCCGAGCAAGGGGGTTATGTGGAAGGGCGTCAAATAGTAGATGAGATAGTTCTTGCTCAGGAAGCCATCCATTCCATGGATATGCAAAAATCTCCTTCCATGTTCATTCGGTTAGACTTATCCAAAGCTTATGACAGAGTGGATTGGCACTTCCTTATCAAAGTTTTGAGGCAATTTGGTTTCTCTAAGGATTGGATGGATTGGATTATGGGATGTATCTCTTTAGTTTCCTACTTAGTTCTTATCAATGGCAGGCCTTCTCAGTCATTCCCAGCTTCCAGAGGTATTAGGCAAGGTGACCCGCTATCCCCTTATTTATTCATCATTCTTGTTGAATGCTTGGGTAGGACTATAACCAAAAAGAGGGAAAACAAAACCCTTGAGGGAGTTACCATTGCTCATGGAGCTAGACCTATCTCTCATCTTCAATTTGTGGATGACTCTACTCTTTTAGGTAAAGCTACAGTTAAGGAAGCTTCTAATATTAAGCAAATCATTAGCTATTTTTCTAAGGCTACTAGGCAGTTGATCAATGAAGACAAATCTAAAGTTATTTTCTTTCACTACTCTACTAGACAGGAATCCATGGTCTTGGATAAATTAAGATATAAGAAGACCTCCCTTCCAATCACTTATTTAGGTATTCCCATAAATATTCAAAGGCAAAAAAATAAAGATTGGAATTGGTTGTTGGACAAAGTCAAGAAGAAAATTGGAAAGTGGACCAACAGGTGGCTTTCTTATGGGGGTAGAATCACCTTGGTAAAATCAGTCCTTCAAGCTATTCCTATTTATGTATCTTCCATTTTGAATATCCCAAAGGTTGTTCTTCAAGAATTGGATCAAATCAGTCATCGTTTCCTTTGGAGTGGTACTAAGGAGAAAAGAAAATGGGCCTTGGTGAAATGGGATACTTTATGTCTTCCTAAGAATGAAGGGGGGTTAGGATTCCAGTCTTCTATTAATAACAACAAAGCTTTAGCTGCTAAATTATATTGGAGGATGTTGCATAACCCCAATGCTCTTTGGGCCAATAATCTCCGTGCTAAATATGCTGAGAACAAAAGTCCTGAAGACCTTGTTCGCTATCAACTTCCTACCAAAGGTTCTCCCATTTTAGCAGTTCTTAAGACTGGTGAGGATTTGATAAAGAAAATATTATTTTGGATCATTCATAATGGTCAACAGGAAAATTTTTGGACAGATTCTTGGGATGGTCACAAGCCTTTGATAACTCAGTTTCCCGATTGGAGGCCTTGGATGGAGGAGCTTCACCGAGCTAATCTGGATAAAGGTGGCTAATTACTATCGGTACCATACTGGTAATTCAAAGGTTGGTAGATATTGGATCCCTATTGAGGACTGGCCTATTCAAATCCTAGAAAGGCAAAGACAAGATATCCAAGGCATCCTTCATATGAGATCCCTCTCTTGGTCCCATGAAAAAGATTGTTTTGGATGGAACAACACTACTAAGGGTGAGTATTCAGTTGCTCAAGGTTATTTGACCTTATGCCATAATAATCCCAACCATTCTTCTGACATATTTTCTCAATTGTGGGCTCAAAAGCTCTGGCCTAAGGTGAGGTTCTTTAATTGGCTTTTATTGCATCGTAGGGTGCTTACTAGTGAGCAACTTATGAAGCGTGGTTTTCATGGCCCTTTTAGATGTGAAATGTGTGAAGAGAATGTAGAAACTCTCAACCATATTTTTATTGAGTGTACTTTAGCCTCTGAGCTATGGAGGAGAATGGCCACTTTACTTGGCTTACAATGGTCCAATTTTTTTACTTTTGAACAACTTTGGAGGGATTGGCCTAATCAAGAGGGTGTTGATCATTTTATTAGGCGGTTAGTTTGGATGGGTTCTACCATTCTTCTTTGGAATATTTGGAATGAAAGGAACAACCAAATTTTTAATCAAGATAGGAAGGATATTCACTATATTTGGCAAAAGACCATAGCCAACTTAGTTGAATCAGTCCATCAACTCCTTAATCACCCCCAAAACTCCCACCAAATATGGGATCAAGTGATGCAAATATTGAAGATTAAATCTTCTAAGGGCAACCAACTTAAAGGGAATGTGAGTATTAGTAAGATGGATAGGACAAGAAATTGGCAACCTCCTCCTAAGGATTTTGGAAAAGTCAATACTGATGGAGCCTCTAGAGGGAACCCTGGAAAAGCCGAGTGTGGGAGGAATTGGTAGACTTTCGGATGGCTCCCTGGTTTTTACTTTTGTTGAGAATTTGGGTATTCTTTCCAATAACCTTGCTGAGGGGTATGGTATCCTGAGAGGCCTTCAGGAGGCTACTAAGGTTGGATGGGAAAAGGTGTTAGTTGAGTCTGACTCTCAACTTATGATTAATCTCTTGAAGACTCCTTCTAAGAATCATAAGGTGGATTGGAGAATAAAAATAATTATTGAGAAGATTCAATTAATCCGGATGGGATTTTTGAAAGTTGATTACAATCATGTGGTCGAGAGATCAAAACAAGAGTGCTTGATGCTTTAGCTAATTGGGCTTTGGACAAAGGTGATCTTACTTGTTATGGCCACCCTCCTAGATGGTGGGCTTCTCAAATTAGGGAAGCTCTTCTTTCTATCATTTCTTTGGATGGCTCCAGTTATGAAGGTACCTAGTTTCTTCTTGCTTTTTTTTGCTTCTCTTTGGTTCATTCAGGTTTTTTTAGTTCCCTAGCTCATTCTATTCTTTCTTTTGTTTCCTTTGTTGATTCTTGCCTTAATAGTCTTTTGGTCTAGATAGGTCATTGTTATGTTCAATTTTTTTTTCTTTTTTCTTTTTTTGTTTAGTTTTTTAAGGTGTGTGTGTTCTTTTGTTTTGTTTTGTTTTTGTGTTCTTTGTGTTGTTTTTTGTTCTTGTGTTTTTGTTGTTTTGTGTTTTTTTATGTTTTTTGTTATTGTTCTTGTGTTTTTTTCGTTCTTGTTCTTGGGTTTCTCTTTGTTTGTGTTAATTCGTGTTTTTTTGTGTGAGTGTTTTCTATGTTTTTTGTTTTTGTTTATTGTATGTTGTTGGTTGTTTTTTATTTTTATTTTTATTTTATTTTTTTAATATTTTAGGTTTTGGTTGTGTTTATTTTTCATGTTTTTTTTTGGGTTATGTCTTTGTAGTGTTCTGTTGTTTTTGTCTTGTTTGTGTTTTGTTATGTGGTTCTTGTGTTTTTCTATGTGGTTCGTGTTGTGGTTTCTTTTATCTTATTGTGTGTGTGTTTGGTTGTGCTTTTGTTTTTGACACACTCAAGGAGCATGTTTTTTATTTTATTTTATTATTTTTGTTGTTATTTACTTATTTTTAAATTGGTTTTGTGTGTTTGTTTGCTCCTTGAGTATGTCAAAGGTGGTAGGCCAGGTCCGAGTCCTGGGCATTTTTGTTGGAATGGATACCCCTGCCTCCTTGGGTCTTACCCGAAAGTGGCATCCCTTTTGGGATGTTTTCCACAAATAATAATAAAAAAAATATCTTGAGTAAGGAAGATAAATTTAGGATATTAAAATCGAAATAGACTTGGTTAAAAGGAGATAAAAACACACAGTTCTTTCATAGTATGGTAATAGTACAAAGATAAATAATAAAAATAAGTAGAATTAAATCAGTAAAAGAGGTTTGGATTGTAGACCAGAGTGAAATTAAAAAGAAGGTAAGGCTTTTTTTACCATAATATTCTAAGATCGGAGGAGATTGAAGTTTTTAATGGTGATCTACTATAAGAAGTAACTTTAGTTATAAAAAATGAAGATAATAGCAAGTTGATAGAGCCTATCACTATGGAAGAAGTTAGTTCAACTCTTTTCTCTTTTGATAAGCATAAATACCCAGGTCTGAATGAGCTCTTTATAACATTATATCAACATAACTAGGAAATAGTGAACGATTCCTTATTAGTGACAATGAAATAGTTTAAGGTAAAATAATGCATACCTTATAAATAAATGCAACATATCTTACCCTAGTTCCAAAATAGAAGGATGCAAAATTATTTGATTCACTCATACACATAAGCCTATGTAATATGACATATAAGATAATTTTCAAAGTGATGGAGAATAGGTTAAGACCATTATTAGAAAAAATATATTAAAGAAGAACAAGGAGGATTTGTGAAAGGAAGACAAATTCTGGACAAGATCATAGTAGCTCATGAAGTAATGCATTTAGCTACTTCTAGAAAAGAGAGAGCAATAATATTAAAAGTTAATATGAATAAAGCCTATGAAAGGGTTAAGTGGGATTTTTTTTGCAATATTAGAAAATTTTGGATTTGGGAGGAAATGGGTTAGATGGTGTAGCACCCTAAAATTGGCGCAGTAAAAATGCAATAATTACATTCACCTTAGTAAATAATTTAAAATTCAAATTTAACCTCCCAAACCGCCCATTAACCGTCGAGAAATCCGTTTCCCCCTTTTTCGTGCCATTTTTAGAGGTTGTTTTGACCGTTTGACGATATCGTCGTCGATCAGACGATATCGCCCCAAATTTGACGATTTCGTCTGGACTAGGACGTCCAGACGATCTTGTCACAAAACTAATTTTGCAAAGTTGGAATTTGTTCCAACGGGTCTCCAATTTTGGCAGAAGCGTGTCTGCGTCGTTGGGACCCTCCCCCCGTTGGAGATCCCCAAAATTGGGATGATCTCCAACCTCCTAACTTCTCCCCTAAGCCTATTTAGTCTCTAGGATTTTCCCTTCCCAACCCCTGGCTGAAATTCTCTACAATTCAATTCCATATACGATAAATCATCTCTATCTTGCATTTGCACTAGTTCCACATCAATTTTGTTGCAGGTACAACACTGTTTTTCAGTCGGAGCCAGCACCTATCGTCACCGACGAACCTGTTTAGATCGGAGGCAAACCTGTCGAATTCGAGGTGATTGCGTACTGATGCGAGATGATCTCGACTGCAGTCCGTATTAAGGCAATCAGTGCCTAAAGTTTGTGATCCTCAACCCTTTTTTCTGTCATTTTATTCTGCAAATTAGATAATCTATTTAGTGTTTTATATTACTTTGCATTTGGAGTTCACCCATTTAGATTAAGTGCATAATTAAATCTTAATTATCATCAAATTAGCACAATTCATTTCTATTTTTGTGTTTAAGTTGCGGTTTGATAACATTGCTTGCATTTTATATCATTTCCCTCTGTTAGCACTGTAGTATTTTTTTGTATTTTGCATCTGTTTTCGATTTTGTAGGTCTCTGACGATCGAATTCGTCGGATCTCAGACGATCTTGTCTGATTGCAGACGATTCTGTCGAATCTCAGACGATCCAGACTACTTCAACATCAGAATCTTCTTCAGACATCCGGATCAGGTATTCCTCATCTTGCATTTTGTACTCTCTCTATTTCTGTCTTTAAATTTGTTTTCTGTATTCATTGAACTTGCATTTTCATATAGAGTAATCTAGATGCATTCGGCCAAACATAGGATATGAATGCTTAAGGTTAAAACGAACACATTTAAACACATTCCAAAACCTAGGCGTGGAAACTGCCGTCAAATGTTTCCTAGTGAACCCACCATCCATCAAAAAATCATCAAAATACACCTCCCTTGAGAGGCGGGACCTTCGCAAAGTCCTCTCAGTCCGAGGTACCGCACCATACTTTTCCCATCCTCCTTTCGGGCGCGGATCCAATAGCCTGAAGGTAGGGATGCGAAAAATTTGGAGCGATACATTTTGGTGAACCCGACGTGAATGCATCATAACCTTTTGAAAACAAAACGAAACAAAAACAAAAATATATATGTGTACAAAAAAAAATATAACAAAATCATCATTTCAAGTTTGTATGTTTTTAGATTCAATTCTAAATAGTAGATGTTAAATATTACTTTTAGAAGTACTAAAGAAACCATGAGTTTTTACTCAAATCAATATGAGCCCATCAGTAATGTTGGAAGAATTCAGACAAATACATTTGTTGATTATGATCAACCTTATCCCTATTCAACATCACCTCCATCACACTTCTCTCATTTTTCATCCTTACCCCAACAAGACAATCCCTTTGCCAATCCTCTTCATAACGATATTATCTATTCTCCCATATATCCATATTATGTCTATCAATCCACATATAATCCTCCACCACCTTTTCAACATGCTTCTTTCAATACAACACATCCATTTCAACAAGAAAATACTTATTCTTCCAATTCTACCATGCACTCACCTCCTACATCGCAATCTTCTTGTCATCATTCTACCCATAATAAAGAAAGTAGAGGTGAGAAACCATTAGGTCATTTTATGAAAAAATTCCTAAAGAATTTATCAAAAACCTCTCAAAAACCTTCATCATGTAAATTTACTAAGCTCAATCAACCAATGGATATAATTCTCAAGTATTTACTTGACACAAATAGGATTGAACTCCCTTCCGTAAGACAACCTGACACCACAAAAAATTGGTTTAAACCTGAGCTACATTGTGAATATCATAGAGTAGATGGACATATGACACAAAATTGTAAAGATTTAAGATGTGCAATTCAAGATTTGATTGATAAGGGTCTTTTTAATATAAAGGAATTACAATCTACAACTGATGATAAACCTCCAGTAAACAATCAAACTCCTACACAACAAATACCAATAACCAATCAAGACATGGATATCTCCCAAGAACTCCTATTCAATCATCAACAACAGGAGACCAATCAAATATTGCATGTTAATGTGTCCCATCATGATGATATTACTAATATTGTAATAGAAACTACAAATGAGCAACCTCAAATTCAATCAACTCAATCTGATATTCAAGAGATGGATTCCTTATTTGACCAACCTTCAAAACTATCTTTGGCTCTAGAGAATGATCCAAAATGGAATGTAAGCATAGAAAGCTCATCTTTAGAATCAAAATCTCAATCTAAAATCCACTTTGATAGCCAACAACAAGTGATTAATACTCAAGCAAAGATATCCCTTTTAGAAGTATTACAAATTTCTCATAAGGAAATTTTGTTCAAAACACCTAGCCAACAATTTGTTCCTCATCATATTTTCTCTAAGAACATAATTAATGGTGTAAACCCTCTTGAGGTTAACCATATTTCATTCTATGATGAGGATATTCCTTCCTCTACTCCACAAGAAGACCCCTATATTTACATTATCGGAGCTAGTAAAGAAACACTTGTTAGAGTTATCATGGTAGATAATGACTCCTCTCTTAATTTATGCACTTATCAATTATTCCAAAAGCTCAAAACAAAGGAAGAAGATCTTAATGAATCAAATGTTATTATAAAATCTTTTAGCAATGAAATTCAAGAAGCTTAAGGTACTATAATTCTTCCCTTTAATATTGGATCCAAGATCTTGGATATTTTATTCTATGTAGGATATTGTCCTTCACCTTACAACCTATTTCTCTAGAGTCCTTGGATTCATACGATGAGGGTTTTCCCTTCCACTCTTCACCAATGTTTGAAGTTTGAACTTGCAAATAAAATTGTTACCATACAGGGTGACCCAAAACCATTTGAAGAATATTTAACGATTGAAACATCAAGTTTTATACATTCTCTATTGTCACAATTATCTTCTATCCATCACTTTTCTTCATTCATATATGATCATCCTTGTTTAAAAAATAACATCCATGCATATCTTTCACATATACTTTCTCCATCTTATCAAAACTTGGAATATAATAATAAGAATGAAGAATTGTCTTGTCTTTCTGACATATTATTTTGTAACATGATTAATTTTCCACATATAACAGTCAAATCTTTTGCTACATTATTCTACATTATAACAAAGCTTTTGTTATCACTACCTTTTATTCATCATCTTTTGTTCTTACCTTCACCTCAACCAGATTATCCTTCAAAACCTCCTTTGATTTTGAAGCAACCTTAAACATGCTATACTCAAATAACCTTGTATAGTGTATATAGATCATTTGTATGTACCACCAATTTCAATTCATAAATTAAAATCAAAATACAAAAAAAAATCAAAATCCTCAAAATCTTAAAAAAAAAAAAAAATACAAATGCAACTAAGGACCTTAAAGGTAAATTCGAGCCCAATTGGCTTGGACCATACATTATTACTGCTAAATTTGAATCAGGAGAATATAAATTATCTACCTTAGATGGTAAAGAACTTAAAGAACCCATGAATATTTTGCATCTTAAACGTTACTATGCATAAATTTGGTCATTTCATCCATGTATATATTTGTTCAAAATTACTATCTTGTATTTCTTTCAATTTATTCAAAAACATCAAAAATATTCATAATCATCCAAAATCTTCAAAACTATCTATTGCATTTATTTAAAGCACTTGTTAAGTTCTTTTTACTCAAAAACAAAAATCAAAATAATGATAAAAACAGCTATATGCTTGACTCTTTCGAAACCAAAACAATATACAGAAGAAAGAGAGAGTCAACATTCTCCAAACTTCTCAAAAAATCATTTATATATATTTTATTACAATTATTGTAGTTATATGTTTCAACTTATTTTTGGATAAATTAGCATTTATTTGGCATCCCTCACTTGCACACTCACAACAAATAAATATCTTGATTTTATCTGGCATGATTACTAATCTCTCTTATATCAAAGTTCACAAAATTCACTTAAATAAATTTTGAGCATAGAGAATTGATCTTGTTATTTACTTAAACCAAGCACATATTTTCACAATAAAATGATTATATTTGTAATTTCCATGTTTTGCTACATAGTAGAACTGATTTCTTGAGCGAAAAGTTTCCCCTGCTATCCTATCATGCACATGGTCTAGAATATTTGAGAATTGGCAAAAGGACAAGCTCAACCCTACCCAGAATAAAAATCCCTTGCTCTACAGCTAATCCGAGCAAGTATCCCTAGCAAAGAAAAAGAAAAGAAAAGTTCAAGAAAAAGAAAAGAGAAAAGAAAAATGTTCTTTTATATCATTACAACAATGTTACAAGCATTATCAAGCAAAATAAAAATAAGCAAAGTTCAAAAGAAAGCAAGAAAGCAATAAAATCCCTTTCCCTACCCTTTGAAAAGAAAAGAAGGGTTGATGAGCTTGAATCCTTGGAATTCTCAATTATTCGAAAACTGTGAGGTAAGCCCCATAACAGGTGGTTTGTGCCCAACCCGCTTGGCCTTGGGTAACTCCTAGAGTGGTGATATGTCTGTCACATTAGCGACCTTCTTTTGTACAGACCTATGTCTGCTTATGGATTAGCTAGCTTTTGATAATCCGATCTACATAGTAGCCTAGTATGGTTATATGCATCTACATCATGGTTAATGAACACTTATTCGGTTTCTTCAAATCACTTGTATCATAGTATCTTGCTCAAAACTGGTAAATGAACAATGCAAGAGCACACACATTTGTATTTGAGAGATTTCGTGTATCATTATGATAAATCAAGATCAGAAATGAATTCACATATGCACATGGGATTCCTTATAAATCTAACTTTTGTCTTCAAAATAATTTGAAATATTATTTTTGCAACTTGTTTGGAATAAATCAAGTACAATCGTTTACCACCAAGACAACTATATAATAGAAAAATCAAAAATTTCTTTCAAACTACACAAAACATATACATATATATCTGATTGACTTTCATGACGATGGTATAGTTTCAAAACCAAAATTAGAATTTTATGCCTAGCGCAAGTCCTCATTTTCATATTTTATGTTCATCAAAAATCAACCATGCAATAAAACTATCTTTTTTTTATTTTCGCGATGATGGTATAAGTCTATACCTACATATTCTATGCCTAGTGCAAACCATTGTAACATTTTTATTCCCCATTTATTAAAAATCATGAAAACCATATGGCTTAATTCATTATGTTACACAAATTATGCTTTTCAAAAGCAAACACATTTTTCATTATTTCATGTCATTATGTCAACCTTTAATTTTGCAATGATGGTATAATTCCTAAGGAATTATCCAAAAATTTTTATCACCCTTAGGAATTTATGCCTAGCAAAAATCATTTTAAAACATCATTTCATGCACAAACATTTTTATGAAAATCTGAAAACAAACCATCATCATCATTATCATTTGCACTATCACAACAAAGTCTTAAGACAGTCTCTTAAGCACTCTTTTACTTTTAACAATATTTCTATCCTGGGATTAGCTTGACGACCGAGTGAGCAGCGACTCCGTGAAATGGTCTATAATAGCGACAATGTCCTTTGAAATTATTGTTAGAAGTCTCTTTTTATTTTTTATTTTTATCACATTTCATCATAAACAATCAATTTTTTACATCAGATTATTTCATTTAAAAATATCACCATGACATTCAAATTATAATATCTCCAACGACATAATTACATCCAATTATCAAATCAATCAATCAAAACATAAAAGCATCATAAACATACACAAAGACACAAGTCATATGATCAAAAATATCTCATATATATATATATATATCAACATATGTACATCATCAAAACTAGATTGGTATGCCATAATCTGTACCTCGGCATACTCAATCCTCTATCAAAAATAATCATATCATACAAATGTCAATCCCGCCCTCTAGCCTCGAGAGCCTCTCGAGCTCTCTGCCTCATCTCCTCCCCCGCACTGAGGAGGAGGAGGTGGCCCCATCGCTGTCTGTGTAGTCCTCGTCCTCGATCGAGACATAGTCCTCAAGGACCCAATCCTGATAGGGTCAGCAATGCCGACTGGCAGCTGTACCCTCTGATCCTTTGGCACCATCTGAAAGTAGATGCCCTGGTAAAACATGGTCTGAGAAAATGACCGCACTAGCTCTTGTGTGCTCGCCCCTCCTCCCAGTGCCCTGAGGCGTGCAATCTCATCCCATAGCTATGACACCTCAGCCTGACGTCGTGCAGTCGCATCTTGTAGCGTCTACACCTGAGCCTGTAGATGATCTCTCTCTGCCCGGAGAGTAGCCATCTCACTACTCTCTCCTGTGTCCACACCCTTGCCCTTATCGGGCGATGGTGGCCTCTATGGAGATGGGGGTCTCACCTCCCTCCTCTCCCTCTCTCTCTGCCGCGGTCGCTCCTATGCCTATGGCTGCCTCACCTCTCTCCCGTCGTGACCCTGGGCTGCCTCCATCGCCGCCTGGCATCGCCTCCCTATCCGACACACAACTGCGTGGATCGGACCCTGTGCCCTCATCATCCGAGGAGGGTGGATGCCTACGTACCAGGCATCGTAGCCATCGGCTACCCCTGTGTCGTCCCCATCCACTGGCTGGATGGGGGCATCATCCGTGTCCTGGCTCCAAAATCGTTGCATGTCGGGAGCCCCGCTAACCGTAGTGTTATCCCGGACGGTCCGAGAAACTCGTAGTCTCGAGGGATGGGATCCCCTACTGTAGACCGAACTACCTCAAAACTCGGTCATACCTGTGGAGCTCCACCTCTCCCCTCTCCATCCTCAGCCAGCAAACTCGCCTGATGCGAGCCAGCTCCTGTCCCTCCTCTGGCCACCCTGGATGCTCTCTCCATGGCCTCTAGGTGATCTGGTCTGGGACTAGGTCATCCAATAGCCTCCGGGACATCGACAGGTCGATCCGCCGCTGTGACCCTCTTCGGAGCCACTAGTAGAAGACTCGGGGCCTCTCCCCGTCAACCCCTGTCAGAGGAAGCCCTACCGGCCTCCGCATCGCAATGTGCTCCCAACACCAAACCTGTAGTAGCGATGTCATAACTAGACATCGGCCACCCTTGTACACGACCCCATACAAGATCTTGTATAATCGGCATAGAACAAAACTGCCCCAAGCAAACCTGTAGCCGTGGTCTCTCATATCACAGATCACATCTGTGAGCATCCATGGCACCCTGCACCCGCTCTGGTGGCATAGTAGAAGTCCACCAACTACTCCAGCTAGCACCCATGTGAGTGTAGATGCCCTAGGCATCTGGTGTAGTGCCTCGATGTTAACTCCGCCCTTCTCCAGGGTGAAGCTCGGGTCATCGCATAACTGTCCCATGCCCTAATTGGCCGTAGGAGTAATGAGCCGTCCTTGTATGGGGATTCTCAAAATCCTCCATACGTCCTCTAGTGTGGGAGTCATCTCCCCTGTCGATAGCCGAAAACATGAAGACCCCGGATACCACCTCTCTGCTAGGGCCGTTAGTAGCCCCATGTCTGTAGATACTTGTGGCATTTCTGCCACATGCGATAAGCCGGCTTGTGCCAGCTGATCTCGCTCTGCCTGTGTCAGAGCGGCCAAGTCGTCTCTCAAACCTCCATATTTCCATTCTCTGCTCTTTAATAATCCTCTCTACAAACATAAACATAAAAACAATAAACAATCATTAATCAACAATTCAAATAATCAATAATGCAAATTAAAAATTCAAATTTGTGCAATTGATGATATCGCCCACTATTGGACGATATTGTCCCACATTTGAGCATAATCATTTTCGGTTTCGCAGTTCGAAATCGTCCCTAATTTGATGAAATCGTCCCCCTTTCGACGATTTCGCCCTAGTGCGAAATTGCCGAAATTGAGACAATTTCATCGAAATTGGGACGATTTCGTCTCGACGACGTCGACGGCCAAAAATGGCCGCGATGCTCAAAATTCATCTAAAAAACATGTAAAGTTAAAATTAAAGCATTCTAGATCAGTCTGGACTCTTACCCGTAGACCGCGTCGGACCTCTGTTGATCTGTGCGTCGTCTCCACCATTTTTGCTTCCAGAGCTCTAAAACCAGAAAATGAACAGTAAAAATGAATTAGGGTTTTACCCTATTTTTCTTAATTTTATTCAAAAATAATTTTTTTGCTTTTTCGCGTTTTTACCTCAAACGTTCGATTTGGGTAAAAACACGGAGGGGGCACCATAGTAAGCTGTCTTACGATTCGACCAAGAATCGTCACCTAAAAATGGGAATAATTTTTGCTTTCTCGTAGATCGAGAAGAACTCATCTTTAACGCATTTTCTTCAGAAAATTCGCTAAAGAGGGGGCAAAATGTAGCACCCTAAAATTGGCACGATAAAAATGCAATAATTACATTCACCTTAGTAAATAATTTAAAATTCAAATTTAACCTCCCAAACCGCCCGTTAACCGCCGGGAAATCCGTTTCCCCCTTTTCCGTGCCATTTTTAGAGGTTGTTTTGACCGTTTGATGATATCATCGCCTATCAGACGATATCGCCCCATATTTGACGATTTCGTCTGGACTAGGACGTCCAGACGATCTTGTCACAAAATTGATTTTGCAAAGTTGGAATTTGTTCCAACGGGTCTCCAATTTGGGCAGAAGCGTGTCTGCGTCGTTGGGACCCTCCCCCCATTGGAGATCTCCCAAATTGGGATGATCTCCAACCTCCTAACTTCTCCCCTAAGCCTATTTAGTCTCTAGGATTTTCCCTTCCCAACCCCTGGCCGAAATTCTCTGTAATTCAATTCCATATACGTTAAATCATCTCTATCTTGCATTTGCACTAGTTCCACATCAATTTTGTTGCAGGTACAACACTGTTTTTCAGTCGGAGCCAGCACCTATCGTCGTCGACGAACTTTGTTCAGATCGGAGGCAAACCTGTCGAATTTGAGGCGATTGCGTACTGATGCGAGACTATCTCGACTGCAGTCCGTATTAAGGCAGTCAGTGCCTGAAGTTTGCGATCCTCAACCCTTTTTCTGTCATTTTATTCTGCAAATTAGATAATCTATTTAGTGTTTTATATTACTTTGCATTTAGAGTTCACCCATTTAGATTAAGTGCATAATTAAATCTTAATTATCATCAAATTAGCACAATTCATTTCTGTTTTTGTGTTTAAGTTGCAATTTGATAACATTGCTGCCATTTTATATCATTTCCCTCTGTTAGCACTGTAGTATTTTTTTGTATTTTGCATCTGTTTTCAGTTTTGCAAGTCTCTGACGAATTCGTCAGATCTCAGACGATCTTGTCTGATTGCAGACGATTCTGTCGAATCTCAGACGATCCAGGACTACTTCAACATCAGGATCTTCTTCAGACATCCGAATCAGGTATTCCTCATCTTGCATTTTGTACTCTCTCTATTTCTGTCTTTAAATTTGTTTTCTGTATTCATTGAACTTGCATTTTCATATAGAGTAATCTAGATGCATTCGGCCAAACCTAGGATATGAATTCTTAAGGTTAAAACGAACACATTTAAACACATTCCAAAACCTAGGCGTGGAAACTGCCATCAAATGTTTCCTGGTGAACCCACCATCCGTCGAAAAATCATCAAAATACACCTCCCTTGAGATGCGGGACCTTCGCAAAGTCCTCTCAGTCCAAGGTACCGCACCATCCTTTTCCCATCCTCCTTCCGGGCGCGGATCCAATAGCCTGAAGGTAGGGATGCGAAAAATTTGGAGCGATACATTTTGGATGCAAAAAATTAGATAATCATCTGTAATCAGACAAGATCGTCTGAGATCTGACGAATTTGTCAGAGACCTGCAAAACTGAAAACAGATGCAAAATACAAAAAAATACTACAGTGCTAACAGAGGGAAATGATATAAAATGGCAGCAATGTTATCAAGCTACAACTTAAACATAGAAACATAAATGAATTATGCTAATTTGATGATAATTAAGATTTAATTATGCACTTAATCTAAATGGGTGAACTCCAAATGCAAAGTAATATAAAACACTAAATAGATTATCTAATTTGCAGAATAAAATGATAGAAAAAGGGTTGAGGATCGCAAACTTCGTGCACTGATCGCCTTAATACGGACTGCAGTCGAGATCGTCTCACATCAGTACGCAATCACCTCGAATTCGACAGGTTCGCCTCCGATCTGAATAGGTTCGTCGGCGACGATAGGTGCTGGCTTCGGCTGAAAAACAGTGTTGTACCTGCAACAAAATTGATGTGGAACTAGTGCAAATGCAAGATAGAGATGATTTAACATATATGGAATTGAATTACAGAGAATTTCGGCCAGGGGTTGGGAAGGGAAAATCCTAGAGACTAAATAGGCTTAGGGGAGAAGTTAGGAGGTTGGAGATCATCCCAATTTGGGAGATCTCCAACGGGGGGAGGGTCCCAACGACGCAGACACGCTTCTGCCCAAATTGGAGACCCGTTGAAACAAATTCCAACTTTGCAAAATCAGTTTTGCGACAAGATCGTCTGGACGTCCTAGTCCAGACGAAATCGTCAAATCTGGGGCGATATCGTTTGATCGACGACGATATCGTCAAACGATCAAAACAACCTCTAAAAATGGCGCGAAAAAGGGGGAAACGGATTTCCCCGGTTAACGGGCGGTTTGGGAGGTTAAATTTGAATTTTAAATTGTTTACTAAGGTGAATGTAATTTTAGGGTGCTACATTTTGCCCCCTCTTTAGCAAATTTTTCGAAGAAAATGCGTTAAAGATGAGTTCTTCTCGATCTACGAGAAAGCAAAAATTATTCCCATTTTTAGGCGAGGATTCTTGGTCGAATCGTACAACAGCTTACTATGGTTCACCAAAATGTATCGCTCCAAATTTTTCGCATCCCTACCTTCAGGCTATTGGATCCGCGCCCGAAAGGAGGATGGGAAAAGGATGGTGCAGTACCCCGGACTGAGAGGACTTTGCGAAGGTCCTGCCTCTCAAGGGAGGTGTATTTTGATGATTTTTCGACGGATGGTGGGTTCACCAGGAAACATTTGACGGCAATTTCCACGCCTAGGTTTTGGAATGTGTTTAAATGTGTTCATTTTAACCTTAAGAATTCATATCCTAGGTTTGGCCGAATGCATCTAGATTACTCTATATGAAAATGCAAGTTCAATGAATACAGAAAACAAATTTAAAGACAAAAACAGAGAGAGTACAAAATGCAAGATGAGGAATACCTGATCCGGATGTCTGAAGAAGATTCTGATGTTGAAGTAGTCTGGATCGTCTGAGATTCGACAAAATCATCTGTAATCAGACAAGATCATCTGAGATCTAACGAATTCGTTAGACGAATTCGTCAGAGACCTGCAAAACCGAAAATAGATGCAAAATATAAAAAAATACTACAGTGCTAACAGAGGGAAATGATATAAAATGGCAAGCAATGTTATCAAGCGCAACTTAAACACAAACAAAAATGAATTGTGCTAATTTGATGATAATTAAGATTTAATTATGCACTTAATCTAAATGGGTGAACTCCAAATGCAAAGTAATATAAAACACTAAATAGATTATCTAATTTGCAGAATAAAATGACAAAAAAAGGGTTGAGGATCGCAAACTTCGAGCATCGATTGCCTTAATACGGATTGCGATCGAGATCGTCTCACATCGATGCGCAATCGCCTCGAATTCGATAGGTTCGCCTCCGATCTGAACAGGTTCGTCGACGACGATAGGTGCTGGCTTCGGCTGAAAAACAGTGTTGTACCTACAACAAAATTGATGTGGAACTAGTGCAAATGTAAGATAGAGATGATTTATCGTATATGGAATTGAATTGTAGAGAATTTCGGCCAGGGGTTGGGAAGGGAAAATCCTAGAGACTAAATAGGCTTAGGGGAGAAGTTAGGAGGTTGGAGATCATCCCAATTTGGGAGATCTCCAACGGGGGAGAGGGTCCCAACGGCGCAGACACGCTTCGACCAAATTGGAGACCCGTTGGAACAAATTCCAACTTTGCAAAATCAGTTTTGCGACAAGATCGTCCGGACGTCCTAGTCTAGACGAAATCATCAAATATGGGGCGATATCGTCTGATCGGCGACGATATCGTCAAACGGTCAAAACAACCTCTAAAAATGGCGCGAAAAAGGGGGAAACGGATTTCCCGGCGGTTAACGGGTGGTTTGGGAGGTTAAATTTGAATTTTAAATTATTTACTAAGGTGAATGTAATTATTGCATTTTTACTGCGCCAATTTTAGGGTGCTACATTTTGCCCCCTCTTTAGCGAATTTTTCGAAGAAAATGCGTTAAAGATGAGTTCTTCTCGATCTACGAGAAAGCAAAAATTATTCCCATTTTTAGGCGACGATTCTTGGTCGAATCGTACGATAGCTTACTATGGTGCCCCCTCCGTGTTTTTACCCAAATCGAACGTTTGAGGTAAAAACGCGGAAAAGCAAAAAATTATTGAATTATTTTTGAATAAAATTAAGAAAAATAGGGTAAAACCCTAATTCATTGTTACTATTCATTTTTACTAGTTTTAGAGCTCTGGAAGCAAAAATGGTGGATATGATGTATATATACTGTTGATATATATAGATGAGATATTTTTGATCATATGACTTGTGTCTTGTGTATGTTTATGATGCTTTTATGTTTTGATTGATTAATTTGATAATTGGATGTAATTATGTCGTTGGAGATATTATAATTTGAATGTCATGGTGATATTTTTAAATGAAATAATCTGATGTAACAAATTGATTGTTTATGATGAAATGTGATAAAAATAAAAAATAAAAAGAGACTTCTAACAATAATTTCAAAGGACATTGTCGCTATTATAGACCATTTCACGGAGTCACTGCTCACTCGATCGTCAAGCTAATCCCAGGATAGAAATATTGTTAAAAGTAAAAGAGTGCTTAAGAGACTGTCTTAAGACTTTGTTGTGATAGTGCAAATGATAATGATGATGATGGTTTGTTTTCAGATTTTCATAAAAATGTTTGTGCATAAAATGATGTTTTAAAATGATTTTTGCTAGGCATAAATTCCTAAGGGTGATAAATTTTTTTTTGGATAATTCCTTAGGAATTATACCATCATTGCAAAATTAAAGGTTGACATAATGACATGAAATAATGAAAATGTGTTTGCTTTTGAAAAGCATAATTTGTGTAACGTAATGAATTAAGCCATATGGTTTTCATGATTTTTAATAAATGGGGAATAAAAATGTTACAATGGTTTGCGCTAGGCATAGAATATGTAGGTATAGACTTATACCATTATCGCGAAAATCCAAAAAAAAAATAGTTTTATTGCATGGTTGATTTTTGATGAACAGAAAATATGAAAATGAGGACTTGCGCTAGGCATAATATTTCAATTTGGGTTTTGAAACTATACCATCGTCGCGAAAGTCAATCAGATATATATGTATATGTTTTGATTTGAAAGAAATTTTTGATTTTTCTATTATATAGTTGTCTTTATGGTAAACAACTGTACTTGATTTATTCCAAACAAGTTGCAAAAATAATATTTCAAATTATTTTGAAGACAAAAGTTAGATTTATAAGGAATCCCATGTGCATATGTGAATTCATTTCTGATCTTGATTTATCATAATGATACACGAAATCTCTCAAATACAAATGTGTGTGCAATTGCATTGTTCATTTACCAGTTTTGAGCAAGATACTATGATACAAGTGATTTGAAGAAACCAAATAAGTGTTCATTAACCATGATGTAGATGCATATAACCATACTAGGCTACTATGTAGATCGGATTATAAAAAGCTAGCTAATCCATAAGCAGACATAGGTCTGTACAAAAGAAGGTCGCTAATGTGATAGACATATCACCATGCTAGGAGTTACCCAAGGCCAAGCAGGTTGGGCACAAACCACCTGTTATGGGGCTTACCTCACAGTTTTCGAATAATTGAGAATTCTAGGGATTCAAGCTCATCAACCCTTCTTTTCTTTTCAAAGGGTAGGGAAAGGGATTTTATTGCTTTCTTGCTTTATTTTGAACTTTGCTTATTTTTCTTTTGCTTGATTTTTGAGATAGTGCTTGAAATATTGCTGGAATGATATAGAATAAAATTTTTCTTTTCTCTTTTCTTTTTCTTGAACTTTTTTTTTTTTTTTGCTAGGGATACTTGCTCGGATTAGCTGTAGAGCAAGGGATTTTTATTCTGGGTAGGGGTGAGCTTGTCCTTTTTCCAATTCTCAAAGATTCTAGACCATGTGCATGATAGGATAGCAGGGGAAAATTTTCGCTCAAGAAATCAGTTCTACTATGTAGCAAAACATGGAAATTACAAATATAATCATTTTATTGTGAAAAGATGTGCTTGGTTTAAGTAAATAACAAGATCAATTTTCTATGCTCAAACTTTATTTAATTGAATTTTGTGAACTTTGATACAAGAGAGATTAGTAATCATGCCAGATAAAATCAAGATATTTATTATTGTGAGTGTGCAAGTGAGGGATGCCAAATAAATGCTAATTTATCCAAAAATAAATTGAAACATATAACTACAATAATTGTAAGAAAATATATATAAATGATTTTTTGAGAAGTTTGGAGAATGTTGACTCTCTCTTTCTTCTGTATATTGTTTTGGTTTCGAAAGAGTCAAGCATATAGTTGTTTTTATCATTATTTTGATTTTTGTTTTTGAGTAAACAATTTAACAAGTGCTTTAAATAAATGCAATAGATAGTGTTGAAGATTTTGGATGATTATGAATATTTTTGATGTTTTTGAATAAATTGAAAGAAATACAAGAGAGTAATTTTGAACAAATATATACATGGATGAAATGACCAGATTTATGCATAGTAACGTTTAAGATGCAAAATATTCATGGGTTCTTTAAGTTCTTTACCATCTAAGGTAGATAATTTATATGCTCCTGATTCAAATTTAGCAGTAATAATGTATGGTCCAAGCCAATTGGGCTCGAATTTACCTTTAATTTCCTTAGTTGCATTTGTATTTTTTTGATTTTCTTTTAAAACAAGGTCGCCAATCTCAAAGGAGCGATGACGAAATTTCTTAGCATATGATATTTTAAGCTTGTTTTGGTAAGCACGGAGATGCTCCAAATCATTGATGCGTTTTTCATCTAGGAGTTCCAGCTGACTGAGTCTGCTAGCACGATATTCATCTCCTACTTCGGTATCTTGAAGTAGCAGAGCCAAAGAAGGAACTTCCAATTCAAATGGAAAAACTGCTTTAGCACCATACACCAAAACAAATGGTGAAGTTCCAGTGGGGGTTCGAACACTAGTTCGATAGGCCCACAAGGCTGGATATAATTGAATGTGCCAATCCACGACCAGTTTTATTGACCAATATTTTGAGAATTTTGATTAGGGTTTTGTTAGATGCTTCTGCTTGACCATTACCCTGAGGATAATAGGGAGTGGACCAACGATGTTGAATCTTATATTTTTGACATAATTTTTTAACATCTTTATTTTTAAAACAAGTTCCATTGTCAGAGATGAGATTGGCAGGAATTCCGAACCTGCAAATGATTTGATTAAAAATAAATTTAGAAACTTGTGTGCCAGTGCAGGAAGCTAAAGGCATAGCTTCAACCCACTTCATGAAATACTCAGTGGCAGTTATGATGAGCTTGTGTCCATCAGATGACACAGGATTGATTTTGCCAATAATATCCAAGCCCCATTTAGAAAAGGGCCATGGAGATGAAATAGCCTACAGCTCTTGTGCAGGCGCATGGACAAGGTCAGCATGTTTTTGACACTTGTCGCAATGGCGCACATATTCATGTGCATCTGTTTCCATGGTAGGCCAAAAGTATCCTATCCGAAGGAGCTTTTTAGCAATAAAACTACCACTAAAGTGTCCTCCACAAGATCCATCGTGGGCTTCACTCAAGGCTGATTTAGACTCTTCTAAGTTTAAGCATCTTAATAGGATACCTTCAAAAGATCTCCTATATAAAGTATTGCCAATTATGACGAATCGACTTGCTCGTCGACGTAATAACCGACACTGGTTTCTATTAGAATTGGCAAGGAAAGTCCCATTTTGAAGAAAATCAAATGTCTGTATACCAAGGCTCGGGAGTAGTTTCATTGATTAGAAACACATCCAAAGGCTCTAAGCATGACTTATTTGAGGCGGGTTCCTGGAGTCGACGAATAATGATAGTGGCATATTTGTCATCTAACTCCAAGGGCAAGAGAGATGCAGCTACGGCCATAGCATCAGCTACACGGTTGCTAGTTCGAGGAATAGCTTCCAAGGTGACTTGATCGAATAGGGACATTAATTGTAAAACATAGGCCTTATATGGGCACAATTTATCATCTCTGGTTTGATAAACTTCATTAATTTGGTTTATAACCAGTTGGGAATCACCAAAAACTAAAAGATGTTTAATTTTGAGTGCTACAGCAGCTTGTAATCCAAATATTAGAGCTTCATACTCAGTAGTATTGTTGGTGCAAGCAAAGGTCAGTTTGAAGGACAGAGGAATAAGATGTTTTTGTGGAGATATTAAAATAATACCCGCACCAACCCCACTCATGCATCGGGCTCCATCAAAGTATAAGGACCATTGTTCGGGATGGTCTACCTCTAATTGAAGGCATTCATCTGGAAACTCAATGATGAGGGGATGGGTAGACTCTAAGGGTGCAACAACTAATTGATCTGCTATGATTTGACCCTTAACAGACTTATGTCCTATGAATGTGAGATCAAACTCGCTTAGAGCAAGAACCCACTTGGTCGTGCGACCCGATAAATAAGGTCGACTCATGAGATACCTTAAGGGATCATATTTAGCAATGACATAAGTATTTTGGCTAAGCATATAATGTCATAATTTTTGCGTAGCAAACACGACTGCTAGACATAGTTTTTCTAATGCTGTGTAGCGGGTTTCATAACTGATGAAGGTTCGACTAGTATAATAATTAGCACGTTCTCGCTTTTCATCATCAAGTTGGGCTAACATAGCCCCTAAGGCAAAATATGAAGCTAAAATATATAGGAGAAATGGGCGATCGGATTTAGGTGGTGAAAGCACAGGTGGATTAAGGAGGTATTGTTTGAGAAGTTCAAAAGCTTCTCTACATTCGATATCCCAATTAAAGGGGACATCCTTCTTAAGGAGTTTAAGAAAGGGACCGATTTTATCCGCCAGCTTATCGATGAAGCGACGGATGGCTTGAAGCTTACCTTGTAAACTTCGTAACTCAGATATATTAGTCGGTGCGGGCATATCGGTGATGGCCGCAATCTTGAGAGGGTCGATTTCAATACCACGTAAAGAAACTAAAACCCCTAAAAGTTTGCCGAATTTAACTCCGAATATGCATTTTGTTGGATTTAATCGAATGAGATATTCTCGTAATCGATTAAAGACTTTCCTTAAATCATCTAAATGATTATTTTCAATAATAGAGCGAGCTATAATATCATCCACATAATCATGTAGGATATCATGCATCATATCATGAAAAATGTAGGTCATAGCTCGTTGATAAGTTGCACCGACGTTCTTTAAGCCAAATGGCATCACTTTCCAGCAAAAGGTACCCCAGGGGGTGATAAAGGTTGTTTTAGCCTGGTCTTCAGGAGCTATCCTGATCTGATTATAACCGGAGAATCCGTCCATTAAGGACATCATCCCACTTTCGACAGTGAAGTCAATGATTTGGTCCATGTTTGGAAGAGGAAAGTCATCTTTAGGGCATGCAGCGTTAATATCTCTAAAGTCCGTGCAAACCCTAACTTTGGTAGCTTATTTCTTGGTGACTGGAACTACATTTGAGATCCATTCAGCATAATCAATAGCTTGTATAAAGATAACATTCAGGAGTTTTTCTAACTCCCCTTTGACTAGCAGAGCCACTTTGGGATGCATTTTTCTAAGTTTTTGTTTGACAGGTTTAGCATCCGGATGGACCACTAGATGATGCATGACTATGGAAGGGTCTAGACCTGGCATATCTTCGTATTTCCAAGCGAAGACATCTTCATACTCTTTAAGGAATGCGATGTATTGTTCTTGTTTTTCTTGACTTAATTCTGATCCAATATTGATTATGTGAGGATTGTCCTCAGTTCCAATGTTAATTTTAATGACATTTTCTACCTCCATGTGTAGATCTCTTTCAAAATTAGGTGGGGCGGGTGAAACGCCCAATTCTTGTAATTCTTGTAAGGTTAATTTAGATAATTCATCTTGAGGATTAGTGGCCTCAAGTTGAGCTATAGTTGGTATAGAACCATCAAAATAAAACCCATTGTGCAACATCTCTTCAACAGAGACATCATGGAAGATATCTCCTTCCAATTCTTCATCGGGGTCGGCAATCATTTCAGGGTATGCTATGGATAGCATGTTGCATGAAAATGACTGATTTTTAAGAGGCAAATCAACATGCCTATCCAAATAATCTTGATAGCGGATGGATGATCATCATCCTCTAAAGGAAAGGGTTGAACCTTACTAGGAAATAGGCCCACACCACAGCAGGCAGGCCACGGTTCTACCTCGAAAGGTTCTTTCATGCCATTTTGGAAAGGTCCCAAGCCTTTCCCTTCATATCCCATTTTAAGCATCATGGGTTTAGCTTTAATATAATCATTGTTAAAATAACACCGAGCGTATCCTTCATGGTGAGTTTTGATATTTCGAGGGATTCTTCCCCAGTCATATCATTTATAAATGAAGGCACAACTACCGCATTGGTAAGTACTTCCCATAGGTTGTGGGAGGCCCAAAGTATGAGGAGATGGCGACAAGTTATTTAAAAGGTTTGAATCTTGCATGAAAGCATTCATTTTTTTTGATATTAAGGTTGCAAGGAGGCTTGTCAGGAGGTTTTAATATGAATTTTTCTGTTGTCTTCGTTGCATTGATATTAGCAACGTTTCTGCTGTCAGTGACTCCGTCATCGATAACTTGTTTGTTTTTATATTTATTTCTGGATGTTTTCTCATCATACTTATTCCTAAGTTGGCCTCTCCTAATGAGGGCATCTTCTACTCTTCGAGCTAAATCTATAGCTTGATCGAAGGTAGTTAAAGTAGCGGTTGATAGCTCATAAGATATCTGTTCTTGTAAATTGTTGATGAAAATGTCCAACATTTCCCTATAAGGCAGCACAAAGTGCAGTTTTCCTGTCAATTGCCTCCATATAGCTAAGAAATCGGCAAAACATTCATCCTTGTCTTGTTTTAAATTGTATAGGTCTTTAATAGTTACATGCCTCTCGATGTAGGCACTAAATTGATGGACAAATGATTCAATTGTTTCTTCGAAGTTTCTCAAAGAATGAGTGGGCAACCGATAGTACCACTCTAATGCCATCCCACCTAAACTTTTGGGGAACATTTTTAGTAATAGCAAGTCGTCATGCGATATGTCGTGACATGCTATCCTAAACATGCGAAGATGCTCTATGGGATCTTCGGTTCCTTTATATATAGGCAAGACAGGCATGGGAAAATGCTTAGGGTATGGTTGAGCTACAACTATGGGATCCAAAGGTTGACTACAGATCTCTCGATAATTATACGAGGGACGGTAGGGATCTATCTGGTCCATACGTGAAGCCAATTGTTTCACCATGGCTTCCAGATTACTAGTTTGCCCCCCATATTGGTTTGGTAGGGCATTGACATGGGTTTTATGGACGTAGGATGGAGGAACATGCAGATTAGATGCCATGTTACTGTTGTGTAAAGTATTGGTAGGAAAAGTATTATGGAGGAATTTTGAAGTTGGATTATGTTGTATTTCGGATTGTTGAAAGTTTGTATTTGGCTTTGTTTTAGGTTTTTGTTTATTTGAAGCATATTGCTCAATAGTTTGATGGAATAAAGTAGTGAAGGAAGGTTTCTTTTGTGTGGGAGTGATTTTAGGTTGAATAACAGGTTCCTTAGGAGGTTGGGTAACCTGTTGTTTTAACATGTTTTGAGCCATAGTGACCATATCCGTATTGGATGGCCCAGCCTTGTCACTTTCTTGATCAATGAAAGACAAGGGATTAATGTGCATATTAAACGCCTGTTCTATAGTTGCTTGAGCGTCACTGATTTGCCCTTTATCAAGGCGAATTGCCACATTAAGGTCATCAATGTTATCTATGAGAAATTTCTTGAAATGCTCTGCATTGTCAAATGCAATAGTTCCATTTGGAGCTACTCTAGGGGATGAGGATCCATCCTCTTTAACACTTCCTTCTTGTTCCTTATCTTCACCTAAGTCTTCATCTGATTGACCTAGAGTTTCTCCTTCCGGATTTGTATCTCCAAGAAGGACATTTTGGTTTCCAGTTGTGTCTTGTAACCAATCTTCTCCTTCTCCTAAAGTTTCTTTACCATTCCTAAGTTTAGGCATGGTGCTAAGTTTTGATTTCAGCAAATATATATATATATATATATATATATATATATATATATATATATATATGCAACAAATTAAGAGGTATATATTTACTATATACCTACTACAATATTTGAAAATGAAATGTTTAAGTTTTTGCTAAGTTTTTGATTTTTAGTTTTTCTTTAATTTTTTGAAACAATACAATAAAGACAGCAAATAACACAATAAATGCTAGAAATAATTACTGAAGTAATAATTTAATTTTCTATAAACAACTTATGAATATCATTGATAGGTTCGAGTTGTTCAAGAGTCATGAAATGTTCTTCTTCAAATTGAAAGTTTTCTTTTAAAATTTTGATGAAAAGAGCTATAGTGATGTTGTCTGTTTCAGATGCTGGTTGATAAAAGTAAAGCTCGTGGCAATACTCTCGATATAACACAGCTCGTGGAACTCTATTCCATATTTCCCTATCTGTAAGAACAACCTCTTGGTCTTCTACACAACCTAGGAACTGGTGCACAATGGCTGCGTTCTCGAGGTATTCCTCGAAGGTGAACAACTCTAAAGATACTAAAGCTCTCCTATAGGCTAACCATCTATGGCAGGCACTCTGAAGTTCATGATAAAAAAATTGTTGGTGAGGATCCAGGATTCTATCTAGGACTAGCCTCTTGATTTGCTTAAGTTGTGTGGACCTAGATGAGATGAGACTAAGTCTTCTATCAAGTTCGTTCCACAGGAATTGACTTCTACTTGTTTCAGGCACACTAAGGACAAAATTAACTTCTATAGCTGCCAATTGATTTTCTACGTTTATAGTAACCGCTAACCTTTTCTTAGGAGCTACCATCTAAACATGTTTTCAAACTTAAATGTTTAAAATGCATCTATGTTTCAGTTATTCTATATATTTTTTTGTTTTTGTTTTTGTTTTTCAAAAGGTTATGATGCATTCACGTCGGGTTCACCAAAATGTATCGCTCCAAATTTTTCGCATCCCTACCTTCAGGCTATTGGATCCACGCCCGGAAGGAGGATGGGAAAAGGATGGTGCGGTACCTCGAACTGAGAGGACTTTGTGAAGGTCCCGCCTCTCAAGGGAGGTGTATTTTGATGATTTTTCGACGGATGGTGGGTTCACCAGGAAACATTTGACGACAGTTTCCACGCCTAGGTTTTGGAATGTGTTTAAATGTGTTCGTTTTAACCTTAAGCATTCATATCCTAGGTTTGGCCGAATGCATCTAGATTACTCTATATGAAAATGCAAGTTCAATGAATACAAAAAATAGATTTAAAGACAGAAACAGAGAGAGTACAAAATGCAAGATGAGGAATACCTGATCCGGATGTCTGAAGAAGATTCTGATGTTGAAGTAGTCTGGATCGTCTGAGATTTGACAGAATCATCTGCAATCAGACAAGATCGTCTGAGATCTGATGAATTCGTCAGATGAATTCGTCAGAGACCTGCAAAACTAAAAACAGATGCAAAATACAAAAAAATACTACAGTGCTAACAGAGGGAAATGATATAAAATGGCAGCAATGTTATCAAACTACAACTTAAACACAGAAACAAAAATGAATTGTGCTAATTTGATGATAATTAAGATTTAATTATGCACTTAATCTAAATGGGTGAACTCCAAATGCAAAGTAATATAAAACACTAAATAGATTATCTAATTTGCAAAATAAAATGACAGAAAAAGGGTTGAGGATCGCAAACTTCAGGCACTGATTGCCTTAATACGGACTGCAGTCGAGATCGTCTCGCATCAGTACGCAATCGCCTTGAATTCGACAGGTTCGCCTCCGATCTGAACAGGTTCATCGACGACGATAGGTGCTGGCTCCGGCTGAAAAACAGTGTTGTACCTGCAAAAAAATTGATGTGGAACTAGTGCAAATGCAAGATAGAGATGATTTAACGTATATGGAATTGAATTGCAGAGAATTTCGGCCAGGGGTTGGGAAGGGAAAATCCTAGAGACTAAATAGGCTTAGGGGAGAAGTTAGGAGGTTGGAGATCATCCCAATTTGGGAGATCTCCAACGGGGGGAGGGTCCCAACGGCGCAGACACGCTTCTGCCCAAATTGGAGACCCGTTGGAACAAATTCCAACTTTGCAAAATCAGTTTTGCGACAAGATCGTCTGGACGTCCTAGTCCAGACTAAATCATCAAATCTGGGGCGATATCGTCTGATCGGCGATGATATCGTCAAACGGTCAAAACAACCTCTAAAAATGGCACGAAAAAGGGGGAAACAGATTTCCCGACGGTTAACGGGTGGTTTGGGAGGTTAAATTTGAATTTTAAATTATTTACTAAGGTGAATGTAATTATTGCATTTTTATTGCGCCAATTTTAGGGTGCTACAGATGGATTAAAGCTTGTGTCTCTACAATATCATATTAAGTGCTAGTCAATTTGCTAGTAACAAAATCATTTAAATCCAAAAGTGCTTTTATACGGGGAGATCCTCTATCATCATATATATTCATTATGATGGTAGGGGTATTGGAATGGAACCTGAAGAAGGCATATAAATATAGGCTAATAAGTGGAATTAAAGCTAGTAATAATATCAATAACATCACTTATCAACAATTTGTATATGATACAATCCTTTTTGGGGGGACAAGGAAAAATGAGGTCAAATATTTCAATAGCTTATTAAAGGATTATGAAACAACATAGAGGTAGAAATTTAATGGGACAAGTTCTTGTTGGAATAAAATTTACCATTACTAAGGAGAGACGTTGCACCGAACTATTTTATCCAAATTATGGTAATTGGATGAAACAAGGTCACCCTATGTTTTAACCTCTGGAGAAGGTCGACTCCTATGGATTTTGTTTGAAGAAAAAGGGTAAGGAAAAGAGTAAAGGGAGAGAAGTAGTAAGGGTTTATAAAAAGATGAAGGGTAAAGGAATAAGTAAAATTATGGATGGGATATAGTGTAACAACATTGGATCTCTCAAAATAATCAACTACTAAACCATTTCATGGCACTTAACATATCAGCCATTAATGATTACCCATACAGGTTTGTTCAATTCATTACATTAATCTTAATCATTCCAACGATTCACATAATTAGCAATCCAATAGGCGATGCGAATTTTGCTTTAATATAATACACTAAAGATTGAATGTAATGAAAATGACTTAAAATGAATGTATAAGGCTTCTAATCATTTCAAGGACCGTATATGCTAGCAATCCAATAGATAATTCAAACATAGAACTACTTTAACAAAATAAACTAACATTACCATGTAACATAAATGACTTTGAAAGATCATTCTTATAAAACATGTAGATATAAAAATCATGGAGACCAAACAACTACCACTTTGTTGATCAAAAATGATTATAGTGTGATACTAGGCAAGGACTACAAAGTCAACCCTTTGAATGAGGTTTGAATTCATATTTATAGAATACAATTTCAAAAATTCTTGGTGAAGGGAAGTTGAATGGTTGTTTGAGTGACAGTTTGGTAGGATAACTAGAAATGATGATGTAGCAATCTTCTATTTCATCTTGAGTGTGAATTTGATCCAAGCCTATTGATTTGTAACTATTTTTTGTCAATGGTTGTATTACTGAAGCTGCCCGTTGCATTATTGGAGTTGCATATTTTTCAGTTGGAGGTGAGCTAGATTTTAGTTGTTGAGCACCATGGTGGTTGTAGGTCTGAAAGTGACCTATAATTGAAATTTGCTCATGGCTAGGCTTTTTGTACATTGTATGACTCTTTTGTAGCAAAATTGTAGTCTCGAACGTCTCTAGATTTGGGTATATTTTATTTTATTTTTGTCTTCTTTTTAGGTATGGTTGCGGGCTAAAATATTCATTGATGATGTCATCTCCTTTATTAGTGTAGCTTTAAGCATTACGGATTTAAAATCTTCATTAATGATGTCATCTCCTTTATTTTTCTTGTTTGGCTAGTGGGACCCCAGGTAATTTTTCTTTTGTTGACATTATTACCTCGAGCAGCCCAGCTTAGGAACTATCATGACTTTATGATGTATTATTTTAGATGCTTTCCAATCTCATGTGCTTCACTCCTTTTTTTATGTTATCATCAACTAAAGCGTGATTTTGAGATTTTTTGACTTCTACCACCGTTTCACCCGTTCTCATGATATTGAAGCTTCGAGATGATGTGGCACTTATTGTGTCACTATCCTAGGATATTCCCAATCCCATGACATATTTGTATAGTTAGTATCTATCATATTTTCTTGAAGGGGATATTTTTTGCAACGTGGTTGAAATTAGACCCACATGTTTGGCACCTCTCGAGGATTTTTTATTATAAAATTATAAACTCAAAAGGCCTATTTCCATTGGGTATGGAATCAAGGTGGAGAATTAAGTGGAAGTATGAAATGGATTTATGGAATGAAGTGGAATAAAATAAAATGTAGTAAAAAGACGAAGAGTTTTAATACGGAAGGTGGATCAATGTTTTGATTGAAAGTGAGGAATAACAAGGACATGAATGTGGAGTGATATGAATATGAATGAGAATGAATGGAATTGTTACTTTGTCAAACCTTTCGAGTAGTTTATTTTTGTTGAGACACCCATCTATCCCTTTTCATTCTTTCTAAATTGCTTGTTCATAAATTTTTGCTTTGATTTGTATTTTTTTTTGCTCACCAGGTATCAATTGTTCGTTTGGAGGCCTTAATATTATGTCTTCTAAAAGGATTTCTGCCTTAGTATTTTCACTTTCTTGATATTATCCTTCATAAAAATTTTATTTTACCTTTTCAAGTACAACTAGAGCTCCTACCCATTCTTTGTCTGTAGGAGTCTTGATCCTTTATTCTCTTCAACTTATATATTTTTCATAGGAAGGGTATTCATATATTCTAAATATTTCTTGAATCTTTGATTACAGTTGAGCCAATCTATTTAATAGCTCCATTACTTGAGTTTCTCATATGGGTTCCTCTAGTTGATCTATTCTAGACTCATCATTAGCAATTGTTTCTATCTGGGCTTGAACTTCTTCTTTGGACAAGATCTATATATATTTATCCCAGAAGTCAGGGAATCCAAGTGATAGGAGCTCCTACATAGGTTCCATGATTTTTTTAGCTTTATTCTGTAATCTCCCAATCACCTCTATTGCTTCTTGTTTTAATATGTATTTCTCTATCACTTTTTGGGAAGCACTTCTTGCTACACTCTATTGCAGGCTGGGAATAGCTTTGGCTATTGGCTGAAACCTTCTATTAGATATTTCCATTATGTTTTTAGCCTGTAGGAACAAATTTCCTAATCCAAATTGTTCAAATGTTGCTCTAGCATTTTTGATTGTTTATCCATTGAAATCGAGGTAATCCACAACCATGTAGACCTTGAGAGCATACGCAAGGATTTGCTCCAGCTATCTTTCCTTAGTTACTTGAGAGTGTTTTTGGAGAAGCTATAGATCTTATTTTTTTCTTTTTCACCTTGCAATTGTTGTTCCAATGCTTGAACCTATTCAGACAATGTTTTGTTTTGCTCTTGTAACTTGTTATTTTGCTCAACCATATCATAGAACTTGCTTTTCCATTTTTGTACTCCATGGTTAAGATTTTTCTTCATATTTTGATCTTATTTTGTTATTTCATCTAGCTCTTTATATTTCTCCTCTAAATATTGGCATATATCTCTTAGTTTGTCTCCTTGGAGGTACATGGTGCTTACATGTGCATGATCATTCAACATGGTATCTTCTACTGGTAGTTGAGTGATATCTACCACTTGATTCTTAACATGATAGTCATCAAGAGTCATCTCTACTTATGGCTTGTTGACTTTTGGTATAGCCATAGTTCTCATCTATTGATATGTGGTGGGATCTACAACAGTCATTTTTCTAGGAATGACAGATCCTCTAGTTTGCTTAGGCATCTTTTCTTTCCACCATTTTTTAGCATTGCGGTCCATTTTTGTTAGTGTATTGATGGTAGTGGTAGTGGGGTGATCTCATGGATGAGTAACGATGAGGAATGGTTGTATGAGCAAGAATGGGGATGGATAATATTCTTGAATGATTTGAGTAGTGATGGTTGGAAGAGTTTGAATGAATTTAGGAGATGATGTGATGGGAATGGTCTTTGATGTCTTTATGACACTTGCCTCCAATGTAGTACTTCTCAATGGAGTAAAAGAGGAGGGAGTTATATCTAGGATGGGGTGAGAATGAAGAGTTGAAGAGTAAATAATATCCATACCTACTTCCATAATCAGGATATGTTTTGTTATTTGCTCGATCATTATTTTGGACGATGATCCTTGAATCTTCTATCTTTTTTGCTTTCATCCTATGATTCCATGGGTGACTCAACCTTTTACTTTTCTACTGCTTTTGAGATGGAGTAGGAGTTTTAGCTATGGGTAATTGTTGTTGATCGAAGGAAAGGAGGTCTATGATATTGGGCGATTCCTGGATTTTAGGGGAGACATTACCTTTTGTAAATTCATCACTATGAGTGGTTGATATGGTGTTTGTGCACCTTTTGTAAGTGTCCTTTGAGACATAGTAGATTCACCAATCACTTGAATATTTCTTTGACTCATTATGAAATTTATAGATGATCTGGTAGAAATATCTAATGCAAATTACCTGGTTCTTTTACCTTTGGTTTCCAGCATCAGGGAACTTGGGAAGGGCACGTCTGAAGCCAATCCTTTAGGTATTTGCTCTACTTCAATTATAGCTTGAGGAAAAATAGGTATTTTTCCCAATCCTTTTTCTTTGTAGCTCATTCTACTTAATATGTGTGAGCCTATAGGGTATAGTTGTTGTTGCAGCTTTGTTGGTACAAAAACTTCGACTTATGGGTCTGGTTGATAAAGTTCTTTTATGATTTATTATCACTTAGGTGTTTTTTCAATTCTCTTACCACATATTCCTTATCAAATGCTAAATTTCCTGCCTCAATTGTTTTTCCTTCAAGAACATTTTGCTATGTAGATATTTCTTTTTCTATTGTTGATGGTGACTTTTTATTTTTTGCTATATTCTATAGTGAAGAAGTTGGAATGTCTATTTGTTTGACCTTGGCTTTCCATGTATTTACATTTTTATTGTATCTTCTATAAAATTCCTTATCTATTGTAGTGTTGATTTTATAATTATAGGTTTTCTTCTTCTCTATCCTTAATATCTACTACTCTATTAATTCAGGTGTCAACCATCCAATATTTCTTACCCATGAAGCTAATTTTTGGTCAGATAAGGAATGTGCTAGTTTTGTTTTAGAATCATAATAGTCCTCTTGTTCATACCAATATATCCATGGTGGCAACTCTGGTAATTGATTTATATTCCATTTTAGCTCATTATTTTCATGATTATTCCTCAGCCTTTCAACCTCTGGTCTACTTATCTTCTTAAATTAGGTGGCTTTTTTGAGTTAATTAGACATAATTTCTCACTGAATTTGTTTGTAGGATCATATATCCATCTCTAGGGTATTGCTTGTAACCTAACTCTTGAAATTTTTGATCCAATTCTTCTATTTGACCTTTGGATTTCACAATGATTGGGCCATAAGTAAGTGGATATTTAAAAGTAATCTTATTATTTATACCTGATCCATAGCTCATATTGATGTAATTTGTTTGTCTACAATATTCCATTGCAAAGATCCTATTAGTTACATAGTATGGTAATAGAAATGGTTTCCCTTTAAAGCTATAAAACTTGATAATAGTACCATCTACAAGGAAATACCAATATCCTTGTACAATTTTGGCCTATGGTAGACTCCCATATTGGTTAGATAGACAAGAAAAATTGCACAAAATTATTTTTAAGGATGGCCCCAAGAATTATCTATTAAAATGATAATGGGATTATAATTGTTCTAACAAAATTGACCATTCTACCATTGAGATATTTTTACTTGATTGTCAACTTTGTTATGAGCCACCCATGGAATGGAGTCTAAAATGTGATAGAAGAATAGCCATGCAAGATGTGAGTAGTTATGAAAAGTGCCATGTGGAGATAACTGAAGTTGAGTTAGTTTCTCATGAATCTTGTCACATAAGAAATTGGCCCAATAAAAGAAAATGGAGTTTTATGCAAAGTTTGGGTTGGATTCATCATAGTACCTAGGATTAGAAATGGTATATGCCATATCTCTTTATTCATGGACCTCCCTATCTCAGGGTAGTCCAAAAATGATCGCTAGCATGGAATATAGCTCTAGGTTTTTAAAATCTAAGATTTTTAGTGGGGTTTTTGGATGTTTATCCTCAGATAGGTGTTTATGGAGCTGGGAGTGAAACCATTTTCTAAAAAAAAAACTATTTTCTAGGTCTTTTCTAGACTCATAATGCTTGCTTTGGACATGGGCATTAATAGGTTTGGGAGTAACCCTAGGTTTCTCTCTAGCGATGACATCATCTCTAATGCAATTTGGGGTGAGATGGAAAATAACCTTTCCTTTAGGATCTTGAACCATTTTCAATTGAACATTGTAATATTTTGAGATGGCCAAAGCCAAATATAAAAAAGAATAAACATATTTATGGACATAACAAGACAAGAAAGAGTAATAAGGGAATACACTATGAGTATTAGGAGACACACCTTGGGCTCTTATTTGTTCAATATTTTTGCATAGTTGATTTGGATTCTTGAGTGATAGGTCGATGTCCACAATGTGGTATTTCTGATCTTAAAGAGCTTTTTTCATCTTGTTGTTGGTTACTCTAGTACTTTTGGCCATTATTTCATAAGAGAGAAAAAATCTATCTTATTTTATCACTCGCTTGGGTTCTAAGTACTTCGTGTATGAATTTTATTTCTACTATTATGATCTCACCTTGTTAAGTATTGTCTCATCTGAAGGTTACATGAAAAACATCACAATAATAATCAAACATTGATTCTAGTAGTTGTCATTATATCTGAGATGTACATTTTCAATCGCTCTTGGATTTTATGCGGATCTTGTTGAGTCAAATAATCGCCTTGATGGTATGATTCACAACTGATGGCAGATCAATATGATGCTTTTACATTTGATTTTTTGATTTTTTTGGGGACCAAACACTTAATACATGTGGTGACACTTCATACGAAGTGCTTCAAATGGTAGTCATTTATCGAGATTGGCAAAATATGACCATATTCATTTATCAATTTATATACATTAAATTATTGTTTATCAGTAATTCGATATGGTCCTCTCCAGAATGAATCAAAATTTTTGTGATTACCTAGTTTTGATTTATCTTCGTCCCATTTGAGCATGAGATCACCTATCTAGAAATCTTGAGATGTTATCTTTTTATCAAACCACTTATTAGTTATGACAAAATGACATTGGAAATTTAAGTAGGCCTTTTTCCTATATTTTTCCAATGATATCAACTATGTCAGTCTAGCTTTTTCCACTTTCATATCGGGGAGACTCAATTGAGTTAACATTTTTATAGTTAGCAACTCTAGGTGGATTTGGAGAATGACCTCTTCAAAATAGACTAACTCATAAGGGGATGTTTTTAGTGACTTATTAACTGTGATTCTATCTTCCCAAAGCACTTGGTCCATTTATAAGTGCTATCCTCTGTTATTTTATTTGATGTTACTTTTAATGATTCTTAGGAGATTTTTATTGGTAGATTCAACTAATATATTTCCTTGTGGGTAAGAATTAGAAGTCTTGAGATAGATGTCATATTTTGTAGAAAAATTAATAAGCTTGGCTCCAATAAAGGAAGTCTCATTGTCACTCACTATTGCATTTGGAATACCAAACCTTGTTATCAAATTTTCAACGAACTCAATTATCGTGTCTTGATTAGCCATATTTGTAGAGTCTAATTTAGTTCATCTAGTGAAGTAGTCGATAGCTGTGAGAATGTACTCATGAAAAATTGAAGAATGTGGATTGATGAACCCAATGAAATCTAGACCCCATTGTTGAAATAATTCTTCTATTATAATTGGTCGTAAGGTTATGCATAAGGGGTCGAACCCAAAACGTACTTGTAAAAAATAGGCGAATCCATTTCAAAACTACGGTGAATCATGGCCAACCTCATATTGAAGGAAATGGCGAATCACCTTGGTTTCTAAAAAAAACTGAGAAATACTGGTGACTTTGATAATTTTGGCTGGACAAGGTGGAAAACGTGATCTGAATCTGATCTGATGCATAACTAGGTCTAAATCCGGTTTGATGCATACTAAGGTCCGAATTCGGTCTGCTGCATACTAAGGTCTAGATTTGGTCTGATGTATACTAAGGTTCGAGGGTCAGGTCTAATGCATAATAAGGTTTGGGGGTCTAGTCTGATGCAAAAAATGGTCCAGTATCGGGCCTAATGCAAAATATGGTTTAGTATCGGGACTACTATAGTATAGGATCCAGTATCAATTTTAATGCATTATAGGGTTCGGTATAAGGCCTTATGTAGAATATGGTCTGGTGCTAGGTTGAATGCAGTATAGGATTCGTTGTCAGGCCTGATGCAATTTATGGTTTGGTATTGAGCCTGATGTAGTTTATGATCCAGTATTAGGCCTGATGCACAATATTGTTTGATACCTTACCTGATGAAGAATAGGGTTTGCATGCAAAAAATGGTCCATCATTGACCTACCATGTGTCACATAATTGGTCACCCATACTACATGTCCAATACAATTTTACCATGTGTCGACTCCATCAATTTTGTCTATAAAAGGGCATCAACTATCATTTTTTTAGTTCATTTTTGTGACTGCACCCAACTAGAGTGAACCGTTATCGAGCAACCAATTTCTCTTATTTCTTTTGTTTCCAAGTTTCCAACTTCTAGCAATGGTCACCGCTTCCACCCCTATTCCAAAGTTCAAGAACCCTTCTTGCTCTTTAATTTTAGATTTGTTAATAACCCCAGGTACAAACTTATTGTGGTTAGAAGATGTAGGTTTGACAACCTTGGTGTCAATTTCACATTTCAAAATTGATAAAGTCCTCTTGCAACATATTATTGATGGTTATGACCATGACAAGGCCATTATCAAAATAAAAATGCATAATAGAAATCTATCGTTCACCATCACAACTGCAAACATTAAGAAATTGATAAATATTCCTTTCGATGATTATCTTCCAGTGCAAGCGAAGTGCCAGCTCTCTGCAGAAGAGAAAGGCTACCTCGAGAAAATGTACCAACTCACCAATAAAAAATATTTGGCAAGTATAATTCTTGTGTCTTAGAATCTGTTAATGCTAAAAATTTCAAATTTGTAAAATGTTATCTAATTTTTTTTTGCAGCTTCCACTGCCAAGTCAAAAAGAGTGTTAAAAATCACTGATGTTAAGAATACAACTTTGAAGACCATTATTGAGTTCTTCCAGGCATGACTGATTCTGCTTGGAAGATCAAAATTTTTATTTTGGACACTATCGTATGTTATTCATTGTGAGCATCATGAGAGGTTTGATTGGTGCACCTATATTGCAGATCGCATCAGGGCCGATCTGCATGCAGTGCAATTGTAAACTAGAAACGCACAACATTTTAGCACTTTATTTTAAAAAATTTCATAATTTGCAAGATACTCCAATTCCTACCATAGTGCATGCAACACTACAAGCCATTGCCTTGACACCAAAGGAATTTAAGGTAATCGGTCCATCTTTGACAATAAAAAAGTATTTTATATTTTAGCATGTTTTCATTTTATAAGGAGTAAACAAGATGCTACCAATAGGGGCCATAGGCATTGCTACCAAGATGCTACCAATAGGGGCCATAGGCAAGAGCAAAATGGTGATTCTGAGGACATTGGATCAGAAATGTCACCATTATAGAGGCCATCCAAATATTTGAGGCAAGCTCCTTCACCTGGTGGATCTCGTATGCTTATGTATGCACAAAATGTGTAGGCTAAATCAGGTGTGGCCACCCCCTCCCCCATCGGTGCCTAAATTTAATAGATTTCATCATATTCAGGTAAAAATATGTGTATTTACTTTGAATTATGGTTTTTTCTATTTAATTTTAGAATAATGCTAACATTTTTTTTAATATTTTCACCCACCTCTCAATGATAAACTATAAGAATGAGAGTTCATATGGTACCACCACTTCCACCATAGCCACTGCTTCCACCACAACCACAATTTCCATAATAGTAGCAACAATTTCCACTACAGCAGCAACAGGTTCCATCGCAGCATCCACGTTCACAACAATGATAGGCACAACCTACATAGATGAGAGGCCAAACACGGGTTGGAAGTGGAAAACAAACTTTTTTACAAATATCCCAGTGAACACGAAGTTTCAGATATGGGTTCTTGTCTTTTACATTTCACACTTCTTCACAGGCATCAAAAGTTTCATCCGTTGGATTGGATAATATCTAACTTGATGATGATTTTCTGTTGTAGGGCAACATTTTAGGATTTAAGGCAAAAAATGTGCTTCAAGATCCACTAAGTGAAGCACAACAACAAGAAGCCCCTATACCTGAGTAGAGATCATTCCCAGCTCTTGAAGGAAATGACCCTCATCCTCAAACTGAGGATGACATTGTTAATTTTTATGAGAATGTCTTAATGGTTGAAATGTAGAAGCAACCATAAAATATATTGGGCTTCAATATTTGCAAGAAATGAAGGATTGGGAATATCGGGCCAAGGTACTAATAAAGCAAATAAATACCCGATATAAGAATTACGCAAAAAGAGATTCAATTTATTCTTTGGTTCAGTATGAACTAGAAAAGCTTAGCGGCCTGTTGAATTAGGCCACAACAGGAACAATGAATTTTGAAATTATGTATGATGATGATGTTTTAAATATTGTTGTTAACAGATTAGAGAATATTAATGCTAAAGCCCAAGATTTTTATAACCAATGGGCTTCCAATAAAGAAAAAGTTGCACTTGCTAAGTCTGCCAAGGATGTGGCTAAGGTAAGAAAATGTTTATTTATGTTTCAATTTGCTTTTGAAGTTTATTTTTCATATTTCATTTTTTTTTAAAACAAGTAATAATTTTTTATATAACTATTTTGAATGATGTTTTTATTTTCTTTTTTGTAGTCAAATTTTGAAAACCTAAAAATGCAAGTTAACAACATGGAGCTTAATATCAAAGCGATAAAAACATTTTTGCTAAATGTAATGGAAATGAATAAAAAAATGCAATTAAAAGTGGTGGATAGTAATCGATTGAGAAAATATATCAGGGAGAAGCTCCATGAAGATTTGGATGTCGTACTACAACACTAGAAAGAAAAAGAAAAACTTCCAACAATACTTGAAGATCCAAACCAACAAGAAAGCACATTGTTGGGGAGTATTGTGAAAGGTCAAGAAAACCTAGTTAGACTTGGTGAGCTTCCGAAACAAGGTGTCAAGCAAGGATATAAAGTAAAAGAAGCCACTGTTGCAATCAGATCTAATGCAACTATCCCGGAATAAGATATTTTACAATGTAAAAATATTTTGAAGCTGACTGCAATCAACAATTTTGTACAATGTAATATATTTTCAATCGTACTAATGAAAACTATATTTTCTAAATATGCGTATTCAATCATTCAAAGGTTGTTTGCATTTATAAATTTGTGTTTATTTTATAGTATTAATCGCCAATATTATTTACTATCTTCATCTCAAACAACAAAGAATATTTTTGTTGATCAAAATTTATACATTAACAATACAATACCAATATTGTGATATAAAATATAAGACAACAATCTATCAAGGTAGTTGAAACAATATGATATAAAACATACAATTTTTAAAAGCATAATGTGATATAAAACATACAATTTTTAAAAGCATAATGTGATGTAAAACATACAATTTATGAAAAAGTAAAATTTTGAAATCTTGTACATATGAAACAACATTGTGAAATATGGAATGAACAATTCTCAACTTGTGAAACAACATTGTGAAATTTGGAATGAACAATTCTCAAATTGTGAAACAAATATTAAGCATAGTGCATTTCGAAACAAATATTGTGAAATTTGATAACAAAGAAAGTCAAATGTTACATTGTTGTGAAATACTAGAAAAATCAGAATTTAGGTAGTTGAAATGAACACTTTTCAACTTTTCTAGAATCAATCTATGAAGCCACCATTTGATCACTAAAAGCATCATTATCCTCCTTATCGATCGTATTCGTGATACCCCTTTTGTCTACAATTGAATTCCAGTATGCTAATGCTCTGTCATATGGAAATTTGTCCAGTTGATATGATGACACAAATTCTTAAATAATTTTCTAGATTTTTGTCCAGCCCATTGCGGAGCTTAGATTTAACAAAATATAGTGCACTAAAAACCCTCTCATCTTCCACAGATCTCAAAATCATTGTTTGACATAATTCATATAAACAAAAGTATTTACTAATCGTATCTTGTAAGATACTACTTGGATACAACTTTTGCCACAAACGTGCAATGAAACCAGTCTCATGGATATTACTAAAAAGTGACTCTTGATGAACCATTTTTCTGCCAAGATGCTGTGACTGTTGTCTTAAAAGATATTTTTTTAGTATACCTTTTATTTCAACACCATTGACTTTCACACTTTTACTGAAATGCTCAATAAGGTTGCCCATATATTTAATAAACAACTTGTGTAGATTTCTGATCATTGCAAGAACCCAAAAATAAAGGGTTAACAACACCCATGAACTCAAGCAAATCATGTCTTTGAAATCGATCTCTTATCTCTTTTGTCAATGATTTTGCTATTTTGAACAATTTTTTCTTTGTATTGTGTAAAACAACTTCGTATCTATTGTGTGTTACACAAAAATTTTCAACATCGTTAGTAACTATACTTGACTACTTTCATAACAATATAGAGGTATCATATTTTCATGAACATTAATACAAAGATTATAATTAATGTCAAACTTCAAAAAACTATTTTCATCTTTCACGTTTGTCAATGTTTTCCAACTTTCAAATAAGGGATCTATAAAATCTGGTTTGAACACATAACCTATCAAAAATCACACATATTTGCTTTCTCATCCTCATGAAATCAATGATATAGATGGATCTCTCTTGTGCAAATTTAGTCAATCTGTTCATTTCTTGTAACATTGGAAGAATACCACATAATGTTAAAAGAGTTTCCAAGTTAGTCAAATGGAACAACATATCTTTTGCCTTATCAATTGTCTTACTATTTGTGTACATAAACTCTGTTAAAGATTTATATTCTGTAAAAACTTTGAGTGCAGGTTGATATAATGAAATCCACCTTGTATCCATATATTTCAATAATTTTTTTCCTTCTGTAACTCCTAGTGCAAACCGTTGAAACTCTACAAACCTTTTAGGACTACAAGAAAAATAAGAATGCATTTCAAGAATGAGGTCTTCCACTCTAGCAATATTTTCAAAAGTGCTCATGATTTTATATACAAGATTCACTCTATGAGCCATGCAATGAATGGGTATGATATATGGGGTAACTGAGGTTTGGAGTGGACACACAGGTCATTCTTGTGCCCTTACATTATAGCAGCACCATCAGCTCCAACACAAATTAACTTTATGGCTATGTCAATATCATTCATTCCTACAATTTCCTTTAAAATGGTCAAAACAAAATTATAGATATTTTTTGCATTTGAACTTTCCACCATATTATGTAATCCTAGTAAACTAGGCTGCCTCACATGATTTTGAAATACGTACACATGCATGAAAATCCAGGATGTGTTGTCCACAACCATAACCTCATCAATAGAAAGTGAAATGAATCTGAAAAGTTTTACTTTCTCCCTTAGGTCCTCCTTCTCAACTAAAGATAGATATTTAATCATTTCCCAACCACTTCGATATGACCAAGGGAAGTAGGAAGGTTTAGCACATAAAATAGTTGATAAATGTGCTTATAATCAATAAAATTGGACATGGGTCTACCTTTTTTGAGAATACTAAATACAACAATAAACTGCAAACTTTTTGAAGTTAAAATGATCTTTTGCATTTTATGAAATTGGGTTTCAATCATTCCACATTTCTCAATAAGGGATTGTTGTTGCTTTAAGTGATTCTCATAATCTATTGCATATCTGACATGCATACATTTTGATGCATCCTTCCACCTAACATATTTTGTAATTTTACCATCACTTCCTATAAATTTTACATATACTTTACCAACATGTTTTTCTATTGTATCTTTCTTAGTTTGCAGCCTGTGATCCTTACCTAGTTTCCAACTACAAATTTTGCATCTACATTATTTTTGATTGATTTGGTTGTCTGTAGTCAAGACCACCTCAATATAGGGTAATTTTCTTGCCCATTCATTCTTAAATGATCTTCCAATAATCTAGTTAGAATCTATCTTCCTCTTTTTAGAAATTTTTCTTGAAGATTCATAAGAAGTTTGTAGTGTATTTGAGTTATCGCTTTCATTTTCAACTTGCATATCTTGGTCAGGAATATCTGCAAGTGATTGTTGGATGTCATTAGTAAGAGAATTTTCTTTAGAAGGCATATCTTGGTGAGGAATATCTTCAAGTGAATGCTTATGAGGGTCAACAGGGTATTCTACATAGTAGCATACACTAATATTCTTTACCTTTTTTGGATTTTAAAAAACTAACTTACAGACCAGAAAAAAAATTCATATCATTGAGCACATACCGAGAACTAACTATTTGAGAAAGAAAGCAATATTAAAAAAAATTACAAAATATAAAACTAACTGTTTATAAATAAAAAATCATTTGTACCTCAATTTTGTATGGATGTTGATGGCTTGTTTGTTTTTGGCATATGGCTAAAATATTTGAGGATACTCTTTTTAGCAGAAGCCCCTTATTTCCATTGTTGATGGGTGACATTTTAATTGTAAAGAAAATGTTTTTCATTTTAGAAAAGAAATAAAATGTTAAAGAGATGTTACTTCTCTTAGGCCTCAAGATAATATTGTAATTAGAATAAACAGATGGTCAGTCACTAGAAAATAAATACTTGTTTCTTGCCATGTTTTATTGTGTTTTTGTTAGTGTATGCCAATAATAGGTTTTTTGGTGATAACACTTGTAACTGATAAGAGCACAAAATATGCAATATACAGATTCAAATTAAATTCAAAAAATAAGTTTTCTATGTTAAAAATAACTAGAGAAACATATATGGAACAATATCATATTATAGAACAAAAAAATATTTACCAAAGTATTTACCTATTTATAATCTTATTACAAAAAAGAAAAATCTGAATAGAAACAGAGAATCAATGAGTTTTCACAGGATAAAAAAATAGAAGACAACATTCAGAGCAGGGCAAAATAGAGAAAAACATTTGAAATTGAGCATTGACATATTTTCTACAACTGCTTCAACTTATATTCAGAATGTCTTAAGAGAAACAGAGAACCTGGTGTAGAACGTGATCCGACAATCTATTTTGATGTAGAACAGGGTCTGGATATAGATCTGGTGTTGAAGACATGTAGAAAAGGGTAAAATAGAGAAAAACATGGGAAACAGAGCATTGACATATTTTCAATAAATGATAGAAAAATAGTAGAAGAAAAACCTGCAATTAATTGATAGAAAAAAAAATCTCATTACTATAAGTGCTTGAACCTATATTCAGAATGTCTTAAGAGAAATAGAGAACCTGGTGTAGAACACGTTTAGACAGTCAATCCTAGTGCAGAATAGGGCCCAGAAATTGACCTTGTGCAAATAAGAGTTCGATTTCAGCCTTGTGTAAATCAGGATCCGATGTCGGTCTTGTGCAAATCAGGTTTCGATGTTTGACTTGGTACAGAACTGGATCCGATGTTTGACCTTGTGCAAAATGGATTTTGGTGTTCGACCTGGTGCAGAACGGGGTCCAAAAATCCACCTAGTGCAAAACTAGGTTCGGTCTGATGTAACAGTATTTTGCAAAACAAGGTTTAGACTATTGCAGAACAGGGTCCAATATGTTGCAAAAATAGGTTCGATATGTTGTAGAACTGTGTCCGATCTACTACAGAACAGGGTTCAAATATTGGTATTCTCTAGAACATGGTCCATATATTAGTCTATTGTAGAACTAGGGTTTGGATATCAATTTGTTGCAAAACTGGATCCGATCTATTGTAGAACACAATATGAATGTCAATCTGGTGCTAAACAAGGTTCGGTTTGGGTTTGCTTAGAGTTTTATTTTGGATCAACTAGTTTTTGCACACGATTGAAGTTCGATGGAATTCTTGATTCTATAATAGTTTGAATGTTTTAAGTGGAAAAATATCGCTGGCATGTTAGTTATCTATAGTGGTATACTTGGCGAACTTGACGGAATAGTTTTAAAATTTTAAAAATTTTGGATGGAAAGTGTCATATTTTTGGCAAAAAATGATGGAAAAGTTTTTTAAAAATCCATAATACTATTATCAACGGACGATGAACCGACACCTTGAAAAAAATTCCAAAAATTTTGGGTGAAAGTACCGACCTTTGGATCCCCCAATCTCGCCAATTTGAGTTTTTGAAAATACAAATATTAGCCCAAATGGCAAATAGTCACCGCTATGCATAACCCTAATTGGTTGCAAGGGTAATGAAGCATTTATGTTCCTTCTAATGAACCCATAGCATTTTTCACATGATCGGGCTACCTCGAAAGTGTTTGTAAAAGTGTTGGCCAATAATAACCTACCCTAAGATTTTGGTAGTAATGGTATGTCTTGTATAATGTCCACAAAATAAACCTGAATGAAACTCGATTAACAATTTAATTTTTCTTATATTTTTATGCACATTAGAAGCATCCCATCAAAATTCTTTCAGGATAGGCTTTTCAGTATCAAATCATACTTTAGCGCTTGAATTATAAACCTTCTTCACTATGATATATTTAGTCTTTCTAGACACTTTCTTGTCTAGAAGTACTAGAGTAATTGTTTTACCCAACCGAGTCTTTCTACACCTTGCTCGATCTCGGGCATGTTTTTTGAATCTTTATTTATGCACATATTATAGCCCTTCTCTGGCGAAGCTTCTAACTTTTGGTATAATAATCTAATTTTTACGAGTTTGGTGGAGTGAATCTCTACATCATATTCTTGTATTAGTTACCCAATTGGCTCTCTTATCACCAAGTTTCCCCTGAATGATGAAATTTTTGACATCTACATGAACTATATAACCTATGGTCTTACTTTGTGATAAGTAATGCCTATTTTTTTCAAAGACTTCATGACTGCATATACCTATTTTTCTATGAATTTGCAGTTCTTTTCATAATCATGGAAAGTTTCACTTAGAAAGAATACAAGGTGTTCCTCTTATTGAATATATTTCTATGTTAATATTGTGGTATAAATATCTTCTGATTCATAAGCGTACATGATGAAATGCTAAAATTAGGGTTGATCAATACTGGAGCTTTTGTGATAGCTTATTTGATATGTTCAAATGCTTCTCTCATTTTTGGATTCAATTCAAATATTGCATCCTTCTTTAAGAGTTTAGTCACGGGTTTCACAATTTGTGCAAAATAAAAAACAAACTCATAGATAAAATTGATCTACCCAAAGAAATATTGTAAATATTTCTTATGGAGAGAGACAAGATGACTTGAATTCTCTCTAGGTTAATCGCCATACCATGTCTGAAAATGATGTGGCCTAAGAGTTTTCCCTCATGGACAACAAATTCAAACTTTCTACATTTTTCGAAGACCTTTTATAAATGATTCAAATGCTATTGTTTGTCATGAGAAAATATTGTCATGTCATCCAGGTATATCAGAATTATTTTATTGACCAATTATGCAAAGGAAATTTCCATAGCACATTAGAATGTTGCTCCAACATTAGACAATCCATATGACATCCTTTGGTAGGAAAATGTACCCCATTTTGTTGTGAAAATTATTTTATACTGATATTCATCCTTTACCCATATTTGATTATAGCCTAAGAAACCATCCAATAATGAGAATCTCTCTTCTCCTGCCACTGTTTGTAGGATCTAATCAATTTGGGGTAGAGGGTAATGATCCTTAAATGATGCTCTATTCAAATTTATGAAATATACACATAAATGAATATCTCCATTCTTATTTTGGATAGACAACAACTTTGCAACCCAAGTGGAATGCTTAATTAGATAGATGATATTGGCATTTAACAATTTAAGCAATTCTTGCTTTATAGCTACTTCAATTTTAGGATTATCAGGTCTCTGCTTCTGGTTAAAGGGTTTAGAATTAGGGGCAAGTTAAATAGTATGTTGAATTATATTTTTATTATAGATCTAGAGGCCATCATAACCCCAAGCTATAATATCTTGGTATTGAATGCAAAGCTGCTTGAACTGATATACTTCTATATCTGTACAATGTACTGCAACCTTTAGTTTTTTACTTGGTTCAATATCAACTTCTTTATAAGATTTTTGTTCTATCTTAATTATTTAACCTACGTTCCTATCATTATCATCAAAGAGACTCTCAAGTGTAATCAACCCTTTAGGAATATGATTATTCTTTAGCTGGACGATGTCTTCTTGGGCAAACTACTAAGACATTTCTTTTGACTAATTTGATTAGATTACTTCTTTTATTAGGAAGTCTATGATCTGTTGATAATTTTCAAATATTTTCCAAAATATCTCTCTATATGGAATAGATGGGCTAAAAATAAACTTTACTTTGCTTTTTTTTGAACTCAACTGTGAAGCATGTGCATAGTTCGCTCCTCTAGCTGCAAGTGCATCAACTAATTAATTTTTCTCTGAAGGGATGGTCTTTATGTTGAGAGATTCAAAGCTTTCCATCATGTCCCATACTCTATTTCAATATACCTTCAGGTAATGATGTCTAATATTACATTTCTCAGTGACTTGATTAACAATTAACTCTAAATCACCATAAATTGTTAGCAACTTGATTCCCATTTTTTTCCTGCTTTAGATCGAGGTAAAATAGTTTGTATTCAGTAGCATTGTTAGTGCAACTCCATGTAAACCTATATTAAAAAATCTTGATGCCTTATTAAAGGGAGACTAATACAACACTAGCTCCAATGCCATTCTTACATTTAGCTCCATCAAAATACATTTTTCAAAGTTTTAATTTATACAAATCTTGATTTGAAACTATTGATATTTTCTTTTTACATTCTAAGGATGAGAGATGATAAGTTCCTATATCGATATTGATAATGACATTATAGTTCTTTAGAGGAAATTTATCTTCAATCTTCAGCTCTTCTAGGATATCTTTCGATAAGTATTTTTCTTCATAGATGGTGCTAATATAATCATCTTCTTCTATCCTTTAAATATGATAGGATATGGGTTTCTTTGGAAGAATCTTGATATTTTTGCCTTTGTGAGGAATCATCATATGGGAATAGTCTAGGTACATGTAATATCATAATTTAGCTATGAATTCATGTGATAGACAAAGACCAAAATAAGGTTCTAGATCAACCACAACTATTTCTTGTATCATAATAAATTCTGGTGCTCTATGAAGTGTCAGAGGAACATCCTTGATGAATCCAACTATTTTTAGAGGAGTATCATCTAATTGGAGCACACTAGGGAAAGAACAAGTATACTCCATCCCCATTAATTCACATACTACTTTTGGAATTACTATAGTAGCAGCTCTAGAATCAATCATGTAGGTGTGAACTATCCAGCATTCCATCCTTAAGTATATTTAGAAATGAGGTGGTTTATTCTTCATAGATCATGGACTTATTTCATATTGATCTAGGATGTAATTAGAAATTGGCTGATCTCCCAAAACAAATTTATTCAATGAGGCTTTGAGAAGATCTATCTATCCAAGAATCATTAATGCATCATACAAGCTCATTTTGGAAGAAGTCTTCTTCAACTCTTCTACTATATTGAAATCGAGTGTTTATATTATTTTCTTTTCATATTTATTTTTAGGTTCATTGAACTTATTTCTATATTCTTAGGTAGCCTCAATCCTCTGTCTTTTAATGATTGAAGGAAGTACAAGTTTATCACGTGCTTCATCCTATGTATCAGGTAGCAAACCTCTAGCCTTCTCTGTTTGCTTTGAGCTAAAAGGATCCTTTTATGAATATTACAAAGGTGGAGAAGATTCAAATTATTTCTAAATTGAAGCCTTCTCGGTCTTGGGTATATTCTGCTCTTTTGGCTTCTATGATTGAGATGGAGATTTAAATGGCTCCAATTTCTAGAGATATACTTGAATTTACTTTTTGCCATATCTTGTTAGTATATAAATGTGTTCTTCTAACAAATCTGTAGACACAAAAATCTAGCCACTTGTTGTCCATCCAGGTCTTCCTACCTTTTTTACCCATTTATTTATATATATTTAGGTATATTTTTTAAATATATGTTTAATATTAATATTTTATATATATTTAATAAATATAAATATTATATATGTAAATAAATCCCAGCCATCCGATTTGACTTAATCCTAGCCATCCATCCACATCAATCCATGCCATGCACCCAAAATTAATATCCATCCTTGGATATGTTTTAATCTGAGCCACATAATTTGTGTCGCTAAAACCCTAACATACCCTAGTGTGGATTATTAATAGAGGTCATTTTGATGGCTCAACCCCTAAGCAATCCGAGAATTTCCTAAGTGCTTGCCCTAGAGTATCCAAGCATTCTCGCCATCCATCCTCGCTTGCCCTAGCCTCCATATCTATCGTCACCCATTTCGCTCTGTCAGATTTGCTTCTGTAGATCTTCACCTCAGCTCCCAAATACCTCCAGGTTCTCTCTATCATCGTTGAGCTCCTTCAAGAGCTTTCTTCTATTGCCAAGCACCTCTAGGCACTTTTTGCCATCCCCAAGCATCCACATGTATTTTAAGCTATCGTCGAGTACCCACGAGAATTTTAGAACCTACTACTAAAGAATAGTAAAACCCTCGGGTGTCGCTAGGGTATTGTCATACCACTTTCCTACAATAGTTACAATAGATCGAAGAACAACAAGTGAACAAGGTAAATCCAACATTGATTATTTCATTTCATGTATTTTTAGATTTTGTTCATTTTATTTATATTGCATAGCTAGGGTTTGTATTGATTTCTGAGGGTCTCACACTATGGAGCCCTCATAGTTGCTACTGACCTATTTGCTATATTTTTGTATGCAGATCTGGAAGTACTACACCTATATTGTGCAGTTTCTTAAGCTGGAGTGGCCTAGTATTGGATAAAACGAAGCCCACTCACCTCTTTTGGGATCAAAAGTGAGATTGAAGACACCACCAACACTGTTCACTAGGGTTTTGGATAACCCTAGTATTGTAATACTTTGTATCAAAGAAGAAATCAATTCTGTTTTTGTGCAATATTGTGCAGTATTGTAATACTTTGGATAAAATTGGAGATTTGAAGCTCCCTCATATCAATAAAATCATCTATTTTTGTGCAATATTGTCTCTTGATTTAATTTTATCTTGTCATATTATGGTGTTTCGCTTTTGAATCTACAAATTGTAATCACGGTGGAACCTCCTAAGGGTTTCTCATTTTGATTTACTTTGTTTACTAACTTGCTATTTTCTATCTTATCTTGCAAGATTTTTAGAAGCACAAATCACATAATTTTTTGTTGGATTAGGGTTTCTGAAGGTTCGTAGAAGGTTGCAGAAGGTGCACAAATGCCCTGCGATGCTCGAGGTTCATCCAAAAATTCCTAGGGGATTTTAAGAATCTCCTAGAGGCATTTTACAAAGGGTTAAAATAAAAATATAGGCTTCTTTGTAATCTTACTATCAAACCCTAACATCTCTGTTTTTACGTATTCTAGCATTTTACATTTTTTTCTTCATATTTTTGAATTAAAAAGAACATCACTAATAAATATGGTAAAAAAACAAATCATCATTCTAGTTTGCATTCTAGGCATTAGATTAGTCATTGCATTCATTCACGCATTTTTATTTTCCATTTTAAGTTTTTGGTTTTTTGGTGTATTGCAATTGGAAAATCCTACATTCTGGTTGCATGTGAATTATTAAATTGCATAAATTAGACTACATTGTAGGGTTAGAAACTCCCCATTATTTTGTCTAAGTAGAAACATCATTAGTGTGTCAAAAGTATCCCCGCATTGGGTGATTCCAAGCAGAGGAGTGGACAAAACCCCCACTGTTTAGAGAGGTATTTAAGTGGTGTACTTCATATCCTTTGAAGAAATTGATACTCTTAATGTTGGCTTCTGATTTAGACTAGTGAAATCAGTTTTTTCTAATATTGTATATGCACCATAGAAAATAAAACCTGAAAAGGAACCTCACACACACTTGACGTTTCATATTAAATATTATTGGTGGGATTTCATCACTAGTCATTGCTTGAGATTTGGTGATGATGGATTTCATCTCCATCCACAAATATCTGCCCCTAGACACCTTAGATCACCCTCGAGCAAACTTTTTGGATTTCATCACCCAAAAGAATCTTGTTGCCCTATCCAAGCCATAGTATTCACCCATTTCTAATTCAAATTAGCACATTGAAACACACAGAATCAAAATCTAAAAAAAATGAATTCACACTAAAATGAGATAATAAATGAATGAGGTAAGACACATATTGAAAAAAATTAACATTGATTTGTATTAATTTGATAATTGTGAAGTTTCAATTTTGTATTTCATTTTATAACACTATTTATATTTGGTTTAGATGCATATGGTCTTAACAAAAAATCAACAGAAAGCATTAAATCAAAACAATGCCATGGAAAATTCATCCACCTTCACCACCACTTCTATGGTAGATTCTCCAAGTGTGACACAAAAAAATTTGTCTACAAGACCATAACACACTATACCGACTACTGATGTTTTGTACAGGTATACCAACACTTCCCTTCCTCAAACCAAATTATCTTCACCATCCGTTGACCATAATATCACCCACATAGACATGACCAAAGTAGAGGCTCTCTAAAAATTGACTAACTATGTATTAGAGTCCATTCATGATTCCCTTAGTCAAGATCGTACTTTACAGCAGGAACTTGCTCATTCCCAACCACCCAAATTTACCCAAGTGTACACTAACCCTCTTTTTGAGGCATCGGTTGCACCTTCCTCTCATGTATCCATTCCCCAATACTCAAGTTCTCCTAGCACTTCTATCCCATCTTCATACACATCCACATACACTAATCCCTTGTATGAAGTACATGTAAATACTGCTTTACAAGTTTCAGCATCCCAAGTTACCATGCCAAGTGTAACTTATTTCCCAACCACATCTTCCATGCCATCTACATCCACACCTTAAATTTTTGATAGATAAATTCATGAAGCATGGAAAAATTTGAACATATTGCTTAAGCAGTGTCAAGACGCTCAACAACAAGTGCAAGTAAACCCTACGCCTCTACCAAACTCTACTCAAACCATCCTAATTAACCAAGGTCTATCATGGACACCATAATATTTTGTGGTTTCCATCCCTACTCCTCCACCAAGCCATGCCAATACCCATTCCATTCCCATAAACCATACCAATTCCATTTCCATAGGCCAACCCAACCATAGTCCCCATGCATTGTCCCCATTCCAAAATTCTCCATCTTTTCGTCATCAATATCATCTTTGTCAATTTCCATTAACGTCACCTATCATCATCATCAATCCCATCATCATATAGTTACCCCAAAACATTTTTCTACCATGCCTTATCAAAATAATCAGATGATGTAGGACTTCCACATTTTTGGGGAAGATCCTAGAATCAAGGTCATGCAACAATAAATAGATCAGTTGATACAATATAATCCTAGCATGACAAACTAGAAGCCAACCTTACGTCAACTAATTTACCAACCCATTCATCCTTCGATACCATCACTGCCATTTCGAACAGATTTCATGGTGTCAAAGTTTGATAAATTCAAGGGGATTGATGATCTCAAAGAGCATGTAAGCACATTTGTACACTTATGCTTTAAAATTGAAAGTGACAATGCTCTCATGCTTAGAACATTTCCTCAAATATTAGGTGGAGACACCATAGAGTGGTACAACCAATTACCTAGTCATAGTATTTATACTTTTGAACAATTGGTTGACCAATTATTTGAACGCTTTATCCTTAATGTTAGAAAGAAAGTCTTATTGTTTAATGTTTATGCTTTAAGACAACATGACGATGAGTCTATCTATGATTTTGGCAACCATTGGAGGGTTGTCATTACCAAATTGCCATTCACCCTACCAATAGAAGAGCTTATCAAACTATTTACCAAGAGTTGTTTAAAAACCATCTCTTGGATGCTTCAATTACAAACATATCGCTCATTTGAAGAAGCTCTAGCACAAGCTAGTGTCATCGAGGAGATAAAAATCCAAGAGGGCATACTTAAGCCTAGGAAAAAGGAATGGTAAAATAAGGGCCAATATAAAAATAATTATTCTGGCCAATAAAAATCAACACAAGCCACTTCGACCAATCAACCTAATCATGTCAATCAAATGGTCATGAGCCATCCAATAATGGCTCAACAACAATCAGTTCAACAACCATCGTAGTAAATTTCCTATCATACGGTACCTTCAGTATCTCAATAAATGCAAAACATAGTGCCAACTATGGAGAACCGTCCTCGATGATAGTCTGTTTGACAAAATCGCTAATACACCCCCTTGGCTAAGTCATACGCTTCCCTCTTTGAAAGGTTGTACGACACAAATAAACTTGCCTTGATTGAAATCAGACCAGGTGACCCCTCTAAACATGAAAAAAATTATCGATAACATTTTTTTGTCCTTACCATAGGCAAAATGGCCACGATATCAATAATTTTCATATATACGAAAGACATAGTTCAAGACCTTATTGACTTGGGGGCCATCAAGCTCGACAACCCCCTTGCTCAAAAAAACCAAAATATTGTTATTTTCCAAACACCACTTCCTCATCATGAGGAGGTGCAACCAACGATGGGAGGGGCTAACACAAAAACTCCTCCCAATCAAGTTAACCATATCCAACAATACCAAGGTTTTGTAGATGTCATTCATGTGGTAACTAGAGGTCAACTAAATAACCAACAAAATGCAAGGCAACAACCTCAGACAAGTGTGTCGCAACCTACCACATCACCTCCCATTCAAATTTCCCCTAATCCTTCCCTGCCAATTCATATTCCTAGTGAACCAAATCCTCCCATGCACCCATCAATCATTCTCCATGACAAGTCATCTCATTGAGTTGCCGGTTAACCACAAGCCTAAATATGGATTTTGCCAAATTGTCAATATATGATCTAATTCAACAATATCCCCCACATCATGAGGTATTAATGGATATTATGAAATCCATTGAATTACAATATCAAGATGCTAATGCCTTCAACAAATTTGTAGGGAGCATTCAAACATGCATGGAGCCTACTATTAAATTTTATGAATTTGAGATTAATCCAATATCATCAGAATTAATAGACCCTCCATTGCACATCATGGTTCTAATTGATAGGAAGTATTTCAAAAGAGTTCTAATTGACACTGGATCCTCCATTAATATCATCACCATGCTTACCCTTCATCATCTTAACCTTCTTCCATCTAATATCACCAATTCATCTTTCACCCTAAAAGCATTCAATGATGCTTTATGTTCTACAATTGGCACTTTTGTTTTGCCCATTGAAGTGGGGGTCAAAAAATTGCACACTATGTTCCACATCTTGGAAGGTTCCATGGTGTACAATGTACTCCTTGGAAGACTTTGGATGAGGGAAATGATATGTGTCCCTTCCGTTCTACATCAATGCCTAAAATATGTTCATGAGGGACAAGTACATTGCATACTAGTGGATGTCAAGCCATTTAAGTATTGCAATTTATCTCAAATTATTATGAATCCATGCTTCCTTCCACCCACATTTTCTTATTACCATCAGCCAATCCATCTACCATCCCACCCATTTCTTCATCAAAAGCTCCTATTCTTAAGGAGTCTCTTATCACCAATTCCCACCAAGCTTCGATGCCCTCATTATATTCATCATTGACTACATGCACATATGGTCAAAGTCAATCTAAAGAATCAACATCATCACCTTCCATAACTTTACCTTCCACATCATCATCATCCATCCAACAACCTTCCCAATCCAATCCATCTCCATCAGCAAACGTTTCACAAGTCAAGTTGACAGATTGTGAGACGTCTTCATCTCCACCATTCCCTGAGCCATTATCCAACCATGATACTTCCACATCATCCCAAGTTGAGATCCACCTCACTAATCCTGGAATTGGTGAATATGTGGTCCAAGATGTCACAATTACACCATTCACCATTCCAAATTCCAAAGAGTTCGATCGCCCATGTGACCCAACTTTATTTATAGGAGCAATATATGACATGGGTTCAAATCCCAACAACATAAATTTTATATATGAGGGGATTGATTCTTCGTCCAATCTAGCTCCCCTAGAAGAACCCAAAGAACCAAAACCTGCCAACATACAAAATATGTCAGGATTTCCATCTCGTTATTCTCACATAGTTAATTGGTAGGGACACGACCGAGGATTGCATGAACAGGGAATGCACGATATTATTGATGTTCCATATTGAAAAATGCATGACCTTTCAGGCTTAGGTTACACTCCACTTTCCACCACCTCTTCTTGAACAAGCCTTCCAAAGGCTTAATCTAAATTTAGGACAAGATGCTCTCCATATCGATGACTCTGACGATGAAATTCATGAAGAATTTGAACTTATATCGATAATTTCTAATGAATCTAAAGAGGAATCAGAGCCCATCATTCCCCATACCAAATATGATAAGTTTTATCTCAAAATATTCCCCATCCATGAGCCCATATTTCACTTGCATCTTCCACAAGAGCGAGTCGAACCTATCGGTGAACCACCATCTCCATCTCGTTAATCCATATCATAAGCTGAACTTGTAACATATGTACATAACATAAAATTAGTGGTTTTCACCACTACAAAAAAAAAGAAGAAAAAACAAAAAAACCAAACAAAAACATTTTACTTTTTTGCAATACATGTATATATCATTTAGTTAAAAGCATTTATTTGTGTTTCTTGCTGCTATCCAGGTTTACCAAGCTCCTAGCATCGGTTCTTAGGTTCCATTCATCCCATCCATTCCAACCTCATCCATATTTTCCCTTAAGTCAACATGAATCCTGTTGACTTATTCACCCCCTTTATAATCCATATGATCAAGCTAAACCAATTCCAATTGACATAAGCCTTATTGATATGGACTGGATTTCCTCACATCCATCCTTTTTTGAGTTTGTCTTGTCTGAGAAATTGTTAAAGGCTTCAGCCAACTACATTCCTCTATCCCCTTCACTTTCACCTTCACCCTCACCTTTGAATATCAAGGTTTTCTAGGCAGACATAGATAAGTATAAGTCAAAAGAGTTTGATGACATCATAGATGACATTCATCTGATCCCTACACCCCATCAACTTGAGGAAGGTTTCCAAATGTTCATTGAAGATACCATCGATGTGGACATTAGTTCAGAAAAAGTCAATCCACAAATTGTCAAAATTGGCAAAAGCTTATCCACCAATGAATAAGAGCAATTAATTTCTCTCCTCAAGAGGAAGAAAGGTATTTTCACATGGTCTTACAAAGACATGCCTAGTCTTGACCCTAACTTGGTTGTCCATAATATCACCTTACATTCTGATGCTAAGCCGATCAAATAAAAACTTAGTAGGATGCATCCTACCATGGCCCTCTTGGTAAAAACAAATCTTCAAAAAAATTTAGATGTGAAATTCATTGTCCCCATCGACTATCCTGAGTGGCTGTCAAACATGGTACCCGTTCGAAAGCCTAACGGGGCGATACATGTTTGCACTGACTTTCAATATCTTAAAAAATCATGTCCTAAGGATGACTTTCCTCTTCCAAACATTGATACTTTTGTCGATACTTGCACTAGCCATGAAATGCTTTCTCATGGATAGTTTTTTAGGATACAACCAAATCTGAATAAATCCTGATGACCAACACAAAACACCTTTCACTACATCTTGGGGAACTTTTTGTTAAAAGGTGATGCCCTTTGGCCTTAAAAATGTAGGTGCCACTTATCAACGTGCCATTACATACATTTTACATCACTACATGCATAATATTATCGAATATTATGTGGATGATATCTTGGTAAAATCTAAAACTCGACAAGAGCAGATTGGTGTATCAGAGAAATTTTTTGACCAACTTATATAGCATAATGTAAGGTTGAACCCCAAGAAATGTGTCTTTGATGTCACCTCTGGAAAATTACTAAGATTCATTGTCTCCAAAAGAGGCATTGAGGTGGACCCAAACAAGGTCAAGACCATCATGGAGATGCCTCCCCCAAAAAACTTAAAGGAATTACATAGTTTGCAAGGAAAGATTCAGTTGATCCATCATTTCATTGCATAACTTTCTGACATATGCAGATCATTCAATCACCTTCTACAAAAGGGGGTGCCATTTTATTGGACAATTAAGTGCCAAAAATACTTTGATGATATTAAGCAATACCTAGCTTCTCCACCAGTCTTAGCTCCTCCTCGTCTGGGGATCCCATTCTATCTTTATGTCTTAGCAATGAAATTTGCATTAGGGACAATGCTTGCACAAAAGAATGAAGAAAATTGAGAGCAAGCTATCTATTACATTAGTTGAACATTGGTAAGCTATGAAACTAGATACACTTATGTAGAAAAATTATGCTTAGTAGTGGTTTTTACCACTAAGAAACTTTGACATTACATGCTTAGTCACACAATATATGTCAGAGCTAGAGAAAATCCTCTACATTGTATGATGTCTCGCACTTAAAATAACACCTGCATTGCTAAATGGATAATGCTTCTTACTAAATCTGACCTTGAGTTAATTAGCCAAAAATCCATTAAAGGTCAGGTTATAGCCGATCAACTTGTGAAAGCTCCACTACCTAGCGATCATCCTTTGATTATTGAGCTCGTAGATGATTCGGTATTTGCTGTCATCGAACAAGAAGAAGATGTCATTCTAGAGGAAGACATCGATATCACACTATTCTTTGATGGCTCTAAGTGCGAGAAATGTCAAGGTGCTAGAGTCATGTTTCATACACCCCAGGGGGTACCTATCCCCTTATCATTTAAACTTGACTTCCAATGCACAAACAACATAGTAGAGTATGAAGCCTTAATCTTAGGTCTTCAATCAGCTATATCTATGGGCATTAAGCATATCAAGATATTTGGTGATTCTCAACTTGTTGTCAAGAAAATAAATGGATAATACCAATGCAAAAAACCTACCATTAAACTTTACCATGAAGTAGCAATCAAATTGCTCTCTAAGTTTGATTGGTATAAAATCAATAGTTTTCCACATTCGACTAATAAATTTGCAGATGTAATGGCCTCTCTTGGATCACTGATTCTAAAATACTCCTTAGGAAATATATAGCCCCTTATTATTTCAATGGTCTCTAAATCTACAATTGTTTGTGTTGAATCTAAGGATGAAAAGGATGTTTGCTTTATCTATTCGCATCCATATGAGCCTTAGTCAAGCCAAATAATAGCCTTTCTCAAGTTTGGAACACTCCCATATGACATGTCTCGAACTGCTAAATGCACTTTCAAGAAAAAAGTAGCTCATTTTGTTTTCTAGGGGGACGTTTTGTATAAATATGGTTATGATGGAGTCCTCTTTCGTTATATCGAGTCTGTTAAGGCACAAAGAGCCATAATTGAGGCTCTGTTAGGATCTCATCCTAACCCTTAATGTAATAACTTCCTTGATGTAATAATTCCTAGTGAACGTGGGTAGTACCCATGATTAATATTTTGTAATGTTCTAAGTTTTAGCTTAGGTAGTGCCTATGACAAATGGCACCATTTTTTATGTAACACATGGTAGATAGGTGGCATTGTGCATGTAATTCGTGTGGCATTGTGCATGTAATTCGAGTGGCATTGTGCATGTAATTCGGGTGGCATTGTGCATGTAATTCAAAGTGGCACTATGCATGTAATTCGGGTGGCATTATGCATGTAATCCAGGTGGCATTTTGCATGTAAGCCAACCTTGGAAGGAAACTCCTTAAATACCCGAAAGGGCACCAATGTAACCATCTTTTGCAAAATTAATGAAGTATTGAAGGAGGTTGCCCCCTCGAAGAGGCCTGCGATTCAGTTCTATTGTGAGATTGTTCTTTATGCAAATTTTTGTTATATTAATGTGATGTTTATGTGAGTTATTTCCAAGCAATTATGTGAGAGTGTGTTATTTGAGTTTATTTTATAGCAGGATCTTAACAAGTGGTATCAGAGCACTTTCCAGGGCCAAGTTCTACTGCAACTGCAACGATTCTTGCCATCCAATCCGCCTGTTAGGTATAAATTCCGTGTGTTTTTTCCATTCTGTTTTTCCTTATTAAAAAAATCCAAAAAAAAAATACAGTGTTTTTTTTCCAGACCAAAAACAAAAAAAAATATATATTATTAGTTGAGTAGGTAGAAACCCTGTACCGGGGGTTTTAAAATATCGCGAAGGATCTGTCGTTATTGGCTAAGCTAGATAGCCCATAAAGCGTCTAGTGAAGTGAGGGGCGATCAGGCTCCAATACCCAGGCCTCAGACAGAACTCGCGCACGGACTTGAGCTCCCACGTATCTTCGGGTATATCGGGAGACCATCTAGGATTAAACAAAATTTTAGCCATTAGGAAGCTCTTCGGCCTTGTATTACTCAGTCTACGGGACACAACATCCTGGATGATTACCCTCCCGTATTGTCAGAGAGGCAGGTAGTGTGCTCAAGGGTATGTGTGGAATCCTCCTTGAGTAGTGGCTTGAAATATTGGTCCGAGCACTATTGTTCGTCACTGTCGGTATATTAGAGGGCCTATGGGTGGTACATACTCCTATACTTAGCATTCCCTGGTTTTGTTAAAACTGCAACCTGTAAAAAAAAAAAAAAAAAAAAATCAAAATAAGAATCCAAACACCCCCGTTCGTAAACCTGCATTTCAAAAGTGAGCATATGAGAAAGGAGTCCTCTACCAAAAAAATAACAGAAGGGACATGCATTCGGGATAAGCCATGAGGGTGACACTTAAGTTGAAAGTCTGGAGAGTAACAGTCAAATTTACAGTGGCGATCCACAATCGAGTCGGAGAGGTCAAGACAGATCGGGGCAGAATTCACAGTCTTCAGAGTCAGAACAGAACTGTCATATCAGTCACCTATAAAATACAGAGAATCTTGAGTGTGAAACACGGCTAGTTTTAGATAGTGCTCTAGTACCCAACTTTTGCTCAGTAGCTCAGAATCAGAATCTGTAAACATCGTTAGACTCAGCAAAACAGGAGATAAAAAAAAAAAAAAAAAAAGTCTGGGGTGCCAAAAAGTAGTGTTAAGAGATATATCTCATTGTGACCACCTCCTCCTACTGATAATTTTGATATATAGCACCCAAGCACTTTTTTGGGCACTTACTAAAAATAGTAAGTCAAAAAAATTCAATTCTATTTTTAGTAACTGGTCACAAAAGGTCAAAAAATGGCCCAGGGTACTCGTGGACACCAGAAAGAACTAGAACACTTGGATTCCCTAACAAAAGCCATTGAGAACTTGAACTCGGATTTTCACTCCATAAGGGAAGAAGTCCAAGGTCTTCGCTTAGAGCATGAGGCCACTAGCAATCGCTTAGAAGAAGCATTGACTGAAGTGGACAGCAAACTGAGAAGAGAACCACCCAAATCAGAATACCAAGCTGAGAGTTCTACAAGGAATCGTGACCATGATACACCCTTCAGAATGCCCAAGTTGGACTTTCCCAAATTCAGTGGGAAGGATGTTGATGGGTGGCTATGTCGAGTTGACCAATTCTTTCGACTTCATAATGTACCAGTATTTCATCGAGTCCAGATGGCTTCCTTTAACTTGGAATCTGAGGCTCTACACTGGTTTCAATGGTTGCGTCTTACGTACCCAAATCTCTCTTGGGAGGATTTTGAATCCCAAATACTCACTCGATTTGGTCCTAGTGAGTTTGAGGACTTCACAGGAGCCTTATCCAAACTACAACAAACAGGGTCAGTTCGAGAGTACCAAGATCAATTTGAAAAATTAGCCAATCGAACAAGAGGATTGAGTGAAGGGTTCTTCCGCAGTTGTTATATCAGTGGGTTGAATATGGAACTCCAAGCAGAAGTCAAAATGTTGAAACCACGAACTATGATGGAAGCTATCAGTTTGGCCCGTCTGGCCGAATCTAAACTCTCTGCCCAAAGACGCCCATCAAATTTTTCTCAAGATAGACCTTCATTTCCCCCGAGAGCCCAACACCCAGATGATAATAAACCTGCTGCACCCAAGCGCCTCACCACCGAAGATATGGATGCACGTCGTGCCAAAGGATTATGCTACAATTGTGATGAAATTTTTTTCAAGGGGCATAAGTGTGCACACAAAAAATTGTTCTTGATAGATGTTGGAGAACCTGATACCATTGACGAGAGTGATGAGGATGAGGACCCTCCAGAAACACCTCCCCCACAAGAAGAAGGGAAACAGGAACCTGAGACATCAATTAAAATCCATGCCCTTGCAGGCATTACTACTCCTCAAACCATGAAGGTTACAGGATGTTTCAAGGGCCAACATCTTTCCATCCTTTTGGATTCGGGAAGCACGCACAACTTCATTGACCCTAGAGTTGCTCAATGGGAAAATTGCTATATCCATAATTGTAATTCCTTTGAGGTCATGGTAGCCAATGGGGGAACCTTATCTTGTAAAGGAAAGTGTCACAATGTTAAAATCAAGATAGGGGATTATGAACTCAAGCAGGACATGTTTGCCCTCCATTTGGGTGGATGTGATATTGTTTTGGGATGCCAATGGTTGAGTACGTTGGGAACTATTAGTTGGAACTTTGCTAAACTTTGGATGCAGTTCTTCCAGAACGGACAAACACACATCATCAAGGGCTCCCCGATAGGAACACCTCAAATTATCAGTTCAAACGGCATGGAGAAATTGCTAAAGAAATCATCACGTGGGGTCATTGCACAACTATTCTCCATCCAACCATCCACATCTCCAATGGGTGAAATCCCACAAGACATGCAACAGATTCTCCACAAACATGAGGCCATCTTTTCAGAACCCATCACACAACCACTGCATCGCTCTCACGACCATGCCATTCCATTATTTCTGGATAGTACACCTCCCAATATCAGACCACCTTATGAGCGACTCAAGCGCACCTTATTTTGGAAAGGTAGGAAACAGGACATTCGCTCTTTTATGGCAGACTGCGACACAGGTCAAAGGATGAAAAGAGAAACAGTGCACTCTTCGGGCACTCTTCCACCCTTGTCGATATCTGGATCGGTGTGGACCGACATCTCTATGGATTTCATAGAAGGGCTACCTAAATCCGGAGACAAGTCTGTTATTTTTGTGGTAGTGGACCGCCTTTCAAAGTATGCTCACTTTTGTGCCCTAACCCATCCTTACACAACATTCACTATTGCCCAAATTTTCCTTGACTCCATATTTAGCCTTCATGGCATGCCAACCTCCATTGTATCTGATCGTGATCCCAGCCTTACTAGCAATTTTTGGCAAGAGTTGTTTAAGTTGCAGGGGACTCAACTCACAATGAGTTTAGCCTACCATCCGCAAACGGATGGTCAAACAGAGGTTGTTAATAACTGCTTGGAAAACTACCTTCGCTACTTGCCTCCGATCATCCTAATCATTGGGCAAAAGGGCTTTCTTTGGCCGAATGGTGGTACAACACTTCCTATCATACCGCCACCAGAGGCAGAGTACGGGCACCCTTCACTCATGCCTCCCTCCTACATTTCGGGCAGCTCCAAGGTACAGGTTCCATCAACACTTCCCGAATTGGATGAAGAAGGCTCCATCTTACTTGCACCAAAGCAGCTTCTTTGTATCATCGAACTCGCAACCGTACCATCACAGAGGTCCTGGTTCAGTGGCGTGGACTTCAACCTGAGGATTCTACATGGGAGTCCCTCCATCAACTCCAAGAACAGTTTCCTCATTTTTAGCTTTGAGGACAAAGCTTCTTCAAGGATAAGGGCATGTTAGGATCTCATCCTAACCCTTAATGTAATAACTTCCTTGATGTAATAATTCCTAGTGAACGTGGGTAGTACCCATGATTAATATTTTGTAATGTTCTAAGTTTTAGCTTAGGTAGTGCCTATGACAAATGGCACCCTTTTTTATGTAACACATGGTAGATAGGTGGCATTGTGCATGTAATTCGTGTGGCATTGTGCATGTAATTCGAGTGGCATTGTGCATGTAATTCGGGTGGCATTGTGCATGTAATTCAAAGTGGCACTATGCATGTAATTCGGGTGGCATTATGCATGTAATCTAGGTGGCATTTTGCATGTAAGCCAACCTTGGAAGGAAACTCCTTAAATACCCGAAAGGGCACCAATGTAACCATATTTTGCAAAATTAATGAAGTATTGAAGGAGGTTGCCCCCTCGAAGAGGCCTGCGATTCAGTTCTATTGTGAGATTGTTCTTTATGCAAATTTCTGTTATATTAATGTGATGTTTATGTGAGTTATTTCCAAGCAATTGTGTGAGAGTGTGTTATTTGAGTTTATTTTATAGCAGGATCTTAACAGGCTCATGATGGCACTTGTTGTGGTCATTTAAGTGGAATTAACATCATAAAGTGTATTCTATGCATGGGTTATTATTGGTCCACTATGGAACGAGATTGTTGCACCTATGTTAAACATTATAAGAAATATCAAGAACATGCTAATTTAACTCATGTGCCATCACAAGATTTACAACCTATTTAAAGCCTTTGGCCATTTTCATGATGGGATCTAGATTTAATTGGTAAAATTTCACCTCCTTCCTCGAGATAACATACATTCATCATAACAACCATTGAATACTTCACAAAGTGGGTTGAGGCAATTCCTCTAACCAATACGACAAGACCTAGAATTGTGGATTTCATACTTCACCACATCATTTGTCGTTTTGGTATTCCCTCAAAAATATTCAAAAATGAAAAGTCTTTCAAGAACAAGGATGTTCGAGCATTTTACGAGAAATATAACATCTAGCATAGTTTCTCGACTCCTTATTACCCACAAGCCAATGGAAAAGCTGAGGCTACCAACAAGACCTTAATTGCTCTTATCAAGAAAATCATTAACAAAAATCATAGAGATTGGCATACCAAAATTCCCTTGGCATTATGGGCTTATCGAATAAGCATCTACATGCCTACTGGGGCAACACCATTTTCATTTTTCTATGGAGCTGAAGCAATCATGCCTCTTGAGCTTGAGATCCCCTCGTGATTTTCTTTGTAGAAATTCATAGATGATGACACTGCTAGACAAGCACGTCTTGACCAACTCACACTTCTTAATGAGAGGTGAGTCAATGCTTTAGAGAATTTAAGAGTTTATCAAGACCGCCTAAAGCATGCTTACAACACAAAAGTTCATCTACGTAAATTCTAATTAGGAGATCTTGTCCTTAAAGAGAAACAACAAAACACCAATGCATTGTTGCATCTTCGTGATATTCGTGGCTAATTGGTTGGGTCCATACAATGTCACTCAAAAAGTGAGTAAAGGTACTTATAAGCTTTCCAGTCTAGAGGGAGAGGAAGAACCTGAACCACTTAATGTTATACACTTGAGAGCATTCTATGCATAATATATTTTTTATATATGTATATATACATGGCTAATACACAAAAACATTTTACACTTCATTTGCACACATTTCATTCAAAAATAAATTGTATTTCATAAATTCCATTATCATTTCACATGTCTTAGTAGGGATCATTTATTAAGTTTAAATTGGTCCAATAAATTCATGTTTCCTTAATCAGGGGCACCTTCACAACATCATCCACAACATTCGACCAAGCCAAAGTGTCATTTGCATTCATATGTCTAGAATTCCTAGGTGTTTGCATTCTATCAACCACTCCTAGTTTTTTAATCAAACCACAACTACATGTCAAGTTATTTTTAGGACCATAACACATATTCACTAAGAAAATCTTGAGTTCTGGTAATTGACTCCAATTTTTTTTTAACCAGCCATTATTTCACATCTTAAAAAAAAACATCTTGTGTCAAAGAGGGATAACACCATACTTAGTTTGAACCTCGAAGTGAAAAGGGTAATCCTCTCTGTCCCATTATGCAACATAGTCCAAAAAAATAGTGGTTTTCACCACTATCACAATTCTAAAATAAAAGAAAGAGTAGGAAAAAATCCCTAAAAAAAAATCTAAATATTTTACACCACACACCATTGCTCATTGGGTTGTAAGGATCGTACTATATTTCCAGTTAGACGGTTAGGTAGTCATTTCCAAAACTTAAGAAATCAAAATTTGTGGACTATGGAGCCAACCTCCACCATAGCTATAGATGCTTGACTAACAGTGGAGTACGCTTATGCGTGGTGACACGTCTCTTTTAAAGAGACCTCTAATCGCACATACAAACAAGCTAGCTTCTTGGTCTCACCCATAACAGGTCACACCCAATTTATTCAAGATGAGTTAATGAAATCACTTACACACACATTGGTTCTTGATTACCTCGAGTCATTACCATACTCATGATTCTATAAATGAATTCACTGCACACACATTTGGTCTTAGAGATACTAGGTAGTTTTAGTGAGTTTGTTTGATACCACTAGTATGTCCGAGTCTCTGCAAAACAATTAGTTTTCTATATCAACATCCATATCTTCTTCCACATCAAAATCCATATCTTCTTCCATGTCATACATGTCATTTCATGAGTCATACAACCCACATGCCACCAATTTTGGTGCCCCTGATTAAACAACAATTCTAGAACATGGCCAAGTAAAATCTAAACTATAAATAATTATTAAAATATTTGCATTCCATATCATATGCATTAATCATCCATAACATATCATATGCATTAATCATCCATATAAACATGCATTCCATAAAAGCATTCACAAAAAAACATAACACAAAAGTAAAATCCATGTATATGTATATATATAAATATCGCATGTACAATGAGTGCCCAAAAGACTACATACAATGGAGCACCAAGGCTTATATACAAAAAATGCATCTAAGCACTAGCTAAGCCCTCCAAGAGGACCCCTATGGCCTTGAAGGATCCCTAGACCTAGAGCTATACCTAGAAGCCTCGAATATAGAGGAGGTAGAAGGACTAGGAAGTGGAATATGATGCTCCATCAACTTATCCTCCAAAGACTTAATATACCTATGCCGAGATCAAATGTGTGCTATGTCAATATTATGATGACACTTCCTATCTAGCAGCTCTGCTTGGAGCCTCATGATCCTCTCATCCTGAGATATCACCATCACCTCCCACTTTGCCACCTGCTATTCCAACCTTACCCAATCCTCCTCACTCTGACCTGGAGGTCCATCCAGTGTCTCCTCCACATTGTCCCCATATCTGCCATCTCCTCCACTCTCGAGTTCTTGCCTAACCATAACCTCAGTCTTCCTCCTTTGAATATTAGCTCGAATGTGTCTCTACCACTTGGGAATCTCATGGGTCTCCTCAACCTCAACACCATCCCCATCTCCACCAGCTACTACTAGAGTCAGTTCCCATGGTGGTTGTGTAGTGAACCATGCATCATACTCCATAGTAGTTCCTACATCATCCACATTGGGGAGATCTATCTCCTCATCATCGTTGTAAGCCTCCCTCCATGGCTCAAAATATGGTAGCCCTATCTCCTCCTGATACCTCGTATAAATGATCAACTCATCTGAAATCCTCTATCTTAGGTCAAATTATCAGAGCACCCGTAACAACTGAATATATTTAGCCTCACTTCGGTACCTCCCAGCCATCCACCTAGTCTACCTCACCCATAACAACTACTCTCCATCTCTTGTCCACCTGGTACCCCACCATGGCCTCCATATCACTTGGAAGGATGTTAATCCAACCCATAAATCCCTATACTACTGGCTTATCTACACAGGCCAAATCGATTGTACCTCCTTTGCCACTGCCCATCTCTTAGTATAGGGCTACCCCCTACCTAAGCCTACAACTGGTAGACCCTTTGATCGAGCCATGCTAAAATGCTCCCATACCTAGTACTACACTAGCAAGCTGCAACCCAATCCCTTCCTCCCTGCCTCCTCACCTCATATAGCTCCCAATACACCTACACCAATAAGGTAGGAGCCCATGCATACACCTGTTGTGTAGTTAGCATATCGTTCACTAACCCTACTAGGTTCTAAGGGAACCTACAACCAGTACTCTTCAAGGCCATGATGTTGGTCAACATGAACATTACCAAAGCTTGAAGGGCATCCAGATCATTGTCCACATACATGGACAACTATGGAATTCCCCCACACTCCACCCTCACACTCTGCCAGCCATCGCAAAACATATTCTTCATCTCTACTCCTCGATCGCATCCAACCTTGATGCGAATACCCTCCACTTGTTTCTTGAGGATGCGGTATACATCCTCAAGTATAAGGGTCACCTCTCCAATAGGGAGCTGAAAGGTTCCCCTATTAGAATCCCACCTCTTCGCCAAGGCAAATAGGTACCCCTCGTATGCCTTCACTACATAAATTCTATCTACCTCTGCTAGACCCACAACCTCCAACCGATCCCAATATTCACTCTACAACACCTTCCTCATCCCCAAGATAAGAGGTAAGAATTGATGCCGAGCCTTAAAAATCCTAGGCTGTAGCACAACACAAAATATTTGTTACTAATATAGGTTCAAAAGCAATCACAAAAACATGAAAATTTTGCACAAAAATAAAGAGCTCCAAAGAAAGGACTTACCTTAGAAAACTGTACTCTAGCTCCAGCTCTGGTCTTTGCATCAACTCCCTTTGCCACCATAGCTTGCGCACCCACCTTGCTTCACCTCACTCCACTCCACTTCACCCAAATCTCCCAGACACAACTTCTCAAACTCACAAAAACACAAATGAGCTTCATTTTGCCATGCAAGCTATTTATAGCCGCTTTAGGTACCTTGAAGCACCCACGGGCATTTTCTAGCACATTAAAGTGCACTAGGGTGTTTTCAAAGCGCCCAAACATCGATGGGCATTTGCGCATGCCTAAAGCGCTAACTGATGTTTGGCATAAAAATTAACAAAAGGCCAAATTAATGTAAAATAGTGGCTTACCCCCACAAAATCACTTCATATTACATTCATGCATAATTTTCACCATTTTAACAGGTTTTGTGAAGGATATAATAAATTTGGACGCATAATTTTCATTTGTGACCAAAAGTTGAAAAATCACATAAAAGGTTCCAAAATGTTCCAAAATGGTCTAAATTTTCACAAAACAACAATAATCATCATTCTCATCATTAATACTTCATTTCCACATAATTTTCAATTATCAATCATAACATTTGCATATTTTCCAAGTTCAAAAAAAAATTCAAATGAACCTTGTATCTACTGGTTTATTCTATATACTTGGTGATTGCAGTGATTTGCATCCATGCAATTCAGAAAGATGAATAACCTACCATAAGGACACTTGATCATTTCAATCATCCTGTATCTCCTTGTTCAAAATCACAATCACATTTGGTACTTCATATTTTTGCGTGAAACATTGCCAAGAACAATTTGCACAAAAGTTGTCATTGATGGCCTAGTTTGTGGGGCTGAAAATATGGAAAATCATCATTTCACATCTCCTTGATAGTAATAATGGCGATTGGCCTTAACTAGGGTGATTGGTTCTGATCATAGTAATTATCTAACAGTCACTTATTGGCCCTTCAAAATTGACTATTTTTATCTTTGCATATTCATCCTTGCATATCAATGATGCCCAAAGGCACATTCTTCAGTAGCATCGAATCACCCTAAATTTAGGGCAACCACATTTGGTTTTTAATTTCCCACAACGGGATACATCTTACATGATCATGACATCTACACTTGACAAAACTCCCTTCATCTATTGGGAAAAAAATAGACACATTTTTATCACATTGTCACAAAATCCTTCATCTGTTGGGGCAAAAATAGATGCCATCATTTCGCATTTTCCACCAATACCCTCTCCCTGTTGGGGCAAAAACGGTATCACATATACATCATTCATTCATTTGCACATATTTTTCAATTGGCTCGTTAGATTCATCCACACACTCAGTTGCCAATTGAGGGGGTAAGTGATGAGGATTGATGTTTGATCACTCATATGACCCCTCTAGTAGTTCCTAGCTAGGTTTGCATAGTTTATTTCTTGCAAATTGATATTGTAAGTAAGTCTCCTTCTCACATACACTTGTGTGCACTAGTTGTCTTCTAGTTGTCACTTTGGAGTGTTAGTTAGGAAGTGTGAACTCAAAGTAGGAAGAGTGAACTTCAAGTTAGCTAAAGGATCTTCTAGTTAGCATTTTTCCCTTCTTTCCTAGCTTAGAAGTTACGTGCATTCTTCTTTCCTTTTGGCTTTGGTTGATTTGGATCAAATCCATGATTTGGTGGGTTGTTGTTGTGTTTTGGGCCTTTAGAGCCTATAATTGAGTTTTAAATAATATGAAGTTAGTTGGATTTTCAATCCTTTTCATTGGTATCAGAGCCTAGTTCATGTTTGCACTAGGGCTTGTGAGGTGAGAGGGAAGGAGATAGTTTTCTTATGAGAAATTATTTCTCATTGAGGACTCGGTTCAAGCTCAAGGGGAGCTTGAAAACCATTCGCAAAAGGAAGTTCCTTAGGCGTCAAACTCCTCGTTCCAAATTTTTGCTTATGCTCAAGAGGTATAGGAAAATTTTACCCCAATTTCTGTCTTACAAAAATCCCTTGGCAGGTTTGGACTACTCCTACGGTGAAATACGCATTAGGGAGCCATTTGTTCCTGCCATTTTGGAGTCTTGAAGATCAAGCATCGCCTAAACCAGGTCGTGTGTCGACTTGGGTCTGGTTGCATTTCAAACGTTGGTCGTGTGTCGACTGGATCTTGAAAGGAGAGCTACTGAAGGGGTCTTGGTGATATGAAAGAAAATTAGCAATTTGTTAGGAAAATTTGAAGGTAATTTACCTTCAAAAATTGCTAATTTTTGTAAAAATTTAAGTTTTTAATGTTGTTAAATTAACCCTTCTGGTTAATTTAAATTTTATTTAAAAAAAAAGCTCTAATTTTAATTTTTTTATATATATATATATATATATTTTGATATATTAATTATAATATTATTGTAAAAATTTTTGTTTTAAGCCGAAGGGCCTGTTTTGCCCTTTTTGGCTGTGATCGACAATCATGGGTGCTTGTTCGACAGCACGCGGGGCTTTTCATGCATGTTAAGCTGATGCACACGGATTCGCTGCACTTTCGACTTGACAGCCAACACCTGCAATAGACACTATTAGGCGACAGTGCCTACGTTAGACGCTGTCAGGCGACAGTGCCTGCATTAGCACTATCAAGCGACAGTGCCTACGGGAGACGCTGTTAGGCGACAGTGCCTGTGTCAGCACTGTCAGGCACGATAGCACCTGTGGCTGCAACTATCCACATTCGGGCAACCAACGTCGTGCTGGTGCTGACATGCCCTGGTACCTGTCAGGCCAGACCTCCAGTCGACAGGTGGAGAATGGTGCCACCCATAGGGTTTGGCACCTGACAAATTTTTTCATGGAGAGGATCTGAAGAATATTGTGCACGTGGTGTCTCCATCTGTTTTGTCCATAGTTCCTCGATATTTGCAACTGCTAGTTGTTAGCACTGAAATAGCATCGCCTCGAGAAACGTGCAACTGCAAATTTTGGAATTTCATGCAAAACAAGGTGGAGTGCAGTTTCGACAAGAACAAGGGTTAATATCAAATATTTTATAATTATTACTTTTCCTAAGGTTTAAAATTTCCTGCATGTAATTTTATTCTTTATTAATTTGTTTTTTTATAACTTAATTAAATTTAATTAATATTTGATTAATTAGAATTTAATTTTTAATTAAGTTATTTTAAATTAATAAATTATAAAAAATTTAAACCTTAGGTAAGTTTAAATTTTTATAAATATTTAGCCTTAGGGGTATTTTACAAGGCACTACATTGTAACAGGGTATTTCCACATTTTTTTTACCTTGATTTTTAAGTGTTTTTACCTTGTTACTCCTGGCTTATACCCGGTTTCACATGGCTTCTGACTTGGCTGCCCAAGTGGCAAAACTTGCACACGTTGTGAATGCTTTAGCTGATAAAGCTAATGATACTACCATGGCAGAAGTTCTTTGTAACCTTGCAGTGAAGGTAAATGACATTTTTGTCCACAATGCTTCAACTTCTGCTCATGATTCTCGCCTGAGAGTTCGATGTGAAGTGCCACTTTATGATGGATCCCGAAATCCTGAAGTCTTGAATAGTTGGATTCTTGACATGAGTTCTTGGTTTTCTTACACTCAGCTGTCAGATGATGATTTAGTTCCATATGCTAAGCTAAAACTTTTGGTTTAGCTAAAGTTCTTGTTGAAAGAAAAAAAGGTCATGATGAACTCACCACTTGGGAAGAGCTTATAGATTGTCTTAAAACCAATTTTTATCCTTCCAATTATTCTAAGGAATTGGTTATTAAGTGGTTTCGGTTTCGCCAAGGAACTAATATGACTGTGCAGGAATATATCTTTCAATTCAATAGGTACATGATACTTTTGAATGTGGAGGATGATATCCCAGCTTTGATTCTCAAATTTCAAAGTGGCTTGTTAGAGCATTTGTACAGGGAAATTATGTTTGTTTCTATGGAAACATTGGATTCAGTTTTCAACCAGGCACAACTTGCGGAGGACAAGTTCAAGGCGCATTCGCAGGCATTCCGCGCACCTGCTACTCAAGTGGTTGCGAACTCATCAAAAGGGAATAATTCTTTCTCACAAAAGAAGAACTTTGCCCAAAAGAAGAATTTTTCTTCTCCATCTCCTTCTTCTCCTTCTCCTTTCGCTTCTACTCCTTCTTCTTCTTCTTCTTCCAAACCTTCTTCTTCTAAAAAATTTTGTAACTATTGTAAGAAAAAGGGTCATGAAAAAGCTGATTGTTTTAAGCTTAAGAAGAAGAGTTTAGTCATCACTACTCAAGAGGAGGATGCTTCGAAAGGTCCCCTTGAGTCAGTAGGAGAAAGTAGAGTATACATGGAATTACGAGGTAAGCTCAATGAGGTTACCTTGGTAAATGTAAGTTCATCAGGGGGCGATCGTGATGCTTTGTTCATCACTAGAGCTCATTTGCTCCATAATTTTGCAACAGATTGTATAGTGGATAATGGCTCACAGAAAAATCTAATTGCGAGGTCCATTGTCGAGCGATTGAAGTTACCTATTGAGCCTCATCCTCAACCTTATTCTTTGGGTTGGAAGGATAGTGGAAGGGGCTCAGAAATCACTCACACTTGCACATTAAAATTTGCACTTGGCCCACATTTCATAGATCAAGTCACTTGTGATGTGACTCCTATGGATTGTTGTGGGATTTTGCTTGGACAACCTTTTCAGTATGATCGGAGAGTTGTTTATGATGCTTTCAAAAGAACCTACACACTTCAAAAATATGGTAAGGTCTTTCTCATTAAAAGCACCAACACTCCTAACATCATTCTAAATTCCAAGCAAACAAAAAGGGCAATTAAAAAAGGTGGTGACGTTGCTCTAATTTTCATTCGCTCTCAAAACACTCCTACATCAACATCCGTTCCAAAGCAACACTCTTCAATGGATAAAATATTGCAAAATTACTCACACATATTTCAGGAGCCAAAGTCTCTTCCTCCAAATCGCATAATTAATCACAACATTGAAATCATTCCTGGTTCTTCACTACCTAATTCACCCATGTATAGACAATCTATTTTGCAAAATGAAGAAATTAAAAGGCAAATAGAAGATTTTTTGTCTAAGGGTTTTATTAAGGAAAGTACTTCGCTTGTGCATCACCTATTTTGTTGGTTCTTAAAAAAGATGGCACTTGGAGATTGTGCATTGATTTTCGTGCTTTGAATAGAATTTCTGTAAAGAATAGATATCCACTACCACGCATTGATGATTTATTAGATCAGCTCCAAGGAGCTAAGTTCTTTTCAAAAATAGATCTCAAAAGTGGATATCATCAAGTGCGTATCCAAGCCGAGGATACATGGAAGACAACTTTTAAGATGAAGATGGGCCTCTTTGAATGGTTGGTCATGCCTTTCGGTCTTACAAATGCTCCTGCAACCTTCATGAGGTTGATGAATGATGTATTTCGTGATGTACTTGACAAATTTGTAATAATATATCTTGATGATATATTGATCTTCTCAAAAACTTGGGAGGAACACCTTGGGCATATCCATCATACCCTTGATCTTCTTGCGAAGAATCAATTATATGCCAATCCTTCCAAGTGTTCTTTTGGCAATACTTCAGTTTCTTACCTTGGTTATGTGATTAGTGAAAGTGGAATTCAGGTAGATCCCACTAAAGTTGATGTTTTACTTAAGTGGTCCCCTCCTTCTACTCTCACCGAGTTAAGGAGTTTTCTAGGACTTGCGAATTTTTATCGCAAGTTCATTCCTCAGTATTCCACCCTTGCAGCTCCATTACATTTTCTCACTAAGTCTAAAGTCCCCTTTCATTGGGAGAAAAACCAAGATGTTGCCTTTGAGAAATTGAAAAAGAAACTTTGTACCGCACCTGTGTTAACTTTACTTGACCTCTCTCAACCTTTTGAGATTGAAACGGATGCCTCTAAAGTTGCTCTAGGTGTTGTGCTCAAACAGAATGGTCATCCAGTTGCTTATCATTTCGAAACTTTTTCTGTTGCTAAGTTGAACTATTCTACATATGACAAGGAGTTGTATGCATTAGTTCAAGCTATCAAGTATTGGAGACATTATCTTTTGGGAAAATATACAATAGTACACACTGATCATATGCCTCTCAAGTTTTTACAATCTCAAAGTAAAATTGAAGAATCAAGACATATGAAGTGGGCCTCTTACCTCCAACAATTTCACTTGGTGATCAAGTACAAAAAGGGGAAGAGTAATATTGTTGTTGATTGTTTGAGTAGGCCTCCTGCCGCTCTTGCCTTAACAGTTATGTCCACTTCACACTTGGGATTTCAGACTTGGCCTAATCAGTATTCACAGGATCCTGATTTTGGGAAAATATTTGAGCAAGTGAGTAAGCCTTCTTCTTCCAATTTGCGTCCTTTCCAAGATTTCTACATCAAAGAAGGACTTCTTTACAAATTGGACAAGGTTTGTGTTCCTTGTGAGCCTAGAGTGTCACTTCTTAAGGAAGCTCATTCTACACTTTATGGTGGTCACTTTGGGAAGCACAAAACACTTCATCACTTGCAAAGATTTTTTTACTGGCCTAAAATGCAGAGGGATGTGTTGAGATTTCTCAAACAATGTGCAGTTTGTTGTCGTTCAAAACCAGCTAACAGGAAGTTTGGCTTAGGCATGCCTTTGCCCATTCCTTCCCATCCTTGGGAAAGCATTTCCATGGATTTGGTTAGTGGTTTTCCCATGACAATGGCAACAACATGATTGTGTGTTCGTGGTGGTTGACAGATTCGATAAGATGGCTAAGTTTATTCCATGCCGCAAGACAAGTTCTGTAGTAGACTTAGCCCAATTGTTCTTTGACAGCATTTGGCGATCCTTTGGTCTACCTACCAACATTATATCGGATCGTGATTCACGCTTTGTGGGTCACTTTTGGCATTCTTTGTGGAAAATTTTGGGAGTTTCCCTTAACTTTTCCATCGCCTATCATCCATAGTCCGATGGGCAGACTGAAGTGGTAAACCGTACACTTGTGCAAAGTTTACGAATCTATCATCACGCTTCACCAACAAAATGGGACTTGAGTCTCACTCATATTGAGCATGCCTACAATAGGGCCCTACATTCTTCTATAGGTCACTCACCTTTTGAGGTTTGTATGGGATTTCAGCCCTTGGCACCTTATGAGTTACCTTTGTCTTTGCCTTCTCCTGTCACTTCACATCTTTAGAAGGAGCAAGACAAGGCACACTCATTTATTCAGCACTTGCACAATATTCAATCAAAGGTGATTGAGATTTTGCAAAAGACACAACAACAGCATAAAAAGGCCATGGATCGACATCGAATTCCTCATCCATTTCAGGTTGGTGACAAAGTTTGGTTGCATCTTGACAAGCGACGTTTTACTGATAAGACTCATAGTAAAATCAAACCGATTCGCTATGGGCCTTATACTATTCTTCAGTAGGTGTCCGAGAATGCTTTTTGCCTTGATCTTCCCGCACACTTGGGGATTCATGACATCATCAATGTAGATCTTTTGAAGTTGTACTTTGACTCTACATTGGAGACCACACCAGCTATCAGTCATCCTGTGGACGTGGTTCCTGATTCTCAGTTACCATTGGATTTCGATCAGATCTATGACATGAAGACTCGATAGACTCGCCAGGGGTCTACCACCTCGTATCTTGTGGCTCGACGAGGACAACTGCCGCATCAAGCTCGTTGGATTTCTTTTCATCAGATGTCCCGTGACTTTCCTACTCTTCTGAAAGCATTGGAGGCCAATGCTTCTATTGTGGGGAGGCATGATGAGGATTGATGTTTGATCACTCATATGACCCCTCTAGTAGTTCCTAGCTAGGTTTGCATAGTTTATTTCTTGCAAATTGATATTGTAAGTAAGTCTCCTTCTCACATACACTTGTGTGCACTAGTTGTCTTCTAGTTGTCACTTTGGAGTGTTAGTTAGGAAGTGTGAACTCAAAGTAGGAAGAGTGAACTTCAAGTTAGCTAAAGGATCTTCTAGTTAGCATTTTTCCCTTCTTTCCTAGCTTAGAAGTTACGTGCATTCTTCTTTGCACTTTTGTAGCTTATGGTTAAGGATTTTGGGATCAAATCCATGATTTGATGGGTTGGTTATGTATTTTGGGCCTTTAGAGCCTATATATTGAGCTTGTAAATAATATGAAGTTAGTTGGATTTTCAATCCTTTTCAGTAAGCTACGTAAATCCAAATTCTTTAATTCTTTTGTCTTCAAGTTCATTTTTCTATCCCAAGAGAAAGTTGCTTCTGTGTCTAGCCCAAGCAAGTGTCTTGTTTTTTTGCACTGCATTGTGTTTCACGCAATGTAGTACAAAAAGGGGTATCTATAGACACAAAAATCTAGCCACTTGTCGTCCATCCAGGTCTTCTCGCTACTTTTACCCATTTATTTATATATATTTAGGCATATTTGTTAAATATATGTTAAATATTAATAGTTTCATATTATATTTTATATGTTTAATAAATATAAATATTATATATGTAAATAAATCCCAACCATCCGATTTGACTTAATCCTAGCCATCCATCCACATCAATCCATGCCACACACCCAGAATTAATATCCACCCTTCGATATGTTTTAATCTGAGCCACACAATTTGTGTTGCTAAAACCCTAACATACCCTAGTGTGGATTATTAATAGAGGCCATTTTGATGGCTCAACCCCTAAGCAATCTAAGAATTTCCTAAGTGATTTCCTTGGAGTATCCAAGCATTCTTGCCATTCGTCCTTGCTCGTCCTAGCCTCCACATCTATTGTCACCCATTTCGCTTAGCTAGATCTATTTCTGTAGATCTTCACTTTAGATCCCGAACACCTCCAAGCACTCCCTATCACCGTTGAGTACCTCTAGATACTTCCTTCTATCACCAAGCACCTCTGGGCACTTTTTGCCATCCCTGAGCATCCAAGGGCATTTTTTGCTGCCATCGAGCACCCACGAGCATTTTAGAACCTGCTATTAAAGACTAGCAAAACCCTCATGTGTTGTTAGGATATTGTCGCACCACTTTACAACAACATTTACAATAAATCAGAGAATAACAAGTGAACAAGGTAAATCTAGCATTGATTATTTCATTTCATGTATTTTCAGATTTTGTTCATTTTATTTATATTGCATAGCTAGGGTTTGTATTGATTTTTGAGGATCTCACACTATGGATCCCTCATAGTTGCTATTGACTTATTTGCTATCTTTTTGTGTGTAGATCTAGAATTACTACACCTACATTGTACAATTTCTTAAGCTGTTGTGACCTAGTATTGGATAGCATGAAGCCCACTCATATCTATTGGGATTAGAAGCGATATTGAAGACACCACCAACACTGTTCACTAGGGTTTTGAAGAACCCTAGTATTGTAATACTTTGTATCAAAGAAGAAATCAATTCTTTATTGTAACATTGGAGATTTGAGGCTCCCCCATATCAATAAAATCATCTCTTTTTGTGCAATATTGTATCTTGATTTCATTTTATCTTGTCATATTTTTGTGTTTCGCTTTTGAATCTACAAGATCTTGTGTGATCATAATTTGTTTTGGCTCCCATAACATATAAACTTGGCATTTTTGAGACCTCTCGGTCTTTTTGAGAGCTAATTATGGATGATGTTGATACATAACACATGTGTCTGCACTATGGTGATTACTACAAACAAGGCACCAAGGATGATTCTTAACTTCTGAGTTTGTTAACTCTTATTCTTGATAACTATTATTAGTTATTTTAGTTGTATTACTACTTGATGCTTTTTGGTCTCTAACATCATAATAAAATCTTCTAAACTACGATATTTCCACTTCTCTTCTCTCAATTGTTGTAACCTTATTATTTAGAGTTTTAAAAGTAGATAATACTTCTAACATGATTGGAGACTCTTTAGATTATTGTGCTAGTAATGCTGGTAGGGTAGGCACCAAAGGCAACACTTTAAGGGTAATAATGAGAGCAATTGTGGGAAAATAAGGGAAAGTGATTGAAGTGGTAGATGTTTCATTTTTTGAGGAGTTTGTGGTATTTCTAGAAAATATGATATTATTGCTCTTGGAGGTAATCTTCCTATAAAAATCAGAGCATCCTCAACTATGATAGTGACTTGACAAATTTGAAAAAAATCAACAATATTTGATTGTTGGTTTCTAATCCCAAATTGGGGCCCAACGCTCTAGTGTAGTAAAAATGTGGTAATGGACTTGGTGGATTGCTATGTTGTGGAATGAGTTTCTAGGTCCTATTAAAACTTATATTGAAATCAATGATTAAATCTTGGGGATGCCTTTGGATGATAGTAAACTAAGTCAAAAGCAAAATGGATCAACCAACTCTTTAAATATTTCTACAAAAGGCCTAGCTAAGTCAGCCCATGAGTGAATGATGTTATCTCCAAGGGTGCAATTCCACCTAAGTATATTCTCTAAAAAAAATATAACAAGAAGTCTGACCATGATGTCTTCATCTCTAATGTTATGAATTTCAGCTAATGATACCAAATCTTGATAATGCTCATAACTGGTTTTGTTGATACCATCATAGGTGGGGAGGGCATTGAGAGCAACTTATGGGATATCATTTGTTTGGGTTAGACCTAGAGGTCCAATAGTATTCCAATTAAGAATGTTAGGAACAATTTGGTTTAAATTACGAGCCATGGTTATATGACTTAATGATATTAGTGCAGTTGAAGAATAAGGGGGTGGAGGATCTACATCTTGGGTAATTCAAATAATGATAGTGGAAATATTGATTTCTTGGCTATCGATATTGTGATCATATAAGGGATTAGAACGAATATACATATATTATGTAAGTTTAATGAAATTGAGCCGGTAATTTCTACCTTATAAAGATTCTAGTTCTTTTTTATGGGAGTCACTAGATGAACATACAATCACCGCTAATGAGGTCTAGATTATTCACCTAATATTGAACTCTATGGATAAATGAGATGAATATAATCATTCATCCCATTGGGCTTGCCAAAAAATTATTATATTGTTGGACTAAAATCTTCCATTACTTAGAAAATATGTTATGCTCGTCAATTTTAGCCAAAGTATGGTAATTGGATGAAACAAGGTCACCCTATGTTTCAACCTACGAAGAATCCCAACTTCTATGGATTTATTTTAAAGAAAAAGGGTAAGAAAAAGAGTAAAGAGTGAGAAGTAGTAAGGGTTTAGTAAAAGATCAAGGGTAAATGAGTAAGTAAAATTGTGGACGAGATATAGTGTAACAACATTGGATCTCACAAAATAATCAACTACTAAACCATTTCATGGCACTTAACATATCAGTCATTAATGATTACCTATACAAGTTCGTTCAATTCATTACATTCATCATAATCATTCCAAGGATTCACATAATTAGCAATCCAATAGGTGATGAGAACGTCCCTTTAACAGAATACACTAAAGTTTGAATGTAACAGAAATGACTTAAAACTAATGTATAAGGCTACTAATCATTTCAAGGACCATAAATGCTAGCAATCCAATAGATAATTCAAACATATAACTTCTTTAACAGAATAAAATAACATTATAGTGTAATAAAAATGACTTTGAAAGATCATTCTTATAAAACCTGTAGATATAAAAACCATGGAGACCAAATAACTATCACTTCATTGATCAACACCGATTATAGTGTGATACTAGGCAAGGACTACAGAGTTGACCCTTTGAATGAGGTATGAACTCATATCTATATATTATAATTTTAAATTTTCTTGGTGAAGGGAAGCTAAGTGGTCATTTGAATGATAGTCTAGTGGGAGAACCTGAAATGATGATGTGGCAATATTCTGTTCCATATTGAGCATGAATTTGATCTAGGTCAATTGATTTACAACCATTTTTATCAGTGGTTGTATTATTGAAGATGTTCATTGCATTATTGGAGTTGCTCATTTTTTAGTTGGAGGTGAGATGGGTTTTAGCTATTGAGCACCATGGTGGTTGCAGGTTTGAAAGCAACCTATAACTAAAATTTTCTCATGGTCAATATTTTTGTATGTTGTATGACTATTTTGCAACAAAATCGTGGTCTTGGACATCTCCGAGTTTGGGCGTATTTTATTTTAATTTTATCTTCTTTGTAGGCATGGTCATGGGCTAAAATCTTCATTGATTATGTCATATCCTTTATTAGTGTGACTTTGAGCATTGCGACTCTAGACAATTTTTTGCTTGTTTGGCGAGCATGGTCTCAAGTAATTTTACTTTTGCTGATGATATTACTTCGGGCGGTCCAACTTCAGAACTATCATGACTTTAGGGTGCATTATTTTAGATTTTCCCAATCCCATGTGCTTCACTCATTTTTTTGACATCATCATCAACTAAAACATAATTTTAAGCTTTTTTGACTTCTATCATTGCTTCACTTGTTCCCATGATGTTGAAGCTTCCAGCTAAACTGGAACTTATTGTGTCACAGTCCCAAGATATTCTTGGTCCCGTGATAGATTTGTATACTTAGTATCTAACATATTTTATTAAAGGAGATATGTTTTGCAATGTGGTCAAAATTAGACCCACAGTTCTAAAATTTACTTCGTAAATACTCGAACTAGAATTAGAGTGAGTAGGGGTATATAGGTTACTTTAAATGGAGGAGACAAATTTACCAGTAGCATATCTAGGGATGCCCTTATTTGAGGGAAGAATGAGGACATAATTGTAGAATTTGGTTATAAGTAAACTTCAGAATAAACTACTGGTATAAAAAAGTTAGATGGTTATCGTTAGCAAGAAGAGTTCAACTAATTAAATTAGTCTTACAAACCATTCTAACATATTAAATGTCTTTCGCCGGACTGAATGCTTGTCCCTTTCCTGGTGCTTTCAGCGGTGTAAAAGGTTTAAAATTATTGTAGCATGGTGGTTATAGGGGAGGACTACGCGAAGATCTGTGTGGCAGCTTCTGGGGTGGACAACACAGAATATTGTGGCGGCCATAAAAGCTAGACAACCTGCCCGGATTCGTGGTGGCTACCGATTCCACCATGTAAATTAAAAAAAAAAACATATTAAATGTCTTTGTCTATTGTGCCAAATTTGGTAGATTTTTTATTTATCTATATTATGCGGTCATTTTTGTGGTCAATATTATATGATAAAAGGAAATATTTGTTGGTGAAATGGAGCAAGGTGTGTAATGATAAAACTAGGGGAGGTCTCAGTTTAAGAGTTCTTACATATGCAAAATCAAATCTAAGGGAAAAATTAATTTGAAGATTATACAAAGAGAGTCAAATACAATGGGCAAGAATTCTTCTAAGTATGTTGAGTCCAATGACCCAAGCTTAATATTTACTACACCTTGACTTCCATATGGTTTTGCACTTTGGAATGGTTTAAAAAAATCAATTTATCTAGTGATTAAAGGTCTAATATGGTGTTGGAATATATTAAATTATTTGTACATGCTAATGTACCACCTTGGATACATCATTAGATTAAGAGTGTGTTCTATATTAGAGTGTGAGTAAATATTTTATGTAATATAATAATATGCAAGAAACACACAAGTGTCATGTAATTGAGTGTCCATGTGTGGTGAATGTAAATGTGCACAAGTGTCCATTATGTAAGAGTGCACACGTGTCCTTAGAATAGGAAAGTGAAGAGTCTCATAGAAGAGTGAAGGCCAAGGGTACTCCATATGAAGAGTCACAATCTATTGTGACTAAACATTGTAAGAAAATAGGGTGTATGTAACCTTTATTCTATATCGGTTTACTATTTTCAAGAGCATTTATTAGGGTCTATTTTATGAGTTATTTATGAAGTTATTTGTGAGTTATATTTGAATAAATAATTATTGTTATTGAGTATTTTATATTGCAACTTTATATTTGATTTTGTGGTTATTTACATTAAGAGTTAAGCATCAAAAGCTAACAGTGGTATCAGAGCTACAACAAGGTTTTCTTGCATAGGTTTTGAAAAGTTACAAATAGTCTAAGGACATTTCTACTAGTCAAGGAGAAACTAGTGAAGTTGAGAAAAACCAGAGAAGATAGTATTTCCATTGTGTTGAAGAAAAACTAGTGAAGATTAAAGATAGATTGAGTTTACCTATTCCAAGAATAAATTTGGAATAGAAGGCAGTCTACAACATAGTTTTAGGTCTTGAAGATAGATCTTGATATTGACAAGATTAAGAGACCCAAGAAGGAGGTCCTATTAAAAGGTTTGATAGTAAAAGCAAACTTGAAGGTAGAAGAAGACCTCAAGTTGCATTTGGCTAGAGTCTTTCCATAGGGTTGCAGAAAAACTTATGAAGACTAGGACTCAACATAGAAAGTTGCTATTTGGCTAGAGTCTTTCCATAGGGTTGTAGAAAAACTCATGAAGACTAGGACTCAACATAGATTTTACCACTAGGAAAACTAGTGAAGTTTATTGATTTCAAAATTTTTAAGATTTGAATGAATTTGATTGCTATTGTCTAAGATTTTGTTGCAGAAAATTAGTTCTCAAAAGTTGAGAAGCTTCCTACAATAGATAGAGAATAATTTCACCTTTGATTGCCTGAAGGTCTATGTGCTTTCCTTGCGCAGGAATTATTTTTGGGATTGCAGCAAAAGAGTAGACATTGAAGATTAAGGAGGCCCAAGAGAAAGGCCCCATTGAAGATTGAAGATTGAATATTAAGGAGGCCCAAGAGAAGAGGTCCCATAGCAGATTGAAGAGAGAAGAGATAAAGAGGCTAGAGAATCCCTATTGAATATTGAGAAAAAGGAGACCCAAGAAAAGAGGTCCCATTGAAGATTTGAGAAAGGAGATAGGAGATTTGAGAGAGAAGATTGAGGAGGCCTAGGAAAATCTTCCCATTGAAATTTGGAAGGAGAAAGAAGGAGAATAAAGAAGCCCTATTGGAAAAATTGAAGAAGTGGCCATTGGAGAAGATTTGAAGAAAGTTTGAGGTAGAAGATTGCAAGAAGAAGAAACTCCTAAAAAGAGGTAATCACACAAAATTTGGGACAATCATCACCATCCGATGACAAACCCAAAAGGATTTGTGAAATCGATTCAAGGAGGAAAGATTTGACAAAGTGTTTGTCAAAATTTGAAGAAAGTATTTTTGAAGACTTCAATACTTTGAGAATCTTGAAGAATAGGCCAGAAAAGAGGCCAAATTTAAAGATAAAAATCACCAAGATATTGGAGAAGAAATTTGGGATAGAAGAGGCCACAAATTGATATTTTTGAAGACAACCATTAAATATTTGAAGGCTGAAATTTGAAGGAGAAATTTTAGAAATTTGGGGCAGAATTTAATGGGTTTTTGGACAGCATTTTTAGGAGTAGAATAGCTGCAAATTTCAGATTTATTGGGAAGCAATTTGTAGGAGGAAAGAGCTGCAAATTTGAAGGTATTGGACAATGAATTATGGATAGAAAAAGGTGAGAAAAACCAACAAGGAAGAAAGCTAGAAAGGAGGTAGAAAATAAGTTTGCAAATTGATATTAAAAGAGGTATTTTGTTAAGTTTTTGAAGCATCTTCAAACCTACAGAAATTTCAGAAAGAAAAGTCAAAAAATGAGTGCAAAAGGAGGAGTATAAGCATTGGAAAAGAAGTATTAAAGAGAGCTAAAAAAAGCATATAACCAAGCCTCAGGAAAGGAGTCCTCAAGCCAATGAACCAACTCACACATCATGGAGAAGCTATGAAATTTAAGTTAAATTCTATTGAGCCACATAGAAGCATAACATTGTCATGGTGGAAGCAAAGCAATAGGAGTGACAACCAAAGAAGAAAGGAGGAGAAGCCAACAAACATGGAAGAAAGAGCCACCACATTGAAAGGAAGAGAGCCACCTAAGTGGAGGAAAAACCACCATGAGAGGAGCAACCATTGAACATGAAATGAAGAGCCACCATGTTGAAAGGAGGATCCACTTAGTTGAGGAGGAGAAGTAGAGTTTAACGACCAAAGAGTAAGAACCACCATAAGCTCCAATACAAGGAGCACAATTATCATCCAAGAGCATTGGATAATTGAGCAGTAATAGAGACACATCTTATGGACATCAAAAAGGCATAGGAGGAAATCCAAATGATAACATTGGCAACAGCCAAAATGAGGAGCAAATAATTGAGTTGTTAGGATCCAATAGTAGGTGACATCGTGGACCATTGAATAATTGGTAAGGTAAGTGTATCGCTATTTGAGCATCAAATAGCCAACCACCACATAATGAAACATTTAGGAAGCCATAATGCCATTGAGAAAGAAATAATAACTCTTAAATTTTCTTACTACCAAGTGTTACGTAGGGAATAAGAATGAACACTGAAATAATTGGAGCACCAAAAGAGTTTAATAGCCATGTGGTACGTCGATTGAAAAGGAAAAAAAGTTGTATATCATTTGGCACCTAGAATAGAGAGCACCACCAAATATTGGAGGGAGATAAAACATCTCAAGGTAGTCATTAAATGCATGGGCTGAATCAAATGGTAAAAGGATCCCTCAATACATTGTCCAAGTATCGACTAGGAAGTTGAAGCATGACAGAAATGAGGAGATTCAGCCAAGGAGCACCTTCTTAGGAGAAGGTCAAATGACTTTGATTGAAAAATTCATGTGCCACTTTGGGAGGTAAAAGTAATTTGAAATTATTTATTGATTTATTGCTGAATATAGGAGTTATAATGTTGAGATATATTATTTTATTTAAGGTTTTACAAAATTAATTGAATTATTAGAGAGATAAGTTTTTTAAATTAGAATATTGAAACCCTAGAAACCTTATAAAGGTATTTTGAATTTTTTTGAAGATTATTGAAAGATCAATTTGGAATTTTGGGAAGTGAATTACAAATTTTGAAATTAATCTATTTGATTTTGTAAATCAAGTTTTAATGTTTGCAAATAATTTAAAGGGGGAGAAATAAGGTTTTCTACATCAAATTAGGAATACCAAATTTACAAATATTATTTTACAAAATTGATAAATTTATAATTTGGGAGTTAAAAGGTATTCAACTTAGAAATTTGAGAATTGAAATCTTCATCAAAAACTATTGTTTGATTATTAGGGAGATATAAGGTATTCAACATCAAAATAGTTTTGTGAAATTTAGAGTTTAGTAATAATATATTCAAACTTAGGGAGACATAAGGAATTTAACTCAAGAGCTTAGAAAAGTTTTAAAATTGTCTTTAAGTTTCTTATTCAAAACTAGGAAGGCATAGAGAAGTCGGCTATAATTTTTTTTTGAAAATTAAGGTAGACATAAAAGTTTACGCCATAATTTTTTTTGAGAGTTTTCATCCAAACACTAGGGAGACATAAGGTAGTCAACCTCAAAGGTTTAGAAGTTTGAAAGATTAATTATTGAAAGTTAAGAGAATTATGGATGATATAGTGAAGAATGCATTTAATAAAAATGGTGAAGAACTATTTCATGAACTTAAGTTTTATTCACAAAATTTAATAGATACCTTTGATGGATACAAATATTTGCCTACCAATATAAAAGAAAGATTTTATTTGCTTCTTAAGGAAGCAAAAGAAGATAATTTTATGACATTGATTGGTTATCTTCATGAAGTACTTTTTAAGACTTGGTGGAGTTCTCAGAACATAGTTATACTTTCCTCAAAAGAATATTTGATGATTTATCTATCATTAATTACTTTTGAATTCTTTAAAGGAATGAAATAAAAGAAAGAAGAACATACTAGTAATGAACCATTGAATCCAAGTCAATATTATTGTGATGATCTACTAACTCATTGCATTGAAGACATACCATCAGTGAAAGTACAAAAACAAAGAAGAAGAAGACACAAGAAAAGAAATCAGATCAAGAGAGGCAAGATGAAGGTTGAATCGAAAGTCAAAGAAGATAGTTACATGATGAATCTAGATATTAATCTACAGGAGGTAGAGTGAAGACTAAAGATGAAGATTGTATTGAAGACTAAAGTCTTCAATAACCAAATAATATAATACAGGGGGGTGTTGGAGTATATTACATTATTTGGTACATTCTAATGTACCACCTTGGGTACATAATTAGATTAGGAGTATGTTCTAGATTAGAGTGTGAGTAAATATTTTATGTAATGTAATAATGTGTAGGAAATGCACAAGTGTCATGTAATTGAGTGTGCAAGTGTGGTGAGTGTAAATGTGCACAAGTATCCATTATGTAAGAGTGCACATGTATCCTTAGAATAGGAAAGTGAAGAGTCTCATAGAAGAGTGAAGGCCAAGAGTACTCCATATGAAGAGTCACAATCTATTATATATATGTGACTAAGTATTGTAAAGAAGAGAGGATGTATGTGACCTTTATTCTATATCAGTTTACTATTTTTGAGAGCATTTATTAGGTTCCATTTAATGATTTATTTATGAAGTTATTTGTGAGTTAGATTTGAATAGATAATTTTTGCTATTGAGTATTTTATAATGCAAATTTATATTTGATTATGTGGTTATTTACATTAAGAGTTAAGCATCAAAAGCTAACAGATGGGTGGTGGGAACTAGAGAAAAAAATTTCTATTTGGATGGATACTTGGTGTGATAAAAAACAACTCAATCTAGATCTATTTTTAAAACCATGGATGATATTACTTCAAGATAAATATGGTGATAGGGTTTCAAACATTATGTGAAAGGATCAAGAATGTAGATAAAAATGGAAAGGTCTTCTTGCAAGTATAATAGACATTGTTGGTAGGAGGAAATTGAGTAGAATGATAATAACAATGATTATTTCAAGGGGAGCTGAGGATAAGTTGATTTGGGAGTTTAATAGCTCAGGAGAATACATAACTAGAAGTTGATTTAATGTAAAGCATCAACAAAATAGGAATACCGCAAGAATATGGAGAGATATTTGGGATACTTGAGCATTCCAAAAGTCAAAATGTTTGTATGGCTAGTAGGTCACAATTGTTTTATCCTAGGATAACATAATGAAAAGGTGTTTTCATGGTCCCTCATAATCTGTTCTATATAAAAAGGAGAGTATAGACCATCTCTTAGGACAATTCTCAATAGTTTGGGAACTATGGCAATGGATTCTTAATATCTTTGGTAAATGCATGGTGATGAATGATATAATTGAAGAATGATTAAAGCAATGATAGAGCACTTTCAAAAGTGAGGCATTATAGATAATCTGGGATACATTGGAAGATACAATAATTTGGATAATATGGCTAGAAAGAAATAAAAGAATATTTAACGAAAAACCAATTTAGAGGTAATGAAATAGAAAATTTGTTTAGCCATAGAGGAGTCTAACCTAACCCTATCAACTCACCCAATTCCTAATCTCGAAGTAGAGAGCCTTGATAGATGTATTCAAGTCATCAAATATAATTATGATGTTAAGTATAGAAGAAATAAAAGGAAGGTAAAGAATAGAAAGTGGAAACCACCAGAAGTGGAGTTGATCAAATTGAATTTTGATGGAGCATCTAAAGGAAAATCAAGACCAAAAAGAAGAGGAATAATAAAAAATAATAGGGGTGAGATTTTGTCAAATTATACTTTCAATAATGGATTTAAGACAAATAATGAAGTTGAAGCTTGGGTGGAATCGAAAATATTAAAAATATTCATACAAAAAAATGGAACAAAATATGGATGGAAAACGATTTATTAATAGTAAGAAATACAATTTTGAGGATGTTGAAATATATTACATTATTTGGTACATGCTAATGTACCATATTGGGTACATCTTTAGATTAGGAGTGTTTCTTAGATTAGGGTATGAGTATTTACTTTATGCAAAGTAATAAATGCACAAGTATTGTTAGAATGTGCAAAGTACTTGATGATGTAAATGTGCATGTTGTCCATGTGGACATGAGTCCATAGAATAGGAATATGAAGAGTCATAGGTAGGTAGAAGACCAAGAGTCACATCCCATTATATATAGACCTTTGATAGATAAGATGGATAAGAGAGAGAAGGTAGATAACATAAGGTAGAGTAGTAGATGATATCCTAGATACAATGTAAAGTATGTAAGGAATATGGAGAGTTTGAGACCTCCATTTTATATCATTGTAATATTTTTGTGAGACTTCATTAATGGTATTTTTATGAGTAGTTACAAAAGTTTCTTATGAGTTTTACATGCTTAGTATATTACCATTACCATATATTTAATATTGCATGCTAATTTTATATCTCCTGGTTGATTTCTCATTAAGTATCTATGATGAGCCCTAAAAACACTCATTTTTGTACAAAATTTCCATATATATTGTGGCATTTATTTTAATAGAAATATATGTTTTATGTAAATTTTATATGTATTTAACATTATGTAAGTTGTCTAATATTTGTTTTTGAGTGGATTATGTGTAATGCAATGGATTTTACGGTATTTTGGCATGTTTACGTTGAGATCCCACTTGGACCTTGCACTTTCCATTTATGATGAAAAATTTATGGTAAAAATATTTGCAACAAAACAATGATGAAGCGCTAAGTCAGGCACCCGACTCTCGTTTAGGCACCCGATTTCTGTTTGAAGTTTAATTGTCGGGTATTCGATTCTCGTTTGGCATTTGAATATTGGGTGCCTAATTCCTATTAGGCACCCGAATCCTAGTAGGCACCTCGTTCCTGTATTCTACAAATAAGGTGCCTAATTCCCATTGACGTAGAATTACAGTGCAACCCCTATTATCGATAGAATATAACGACAATTTCAGTGATGGATGCGAACATGATTTCAGTGATGGATGCGGACCAAGGACAACATCAATGACCATATGTCATCTATTTTTTAGTAATCATGTAAAAATCAATGTAATCAAATAGATTAAAATATTAGATGTATTATTATCTAATACAGAATACGCTAAATATATTTTGAGTTTAATGTTTTGCTTTATCTCCTTTATTCCTACGTATTGTTGTAACAACAAAATCAGAAATTTATTTGCTTTTAGAATGTAATAGGGCATGGTCGCATATCTTATAAATATGTAGGCCACCCCTGTGTTGGAAATATGTTGAATGTTTTCCATGTTATTCAAGTTGGGCTATTTTTAGACAAGTTATTTATAGACATGCTATTTATAGACAAGTTATTTATAGACATGTACTGGACACTCCAAATGTTTTTAGGGTTTAAGCTATTTTTAGACAGACTATTTTTAGCTATGCTATTTTTAGACCCATATGGGCTTTTAGGGTTACTATATTTGAACCCTTGCATTATTCACCCATGATATTGTAAAAATCAATGCATGTGCTTTTGTTATATATATTACACTTGCATAAGGAGTTAATGGCAGGGATACAGAGAGACAGAAAGAGAATATTATTGTATTGGAGATGATGAAGTTAATACAATAATAATACTGTGCTAGTTTTTCCCGGTTGAGGGTTTCCAGGATAAATATTGTGTAATGTGTGAATATGTTATCTTCTTCTTTTGATTATGTTATTACTGCTTTTCAGTTTTAAGTTTATTGGGGCTGTTAATTTCTCTTCATTTGGTATTAGAGCTAGGTTTTAGCTTTGTTCGAGGAGTAAGGGTTTCAACCCTATGATAAATTAATTCTTGAGTGGGAGTCGTACGTGACAGGATCAAGGAAAAAGGAGAAATATGGGAAGCACATTCTTGGCTGCAGCATGCTCAAGTGAATGCCTTGACTCATGGTTGATTGACTCAGGTGCTTCTTTTCATATGAATCCTCATAGGGAGGGGTTCAGTGAATATGAAAAGATAGATGGAGGTAAAGTATTTTTGGGAGACAATTCAACATATAAAATAATAGGTCGAGGAAGAGTCAAGTTGAGGCTAAAAGATGGAAGAATTAAAACCCTTCATGGTGTGTTGCATATTTTGGGTTTGGAAAGGAATATGATATCTGTGAGTAAGATGAATGATGTAGGTGTGAATGTGGTATTTAATAAGGATAGTTGCAAGATGGTTCATGGATCTTTGGTGTTGGCAAGGGGAGTTTGCACAGGAACTTTGTTCAGACTTGAGGCTAGCACTGTAAGTATTAATTGCAATAACACTTCAGTTGTATAGGAAAATAATAGGGTTGAAATGGCTTTGAGTATTCCTACAACAAAGACAATGTTGTGGCATCAACGCATGGGGCATATTGGTGAGAAAGGACTTTGAACATTGAAAATGAAAGGTATGGCTAAAGGAATTTTTGATTGCCCATTAAATTTTGATTTTTGTGAGCATTGTGTTTTTGGAAAATAAACTAGATTCAAGTTTCCAAGTAGTGCTACAAGGTTTGAAGGAATTCTACATCTAGTTCACAGTGATGTGTTTGGACCTGCAAAAGTACCATCATTAGGTAAATCTATCTATTTTGTTACATTTATAGATGACTTCTCAAGAAAGACATGGGTATATTTTCTACGAAACAAATATGAGGTTTTTAATAAATTTAAAGAGTTTAAGGCTCTTGTAGAAAATCAAATAGAGAAAAAGATAAATGTTTTGAGAAGTGATAATGGTGGTGAGTATTGCTCTAATGAATTTGAGCAATTTTGCAAGGAATGTGGAATAGAAAGGCAGAAAACAACTTCGTATACTCCACAACAGAATGGGGTTGTAGAATGGATGAACATGACATTGATGGATAAGGCTAGAAGCATGTTAAGTGGTGCAAGGTTAGAAAAGAAATTTTGGGTAGAAGTTGTGTTAACAGCTTGTTATCTCATCAATAGATCTCCTACCTCAGCTTTGGTGGAAATGACTCCATAGGAAGTATGGACTGGTAAGAAACCCTCTCTCAGACATCTAAGGGTTTTTGGTTGTGATGCTTATATGTATGTCCCAAAAGAGAAAAGGACTAAGCTAGACTATAAATCTAAAAAATGCATATTTTTGGGTTATAGTACTAGTGTTAAAGGATATAAGTTGTGGAACCCAGAAACACAGAAGGTTTTTTACAGTCATAATGTGATCTTTAGAGAAACAAAAGGGGTTTTAAAATAAGAAATGCAACCAAGCAAAGAACCAGAAATAGTGCAGGTAAAATTGGAACAGGAAGAAGAATCAGTGGTTGAACCTAAATTACAGAGAGATTCTGAAGAGGAATATCTAGAGGAAGAGGATGAGGAGGAAGCTGAAGATGTAGAACCTAGAACTCCAATTTTGAGGAGATCATATAGAGAGAGAAGACTTCCAGATAGGTATAGTCCTTCAAATTTTTATTTTGCATTTAATTTATCAGTTACTGATGAAGAACCCAAGACTATAAAGGAGGCACTTCAATCAAGTGAGAATAAGTCTTGGAAAAGGGCTATGGAAGATGAAATGGAGTCCTTGGATAAAAATAAGACATGGGACTTGGTGACATTACCTCCTGGCAGAAAACTTGTTGGTTGTAAGTGGTTATTCAAGAAGAAGTATAATGTAGAAGGAAAGTTGGAGAAGTACAAGGCTCGCTTGGTAGCAAAAGGATTTTCTCAGATTGAGGGAATTGATTTTGGTGAGATTTTTTCTCATGTGGCTAAACTAAATTCAATCATATTTCTATTGGCTATTTTTCCTGCTTTTGATTTTGAAATAGAATAGATGGATGTAAAGACAACTTTTCTACATGGTGAACTTGATGAAGATATATATATATATATATATATATATATATATATATATATATATATATATTTTCACAACCAGAATGCTTTAAGGTAAAAGGTAAGGAGGATTTGGTATGCAAGCTAAAGAAGTCTCTTTATGGGTTGAAGCAGTCACCAAGGATGTGGAACCAAAAATTTGACAACTTTGTCTTGACACTTGGGCTTGGAAAAAGCAAAGCAGATCCATGTGTATATTTCAAAAAGGAAGGTGAAAATTTTGTTATCATTGTATTGTATGTGGATGACATGTTGTTAATTGGTAATAGTAAGGATATGATAAAGTTACTCAAATCTCAGTTATCTTTTGAATTTGATATGAAGGATTTGGGTATTGCAAAATTTATTTTGGGTATGGAAATAATAAGGGATCGTGCAAATAGAAAGTTATGGTTAAATAAAAGGAAATATGTTGATTTGATACTACAAAAGTTTAGAATGCATGATTGTAAACCAGTATGTACTCCATATTCGATTGGTCAAAAGTTATCTGCTAAACAATGTCCTAAAACAGATGAGGAAATTGAAGAAATACATCATGTTACTTATGCTAGTGTTGTGGGCAATTTGATGTATGCAATGGTATGTACTAGACTTGATATTGCACATGCAATGGGAGTAGTGAGCAGATATATGTCAAATCTAGGAAAGGAACATTGGACTACTGTGAAGAGGATCTTCAGATACTTACGTGGAACTACAGATTATGCTATCTATTATGGAGGAAATTTTGAAGGTAATAATACTATAAATCTACAAGGGTTTGTGGATGTTGACTGGGCTGGAGATATTGATAAGAGAAGATCCATAGGTGCTTATGTGTTCAAGATATTTGGAGGGGTAGTAAGTTGGATGAGTAAAAAGCAACCCTTTGTTGCTTTATCCACTACAGAAGTAGAGTACATTGCAACAACTCATGCCAGTAAAGAAGCAGTGTGGCTACAAAGGTTGTGTTTAATAGTTGGCATTAAATAGAAGGTTGTGATAATTAACAATGACATTCAAAGTGCAATATTTTTGGCTAATAATCCTGGTTTTCATGATAGATCAAAACATATTGATATCAAGTACCATTTTGTGAGGGATATGGTTGAAGAGAATTGGGTGATATTGGAGAAAGTTGACACAGAGAAGAATACTGTTGATTCGTTAACAAAGGCTATACCTGCTCAAAAATTTTCTTGGTGTAGAAGATCTATGGGCATGGTTGCACTTGACAGTTGACAATGGCAATTTTTTTTGGCCCTATGGAAAGTATTCAACAAGTGGGAGAATGTTGGAAATATGTTGAATATTTTCCATGTTATTCAGGTTTGGGCTATTTTTAGACAAGCTATTTATAGACATGTTATTTATAGACAAGCTATTTATAGACATGTACTGGACACTCCAAATGTTTTTAGGGTTTAAGCTATTTTTAGACAGGTTATTTTTAGTTGTGCTATTTTTAGACCCATATGGGCTTTTAGGGTTACTATATTTGAACCCTTGCATTATTCACCCATGATATTGTAAAAATCCATGCATGTGCTTTTGTTATATATATCACACTTGCATGAGGATTTAATGGAGATAAAAGGAGAATATTATTGCATTAGAAACGATCAAGTTAATGCAATAATAAAATAATACCATGATATTGTAAAAATTCATGCATGTGCTTTTGTTATATATATCACACTTGCATGAGGATTTAATAGAGATAAAAGGAGAATATTATTGCATTGGAAACAATCAAGTTAATGCAATAATAAAATAATACCATGATATTATAAAAATCCATTCATGTGCTTTTGTTATATATATCGCACTTGCATGAGGATTTAATAGAGATAAAAGGAGAATATTATTGCATTGGAAATGGTCAAGTTAATGCAATAATAAAATAATACCATGATATTGTAAAAATTCATGCATGTGCTTTTGTTATATATATTGCACTTGCATAAGGGTTTGGTAGGGAGACAATGAGACAGAAAGAGAATATTATTGTATTGGAGACGGTGAAGTTAATACAATAATAATATTGTGTTGGTTTTTCCTGATTGAGGGTTTCCAGGATAAATATTGTGTAATGTGTGAATCTGTTATCTTCTTCTTTTGATTATGTTATTACTGCTTTTCAATTTTAAGTTTATTAGGGCTATTAATTTCTCTTCATCCCTGAAAAATAGATCTTGAATTTTCTCTGTAAATTCCTATTGCACATTTCAATACAATACATTTGAGTCTTTTAATCAAATTCAACTAGCATCCGGTGTATGACTTAATGCGGGTAGAATCTATTGGAAGCGTGGGCCCACTCTCAACAGTATTCCTCCCTTATTTTCCCTATTTTCTATCATTTTAATTTATTTTCCTATTTTTTGTAGTTTAATTTAATACTGCAATTTCCCCTATTTTTTGTAAATTTCTAGCAAGTGTGCAGTTTTGATTTCAAAGCATTTCAGTTATTTCTTTGATAATGCAAATTATATTAGTGGTTTGGAAGATAAATGAGAACTCCAATGAAACAACATCACCCCAAACCATAGGATCTAAGGGACTCATCTGATTAAAGGGAGATTACAGGCATATACTATGCAGGGTTACTCACAAGTTTACGAGTTATCCCGGGTTGACAATTAAATGGAGGTAATGATTTATACCATAGAAAACTAACCAATGTTTTGCCCAACATTTTGGCACCATTTTCGAGGAGTAGCCAACTATAATTTTTTATTATGAAGAAAGTATGTTAGAAGTAGTTTAGGTTACTTTCTACAAAACCTCCATTCTAAATTTTGTATGAGTCCACCTAGAATTAGAGGACCGGATGGTCATTTTATCAAGAACACAAATATTGCTTCTTCAGAAACCTCTATTCCAGCTATGCCAAATCCTCAGACTGAAACCTCTCCACCACCATCTCCACCTGTGCATTGGAGTCAACATCCATTGTTTGCACAGGATCCTTCTGAAACAGACCAGCAAAACCTTAGGGAGGGATCTGAGATAGGAAGAGTTCAATCTAAGGAAGATTTACTGAACCTTCAATGTTGGCAAGCAGTTGAGGAAGGGACTATTTCAAACATTGATTTAGTAATCCTTCTAGAGGATAAAAGAAATGAATTAGAAGCCTTGAAAGCTGCCCTAAACGCAGTAGGTGTAGAAACCTTGATAGCAGACAAGATGGCTGAAACAGTAGAAGAGGCATCCACTAGTTTTAACTTCCCTATAGAAGAGGCAAGAGGAGAACACAAGATGAAACATATCTCCCCTGCCCACCTTCCAATATTTAGAGGACTTCCAATAGAATATCCCGACCTATTCCTTTTCAAATTTGATGTTCTATGCAGGTCGGTAGATTATACAACCAATGCTCAGAAACTAAAGTTGTTTCCCTCCACTCTTGATGATTCAACTTTGCATTGGTTCATCAGTTTGGGGAATAAATAGATAACTACCTAGGAAGACATGAAAAACTTTTCCTAGATCAGTATCAAGACTTTGGCAGAGCACGGGACTCTAGAGAAGAAGTCCTGGATATGACACAAAAGGAAGGAGAATCATTAGAGGAGTATTGGGATAGGTTTAGCTTTAATTTGCAAAGATCTCCCCATGCAAGACTAGGAGATAGGTCCTTAAGAAGTATCTTCTTAAAGGGGCTTACAAATGAAGCTCTTGAAGCCTTAAACATGATTTCTGGAGGGGATATTTATCAACACCAAATGTCTGATATCCGATAGTTGTGTCAAAACTTTTCAAGAAGAAAGGGTAAGTTAATCCCTAGGAATATCAAACAATCAACCACTATCACTAAAATAGAAATAGGAAATATGCTTGAAGACCTCAAGAGTGAGATGTTATCATCTCTTGCACTCCAAATGGATACCCTTCTACTTCAAAAAAAGAAGCAATAAAATGAGGCAACACTAGCCTATTTTTTTCCTAAATGCAGGGGAAAGCACCCTAAAAATGAATGTCCTAAAAACAAAGTTAGAGTGTGCATTGTGTGTCAAAAATATCATAAAACTAAGTTGTGTCCATAGTTATCAAAATATAGAGAGGAACCTGAAGTAACGAAAGCATACTTCATGGGTAATAGGAGAAACTGGCAATAGTCTCCTATGGGAAACAACATGCCAGTAGGAATGCCATCCTATGGGGGCAGCAATTATCAGAACCAAGGTCAAGTTCAGCCACCCAACATGGGCTGGTGGGGATAACAACCTTGGACTCAATTTTCCCAAGGAGAAAATCCTTACAATCCCTACCCATGGATGCCATACTAATAGCTTGGATAATAGTGGAGAAATCAGAATACTTGGAGCCAAACTCCATAACATCCTGCACCAATCCCACTACAACCAAGTCTACCAACTTCCCCTACTTTGAGACCTACTCAACTATCGGCACAACCTACTTCTAATCCAAAAAATAAACCACAACCAACATACTATATGGAGAATGAGATGTACCCCATGTATAATATCAAAGTAGATTGTAGTCCCATACAATTAAGGTCAGGTAGATAGGTAGGTGTAGAAGAGTCTCCTCTGGTAGAAGAGGAGGAAAGCATAGAGTTAGAAAAAGAGGAATCACCTCTTATAGAAGAAGTAGAAGAAGAATCAACAACTATAAATAATAGAGAAGGGGTTCCACCTTTTCCAAAAATGTTGCAGGAACCCAAGAAGCCAATACAACCAGAATTTGATATTCTTTCTAGTTTGAAGAACTTGATAGTCACAATCCCTCTCTTTCAGGCCATCAGAGATATTCCTATCTATAGCAAGGCCATAAGAGAGATGTGTCTGAGAAAACTAGGAAGAAAACTAGCATAGGCAATCAATTTGGTAGGACAACTAGTTGATCTTATGCTAGGAAATACCTACAACCAAAAATATTTAGACCTAGGAAGCCTTGTTTTAACTATGAAAATTGGGGGTTGTGTTTTACCCAATACATTAGTAGATCTGGGGGCTACCATTAATGTCATGCCCAAGGAAACCATGCAGAAACTCAGTTTAACCAATCTGAAGCCAACCAAAATTATCCTTCAGTTGGTAGATAGGTCTATAGTGCTCCTTGAAGGAATACTGGAAGACATAACTATCACAGTGGATGCATGGGAGTACCCAACAGATTTCTTAGTGTTACAATCCAAGTCTGGGCTGGGTGGTTATCCACTCATCTTAGGTAGGCCTTGGATGGCAATAGTTGATGCCTACATAAGTTGTAGAAATGGGAAAATGACCATTTTTGATGGTCAGAATGTAAAAAATCTGATCATCCATCCACCTGCATAGTCTATAGATTTGTTGGGAGAACTTGAATGTGAGAACCAGAATATGAGTGGTCTATCAATGATTCAATCCATCATGGCACTTGATGAGTTGGAATATGAGAGTGATGAGGATAGGGTGATATCAAACTTTTTCCAAGGAGAACCCTCCTATCCTCCTCTAGAGTTGCCATTAGTGGGAGGTAAGGATCACCATATTCAACAAATAGAAGTTGCACCTAGGAGAGTATTAAACATAAATGATGGGTTGACATCTGAATAATAGACCAAACTAAGAAAAATATTAGTCAAACATCAAGGTGCCTTTGCTTGGGAGTATTCAGACATGAGAGGAATAGCTCCTAAAACCTGTACTCATCGAATATATCTGGAAGATGAAATAAAACTGGTAAGACAACCACAATGAAGAATGAATCCAACTATGAAGGAGATTGTCAAAGCTAAATTGTAGAAACTCCTCATAGTTGGGTTCATCTACCCAATTTTAGATAGTGAGTGGGTATCACCTTTGGTGGTGGTGCCCAAGAAGAATGGCAAGTGGAGAATCTATGTTGATTACAGGTTGTTGAATAAAGCAACCAAGAAAGACCACTTCCCCCTACCCTTCATAGATCAGGTCCTTGACACCTTATCAGGTAAGAAGTACTTTTCTTTCCTGGATGGGTTCAGTGGATATAACCAGATTCAGATAGGGGAAGGGGATCAAGACAAGACCACATTCACTTGCCCATGGGGAACCTTTGCTTACCGAGTTTTACCCTTTGGTTTGTGCAATGCACCTACCACATTTTAGAGGGTAGTTTTGAGCATCTTCTCTGATATGATTGGAGAAACTATGGAGGTATATATGGATGATTTCACTGTATATGGTGAAACCTTTGAAGAAGCCACAAAAAATTTGGAAAGAACACTTCAACGGTGTGAGGAAACCAATCTATCCCTAAGTAATGAGAAATGTTATATGCTAGTGCAGGAGGGGATAGTTCTAGGACATCATATCTCTATAGATGGGATCAAGGTAGATAGGAAGAAGATAGAAGTTATCCAAAACCTACCTACACCCAAAACTCAGAAGGATATCCATAGTTTCCTTGGATCAGCTGGTTACTATAGGAGGTTTATAGCAGACTTTAGCAAAACTGCTAAACCCCTAAGCACATTGTTATCAAAGGATATAGAGTTTGTCTAGACAAAGGAATGTGAACAAGCATTTAACACTTTGAAGGAAAAACTGATTATTGCTCCAGTCTTGAGAGGTCCAAATTGGACCATACCCTTTCACATATATGTTGATGCATCCAATAATGCAATAGGGTCAATATTAGGATAAAAGTATGGTGATGATTTCTATGCCATCTACTATGTCAGTAAACATCTCACAGGTGTTGAATTCAATTATACTATCATAGAAAAGGAATTCCTTGCAGTTATACATGCTCTTAACAAATTTTACCACTATATTATAGGATATCAGGTTTTTGTGCACACTGATCATTCAACTATCAGATACTTGACAAACAAACCTGGAATTAGTGGTAGAATTATCATATGGTTGTTACTTCTATAGGAGTTTGATGTGACAATTGTAGATAAACCAGGTAAGGACAATGTGGTGGTAGATTTCCTTTCTAGATTGACACCTCTTGATCATTCAACCATAGAAGATCAGTTTCTAGATGAGCATTTGTTTGCTCTTAATGAACAGATACCATGGTACGTAGATATGGCTAATTATTTAGCCATTGGTAAAGTATCCCCTACACTTTCACCATGTGAGAAATAAACTTTAATTGAGAAAAGTGTAGACTTCTCATGGATTGATGGGTGCCTATTTAAAATAGGGTCTGATCAGCTCATGAGAAGATGTGTTGTTGATAATGAGATTGTAGAAATACTAAAATCTTACCATAATGAACCTTGTGGTGGCCATTTTGTAGGAAAAAGGACTGCATTCAAAGTATTGTAGGCTGGTTATTACTGGCCTTCACTATTCAAATATGCAGCCAAGCATGTGAGCCAATGTGACCAATGTCAGAGGATGGGCAGACCTACTCTCAGAGATGAAATGCCACTCCAACCACATGTGCACATAGAGCCATTTGATAAATGGGGGATGGACTTCGTAGGACCCATTAATCCATAATTAGTAGGTAAGAGGTATATCTTAGTTTGCACTGACTATGTGACCAAGTGGGTTGAAGTGCAGGCATTGCATGATTCTAAAGAGAAGACTATAGCAGACTTCCTGTATTCATCTATTTTCACCAGATTTGGGGTTCCAAGGGAGATCACAACTGATCAAGGGCCTCAATTTACTTCAAATATGATTCAGGAACTCATGCAACAATATAAAATCAGGCATAACAAAACCACTCCTTACCATCCATAGGAAAATGGGCAAGTAGAGGTAACCAACCATGAACTGGAGAACATTCTCACAAATATGGTACAACAACATAGGAAGGACTAGGCCACAAGATTACCAGAAGCAGTGTGGGCTTACAGAACCACCTGGAAAACTACTACTGGTTTTACACCATTCTAGCTAGTATATGGGAAGAATGCTATGATGCCCATAGAATTTGAGATTAAAACTCTCATAATTGTAGTAGATTTAAATTTGAATCTGGATGAGGCACAAAAGGAGAGGATTCAATAGCTTAACCAACTGGATGAATACCGAAGAGATGCTTTGCATCGGATAGAGGTCATCCAAAAATAGAGGGCCAAGTGGCATGATCGTCACACCAGGCCAAAGTAGTTAAAAGTGGGAGAGTGGGCATTATTGTATGACTCTCAATTCTAGGAAAGGAAAGGTAAACTTATGCAGTGTTGGATGGGGCCATATGAAGTGATTGAGGTCATCAACAATGGAGTTGTGAGGATTAGAATAATTGATGGTAATAACATTACATTAATAATCAATGGTCACTAACTGCATCCATATCATGTGTCTGAGACTTATATGATGAAGTCCAGATTAGGCATGGGGGAGACCCTAGTTGATTCTAGTTTTAAAATGAGTCAGTAATATGTGGACGTTGTCCACATGGTCCAAAAATAATTATTCTTTTAAAGTTTTATAATTTTTCTTTCTTTAGTTGTATTTCTATTTTGTAGGAATGATGCCCTGAGTGCAACTATTAGGCAACCTGGGAAACCTAGGCCTAACAAGCATAGGATCCATGAACCTATATAATCCCAGATTTCTAGGAGATTAAATTCTAGTAGAAGTAGCTCATCCCCACTTGGAGGGGGAAACCATATCTGAACAAGTGTTTGGGTGTTTGTTTTTGGTCTTCATGAAGAAAAATACTTGGATGTTGGTTTAGGTAGCGGATGTTGATTCTATCCCTGTTCTTCAAACTAGAATGTTGAAGGCCTGATCAACTATAAGCGTACACTAGTGGACACATCAGTAGATATTGAAATAAAGGAGGAGCACCTGCTTTCCATTTCTTAAGAAGAAGGCACTTGATTCCATTTTTTGGAGAAGAAGGCACTTGACTCCCATTTTTATGGAAGATGGTGCCTGATTCCCGTTTGTATGGTAAAAGGTGCCTGATTCTCGTTTGTATGGTAGAAGGCGACTCCCGTTATGTCAAGTAAAAGGCACCTGAGTCCTATTTTATGGAGATCGATGCTTGATTCCTATTTTTCATAAGGAAATGGTGTCCGACTTCCATTTTTTGGGAAAGCGACACCTAATTTCTTGGACATAAAAAAAGTTTGTATAAAGTTTATTTTTAAGTATGGCACCTGATTTCCAATAAAAAGGTGTCTGCTTTCTATTTTTTGCTTTAAGTATGGTGTCGATTGCCAAAAAAGGTGCCTACTTTCCATATTAAGCACGATGCCCGATTGCTAACAAAAGGTGTCTGCTTTCTATTTACCAAGCACCTGTGTGCCTTGATTCGAAAGAAGGCACCTAATTTCCATATAAGGAGGCACCTACTTTCTATTTTCATGGGCATTTGTGCCTCGTATAAATAATCTTCAGCATTGGGAAGTGGCTCAAGCCACATCAGCATTTCACCCATGTGCATAATTCAAACTTCATGGATGAAATTATTTTAATTTTTTTATTGAAGATTTGTGCACATTCCAAAGTCATCAACGAATAATTTTCAAGGGAGGGATGTTTGTCATCCCGTGAAGACGTGTTTTTCTAACCTTTTCTTGAAAATGTGTAAGAATTCTCAAATGTATCAAATTGCAACAATCGAGAACCAGTCAAAATGGAGAGAAATTCATCGCATGGGAAATATGCCTATCATTCTTTGTTCTGGAATGCCTAGTCACCATGAAGCAGCCAATGCTAGTGCACCATGAGTGTCTACGCATTATACATGCACAAAACATAATATGGGTACGTGCTTAATTTTTTGTTATATATATATATTTTCATAGGCATATGTTTCTATAAAATAGTGTCGGCACATTCCCCATTGAATTACCAGCCACCCATTTCTCTCCACTTGGCATTTTTCTATGTGTCACTACTCTGATTGGGGAAAACACTCATGGTCATCATCTACACAAAATCTGACACATGCTTTAATAAGATTTTGCATAGATAACTGTAATTATTTCTAATTATGATAATCATATGTCTACGTTCATGGATGTAGGTGATTTAAAATCATGCATTGGCAAAAATCTATGCAAGAAAATAATAGAGTGCCACAGAAAAACTAGGGTGTGAGAAATTGCTACAAGAAAAACTCAGAGCCGAGAAAAATTTGAACTTTGCCATGGGGGAAAATTGACCAACCATCAGTTGAAAAAGAGTGAGCCTACATATTGTTCAAGCATTAGTGAGGATGTACAGATACAATTCAACACCATCAGATGGTTGGAGTACTACCATCTAGTTAGCCAAAACTAGGATGTAGAGGTGGCTAAATAATTTGTAGCATCTATGAGGGATGAAGTTGTTCACATGTGGGGACTAGAAATTCCAATCATCAAAGAGTACATTATCATGGTAATAGGCCTTCCCCAAATAGGGGAATACACGTATAAGGAGGACAACCTCACACTCTATGTACAATGATTATTTGGGCACCCAATGCAATACCTAACACATGCTGGTTTGCCAAAGTAGTACATCCCCAAGCTCTAGAGGTCGGTCTTCGAGTAGATTACCTGGTTCTTCACTTGTATGGGTAGGCTTTCCAAACTAAACTCTAACCATTTTTATTTCCTCAACCATTTACTACATGGGGACAAGATCAATGTCCCCCATTATCTTGCATGTGCACTCAAGGATGAGGTTAGCGGTACCAGGTAGGCACAACATCTACCCTGGCTCACCATGGCCTAATTTTGGCCTTGGTGCGACATGCCAAGTCACATAGAGATGTAATGGTTGAGGAAGTTGAAGGAAATAATGTAGTTCCTGAGGTAGGGGAAGAAGTGGTGGCACCAGAATAGACTAATCAGCTTGCTGATAGGATGGTAGAGCAAATAGAGATGGTGCTTGCATCCTAGCCTGAGGAAAATATATGGGATGTAGGGCAAGCCTCGTCTCTTATTTTCCCTCAATTTTATGAGGATGTAGGATATGCTTCATCCCCTATTGGCCCTCAATTTGAATATGAGGTAGGGCATGGTCCACCAAGCCCTACTTACATGTTGATTTCCACCAGAACTAGAAGTAGAAGGATGAAGGCATCCATGGTGGTTTATAGCTCATCGGATGATGATGCAATGATTGATGAGTTGAATAAGGATGAGTTCATGGCCTAGATATTATAAGATTTATCCAAGGGGCATACTCCTTAGTAGGAAATGTAGATGGAGGATCTAACAACTATAGATATTGAAAGAACATGCCTGTACTTGGGAGGCCAAGTATAAGGAGGAGTAGACTCTTTTTCAAGAGTCTAAAAAAGTAGTTGTAGTGAAATTGTAGGAACTATATTAGACCATCCATCAGTTGTAGGAGATAATATTGAAATTGTAGTTATAGGCCCAATAAATTGAGGTTGAATGACCAACCAAGGTAGAAGCGATGGTGCAAACTAACTGGGCTATGGAAGTGCCCACTACCTCTCCATATTTTGAGGAGAAAATAGCCTCCTCTAGCCCTTTTCGGTCAGATGCAAGGAATTCTAGCAAGGAAGTTGAGGTAGGGGACCAATCAATGGCTTCTACTAGATATATGTCTACATAGGGGAACCCTAATTCTTGGGCAAGGACCCCCATAATTATTATTGAAAGTGTAACTGAAGAATCCTCCTTGAAATCACATGTAGAAGTAGAGCAAGAAATAAATGAAGTAATGGAGGTTGAACAACCCCATTCACCAGCTCACTCTATAGAATAGGGGCAATATCAGGGTCCTAAAGTTGATATGGGATAGTCCCCAACATCTTCTTCCTCTATAGATACAAAGGTAAATTAGGAGGATGAAATTGAGGTCGAAGAACCTCAACTTTTAGCAAAATATATAGAGGAAGACATAAGATAGGAAGATGAAATTGAGGTTGAAGAGCCTCATATTTTAGATAAGGTTGTAGAGGAGGATCATGGGGTTGAAAAATATTAAGATTTTACTCACTCTGTAGGCCAAGAACCAGAAGGAGATGTAGGGACTGAGCCTAAGAATATTTAGGTAGAAAATGGGACTTCAATAGAGGAGTCACCTGCTGCACAAAATGTGACTGAAGGGTCACCTGAGCAAATGCCTATAGAGCAGGCATAGGAGACTCAAAAGTCTCCAACTTTTGAAGGTCAAGTAGAAAAAGTAGAAAAAATAGTAGAAGGGGGAAATTCCCCTATTTTAGATATACCTACAGACCCTGTAAGACAGCCCAAGAAGTTGAGATCAAAGAGGAAGGTTGTAAGGGAACCTCAACGAAGACCTAGAACCAGAGCAAGGACTGCACAACTAAAAGCATCAGGCATGGATTCTAATGAAGAGTGGGCAGAGACTTTGAAGTTGTTTGATGAGCAAAAAAAGTAGTTCGAACAGCTCAAGGTAGATATCAAGGTAGATAAGGAGTATAGGAAAGCCTCCAAGAGAGTGGCCAAGGAAACTAGAAAAGAGGCCAAAGAGGCATCCAAAACTCCTCGTAAGAGAATCAATTTTGCTCGACCAATGTAGTTCTAGGATTTGTATGGATCAATAGGTGATCAACCTTCAAATATGAAGGTATATTTTATGAATATGGGACTGCTAGGTCCTGTACCACCTACAGCTCAAGCAACAACAAGCAAAGCTCCTCTAGTAGAAGAAGCAGAGTCTGAAGATGATGCTGAACTTGAGCCAATGGTGGCCAATTTGCCCAAGGCCAAGGTTGTTGATAAATCCAGCATTCTATTTGGTGATGAATCTATAGTGCTAGTGGGAGAACGTTTACCCCCTCACCATGAATACTAGAAGTAGGCTGAGCCAACATTCCAAAAGGATACCTCCACTTTTATTGGCTACTACTTGAGGAATGTGGCAGGGAGGAAATTTTGGACAAAGGAACAGCCAGGTGAAGGAGCAGGGCCAAGTCAGCCAACTCGATGTAGCAAGCACCTAAAAACATAGCAACAAGAGGGAGCCACCCCCAAAACACCGAAAGGGCGAAAACCCAGAGATAAGGAAAAAGCCAAGGCCACAACCAAGAAAAGGAAGGAGAAAAATAGGGCCTACTGGAAGGTTGTAAATGAAACTGGTAATTACCAGTTCAAAGTGGCATAGGGACGTGCCAACCCTTAAGCATGGGGGGATGATGAGCCCTGAAAATGCTCATTTTTGTACAAACTTTCCATATATATTACGGCATTTATTTTAATAGAAATATATGTTTTATGCAAATTTTATATGTATTTAACATTAGATTACGTATGTTGTCTAATATTTGTTTTTGAGTGGATTATGTGTAAATGCAGTGGATTTTATGGTATTTTGGCATGTTTACGTCGAGGTCCCACTTGGACCTGGCACTTTCCATTTATGATGAAAAATTGAAGGTAAAAATATCTACAACAAAATAGTGATGAAGCGCTAAGTCAGGCGCCCGACTCCCGTTTAGGCGCTCGATTCCTATTTGGCGCTTAACTATCGAGTGCCCGATTCCCATTTGGTGTTTGACTATTGGGCACCTGATTCCCATTAGGCACCTCAAATTTCGTTAGGTGCCTGATTCCCATCTTCTACAGATAAGGCGCCTGATTCCCATTGACGCAGAATTACAGCGCAACCCCTGTTATCAGCAGAATAGAACGACGATTTCAGCGATGGATGCGGACGCGATTTCAGTGATGGATGCGGACCAAGGACAACGTCAATGACCATATGTCATCTATTTTTCAGCAATCACGTAAAAATCAATGTAATCGAGTAGAGAAAAATATCAGATGTATTATGTTCTGATATAGAATATGCTAAAGAGAAGATTGTAGAAAGCTTGCTATATTCATCGATTTTTAGAAGATTTAGGGTTCCAAGGGAGATCACAACTGATAAAGGGCCTCAGTTTGCTTCAAATATGATTCAAGAACTCATCCAACAATATAAAATCAGGCATAACAAAACCACTCCTTACCATCCACAGGAAAATGGGCAAGTAGAGGTAACCAACTATGAACTGGAGAACATTCTCACAAATATGGTAAATCAACATAGGAAGGACTGGGCCACAAGATTATTATAAGCAGTGTAGGCTTACAGAACCATTTGGAAAACTATTATTGTTTTTACACCATTCTAGATAGTATATGGGAAGAATGCTATGATGCCCATATAATTTAAGATTAAAACTATCATAACTACAATATATTTAAATTTGAATTTGGATGAGGCACAAAAGGAGAGGATTCATCAGCTTAACCAGCTAGATAAATACCAAATATATGCTTTGCATCAGATAGAGGTCATCTAGAAAATAGGGCCAAGTGGCATGATCATCACACCAGGCCAAAGTAGTTAAAAGTGGGAGAGTGGGCATTATTGTATGACTCTCGATTCTAGGAAAGGAAAGGTAAAATTATGCAGTAATGGATGGGGCCATATGAAGTGATTGAGTTCATCAACAATGGAGTTGTGAGGATCAGAATAATTGACAACAACATTACATAAACAGTCAATGGTCATTGACTGCATCCATATCATGTGTTTGAGACTTATATGATGAAGTCCAGATTAGGCATGGGGGAGACCCCGATTGATTCTCATTTTAAAATGAGTCAATAATATGTAGACATAGTCCACATGGTCCAAAAATAATTATTCTTTTAAATTTCTACGATTTTTTTTTCTTTAGTTGTATTTCTATTTTGCAAGAACAATGCCCTGAGTGCACCTGTTGGACAACCTAGGAAACCTAGGCCTAAAAAGCACAGGATCCATGAACCTACACAACCTTAGAATTATAGGAGATTAAATTCTAGTAGAAGTATCTCATCCCCACTTGAAGGGGGAAACCATATCTGAACAAGTGTTTGGGTGCTTTTTTAGTCTTCATGAAGAAAAATACCTGGATGCTAGTTTAGGTAGAGGATGTTGATTCTATACTTGTTCTTCAAAATAGAATGGTGAAGGCCTAATCAACTATAAGCGTACACTAGTGGACACATCAACAGACATTGAAATAAAGTAGGAGTGCCTGATTTCTATATTCTAAAGAAGAAGACACTCAATTCCCATTTTCTGGAGAAGAAGGCACCCGATTCTCGTTTTTACGAAAGATGGTGCTTGATTCCCGTTTGTACGGTAAAATATGCTTGATTCCTTTTTATATGGTAGAAGGTGTTCGACTCCCGTTATGTTAAGGAAAAGGCACCTGAGTCCCATTTTTTGGCAGACCGATGCTTGATTCCTATTTTTCATAAGGATATGATGCTTGAATTGTTTCGAAAAGCAACACCTAATTTCTTGGACATAAAAAAAAGTGCTTTTTATTTTTAAGTATGGCGTCCGATTTCCAATAAAAATGTGCCTAATTTCTATTTTTTGCTTTAAGTAAGGTTCCCGATTGCCAATTAAAGGTGCCTACTTTCCATATTAAGCACGGTGCCCGATTGCTAACAAAAGGCATATGCTTTTTGTTTACCAAGTGCCTGTGTGCCTTGATTTGAAAGAAGGTACCTGATTTCCATATAAAGAGGTGTCTGCTTTCTATTTTCATGAGAAATTGTACCTCGTATAAATAATTATCATAATTGGAAAGTGGCCCAAGCAACATCAGTATTTCACCCACGTGCATAAGTCAAAACTTCACGAATAAAATTATTTTAATTTTTTCGTTGGAGATTTATGCATGTTCCAAGGTCAATAGCAAACAATTTTCAAGGGAGGGATGTTTTTCATCCTATGAAGACGTGATTTTCTAACATTTTTTTGAAAATGTGCAAGAATTCTCAAATGTATCAAATTGCAACAATCGAGAACTAGTCAAAATGGAAAGAAATTCACCACGTGGGAAATATGCCTATAATTATTTGTTATGGAATGCCTAATCACCATAAAGCAAACAATATCAGTCCAACATGAGTGTCTGCGCATTATACACGCACGAAACATAATACAGGTACGTGCTTAATTTTTTATTTTTTATATATATCTATTGTTTTCATAGGCATATACTTTTATAAAATAGTGTCAGCACATTCCTCATTGTATTACCAGCAACCCATTTATCTCCACTTGGTATTTTCTAAGTGGCACTGCTTTGATTGGAGAAAACACTCATGGTCATCACGTACGTAAAATCTGGCACACGCTTTAATGAGATTTTACATAGATAACTATAATTATTTCTAATTACGACAATCAGGCACCTGCGTTCACGGATGTAAGCTATTTAAAAACATGCATTGGCAAAAATCTGTACAAGAAAATAATAGAGTACCACAGAAAATCCAGGGTGTGAAAAATTGCTGCAAGAAAAACTCAGAGCCGAGAAAAATTTGAACTTTGCCATGGGGGAAAATTGACCAACCATCAGTTGAAAAAGAGCGAGCCTACAGATTTTTCAAGCATTGAGGATGTACAGATGCAATTCAATGTCATCGGATGGTTGGAGTACTGTAATATGGTTAGCCAGAACCAGGATGTAGAGGTGGCTAAAGAATTTGTAGCATCTATGAGGGATTAAGTTGTTCGCATGCGGGGACTAGAAATTCTAGTCATCAAAGAGTACATTATCGGGGTAATAGGCCTTCTCCAAATAAGGGAACACACATATAAGGAGGACAACCTTGCACTCTGTGTGCAATAATTTTTTAGGTACTCAACACAATACCTAACACACGCTGGTTTAACAAAGCATTACATCCCTAAGCTCTAGAGGTTGATCTTCGAGCAGACTGCCTGGATCTTCACTTGTACGGGTAGTATTTCCAAACTAAACTCTAACCATTTTTTTTTCTAAACCATTTACTGCATGGGGAAAAGATCAATGTTCCCCATTATATTGCATGTGCACTCAAGAATGAGGCTAGCTGGTACCAGGTAGGCACAACGTCTACCCTGGCTCACCATGGCCTAATTTTAGCCTTGGTGTGACATGTCGAGTCACACAAAGATGCAATGATTGAGGAATTTGAAAGAAATAATGCAGTTCCTAAGGTAGGGGAAGAAGCGATGGCACCAAAATAGACTAATCAACTGGTTGATGGGATGATAAAGCAAATAAAGATGGTGCCTGCATCTCAGCTTGAGGAAAATATATGGGATGTAGGGCAATCCTAATCTCTTATTTTCCCTCAATTTTATGAGGATGCAGGACATGCTTCGTCCCCTATTGGCCCTCAATTTGAAGATGAGGTAGGACATGGTTTGCTAAGCCCTACTTACATGCTGATTTACACCAAAACCAAAAGAAAAAGGACAAAGGCATCCATGGTGGTTTATAGCTCATCAGATGATAAGGCAGTGATTGACGAGTTGAATAAGGATGAGTTCATGGCCCACATATTAAAAGATTTATCCAAGGACCATACTCCTCAACAAGAAATGTAGATAGAGGATTGTCAACAACAACTACAGATATTGAAAGAACATACCTACACTTGGGCGGCCAATTACAAGGAGGAGTAGGTTATTTTTTAAGAGTTCAAAAAGTAGCTACAACAAAATTACAGGAACTGTATCAGACCATTCATCAACTACATGAGATAATATTGAAATTGCAACTATAGGCCCAACAAAATGAGGTTGAATGGCCAGCTAGGGTAGAAGCGGTGATACAAAATGAATGGGCTATTGAGGTAGCCACTACCTATCCAGATTCTAAGGAGAAAATAGCCTCCTCTAGTCCTTTTCGGTAAGATGTGAGAAATTCCAACAAGGAAGCTGAGGTAGGGGACCAATCAGTGGCTTCTTATAGAAATATTTTTGCAAAGGGGAATCTCAATTTTTAAGCAAGAACCCCCATAATTATAATTGAAAGTGCAGAAAAATAATCCTCCCTAAAATCACATGTAGAAGTAGAGCAGGAAACAAATGAAGCAATGGAGGTTGAACAACCCCATTCACCAGCTCACTCTACAAAACAAGGGCAAGATCAGAATCTTAAAGTTGATATGGGGTAGTCCCCAACATCTTCTTCCTATGCAGATACAAAATAAACTAGGAGGATGAAATTGAGGTCGAAGAACATCATATTTTAGAAAAATCTAATAGGAAGGCATAAGATAAGAAGATAAAATTGAGGCTAAAGAGCCTCATATTTCAGACAAGGTTGTAGAGGAAGATCAGGGGGTTGTAAAATATTAGGAGTTTACTCAATCTGCAGGCCAAGATCCAAAAGGAGATGTAGGGACTGAACCTGAGAAACTTCAGGTAGAAAATGAGACTTCAATAGAGGAGTCACTTGCTGCACAAAAAGTGATTGAAAGATCACCTAAGAAAATGCCTACAGAGCAGGAATAGGAGAATCAAAAGTCTTCAACTTTTGAATGTCAAGTAGTAGTAGTAGCAATAGTAGAAGCAACAACAAAAATAGTAGAAGGGGGAAATTTCCCTATTTTGGATACACCTACAAGCCCTACAAAACAATCCAAGGAGCTAAGATTAAACATGAAGGCTATAAGGGAATCTCAATGAATACCTAGGACCAGAGCAAGGACTACACAACTAAAAGCATCAAGCATGGATTTTGGTGAAGAGTGGGTAGAGATTTTGAAGCTGTTTTATGAGAAAAAAAAGCAGTTCGAATAGCTCAAGGTAGATATCAAGGTAGATAAGGAGTATAAGAAAGCCTCTAAGAGAGTGGCCAAGTAAACTAGAAAAGACGCCAAAGAGGCATCCAAAATCCTCATAAGAAAATCAAAATTGCTCAACCAATGCAGTTTTAGGATTTGTATGGATCAATAGGTGATAAACCTTCAAATATGAAGGTATATTTCATGAACATGGGACTGCTAGGTCCTGTACCACCTGTAGCTCAAGCAACAACAAGCAAAGTTCCTCTAGTAGAAAAAGCAAAGTGTGAAGATGATGCTGAACTTGAGCCAATGGTGGCCAATTTACCCAAGGCCAAGGTTGCTGAGAAATCCAAAATTCTATTTGGTGATGAATCTATAGTACCAGTGGGATAATGTTTAGCCCCTCACCATGAATACTAGAATTGGGCTAAGCCATCATTCTAGAAGGATACCTCCACTTTTATTGGCTGCTACTTGAGGAATGTCGCAGGGAGGAAAGTTTGGACAACAGAACCAGGTAAATGAGTAGGGTCAAGTTAGCCAACTCGATGTAGCAAGCACATGAAAATATAGAAACAAGAGGGATCCACTCCCCAAAAATTGAAAGGGTGAAAACCCCAAGACAAAGAAAAATCCAAGGCCACAACCAAGAAAAGGAAGGAGAAAAATAAGGTCTACTGGAAGGTTGTAAATGAAACTGGTAATTACCATTTCAAAGTGGCATAGAGACATGCCAAACTTTAAGCATAGGGGGATGATGAGCCTTGAAAACACTCATTTTTGTACAAAATTTTCATATATATTACGACATTTATTTTAATAGAAATATATTTTTTATGCAAATTTTATATGTATTTAACATTAGATTACGTATGTTGTCTAATATTTGTTTTTGAGTAGATTATGTGTAAATGCAATGGATTTTATGGTATTTTGGCATGTTTATGCCGAGGTCCCACTTAAACATGGTACTTTCCATTTATGATGAAAAATTGAAGGTAAAAATATCTACAACAAAATAGTGATGAAGCGCTAAGTCAGGCGCCCGAATCCCATTTAGGTGTCCGATTTCTATTTTGTGCCTAATTGTATGGCACCTGATTCCTGTTTAGCATTTAACTATTAGGGACGTGATTCCCGTTAGGCTTTCAAATCCTGTAGGTGCATGATTTCCATCTTCTAGAGATAAGGCACCTAATTCCCATTGACGTAGAATTACAATGCAACCCCTGTTGTCGACAGAACAGAACGATAATTTCAGCGATGGATGTGAATGTGATTTTAGCGATGGATGTGGACCAAGGACAACGTCAATGACAATATGTCATCTATTTTTGAGCAATCATGTAAAAATCAATGTAATCGAATAGAGAAAAATATTATATGTATTATATTCTAATATAGAATACGCTAAATATATTTTGAGTTTAATGTTTTGCTTTATCTCATTTATTCCTGCGTATTGTTGTAACAACAAAATAATAAATCGATTTGCTTTCATAATGTAACAAGGCATGGCCAAATATCTTATAAATATGCAGGCCACCCCTGAAAAAAAAATCCTAGAATTTCTTTGTAAATTTCAACTGCACATTTCAATATAATACATTTGAGTCTCTTAATCAAATTCAACTAACATCCGGTGTATGACTTAACATGGGAAAAATATACTAGAAGTGGTGGCCCACTCTCAATAGTATTCATCCCTTATTTTCCCTATTTTCTATTATTTTAATTTATTTTCTTGTTTTCTGTAGTTTAATTTAATACTGTAATTTCCCTTTTTTTTTGTTAATTTCCAACAAGTGTGCAGTTTTGATTTCAAAGCATTTTAGTTATTTCTTTGATAATGCAAATTATATTAGTGGTTTGAAAGATAAATAAGAACTCCAATGAAACAACACGCCCCCAAACCATAGGGTCTAAGGGAGTCATGATTAAAAGGAGATCACAGACATATACTGTGCATGGTTAATCACAAGTTTACAAGTTGTCCCAGATTGAAAATTAAATGAAGGTAATGATTTATACCATAGAAAACTAACCAATATTTTTTCCAAAAATCTAGTATCAAATGATAACAAAGGAAAGCAAAGGCTTCATGGAACATACAAGAGATCACAATGGACATGCAAAACCTTGCTATAGAGTTGAAAAAATCAGGTTTACACATATGTTAAGAGAAGGGAATAAATGTGTAGATAAGCTAGCCAATAGAGGGGTTTTAATAGAGGATCATGAAGTTAAATTCTCTTCTCCATGATTAGAGGAAGTAATAAGTATAGTTGAAGTTGACACGAAAAAATTCAAAGGAGTAAATTGAAAATAATGTTCTAAAGGACTACAAAATATTTTAGGGGAACCATTTATAGATCAATGCATTGGAGGAAACTAATAGTCTAGATTTTGTAAATAAAACTATGGTTTTAAGAATTAAGCAAAAGTTTTGTACGTTGAAGTAAAAGAAGATGACATCAGATAGACTTCATGGCTAAATGGATTAATTGAATTATTGGTTGGATTATGGGATAGAGTGTGGATTGGAACATAAACTTTTTGAGACTAAAGCATGATTTTGATATTTTTTGACTTCTATCATTGCTTCACCTGTTCCCATGATGTTGAAGCTTCCAACTAACGTGGAAATTATTGTGTCACAGTCCTAGGATATTCTTGGTCCCGTGATATATTTGTATACTTAGTATCTAACATATTTTATTGAAGGAGATATTTTTTGCAATGTGGTTAAAATTAGACCCACAGTTCTAAAATTTACTTTCTAAATACCAACTAGAATCAAAGTGAGTAGGGATATATAGGTTACTTTAAATGGAGGAGATAAATTTACCAGGAACATATCTAGGTATGCCTTTATTTGAGGGAAGAATGAAGACATAATTATAGAATTTGGTTATAAGTAAACTCCAGAATAAACTACTTGTATAAAAAAGGTAGATGGTTATCGTTAGCAAGAAGAGTGCAACTAATTTAATTAGTCTTACAAACCATTCTAACATATTAAATGTCTTTGTCTATTATTCCAAATTTGGTAGATTTTTATTTATCTATATTATGCGGTCATTTTTGTGGTCAATATTATATGATAAAAGGAAATATTTGTTGGTGAAATGGAGCAAGGTGTGTGATGATAAAACTAGGGGAGGTCTTAGTTTAAGAGTTCTTATAGATGCAAACTCAAATATAAGGGAAAAAGTAATATGAAGATTAGACAAAGAGAGTCAAATACAACGGGAAAGAATTCTTCTAAGTATGTTGAGTCCAATGACCCAAGCTTAATATTTACTACACCTTGACTTCCATATGGTTTTTTACTTTGGAATGGTTTAAAAAATCAATATATCCAGTTATTAAAGGTATAATATGGTGTTGGAATATATTACATTATTTTTACATGCTAATGTACCACCTTGGGTACATCATTAGATTAAGAGTGTGTTCTATATTAGAGTGTGAGTAAATATTTTATGTAATATAATAATATTCAGTAAATGCACAAGTGTCATGTAATTGAGTGCCCATGTGTGGTGAATGTAAATGTGCACAAGTGTCCATTATGTAAGAGTGCACATGTGTTCTTAGAATAGGAAAGTGAAGAGTCTCATAGAAGAGTGAAGGCCAAGAGTAATCCATATGAAGAGTCACAATCTATTATGACTGAGCATTGTAAGAAAAGAGGATGTATGTAACCTTTATTCTATATCAATTTACTATTTTCGAGAGCATTTATTAGGGTCTATTTTATGAGTTATTTATGAAGTTATTTGTGAGTTATATTTGAATAAATAATTGTTGTTATTGAGTATTTTATATTGCAACTTTATATTTGATTTTGTGGTTATTTACATTAAGAGTTAAGCATCAAAAGCTAACAATGGTATCAGAGCTACAACAAGGTTTTCTTGCACAGGTTTTGAAAAGTTGCAAATAGTCTAAGGATATTTCTACTAGTCAAGGAGAAACTAGTGAAGTTGAAAAAAAACCAGAGAAGATAGTATTTATGTTGTGTTGAAGAAAAATCAGTGAAGATTAAAAATAGATTGAGTTTACCTATTCCAAGAATAAATTTGGAATAGAAGGCAATCTACAACATAGTTTCAAGTCTTGAAGATAGATCTTGATATTGAAAATATTGAGAGACCCAAAAAAGAGGTCCTATTAAAAGGTTTGGTAGTAAAAGCAAACTTGAAGGTAGAAGAAGACCTAAAGTTGCATTTTGCTAGAGTCTTTCCATAGGGTTGCATAAAAACTTGTGAAGACTAGGACTTAGCATAGAAAGTTGGTATTTGGCCAGTATTTCCATAGGGTTGCAGAAAAACTCATGAAGACTAGGACTCAACATAGATTTTACCACTAGAAAAACTAGTGAAGTTTATTGATTTCAGAATTTTGAAGATTTGAATGAATTTGATTGGTATTGTCTAAGATTTTGTTGTAGAAAATTAGTTCTCAAAAGTTGAGAATATTTCTACAACATATAGAGAATAATTTCACATTTGATTGCATTAAAGTCTATATGCTTTCCTTGCACAAGAATTATTTTTGGGATTGTAGCAAAAGAGTAGACATTGAAGATTAAGGAGGCCCAAGAGAAAGGTCCCATTGAAGCTTGAAGATTGAAGATTAAGGAGGCCCAAGAGAAGAGGTCCCATAGCAGATTGAAGAGAGAAGAGAGAAAGAGGCTAGAGAATCCCTATTGAATATTGAGAAAAAGGAAACCCAAGAAAAGAGGTCCCATTGAATTTTTGGGAAAGGAGATAGGATATTTGAGAGAGAAGATTGAAGAGGCCTAGGAAAATCTTCCTTTGAAATTTGCAAGGAGAAAGAAGGAGAATAAAGAATCCCTATTGGAAAAATTGAAGAAGTGGCCACTGAAGAATATTTGAAGAAAGTTCTAAGTAGAATATTGCAAGAAGAAGAAACTCCTAAAAAGAGGTAATCACACCAAAATTTGGACAATCATAGTCATAAGATGACAAACCCAAAAGGATTTATGAAATCGATTCAAGGAGGAAAGATTTAGAAAAGTTATTTTCAGATTTTGGAAAAGTATTTTTGAAGACTTCAATACTTTGATAATAGTGGAGAATAGGCCAGAAAAGAAGCCAAATTTGTAGATAGAAATCAACAAGATATTGGAGTAGAAATTTGGGATAGAAGAGGCCATCATTTGATATTTTTATAAGGCAGCCATTAAAGTTTTAAAGGCTGAAATTTGAAGGAGATAAGTGCATATTTTTGGGGCAGATTTGGAAGTGTTTTTTGGACAGCAAAGTGAAGGAGGATTTGACAAAATTTTGAGGGGGAGAAAAGTTACAAATTTGAATTTATTGGACAAAAAATTGTGGATAGTAAAATATGAGCAAAACCAACAAGGAAGCAAAATCTAGAAAGGAGGTAGAATAGAAGTTTGCAAATTGGTATTAAAAGAGGTATTTTGTTAAGTTTTTGAAGCATCTTCAATCCTGCACAAAATTTAGAAAGAAAAGTTAGGATCCTAAGTGCAAAAGGAGTATAAGCATTGGAAATGAAGTATTAAAGAGAGCTAACGAAAGGATATAACCAATTATTTGGAAAGGAGCCCTCAAGCCAACGAACCATATCACACATCGTGGAGAAGATACAAAAGCTGAGTTAAAGTCTACTGAGCCACACAGAAGCATAAAATTATCATGGTGGAAGCAAAGCAATAGGAGTGATAACCAAAGAATAAATGAGAAGAAGCAACCAAACATGGAATAAAGAGCCACCATATTCAGATAAAGAGATCCACCTAAGTGGAGGGTGAACCACCATGAGAGGAGTAGCCATTTAACATGGCAGGAAGAACCACCATGTTGAAAGGAGGATCCACTGAATTGAGGAGTAAGTTTTAGATAACCACCAGAGAGTGGAAGAGCCACCATAAGATCCAATCCAAGGAGCAAAATTATCGTCCACGAGCATTGGAACATGAGCAGTAAAAGAGATACTATTTGAACATCAAAAAGGCATAGGAGGAAAGCCAAATGATAACATTGGCAACAACCACAAGGAGGAGCAAAGAGTTGGTGGTTGTAACAACCAATAAGTAGGTGACATCGTGGCATTGAATAATTGGTAAGGTAAGAGTGTTATACTGCTAGTTGAGCATCAAAGTGCTTTCCACTACACAACAAAACATTCATGAAGACATAATACCATTGAGCAAGAAATAATAATGCTTAAATTTTCTTACTACCAAGTGTTACGTAGGGAAGAAGAATGCAAGAAAAATTGGAGCACCAAAAGATTTTAATAGCCATGTGTTATGTCAACTGAAAAGCAAAAGAAGTTGTATACTATTTGGCATCTAAAACTGAGAGCACCACCAGATATTAGAGGGAGATAAAACGTCTCAAGGCAGTCATTAAATGCATGGGCTAAATAAAATGGTAAAGGATCCATCAATATTTTTTCCAAGCATCTAGCAAGAATACTGAGCACGACAAAAAGGAGGAGATTCACCAAGAAGTACCTTCTTAGGAGAAGGTCAAATGACTTTGACTGGAAAATTTGTGCACCACTTTGGGAGGTAAAAGTAATTTGAATTATATATTGATTTATTATTGAAGATATGAGGTATATGGTTGAGAGATTATTTTGTTTAAGGTTTTATAAAATTAATTGAATTATTGGAGAGATAAGTTTTCAAATTAAAATATTGAAACTCTAGAAACCTTATAAGGAATTTTTAATTTTTTTTAAAGATAATTGAAAGATCAATTTGGAATTTTGGGAAGTGAATTACAATTTTTGAAATCAATCTATTTTATTTTTTTAATCAATTTTTATTGTTTGCAAATATATATATATATATATATATATTTTTTTTGAATTTACATGGTGGAATCGGTAGCCGCCACGAATCCGGGCAGGCTGTCCAGCTTTTATGGCCACCACAGTATTATGCACTGTCCACCCTAGAAGTTTCCACATAGATCTTCGCACAGTCCACCCCTTTAACCTCCATGCCACAATCATTTTAAACCTTTTACGCCACTGAAAGCACCAGGAAAGGGACAAGCGTTCAGTCCGACGAGGCCCGAGATTTGAACCTTGGACCTCCGCCCCCATTATGGGGTTTGGATGAACCAATTGGTCTACACCTTAGACCTATTGTTTACAAATAATTTAAAGGGGGAGAAATAAGGTTTTCTACATCAAATTAGAAATTCAATTTAGAAATTTGAGAACTGAAATCTTCATCAAAAACTATTGTTTTATTATTATGGAGATATAAGGTATTCAACATCAAAATAGTTTTGTGAAATTTAGAGTTTAGTAATAATATATTCAAACTTAGGGATACATAAAGAATATAACTCAAGAGCTTAGAAAATTTGGAAAATTGTCTTTAAGTTTCTTATTCAAAACTAGGAAGGCTTAGAGAAGTCGACTATAAAGATTTTTTGAAAATTAAGGTAGACATAAAATTTAACACAATAATTTTTTTTTGAGTGTTTTCATCCAAACACTAGGGAGGCATAAGGTAGTCAATATTAAAGGTTTAGAAATTTGAAAGATTCTTTATTCGAAGTTAAGAGAATTATGGATGAAATAATGAAGAATGCATTTAATGAAAATGGTGAAGAACTATTTCATGAACTTAAGTTTTATTCACAAAATTTAATAGATACCTTTGATGGATACAAATATTTGCCTACCAATATAAAAGAGATTTTATTTGCTTCTTAAGGAAGCAAAAAAAGATAATCTTATGACATTGATTGGTTATCTTCATGAAGTATTGTTTAAGACTTGTTGGAGTTCTCAAAACATAGTTATACTTTCCTTAAAAGAATGTCTGATGATTTATCTATCATTAATTACTTTTGAATTCTTTCAAGGAATGAAACAAAAGAAAGAAGAACATACTATTAATGAACCATTGAATCTAAGTCAATATTATTGTGATGATATACTAACTCATTGCATTGAAGACTTACCATCAACGAAAGTACAAAAACAAAGAAGAAGACAAGAAAAGAAATCAGATCAAGAGAGGAAAGATGAAGGTTGAATTGAAAGTCAGAGAAAATAGTTATACGATGAATCAAGATATTAATCTATAGGAGGTAGAGTGAAGACTGAAGATGAAGATTGTATTGAAGACTAAAGTCTTCAATAACCAAATAATGTAATGCAGAGGGATTTTGGAGTATATTACACTATTTGGTACATGCTAATGTACCACCTTGGGTACATCATTAGATTAGGAGTGTGTTGTAGATTAAAGTGTGAGTAAATATTTTATGTAATGTACTACTATGCAGGAAATGCACAAGTGTCATGTAATTGAGTGTGCAAGTATGGTGAGTGTAAATGTGCACAAGTATCCATTATGTAAGAGTGCACGTGTCCTCAGAATAGGAAAGTGAATGCTAGGAGTAGTCCATATGAAGAGTCACAATCTATTATATATGTGACTAAATATTGTAAAGAAGAGAGGATGTATGTGACCTTTATTTTATATCAATTTACTATTTTTGAGAGCATTTATTAGGGTCCATTTTATGATTTATTTAGGATATATTTATGAATTTATTTATGAGTTAGATTTGAATAGGCAATTTTTGTTATTGAGTATTTTATATTGCAAAATTATATTTGTTTCTGTGGCTATTTACATTAAGAGTTAAGCATCAAAAGCTAATAGATGGGTGGTGGAAACTAGAGAAAAAATTTCTATTTGGATGGATAATTGGTGTGATAAAAAACAACTCAATCTAGATCTATTTTTGAAACCATGGATGAGATTACTTCAAGATAAATATGGCGATAGGGTTTCAAATATTATGTGCAATGATCAAGAAGGTAGATGCAAATGGAAAAAGGGTCTTCTTACAATTATACTAGACATTGTTGGTAGGAGGAAATTGAGTAGAATGATAATAACAATGATTATTTCAAGGGGAGTTAAGGATAAGTTGATTTTGGAGTTGAATAGCTCAGGAGAATACATAACAAGAAGTGGATATAATGTAAAGCATCAACAAAATAGGAATACCACAAGAATATGGAGAGATATTTGGGATAACTAAGCATTCTAAAATTCAAAATATTTGTATGGCTAGTAGGTCACAATTTTTTCATCCTAGGATAACATAATGAAAAGGTGTTTTCATGGTACCTCATAATGTGTTCTATGTAAAAAGGAGGAGGAGAGTATAGAACATCTCTTAGGACAATGCTCAATAGTTTTGGAACTATGGCAATCGATTCTTAATATGTTTGGTAAATGCATAGTGATAAATGATAGAATTGAAGAATGATTAAAGAAATGATAGACCACTTTCAAAAGTAAGACATTATAGATAATCTGGGATACATCGAAAGATACAATACTTTGTATAATATGGCTGGAAAGGAATAAAAAAATATTTAATGAAAAAACAATTTAGAGGTAATGAAAAGGAAAATTTGTTTAGCCATAGAGGAGTCTAACTTAAACCTATCAACTCACACAATTCCTAATCTCGAAGTAGAGAGCCTTGATAGATGTATTCAAGTCATCAAATGTAATTATGATGTTAAGTATAGAAGAAACAAAAGGAAGGTAAAGAATAGAAAGTGGAAACCACCAGAAGAAGATTTGGTCAAATTGAATTTTGATGGAGCATCTAAAGGAAATTCAAGACCAAAAAGAAGAGGAATAATAAAAAATAATAGGGGTGAGATTTTGTCAAATTATGCTTTCGATAATGGATTTAAGACAAATAATGAAGTTGAAGCTTGGGTGGAATCGAAAAGATTAAAAATATTCATACAAAAAAAATGGATGGAAAACGATTTATTAATAGTAAGAAATACAATTTTGAGGATGTTGAAATATATTACATTATTTGGTACATGCTAATGTACCACCTTGGGTACATATTTTATTATGAGTGTGTCTTAGATTAGGGTATGCGTATTTACTTTATGCAATGTAATAAATGCACAAGTATTGTTAGAATTTACAAAGTAATTGATGTAAATGTGCATGTTGTCCATGTGTACATGAGTCCATAGAATAGGAAGATGAGAGTCATAGGTAGGCAGAAGACCAAGAGTCACATCTCATTATATATAGACCTTTTATAGATAAGATGGATAAGAGAGAGAAGGTAGATAGCATAAGGTAGAGTAGTAGATGATATGCCAGATACAATGTAAAGTATGTAAGGAATATGGAGAGTTTGAGACCTCCATTTTATATCATTGTAATATTTTTGTGAACCTTCATTAATGGTAGTTTTATGAGTAGTTACAAAAGTTTCTTATGAGTTTTAAATGCTTAGTATATTACCATTACCATATATTTAATATTGCATGCTCATTTTATATCTTGTGGTTGATTTCTCATTAAGTATCTATGATAAGCTCTAAAAAAACACTCATTTTTGTACAAAATTCCAATATATATTGTGGCATTTATTTTAATAGAAATATATGTTTTATGCAAATTTTATATGTATTTAACATTATGTAAGTTGTCTAATATTTTCTTTTGAGTTGATTATGTGTAATGTAATGGATTTTATGGTATTTTGGCATGTTTATGTCGAGATCCCGCTTAGACCTTGCACTTTCCATTTATGATGAAAAATTGAAGGTAAAAATATCTGCAACAAAACAATGATGAAGCGCTAAGTCAGGCACCCGACTCTCATTTAGGCACTCGATTCATGTTTGACGTTTAATTTTTGGGCATTCGATTCTTGTTTGGAATTTGACTATTGGGTGCCTGATTCTCGTTAGGCGCTTGACTCCTATTAGACACCTGATTCCCGTCTTCTACAAATAAGATGCCTGATTCCATTGACGTAGAATTACAATGCAACCCCTATTATCGGTAGAATAGAATGACAATTTTAGTGAAGGATGTGGACCAAGGACAAAGTCAACGACCATATGTCATCTATTTTTAGCAATCACATAAAAATCAATGTAATCAAATAGAGTAAAATATTAGATGTACTAACACAAAATGCACTTAATATATTTTGAGTTTAATGGTTTGCTTTATCTCCTTTATTCCTACATATTGTTGTAATAACAAAATCAAAAATCGATTTGCTTTCAGAATATAATAGGGCATGGTCACATATCTTATAAATATGTAGGCCACCCCTAAAAAATAGATCTTGAATTTTCTTTGTAAATTTTTGTTGCACATTTCAATACAATATATTTGAGTCTTTTAATAAAATTCAACTAGCATCCAGTGTATGACTTAACACGGGCAAAATATGTTGGAAGCATGGGTACACTCTCAACAATATTCCTCCCTTATTTCCCTATTTTCTATTATTTTAATTTATTTTTTTATTTTTTGTAGTTTAATTTAATATTGCAATTTCCCCTATTTTTTATTAATTTCCAGCAAGTGTGTAGTTTTGATTTCAAATCATTTCAGTTATTTCTTTGATAAATTAGATTAGTGGTTTGGAAGATAAATGAGAACTCCAACTAAACAACATCCCCCCAAACCATAGGATCTAAGGGAATCATCTAATTAAAAGGATATTACAGGCATATACTATGCAGGGTTACTCACAAGTTTACAAGCTCTCCTGGGTTGAAAATTAAATAGAGGTAAGGATTTATACCATAGAAAACTAATCAATGATTTACCCAACATTTTGGCACTATTACCGAGGAGTGGCCAATTGTAATTTTTTATTATGAAGAAAGTATTTTAGAAGTAGTTTAGGTTACTTTCTATAGAACCACTCCATTAGAAATTTTGTATGAGTCCACCTAGAGTTAGAGGATCAAACAATCATTTTATTAAGAACATAAACGTTGCTTCTTCAAAAACCTCTATTCCAAATGTGCCAAATACTCAAACTGAAACCTCTCCACCACCGTCTCCACCTGTGCATTGGAGTCAACATCCATTGTTTACATAGGATCCTTCTGAAACAGACCAACAAAATCATAGGGAAGGATATAAGATAGGAAGAGATCAATATAAAGAAGATTTACTAAACCTTCAATGTTTGCAAGTAGTTTAATATGGGACTATCTCAAATAATGATTTAGTAATCCTTCTAGAGGATAAAATAAATGAATTAAAAGCCTTAAAAGCTGCCCTAAATGTAGTAGGTGTAGAAACCTTGATAGCAGACAAGATGGCTAAAACAGTAAAAGAAGCATCCACTAGTTTTAACTTCCCCATAAATAGACAAGAGAAGACCACAAGACGAAACATATCTCCCCTACCAAAATTTCAATATTTAGAGGACTTCCAATACCTGTTCCTTTTCAAATTTAACGCTCTATGCAAGTTGATAGATTATACAACCAATTCTCAAAAACTAAAGTTGTTTCCCTCCACTCTTGATGATTCAAATTTGCATTGGTTTATCAATTTGGGGAATAAACAAATAACTACTTGGGAAGACATGAAAAAACTTTTTCTAGATTAGTATCAGGACTTTGGTAGAGCCGAGATTCCAGATAAGTCCTAGATCTGACACAAAAGGAAGAAGAATTATTAGAGGAGGATTGGGATAGGTTTAGCTTTAATTTGTAAAGATCTCCCCGTGCAAGACTAGGAGATAGGTCCTTGAGAAGTATCTTCTTAAAGAGGCTTATGAATGAAGCTCTTGAAGCTTTAAGTATGATTTTTGAGGACATTTATCAACACCAAATGTCTAATATCTGATAATTGTGTCAAAAAATTTCAAAAAGAAAGGGTAAGTTAACCCCTAGGAATGTCAAAAAATAAGCCACTATCACTAAAATAGAATTAGGAAATATTATTGAAGACCTCAAGAGTGAGATATCATCTCTTGTACTCCAAATGGATACCCTTCTACTTCAGAAAAAGAAGCAGGAAAATTAGGCAACACTAGCATATTTTTGTCCTAAATGCAGGGGAAAGCACCCCAGAAACAAATATCCTAAAAACAAAGTTAGAGTGTGCGTTGTGTGTTAAAATATCATAAAACTATGTTGTGTTCGTAGTTATCAAAATATAGAGAGGAACCTGAAGTAATAAAAGTATACTTCATGGGTAATAGGAGAAATTGGCAATAGTATCCTATGGGAAACAACATGCAATTAGGAATGCCATCCTATGGGGATAGTAATTATCAGAACCAAGGTCAAGTTCAGCCACCCAACATGGGCTAGTGGGGACAACAACCTTGGACTCAATTTTCCCAAGGAGCAAATCCTTACAATCCCTACCCATGGATGCCATACCAGCAACCTAGACACTAGTGGAGAAATTAGAATACTTGGAGCCAAACTCCACAACATCTTGCACCAACCCCACTACAACCAAGTATATTGGCTTCCCCTACTTTGAGACCTACTCAACTACTAGCACAACCTACTTCTAGTCCAAAAAATAAACCACAACCATCCTACCAGATGGATAATGAGATGTACCCCATGTATAATATCAAAGTAGATTGTAGTCCCATACAATTAAGTTCAATTAGATAGGTAGGTGTAGAAGAGTCTCCTTTGATAGAAGAGGAGAACAACATAGAGTTAGAAAAAGAGGAATCACCTCTTATAGAAGAAGTAGAAGAAGAATCAACAACTATAAATAATAGAGAAGGGGTTCCACCTTTTCCAAAAAGGTTGCAGGAATCCAAGAAGCCAATACAACCAAAATTTGATATTCTTTCCAGTTTGAAGAACCTGATAGTCATAATCCCTCTCTTTCAGGCCATTAGAGACATTCCTATCTACAACAAGGCCATAAGAGAGATGTATCTAAGAAAACCAGGAAGAAAACTAGCATAGGTAATCAATTTGGTAGGACAACTAGCTGATCTTATGCTAGGAAATACCTACAACCAAAAATATTTAGACCCATGAAGCCTTGTTTTAACTATGAAAATTGGGGGCTGTGTTTTACCCAATACATTAGTAGATCTGAGGGCTACCATTAATTTCATGCCCAAGGAAACCATGTGGAAACTCAGTTTAACCAATCTGAGGTAGGAATACTAGAAGAATAACTGTCATAGTGGATACATGGGAGTACCCAGCAGATTTCTTAGTGTTACAATCCAAGTATGTATTGGGTGGTTATCCACTCATCTTAGGTAGGCCTTGGCTGGAAATAGTTGATGCCTACATAAGTTGTAGAAATGGACAAATGACCATTTATGATGGTCAAAATATAAAAAATATGATCATCCATCCACCTGCATAGTCTGCAGATTTGTTGGGAGAACCTGAATTTGAGAACCAAAATATGAGTGGTCTATCAATAATTCAATCCATCATGGCACTTGATGAGTTGGAAGATGAGAGTGATGAGGAGAGGGTGATATCAAACTTTTTTCAAGGAGAACCCTCATGTCCTCCTCTAGAGTTGCCATTAGTGGGAGGTAAGGATCACCATATTCAGCAAATAGAAGTTGCACCTGGGAGAGTATTAAACATAAATGATGGGTTGAAATATGAAAAATAGACCAAACTAAGAAAAACATTAGTCAAACATCAAGGTGCCTTTGCTTGGGAGTATTCATACATGAGAGGAATAGCTCCTGAAACCTGTACTCATCGAATATATCTGGAAGATGAAATAAAACCAGTAAGACAACCACAACGAAGAATGAATCCAACTATGAAGGAGATTATCAAAGCTGAATTGCAAAAACTCCTCACAGTTGGGTTCATCTACCCAATTTTAGATAGTGAGTGGGTATCACCTTTGGTGGTGGTGCCCAAGAAGAATGGCAAGTGGAGAATCTGTGTTGATTACAGGTTTTTGAATAAAGAAACAAAGAAAGACCACTTCCTCCTACCCTTCATAGATCAGGTCCTTGACACCTTATCAGGTAAGAAGTACTTTTCTTTCCTGGATGGGTTTAGTGGATATAACTATATTTAGATAGGGGAAGGGGATCAAGACAAGACCACATTCACTTTCCCATGGGGAACCTTTGCTTACCAACTGTTGCCCTTTGGTTTGTGCAATGCACCTACCACATTTTAGAGGGCAATTTTGAGCATCTTCTCTTATATGATTGGAGAAACTATGGAGATATATATGGATGATTTCACTGTATATGGTGAAACATTTGAAGAAGCCACCAAAAAATTGAAAAAACACTTCAACGCTGTGAGGAAACCAATCTATCCCTAAGTAATGAGAAATTTTATATGCTAGTATAGGAAGAGATAGTTCTAGGACATCATATCTCTACATATGGGATCAAGGTAGATGGGAAGAAGATAAGAGTTATCCAAAATCTACCTACACCCAAAACTCAGAAGGATATCCGTAGTTTCCTTGGATCAGTTGGTTACTATAGGAGGTTTATAGTAAACTTTAGCAAAACTGCTAAACCCCTAAGCACATTGTTATCAAAGGGTATAAATTTTATCTAGATAGAAGAATGTGAACAAGCATTTAACACTTTGAAGGAAAAATTGATTACTTGTTCCAGTGTTGAGAGGTCCAAATTGGACCATACCCTTTCACATATATGTTGATGCATCCAATAATGCAATAGGGTCAGTACTAGGACAAAAGGATGGTGATGATTTCTATGCCATCTACTATGTCATTAAACATCTCACAAGTGCTGAATTCAATTATATTGTCACAAAAAAGGAATTTCTTGCAGTTATACATGCTCTTAACAAATTTTACCACTATATTATAGGATATCAGGTTTTTGTGCACACTAATCATTCAACTATCAGATACTTGAAAAACAAACCTGGCATTAGTGGTAGAATTATCATATGGTTGTTACTTCTGTAGGATTTTGATGTGACAATTGTAGACAAACTAGGTAAGGACAATGTGGTGGTAGATTTCCTTTCCATATTGACACCTCTTGATCATTCAACCATAGAAGATCAGTTTCTAGATGAGCATTTGTTTGCTCTTAATGAAAATATACCATGGTACATAGATATGGCTAATTATTTAGCCACTAGTAAAGTATCCCCTACACTTTCACCATGTGAGAAATAAAATTTAATTGAGAAAAGTGCAGACTTCTCATGGATTTATGGGTGCCTATTTAAAATAGGGCCTAATCAGGTCATGAGAAGATGTGTTGCTGATAATGAGGTTGTAGAAATACTAAAATCTTGCCATAATGAACCTTGTGGTGGCTATTTTGTAGGAAAAAGTACTGCATTCAAAGTATTGTAGGCTGGTTATTACTGGCCTTCACTATTCAAAGATGCTACCAAGCATGTGAGCCAATGTGACCAATGTCAGAGGATGGGTAGACCTACTCTCAGAGATGAAATACCACTCCAACCACATGTGCACATAGAACCATTTGATAAATGGGGGATGGACTTTGTAGGACCCATTAATCCATAGTCAATAGGTAAGAGGTATATCTTAGTTTGCATTGACTATGTGACCAAGTGGGTTGAAGTGCAGGTATTGCATGATTCTAAAGATAATATTGTAGCAGACTTCATGTATTCATATATTTTCACCAAATTTGGGGTTCCAAGGGAGATCACAACTGATCAAGGGCCTCAATTTACTTCAAATATGATTTAGGAACTCATGCAACAATATAAAATCAGGCATAACAAAACCACTCCTTACCATCCACAGGAAAATGGGAAAGTAGAGGTAACCAACCATGAACTGGAGAACATTCTCACAAATATGGTACAACAACATAGGAAGGACTAGACCACAAGATTACTAAAAGTAGTGTGGGCTTACAAAACCACCTGGAAAACTACTACTGGTTTTACACCATTCCAGCTAGTATATGGGAAGAATGTTATGATGCCCATAGAATTTGAGATTAAAACTCTCAAAACTATATTAGATTTAAATTTGAATCTGGATGAGGCACAAAAGGAGAGGATTCAACAACTTAACCAGCTGGATGAATACTAAAGATATGCTCTGCATTGGATAGAGGTCATCCAGAAATAGAGGACCAAGTGGCATGATCATCACACCAGGCCAAAGTAGTTAAAAGTGGGAGAGTGGGCATTATTGTATGACTCTCGATTCTAGAAAATGAAAGGTAAACTTATACAACAATGGATGGGGCCATATGAAGTGATTGAGGTCATCAACAATGGAGTTGTGAGGATCAAAATAATTGATGACAATATTACATTAACAATCAATGGTCACTTACTGCATCCATATCATGTGTTTGAGACTTATATGATGAAGTCCAGATTAGGCATGGGGAGACCCCAATTGATTCTAGTTTTAAAATGAGTCAGTAATATGTGGACGTAGTCCACATGGTCCAAAAATAATTATTCTTTTAAAGTTCTACAATTTTTCTTTCTTTAGTTGTATTTTTATTTTGCAGGAATGATGCCCTGAGTGCAACTATTAGGCAACCTAGGAAACCTAGGACTAACAAGCACAAGATCCATGAACCTACGCAAATATTAGCATTCTAGGAGATGAAATTCCAATAGAAGTATCTCATCCCCACTTGAAGGGGGAAACCATATCTGAACAAGTGTTTGGGTGTTTGTTTTTAGTCTTCATGAAGAAAAATACCCAGATGCTAGTTCAGGTAACAGATGTTGATTCTATCCCTGTTATTCAAACCAAAACGCTGAAGGCCTGATCAACTGTAAGCATACACTAGTGGACACATCATCAGAAATTTAAATAAATGAGTGTTTGATTTCCATATTCTAAAGAAGAAGGCACTTTATTTCCATTTTCTAGAGAAGAAGGCACATGATTCCCATTTTTATGAAAGACGGTGCTTGATTCCTGTTTGTACGGTAGAATATGCTTGATTCCTATTTGTATGGTAGAAGGTGTCCAACTCTCGTTATGTCAAGGAAAAGGCACCTGAGTCCCATTTTTTGGTATATCGATGCTTGATTCCTATTTTTCATAAGGAAATGATGCCTGACTTTCATTTTTTGTGAAAGTGACACCTAATTTCCTGGACATAAAAAAAAGTGCTTTCTATTTTTAAGTATGACACCCGATTTCCAATAAAAAAGTGCGTACTTTCTATTTTCTGCTTTAAGTAACACTCCTGATTTCCAAAAAAATGTGCCTACTTTCCATATTAATAACGGTGCCCTATTGCTAAAAAAAGGCATCTGCTTTTTTTTTACCGAGCACCTGTGTGCCTTGTTTCAAAAGAAGGTACCTGATTTCCATATAAAGAGGTGCCTGCTTTCTATTTTCATGGGCAGTTGTACCTCATATAAATAATCATCAACATTGGAAAGTGGCCCAAGCCACATCAGTATTTCACCCACGTGCATAAGTCAAAACTTCACGAATGAAATTATTTTAATTTTTTCGTTGGAGATTTATGCATGTTCCAAGGTCAATAGCAAACAATTTTTAAGGGAGGGATGTTTGTCGTCCCATGAAGACATGATTTTCTAACATTTTTTTGAAAATGTGCAAGAATTCTCAAATGTATCAAATTGCAACAATCGAGAACTAGTCAAAATGAAAAGAAATTTTCCACATGGGAAATATGCCTATCATTCTTTGTTTTGGAATGCCTAGTCACCATAAAGTAGCCAATATCAGTGCACCACAAGTGTCTGTGCATTATACACACATGAAACATAATACGGGTACGTGCTTAATTTTTTGTTATATATATATATATATATATTTTTTCATAGGCATATGTTTCTATAAAATAGTGTCGACACATTCCCCATTGAATTACCAGCCACCCATTTCTCTCCACTTGGCATTTTTCTATGTGTCACTGCTTTGATTGGGGAAAACACTCATGGTCATCATCTACGCAAAATCTAGCACACGCTTTAATGAGATTTTGCACATATAACCATAATTATTTCTAATTATGACAATCAAGCACCTGCGTTCACGGATGTAGGTGATTTAAAATCATGCATTGGCAAAACTCTGTGCAAGAAAATAATAGAGTACCACAAAAAAACTAGGGTGTGAGAAATTGTTGCAAGAAAAACTCAGAGCCGAGAAAAATTTGAACTTTGCCATGGGGGAAAATTGACCAACCATCAGTTGAAAAAGAGTGAGCCTACATATTTTTCAAGCATTAGTGAGGATGTATATATGCAATTCAACATCACCAAATGGTTGGAATACTGCCATATGGTTAGCCAAAACCAGGATGTAGAGGTGGTTAAATAATTTGTAGCATCTATGAGGGACGAAGTTGTTCGCATGTGGGGACTAGAAATTCCAGTCATCGAAGAGTACATTATCGAGGTAACAGGCCTTTCCCAAATAGGGGAACACACGTATAAGGAGGACAACCCCACACTCTATGCATAATGATTCTTTGGGCACCCAACGCAATACCTAACGCACACTGGTTTACTAGAGTAGTACATCCCCAAGCTCTTGAGGTCAATCTTCAAGCAGATTGTCTGGTTCTTCACTTGTACGGGTAGGCTTTCCAAACTAAACTCTAACCATTTTTGTTTCCTAAACCATTTACTACATGGGGATAAGATCAATATCCCCCATTATCTTGCATGTGCACTCAAGAATGATGGTAGCCGGTACCAGGTAGGCACAACGTCTATCCTGGCTCACCATGGCCTGATTTTGGCCTTGGTGTGACATGTCGAGTCACATAGAGATGCAACGATTGAGGAAGTTGAAGGAAATAATGTAGTTCCTAAGGTAGGGGAAGAAGTGGTGGCACCAAAATAGACTGATCAATCTGGCTGATAGGATGATAGAGCAAATAGAGACGATGCCTACATCCCAGCTTGAGGAAAATATGTCACGTAGGGCAAACCTCAACTCTTATTTTCCCTCAATTTTATGAGGATGCAGGACATGCTTCATCCCCTATTGGCCCTCAATTTGAATATGAGGTAGGGCATGGTCTTCCAAGCCCTACTTACATGCTGATTTCCACTAGAAGCAGAAGGATGAAGGCATCCATGGTGGTTTATAGCTCATCATATGATGATGCAATGATTAACGAGTTGAATAAGGATGAGTTCATGGTCCATATATTATAGGATTTATCCAAGTACCATACTCATCAACATGAAATGTAGATAGAGGATTTCTCAACAACAACTACAAAAATTTAAAGAACATACTTGCACTTGGGAGGCCAATTACAAGGAGGAGTAGGTTTTTTTTTAAGAGTTCAAAAAAGTAGTTGCAGCAAAATTGCAGGAACTGTATCGGACCATCCATCAGCAACATGATACAATATTGAAATTGTAACTATAGGCCCAATAAAATGAGGCTAAATGGCCGGCCAGGGTAGAAGCGATGGTACTAACTAAATGGGCTATGGAAGTACCCACTAACTCTCCAGATTCTGAGGAGAAAATAGCCTCCTCTAGCCCTTTTTGATCAGATGCGAGGAATTCTAGCAAGGAAGCTAAGGTAGGGGACCAATTAGTGGCTTCTTCTAGAAATATTTTTACAAAGGGGAATCCTAATTTTTGGGCAAGAACCCCCACAATTATAATTGAAAGTGCAGCTGAAGAATCCTCCTTGAAATCACATGCAGAAGTAGAGCAAGAAACAAATGAAGCAATGGAGGTTGAACAACCCCATTCACCAACTCACTCTACAAAACAAGGGCAATATGAAGGTCCTGAAGTTGATATGGGATAGTCTCCAACATCTTCTTCCTCTGTAGATACATAATTAAACCATGAGGATGAAATTGAGGTCAAAGAACCTCATATTTTAGCAAAATCTAAGAGGAAGACATAATATAAGAAGATAAAATTGAGGCTAAAGAGCCTCAAATTTTAGATAAGGCTGCAGAGGAAGATCAGGGGGTTGCAAAATCTTAAGATTTTACTCACTCTACAGGCCAAGAACCAAAAGGAAATGTAGGGACTGAACCTGAGAAACTTCAGGTAGAAAATGGGACTTCAATAGAGGAGTAACCTACTGCACAAAAAGTGACTGAAAGGTCACTAAGCAAATGCCTACAGAGCAGGCACAAGAGAATAAAGTCTTCAAAATTTGAAGGTCAAGTAGTAGTAGTAGCAATAGTAGAAGCAACAACAAAAATAGAAGAAGGGGGAAATTTCCCTATTTTGGATACACCTACAGGCCCTACAAAACAATCCAAGAAGCTGAGATTAAAGAGGAAGACTATAATTGGATCTCAATGAAGACCTAGGACCAGAGCAAGGACTACACAACTAAAAGCATCAAGCATGGATTCTGGTGAAGACTGGGCAAAGATTTTGAAGCTATTTGATGAGAAAAAAAATAAGTTCGAACAGCTCAAGGTAGATATCAAGGTCGATAAGGAGTATAGGAAAGCCTCTAAGAGAGTGGCCAAGGAAACTAGAAAAGAGGCCAAAGAGGCATCCAAAACTCCTCATAAGAAAATTAAAATTGCTTAACCAATGAAGTTTTAGGATTTGTATGTATCAATAGGTGATAAACCTTCAAAGATGAAGGTATATTTCATGAATATGGGACTGCTAGGTCCTTTACCACCTGTAGCTCAAGCAACAACAAGCAAATCTCCTTTGGTAGAAGAAGCAAAGTTTGAAGATGATGCTAAACTTGAGCCAACGATGGCCAATTTACCCAAGGCTAAGGTTGCTAAGAAATCCAACATTCTATTTGGTGATGAATCTATAGTGCTAGTGGGAGAACATTTACCCCCTCACCATGAATACTGGAAGTAGGTTGAGCCAGCATTCCATAAGGATACCTCCACTTTTACTGGCTACTACTTGAGGAATGTGGTAGGGAGGAAATTTTGGACAAAGGAACAACCAGGTGAAGGAGCAGGACCAAGTCAGCCAACTCGGTGTAGCAAGCACCTAAAAATGTAGCAACAAGAGGGAGCCACCCCCAAAAAACCTAAAGGGTGAAAACCCAGAGACAAAGAAAAAGCCAAGGCCAAAACCAAGAAATGAAAGGAGAAAAATAGGGTCTACTGGAAGGTTGTAAATGAAACTGGTAATTACCATTTCAAAGTGGCACAGGGACATGCCAACCCTTAAGCATGGGGGGATGATGAGCCTTGAAAATGCTCATTTTTGTACAAAATTTCCATATATATTGTGATATTTATTTTAATATAAATATATGTTTTATGCAAATTTTATATGTATTTAACATTAGATTACATATGTTGTCTAATATTTGTTTTTGAGTGGATTATGTGTAAATGCAGTGGATTTTACGGTATTTTGGCATGTTTACGTCGAGGTCCCACTTGAAAATGGAACTTTCCATTTATGATGAAAAATTGAAGGTAAAAATATCTACAACAAAATAATGATGAAGTGCTAAGTCAGGTGCCCAACTCCCATTTAGGTGCTCGATTCCTATTTGGTACCTAATTGTATGGTGTCTGATTCCTATTTGGCATTTTACTATTAGGCACCTCTTTCCTGTTAGGTTTTCAACTCCCATTAGGTGCATGATTTCCATATTCTATAGATAAGGCACCTAATTCCCTTTGACGTAGAATTACAATGCAACCCCTATTGTCAATAGAACAGAACGACAATTTCAACAATGGATGCGAATGCAATTTTAGCGATGGATGTGGACCAAGGACAATGTCAATAACCATATGTCATCTATTTTTTAGCAATCATATAAAAATCAATGTAATTGAATAGAGCAAAATATTATATGTATTCTATTCTGATACAGAATACGCTAAATATATTTTGAGTTTAATGTTTTGCTTTATCTCCTTTATTCCTGCGTATTGTTGTAACAACAAAATAAAAAATCAATTTGCTTTCATAATATAACAAGGCATGGCCGCATATCTTATAAATATGTAGGCCACCCCTGAAAAATAGATCTTGGTTTTTCTCTGTAAATTCCAGTTGCACATTTCAATACAATACATTTGAGTCTTTTAATCAAATTCAACTAGCATCCGGTGTATGACTTAACGTGGGCCCACTCTCAATAGTATTCCTCCCTTCTTTTCCCTATTTTCTATTATTTAAATTTATTTTCTTGTTTTCTGTAGTTAAATTTAATACTACAATTTCCCCTGTCTTTTTGTTAATTTCCAGCAAGTGTGCAGTTTTGATTTCAGAGCATTTCAATTATTTCTTTGATAGTGCAAATTAGATTAGTGGTTTGGAAGATAAATGATAACTCCAATGAAACAACACCCCCAAAACCATAGGGTCTAAGGGAATTATATGTTTAAAAGGATATCATAGACATATACTGTGTATGGTTACTCACAAGTTTACGAGCTGTCCTGGATTGGCAATTAAATGGAGGCAATGATTTATACGATAGAAAACTAACCAATATTTTGTCCAAAAATATAGTATCAAAAGCTAACAAAGGAAATCAAAGGCTCCATGGAACATACAAGAGATAACTATGGACATACAAAACCTTGTTATAGAGTTGAAAAAATCAGGTTTACACATACGTTAAGAGAAGGGAATAGATGTGTAGATAAGCTAGCCAATAGAGGGATTTTAATAGAGGATCATGAAGTTAAATTCTCTTCTCCATGATTAGAGGAAGTAGTAAGTATAGTTGAAGTTGACAAGAAAAACTTCAAAGGAGTAAATTCAAAATAATGTTCTAGAGGACTACACAATATTTTAGGGGAACCATTTATAGATCAATGCATTGGAGGAAACATAGTCTAGATTTTGTAAAACAAACTATGGTTTCAAGAAGTAAGTAAAAGTTTTGTATGTTGAAGTAAAAGAAGATGACATCATATAGACTTCATGGCTAAATGGATTAATTGAATTATTGGTTGGATTATGGGATAGAGTGTGGATTGTAACATTAACATTTTGAGACTACTAAACTACTTATTATAGTTGTTATGGTTGCATTTATGCTTCAAGAAGGAAACTATGAGTCCAAATATGATAAAGCAGATTATGATGACATCAAATTTTGGAAATATTACTCTACTAAGACATAATGTATAGATAATGGAAGTGAAGTTTTGGTATTGTGAAGGTTTTTGTAATGAAATGTTATGAAGAAGGATGCTAAATTATGGAATATTTGTACTTACAAAGTGTAGAGCTAAAAATGCGACACCAAATAAAGCATATAAAATAGAATTCAAGTGAATCAAATATTGCACAACAAAATGGAATTTATATTGATAAACTTGGGGAGCCTAGAAACTCTGTTGTTACAATAGTGGATCAAAGAATCCCTTGATACAATATTACAAAATTTGCTAGGGTTCTTCGAAAACCTAGCCACAAATAACTAGTGGTGTCTTCAACTGCATCTTTGCTCCCAAAAAGGTTGAGTGGGCTTCTACATATTTTATATCAAGCCACTCTAGCTTAAGTAGCTGTCCAATGCTTCTGATGTATTATCAAAACCTGCACACAAATAAACCAAATAATCGATAATAACAAATGAGGGCTCCATAGTGTGAACCCTCAGAAATCACAACTTAAAACCCTAGTTATAGCAATGCAAATGTGAACATGATAAGACAATATGGAATATAATAACATAAATGGATTTACCTTTCTCTTGCTTATTGTTTGCTAATGGATGGATCTATTACCGGTCGATGGTGGGGACATGCCCTAGCAAGACCCAAGGATCTCACTAGACATCAAAATAGGGCTCTAAAATACCCGCAGGTTATTTGGGAGTGCAACAAGGCACTCAGGAGGTCTACGAAGAGTAGCACGGTGTTTGAGAGACTTGTAGAGAGTAGCAGTGCACTTGAGAGATCTGTGAAGAGCAGTAGGGTGCTCAAGAGATCAAATCTATAAGAGCATATCTAATGAGGGCAAGGGATGCAGTGGTAGTGGTAGTGGGTTGCAGTGATGGTAAAATGGTGGATGGATTAGGGGAAATGTAGGGTTAGGGAACTAAATGCTCAGTTGGAATTATAAGGTACTTAGGGTATTAAAAAACTTATAAAACTTAGGTCACTTTCCAGCTAGTTAGGATTCCATAGAACTTCCAAGGGGTTTCGATATTCCAGGGCTTGAGCCATCAAAATGGCTCCTATTTATAATCCAACCTAGGGCATACTTAGGGTTTCAATGACACTAATCGTGTGGTTGAGATAAAAGCACATCGAAGGGTGGATATTAAATTTAGGGTGTGGCATGGATTAAGGTAAATGGATGGATGAGATTAAATGAGATCGGATGGCTAGGATTAATTCACTTTATAAATATATATATTTATTAAATATATATTAAAATATAATATAAAATATTATTATTTAAATATATATAAAATAAATATGAATAATGGTCAAAAATGGTGGGAAATAGGGATGGTGGACAAATGGATGGTGAGAAAGCATGGATGGAGGACAAGTGGCTAGATTTTGGTGTCTACAGATGCCCCTTTTTGTACCATGTTGCGTGAAACACAATATGGTGCAAAAATATGAGACACCTAATCAGGCTAGGCATAGAAGCAACTTCTCTCTCTTGTTGGAATGTGGAGACAAAATTGAAGGCAAAAGAATAAAGAATTTTAGAGTTATTGCGTAGCTTACCCCCTCAATTGGCGAATGAGTTGCGGATGAAGCTCACGAGCCAATTGAAAAATAATGAATAGAAAAAAATGTTGTGCAAAGAAGGAAATGGGAATGATGGAATGTGCGACCATTTTTTGCCCCAATGGTTGAAGGGGGTTGGTGAAATGGGGAATATGAATGCCTGTTTTTGCCCCAACATATGAAGGGTTTTGGGAGAAATGTGGATGATGATTGCATCTATTTTTTCCCCAAAAGATGAAGGATTTTGGAAAAAATGTAGATTTCATGATCATGTAAGATGTATCCCTTTGTGGGAAAATCAGAATCAAATTTTAGTTACCCCAAATTTGGGGTGATTCCGTGATGTTGAATAAATTTTGCCGTATGGCCTCATTGATATGCAATATGAAGATGCAAAAAATAAAAAGTAGTCAACTTCGGAGGGTCTACTAGTGACTGTAGGATAATTCCTTTCAATGGAACCAATCACCCTAGCTAGAGCCAGTCACCATGATGACTATCAAGGAAATTAGAAATGATGTGATGTAATTTTGTCCATGTTTTAAGCCCCATGAACTAGGCCATCAATGATAACTATTTAGCAAGATTGATCTTGTCAGGGTTTCACTTGAAATGTGAGGAACCAAATTTGATTGTGCTTTCAAACTAGGAGATATGGAATGATGATGATGACCAAGTGTTCTTATGGTGATTCATTCATCTTATCGAATTGCATGGATGCAAATCACTGCAATCACCAAGTATATAGAAAAAACCACTATATACAAGATTCACTTGAAATTTGGCATATGTGGAAAGAAATGGATGATGGAGTATGATGTTTGTAAATTTTGAAATTTTGATGAGGAAATGTGATGATTTGTGAAAAATAGAATTGATTGATGAACATTGGATATCATATTGGTCAATTTTACGCCTTTTGGACACAAAATTCAAGCTAATGTGCCAAATAAACTCATATTGTCACATAAATTGGTGGGATGACGGGAATTATGATGTAGACTATGAGAGTAGTTAGTTTGTAAAAATTTGTACCATTTTGATAAGTTTTGTAATTGGAATGTGCTTTTTACGATTTTTGGTCGTAAATAAAAATTATGCGTCCAAACTGATTTTTATTTTCACAAAACTTGATTTTATGATGGAATTGATGTGTGGGTGAAATTTGGTGAGATTTGGAGGTAAGCTACTGATTTGATCAATTTTATCTTTTCTTGATTTATGCATCAAACACCCATATGCATTTTTGAGGTCCAACAAACACCCTGGTGTGCTTTAATGCACCAAAAAATGCCCATGTGTGCGTCAGCATGCCTAAAATTCCCCAAGGTGCTTCAATGCATCTACAATTGCTATAAATAGCTTGCAAAGTGGAAAATGGAGCTCATTTATGGATTTTCAAGTTTGATAAGCTGTGTTTGAGGAGTAGAGTGAAGTGAGGTAGTGGAATTTTGGCATGGAAGCTATGGCGGTGGAAGGAACGAGTGTTGCAGCTAGAGTAGAGACAATATTTTCCAAGGTAATGCTTTTGAAGACTCTTTTGTGTTGTGCAAATTTTTTGTTGTTTTTATTAATGCTCATGAAATGTGTTTATTGCTGCAGTTGCGGATTTTGGAGCCACGACATCGATTTTCTCCTCTTGTTCCTGGGATGAGAAAATTATTGTTGGAAGCAGATTGGAGTTTGTTGAGGGTGGTGGGGCTAGAGGATGTGGCCCGACTTGATGTGGTGAGGGCGGATGAGGGGTATCTTTCAGCTTTGGCTAAGAGATGGGATGCGGATAGGGGGACTTTCCAGCTGCCAACTAGGGAGGTGACTATTACCCTTGAGGATGTGTATCACATTCTCAAGGTGCTAGTGGAGGGGTTGAAGGTGGAGGTAGGTTATGATAAAAATGTGTAGATGAGTAGGATGTTTGGAGATAGGTGGGAGGAGGTGAGGGTGGAGTGTGGAGGAATTCCATACTTGACCATGTATGTGGACAAGGAGTTGGATCCCCTCTCGACCTTGGTGATGTTCGTGTTGGTGAACATAGTGGTCCCTAATAGTACTAGTTGTAGGTTCCCATGGAACCTATTGGGATTGGTGAGTGATTTTCTCACTACACCTTAGCGATATGCATGGGCTCCTACTTTGTTGGTGTAGGTGTACCGGGAGCTATATGAGGTGACACGATGGGGGAGGAAGGGCTTGGGATGTAGCTTTCTTCTCCAGTGTTATGGATGGGAGCACTTTAGTGTGGCATGACCAGAGGGTCTACCCTGTAGTGATTGGGATGGTGCATAACCCTATGCTAGGAGATGGGTAGTGGTGAAGGAGGTACAGTTGAGTCATCCGGTGTGATCTAGCTAGTGGTATCGAGAGATATATGGGTTGGACTAACATCCACCCAAGTGATATGGAGGCCTTGGTGGGGGACCATGTGGACTAGGGATAGGGAGTAGTTGTGGTGGGTGAGGCAATCAAGGTGGATAGTTGGGAGGAGGTAGAGTGAGGTGGAGTACTTCCAGTTCTCATGGGTGTTATGGTAGTTTGGCTTGTAGCAAGGAGTACCTGATGAGTCGATGTTGTATAGGAGGTATCGAGAGGAGGTGGGGCTTCCATGTGTGGTGCCATGGAGGGAGGTGATTGAGGATGATGAGGAGCTGGAGGTCCCTGATGTGGATGATGTGGGGATGACCCTAAAGTATGTGGCTTGGTTTGGTGCCCAGCTAGTATGGGTACCTAAGGTGGTGACTAATGGTGGGGATGATGTTGAGGAGTCTGATGAGACTCTAAAGTGATCGAGACATCTTTGAGCTAGTAGTTTAGAGGAGGAGATCGAGGGGTGTAGTGCAGCAGACTCCTACGGTTGGTGGAGGGGAGGATGAGGAGGAGGATGATGATATGGGGGAGATATCAGAGGTGGTGAGGCTATGAGTAGAGATGGAGTAGCTATGAGTTGAGCGAGAGGCTTTAGTGTAGTATCATGATGAGGCTATAGCATAGCTATGGGTGGAGCTTAGTGCATGGGATGTGATGATAGCTTAGATGCAGGTGGAGCGAGAGATGGGAGGAGTTGGTGGAGATGATCGAGAGATGATCATGAGGCTCCAGGTAGAGCTTCTAGGCAAAGAATATCGACATGGGCTAGACTTATGGTGACTCTGGGCTAGCAAGGCATATGTGCATTCCTTGGAGGATTTATGTATGGTGCATCATATCATGTTGCCAGATCCTCCATCTTCCTCTATGGTTGAGCCATCTAGGCCAGCTGAGTCTAGGTAGAGTTCTAGGTCTAGGGCTCCTACTAGGTCATAGGGGTCCTCTCATAGGCATTAGCTAGTGCTTAGATGCACTTTTTGTATATGAGCCTTGGTGCTCTATTGTATGTAGCCTTTTGGCACTCATTGTACATGCGATATTTATATATATATATATACATGGATTTTACTTTTTGTGTTATATGTGTTTGTGTGAATGCTTTTTGTGGAATGCTTTTGTGTAATGCATGTTTATATGGATGATTAATGCATATGATATGTTATGGATGATTAATGCAAGGTGGCATGTATGGATGTGCTAATGATCATTTATAGTTTAGATCTTTGCTTGGCCATTTTCTAGCATTGTTGTTTAATCAGGGGCACCAAACTTGGTGGCATATGGGATGAATGGCTCATGAAATGACATGGATGTTGACATGGAAGAAGATATGGATGTTGATATGGAAGAATATATGGATGTTGATATGGAAGACTGACTTGTTTTAGAGACTCAAACATCCTAGTGGCATCAAACAAACTCACTAAAACTGCCTAATCCCTCTAGGACCAAATGTGTGTGCAGTGAATTCATTTACCGAATCAAGAGCATGGTAATGACTCAAGGTAATCAAGAACCAATGTGTGTGCAAGTGAGTTCATTAACTCATCTTGAGTAAATTGGGTAAACTTGTTATGGATGAAACCAAGAAGCTAGCTTGTCCTTATGAGTGGTCAGAGGTCTCTTTAAAAGAGACGTGTCACCACGCATGAGTGTACTCCACTTCTAGTCAAGCATCTATAGCTCCGGTGGAGGCTAACTCCATAGTCCATGATTTTGTGTTTTTGATCTCTTAAGTTTTGGGGATGACTACCTAACCGTCTGACTGGAAATGTAGTATGATCCTTACAACCCAATGATCAGTGGTGTGTGATGTAAAATATTTAGAGTTTTTGTTAGGGATTTTTCCCTACTCTTTCTTTTATTTTTGGAATTGTGATAGTGGTGAGAACCACTATTTTTATGGACTATGTTGCATGATGGGACTAGCAAGGATGACCCTTTTCACTTCAAGGTTTATACCAAGTATGGTGTTATCCCTCTTTGACACAAGATGTTTTTAAGATGTGAAATTGTGTTTGGTTCAAGAATGTTTTGGAGTCAATTCCCAAAACTCAAGATTTTCTTAGTGTATATGTGTAATGGTCCTAAAAATAACTCGACATGTATTTTGGAGGTTGCTTAAAACACTAGGAGTGGCTGAGTGACCGAAAACACCTAGGACTTGTGAATGTGTGGTTTGTGTGAATGGCAATTTGACTTAGTGGAATTGTGTGGATGACTTTGTGAGGGTGCCCCTGATTAAGGCAACATGATTTTATTGGACCAATTAAGACCTTGAACTTAATAAATGATCCCTAATATGAAATGTAAAATATGGATGTGAATGCAATGTATGACATGCAATTTTATGAAATATGAAATGCAATATGAAATGTGGGTGAATGCATTATTTTTGAAATGTAGATGCAAGTGAAATGCAATGTTATGAATGAAATGTATGCAAATGTTTTTGTGTATTAGCCATGTATATATACATATATAGAAATCAAATCATGCATAGAAGAGGACCCCCAGACAAGGAAGAGCTAAGACCGGTCTCAAAAATCAATACAAATGTGTATCACCCCATTAATCTTGTGAATGGGTACCAGGCTTGAGAGCCATTTGGGATAGTCTATGATGTCATCTAACTCTTTTGGCTTATCCTCATCTATTTTTGCCTGGAAAACCTTGGGATCCGAAGGTGAAGGTGAAGGTGAAGGTGGAGGGGATGGAGGAATGTAGTTGGCAGAAGCCCTTAACAATTCCTCAGATAAGACAAATTCAGAAAAGGATGGAGGCGAGGAAATCCGATCCATATCAATAAGACTTATGTCAATTGGAATTGGCTTAGTTGGATCGTATGGATTACGGAGTGGGGTGAATAAATCAACAGGATTCATGTTGACTTATGGGAAAGGTGAATGAAGTTGGATGGAATGGATGGAACCTAAGAATCGATGCTAGGAGGCTTGGTTAACCTGAACAACAACAAGCAACACAAATAAATGCATTTGTCTAAATGATATATACATATGCAATGCAAAGAAAGAAAATATTTTTGTTTATTTTTTATTGATTTTTTTGGTAGTGGTGAAAACCACTATTTTTGTGTTATGTACATATGTTACAAGTTGGCTTATGAAATGGCTTAATGGAATGGAGGTGGTGGTTCACCGGTAGGGGTGACTCGCTCTTGTGGAAGAAGCAAGTGAAATATGGGCTCATGGATGGGGAACATGTTGAGATAAAACTCATCTTGTTTGGTATGGGGAATGATGGGCTCTGATTCTTCTTCAGATTCATCCAAAATTATCGACATAAGCTCAAATTCTTCATAGATTTCATCATCAAAATTATCGGGATGGAGGGCTTCTTCTCCTGAATTGAGATTAAGCCTTTGGAAGGCTTGTTCAAGAGAAGAGGTGGTGGAAAGTGGGTGGTAACCTAGACCTAAATGGTCATGCACCTCTTGATATGGAACATCGATAGGTTGATGCACTCCATGTTCATGCAATCCTAGGCCATGACCTTGCCAATTGACTATGTGGAAATATCGAGATGGAAATCCCATCATGTTTGGAATATTGGCAAGTGTTGGTTCTTTGGGTTCCTCTATGGGAGCTGGACTTGATGAAGAATCAATCCCCCATATACAAAATTTATGCTATTTGGAGTTGAACCCATGTTATATACTACTCCTATGGCTAAAGGTGGGTCACGTGGGTGACCAAAATCCTTAGCACTAGGAATGGTGAGGGGTGTGATGGTGATGTCTTGGACCACATATTCACCAATACCAGGATTAGTGAGGTGGACCTCAACTTGGGATGACATGGAAGGACTATGGTCGGATGATGGCTCGGGGAATGGTGAAGATGGAGATGCCTCACAATCCATCAATTCGACTTGTGAAACATTAGGTGATGGTGATGGATTGGCTTGGGAAGGTTGTTGAATGGATGATGATGATGAAGTGGATGGCAATGATGTTGATGATGTGGATTGACTGTGACCACATGTGCATGTAGTCAATGATGAAGATGATGGGGGTGTGGAAGCTTGATGATGATTGGTGATAGGGAGCTCCTCAGGAATGGGATCCTTTGATGAAGAGATTGGTGAAGTGGTGGATGGATTGGATGATGGTGAAAGAAAAAGGTGAGTGGAAGGAAGCATGGACTCATAGGGATTTGAAATGAAATTGCAATACTTAAATGACTCGACGTCCATCGGTATGCAATGTACTTGTCCCTCATGAACATATTTCAAACATTGATGTAGTATTGAAGGGACACATCTCATTTCCCTCATCCAAGGTCTTCCAAGGAGTACATTGTATGCCATGGATCCTTCCAAGATGTGAAACATGGTGTGCAATATTTTGACCCCTACTTCAATGGGTAAAACAATAGTGCCAACTATGGAACACAAAGCATCATTAAATGCTTTGAGGGTGAATGATGACTTGGTGATATGAGATGGAGGAAGGTTCAAATTATGAAGAGTGGATGTGGTGATGATGTTGATAGAGGAACCAATGTCAATTAGCACTCTTTTAAAAGGCTTCTTGTCAATTAGAGCCATGATATGCAATGGAGGGTCTATGGATTCTGATGAGATTGGCTTAATCTCAAAGTCATAGAATGTGATGGAAGGCTCCATGCATGTTTGGATGCTCCCCATAAAGTTGTTGAAGGCATTAGGATCTTGTGATTGTAGTTCAATGGATTTCAAAATATCCATTAATGCCTCACGATGTGGAGGAGATTGTTGGATTAACTCATAGATTGATAATTTAGTGGAAGCCATTTTTAGACTTGTAGTTAATCGGCTACTCAATGAGATGATTGGTCGGGGTGGATGATTGATGGGTGGATTTTGAGGATTTGATTGACTAGGGATATGGATGGGTGATGAAGGATTGGGGGAAACTTGGATGGGTGGTGATGTAGAAGGTTGTGACACACTTGCTTGAGGTGGTTGCCTTTGTTGGTTGTTCCTTTGACCTCTAGTGACCACATGAATGGCCCCTACAAACCCTTGGTATTGTTGTATGTGATTGACTTGATTAGGAGGGGTTTTGGTGTTAGCTCCCCCTACATTTGGTTGCACCTCCTCATGATGAGGAAGTGGTGTTTGAAATATACCAAGGTTTTGGTTTTGTTGAGCGAGGGGATTATCAAGCTTGATCACCCCCAAGTCAATGAGGTCTTGCACTATGTCTTTAAATACATGGCAATTGTTAATGTCATGCCCATTTTGCCTATGATAAGGATAAAATAGATGCTCTTGATAGTGTTTACTATGTTTTGCAGGATCATCAAGTCTGATTTTAGGTAAAGCAAGTTTGTTTGTGTCATATAACCTTCAAAAAAGGGAAGCATATGACTCAGCTAATGGGGTGTATTGGTAATTTTGTTGGATAGACTATCATCGGGGATGGTTTTCCATAGTTGGCACTATGTTTTACATAGCTTGAGTTGTTGAGGGTACTGCATGATAAGAAATTTGTTATGGTGTTTGTTGCATAGGTTGTTGTTGAGCCATTACCGGCTAGCTCATGACCACTTGATTAACTTGATTGGGTTGACTAGTTGGGGTAGCCTGTGTTGATTTTGGTTGGCTAGAATAGTTGCTTTTGTATTGGCCCTTATTTTGCCATTATTTCTTTTTAGGCTTAAGTATGCCTTCTTGGATTTTGATCTCCTCAATGACACTAGCCTGAGCTAAAGCTTCTTCAAATGATTGATAAGTTCGTAGTTGAAGCATCCAAGAGATAGGTTTTAAGCAACTCTTGGTGAATAACTTAATTAGCTCATCCATTGGTAGGGTGAATGGAAATTTAGTGATGACAACCCTCCAATGGTTTCCAAAATCGTAGATAGATTCATCATCATGTTGTCTCAAAGCATAGACATCAGACAATGAGATCTTCTTTTTAACATTTAAGATGAAATGCTCAAAGAATTGATCAATCAATTGCTCAAAAGTATAAATACTATGGCTTGGCAATTGATTATACCATTCTATGGCATCCCCTCCTAATGTTTGAGGAAAATTTTGAAGCATGAGAGCATTGTCATTTTGAATTCTAAAGCATGCATGTACAAAAGTGCTCACATGTTCTTTGGGATCCTCAGTTCCCTTAAATTTTTCAAACTTAGGTACCATGAAATCTATTGGATATGGCAGTGATGGTACCAAAGGATGAATTGGTTGATTGATCAATTGGCATAAGGTTGGTTTTTGGTTTGAAAAACTAGGAGTATATTGAATCAATTGATCTATCTATTTTTGCATGGCCTTAATTCGAGGGTCTTCCTCAGGAATGTGGAAGCCCTGAATTACCTGATGATTTTGTGGTGGAGTGGAGAAATTTTGTGGAGTGACTAAGTGATGATGAGATTGGTAATGATGGCTAGGTGAATTTGATGGAAATTGATGAATGGGAGATTGATGATGAAAATATGGGGAATTATGGAATGATGTTGATGTATGAGGGTTATGGCTAGGTTGGCCAATGGGAATAGGATGGGTGATGGTATGGCTTGGTGGGGGAATAGGGATAGAAACCATAGAAGATTATGGTGCCCATGATGGACCTTGGTTAACAAGGACAGTCTGAGTAGAGTTATGTAAAGGCTTAGGGTTTACCTGTACTTGTTGTTGAGCATTTTGATGTTGTCTAAGCAATTTGTTTAGGTGTTCCCACACCTCACTAATATCTCTATCAGAAGCTAAGGGTATGGAGGTAGATGGTATGGAATATGTGGCTTGGGGACAAGTTACACTAGGTATGGCAACTTGTGAGGCTGAAACTTGTGAAGCAGCATTTACATGTGCTTCATACAAGGGGTTGGTGTAAGTGGAGGTATATGAGGTGCTAGGAGCACATGAGGGTTGGGGAATGGACATATGGGAAGAAGGTGCAATTGATGCCTCAAAAAGAGGGTTGGTATACACCTGGGTAAAGGTGGATGGGGGCTGGGAATAAACAGGCTCTTGCTATAAAGTAGAATCCTGTCTAGGTGAATTGGGAATGGACTCTAAGACATAACTAGAAGACTTCATGAGAGCTTCTACTCTTGCCATGTCTATATGGGTAATGTGATGGTCTATGGTAGGGGAGGTTGACTCCTCTTGGGGCATAGCCATATGAAAGGTTGTGGATGGCAAGGAATGTGAGGGACCTATAGACAAATCTACCTATGTCACATTCAAGGAATCTACCATAGAAGTGGTGGGGAAGGTGGATGAAGGTTCCATTTGATTATCTTGATTTAATGCTTGTTTTTGTTTTCATGTTAAGACCATAAAGAAAATAAATCAAAATATAGATTATGCAGTAAACTAAAACACCCAATTTAATTTGACAATAAAAACAAAGGGGGGGGGGGGGGCGGGGGGAAGGAGAATGCCAATTTCTCCAAAGGGTGTGAAGTACACTACTTAAGACCCCCTGTCAAAATATTCAGAGGGTTTGTCCACGCCTCTGCCTGGAATCACCTAATGGCAAGAATACTCTTGGCACCCTAATGATATTCCTACTTATATAGATAAAAGAAGATACTTATAAACCTAAAATGCAACTCTAATTTATGTAGATTATCAATTCAAATGCAATTAGAATGCAACACTTTATATTTATGAAAACCTAAAATGTGAACTAAGATGAATTCTTTTCCAGATTACTTAGTGATTTTTTATTTTATGCCTGAAATCTGAAAAAAAAAACATTAAATAATCCAAAATATGTAAAATAGTAAAACTAGATTTTGGACAGTGGACTTACTGAACATCCTACGTATTTGCTTCAAATCACTATAAAACATACCTAGGTGCTTCTGAGATGCCCCAAGGTGCTTCTAGAATGCCTCTAGGCATTTCTAGATGATCCTCGAGTATCGTAGAGCATTCGTGCACCTCCTACCACTTTATGCAAGTCTTCAGAAACCCTAACAAGCGAAGAATGCTTGATTTTTGTTCCTACAAATATGCAAAATAAGATAATAAAAAATAAGTTAGTTGGAAAGATAAATCAAAACATGAAACCCTTAGGGGGTCCCATCGTGATCGCCATTTGTAGAGCTAAAAATGTGACACCAAATAAAGCATATAAAATAGAACTCAAGTGAATCAAATATTGCACAACAAAATGGAATTTATATTGATAAAGGGGGGGATCCTAGAAACTCTGTTGTTACAATAGTGGATCCAAGAATCCCTTGATACAATATTATAAAATTTTCTAGGGTTCTTTGAAACCCTAGCCACAAATAAATGGTGGTGTCTTCAACTGCGTCTTTGCTTCCAATAAGGTTGAGTGGGCTTCTGCGTATCCGATATCGGGCCATTCCAGCTTAAGCAACTATCTAATGCTTCTGATGTATTGTCAAAACTTGGACACAAAGAAACCAAATAATTAGTAATAACAAATTAGGGCTCCATAGTGTGAGCCCTTAGAAATTACAACTTAAAACCCTATTTATAGCAATGCAAATGTGAACATGATAAGACAATATGGAATATAATAACATAAATAGATTTACCTTGCTCTTGCTTACTATTTATTTATGGATGGATCTATTGCAGGTCGGTGGCAGGGGTATGCTCTAGCAATACCCGAGGATCTCGCTAGATGTCAGAATAGGGCTCTGAAATAGCCACAGGTTATTTGGGAGCACAGCAAGGTGCTCGAGAGGTCTGCAAAGAGCATCAGGGCACTTGAGAGACTTGTGAAGAGTAGGAGGGTGCTCGAGAGATCTGTAGAGATAAATAGGGCACTCAAGAGTTCATATCAGATCTAATGAGGGTGAGGGATGCAGTGGTGGTGGTAGCAAGCGAGGTAATGGAGAAATGGTGGATGGATTAGGGTAAATGTAGGGTTAGGGTACTAAAAGCTCAGTTGGAATTCTAAGGCACTTAGGATATTCAAAAACTTAGAAAACTTAGATCACTTTCCAAATAGTTAGGATTCTAGAGAACTTCCAGGGGTTTCATCCTTCTAGGGCTTGAGCCATCAAAATAGCTTCTATTTATAATCCAACCTAGGGCATGCTAGGGTTTCAACAACACTAATCATGTGGTTGAGATAAAAGCACATCGAAGGGTGGATATTAAATTTAGGGTGTGGCATAGATTAAGGTAAATGGATGTATGAGATTAAATGGGATCGAACGGCTAGGAATAATCCACTTTATAAATATATATTTATTAAACATATATTAAAATATAATATAAAATATTATATTTAAATATATATAAATATGAATAATGGTGTAAAATATGGATGGTGTACAAATGTATGGTGGTAAAGCATGGATGGAGGACAAGTGGCTAGAATTTGGTGTCTACACAAAGAAAATTAAACATTCAAAAATTAAAACCAATAATTCAAACTTTTTATGAAAAAGATGTAGATATCTAGCTATAACAACTCAATTGAGATGAGAATTGAATCTGTTTGTAAACTCTCAATCTCTAAAGGAGAGAGTTGTGATTTATCAAGGATGGATAACCCAAGTACAACCCATTTTTCTCATAAAAAATAATATATATAATTTGTTACATGGTATTATCCAAGGTATTAAATCAACTGGTTAGATTCCTCAACTTTGAAAGAGGAGACCGAGGTTCTACTCTTGCTCATGATACACACTTAAAATAGTCAACTTGATGTAATACCACTTGTTGTTGATGATATAATAGAATAGATTATAAAAAATATTACATGGTATTGGAACACTTTTCATCCATATTATATGATGATCTTTATAATAAGAATTATCTAATTGTTATTATATAATTTTTGTAACTAGTTATATGGGGTTAAAATGTTCTCACTTGTATTACATGACCACATAATGCTAATTATACATATATTGTTTGACAAGATTTTAACTTGGATCTCCTCTTTAAAATTTGTAATTTTTTTTTGGTAGTTTGTATTATGAGTGGGTTTTGAAATGGGCCCCAAAAAATTTTAATAAAAGAAGAAAGAGGAAACTAGATCTATAGAACCAACAAAAAAAAAGGTAGGCATTTTGTTTTAAAAAAATGCATAGAAATACGATCCTAGAGGGACCATCTTCAGACCTTACAAACTAGGATGTGGGATCATCCCATATAGAAAATATTTAAAAAAATCCTACCTAATGGGCCCAAGATTTAAAATGGTGAATCCCACCCAGGGGCCAGAAAATAAAAATTAGATCCCACCCATGAGAAAGAGAAAAACTACCAGTTTTGAAAAACTTGGCTTGAAGGAGATCGGGATAAATATTCAACATGATAACCCCACCCAGAATTGTAACGGGATAGCTGAAACCAATAGAAAAAAATAAAATCCAAATCCCATCCATGGGATAGAGAAAATCCATAAAATTTGAAAAACTAGCTTGTAGGAGCCCAAGATAAAGCATCAACAAGATAATCCCGCCCAGATCGGGAACATGAAAGAAACTAGAAACAAACAATAAAAAAGCACAAAAAGTGGTAGCTTAGAAATGAAATAGAAACATGATGGGATCTCATCAAGCAAAGAGGTCTCACTGTGAAAAAGATGAAGATCACTATTGAAAGTAAGAAAATCCTAAAAATTCAATCCATTGTGGCACTTCATGACTGGAAGGGATCAACTCATAGGGACTGTCAACAGGATATCATCTTTAGAAGTAAGCACACATGCACAGGGCCCCCCTCTAGACCAAGAAATTACAAAGAGGAAATCCATCAAATAGTCCACTGAGCAAGGACACCAAACATCCCCACCAATAGTCCATACAAAGGAAATACATGAAATCCTTCAACCATAGTAGCATGAGAAACCCAGGGCCCATCCCCAAAGACCAAAACAAGTAGTAGGGAAAGAATCACAAAAATCCTAGGATAGAAAATAAACCTCGCATTTGAAGTCCCACACCAACCACAACCAAGATCCACTCTACTGCCAAGAAAAAGTAGAGAGCAAATCCCAGGTTGAGACAACACGGGCAAAAAAAATAGGAACCCCATTTCAGATGTCAAACCTAAGATAGGAGTAGTGAAAATTTCTAACGGATAACAATAATGCACAAGCCCCCTGAAGCCAGAAAGGTCCACCAAGATAGTCTTTGCAACTTCAAGTCTCAATTCGAGCCACCCAAAATCCAACCACCACTGAAGGCCACCATGGAAAAACCTCTAGGATAATCCAACCAAGCACCTACAATCATGATAGGATGAGAAAACACAACTTGGATGACCCCAGGAGGATCCCGAAGAAGTCCTGGAAGCACAACAGGGGTGACATAAGGTCATCCCAACTAGAAATTCGTAGGACCAACCTGGACCGCCATCCGAACACTAATATGTACCCAAAATGATATTTGGACATCCTAACACATTTCTATACCCAAACATTGTGATGCTCTATATCTCTAAATACATTGTGATTCTCTACTTTTTGTCAATTTTGTACTAGAATCTTATATTTTTCCACATTTGTATCTATAGTTATATATTTCGCATACACAAGTTTTTTTTACATTGATTTGAATTTGTATATTGATTAGTTTTATGCTCTTATTAGTTACAAGTGCTATCTCCATAAATGAACCCCTTGAGGAAGTTTTGGTATTATCTTTCTTGAATTAAGACCACTACCTTTGTTATGCATCCTGACATTAGGTCTATAATTTTACATGATGAATCAAGAGAGAAGCAAGTTGGATGAATTAACAAGATACAATGATTTGATATCAATAATAATCCCACTAAATTGGTGATAAGGAGAGCCCTTCTATGAGAATTTATCCATGGTACATTCAAATGAATAGTTAGCATTAGTGGAAGAAATCCATCTAGGGGAGTTAACTAAATGGATGGATGAAATAAAGTGGTATATGTTGATAGGTGATGTGCTCAGAGGTTTTACTATTAAACAAAGGGATAGGTTTAGGAAGAAAACCTTAAATTATTATTGGCTTAATAACATTCTTTTCTAAATAGTTCATAATGGGGTTTTTCTAAGGTGCATCAAAGAGGGAAAATTCAAGTACCTCATGAGATAATATCACAATGAAGATCATAATTACTTAGTCCAGACAACAACCCATGAGATATTGAGAATATGATACTACTAGCTAATCATATTCATAGATTATGTTCAATAGGTAAATAATTATAAATCATTCCATCTCTATGGAATTTGGAAGGATAACCCCTATGTCTCTAAAACCTATTATAGTAATTAAACCTTTCTAAAAATAAGGGTTGGGTTTTATTGTGAAGATCAAACCATTGTCTTCATGTGGACCATTTCACTTCTTCATGTGGCCCATCAAGAAGGTTTGGCCATCTAATTGCAAGTCTTATTTTATGGATTTTTCCATTATGCATGAGAATCCTTACCTTGGTATTTGCATTTCTTAAATCTTCTGGATTGCTCGAATCCTCATCCAAGAAGGAATTTTTTCTAATCCCAAGAGGGGTATTCACTCATTATTTCTTTATAGTGAACCCATTTATCATTATTCCTTGCAAATATTCCTTCGTCCCAGTCCCAATTGTCTTATGTGCCTTGCTACCATGAGCTTTTTTGAGCCTACCACTGCTATCATGGATCCCATTGCTGAAGCCATGTTCATAGAGAGAGGCTTCATGCCTTTCTTTAGGAGCTTCTTAGGATATGATTTTGATATAACCAGGGTAATCTTGGACACTTGGAGCAATGGCAAAGTGATCATCCATGGCAAAAACTTTGAGATTGACATCAAGCTGCTTGATGAACTCACTGGCCAATCGATGAGAGGGAAGTCCATTTGGTGTGAGAATCACAATTGGGAGACAGAGTTGAAGGACATCAAGGACAAATAAATTTTCAAGAAAGTGAGGATGGAAATGAAAAGGATTGAACTTCCTACCCCTTGTAACAGTGTAATGAAACCCATAATGGAATTTATCACTGTTGATGATCCTGAGAAGGTACTGTGTAGCTTTAATTTTGCTTTCTACAATCATTTTAGGGATGTCAATACTGTGAACATACCCTAGTTTATTTTCAATTCCATTAGTTACTCCATTGAGAACATTCATAGAAATAAAAGTGATGACCTACCCTCACATCAGGGCCTTTTCAATGTCCTGTATAATCATTGGCTTACCCATTACCCTCAAGGCATTGGTATTCCTTCCATTCATCCTACCAAAGGTAAACCTATCCCCATCCCTGTAAAGACTAGCTATTTTTAGTCTAATCCATCCTCCTCCCACTCCCCAGTAATATCAATTAAGAAACGTGTTTTTGTGGAGGCTGTCAAAACCTTGAGAAATCAACCTGCCAAGAAAATAAAATTTGAGGCTCCTGATAAGTCAGAGAAAGTTGTAAGATCCTCATCATGCTTACAACTTATGCAAAAAATGAAAACCTTAGTTTTAGACTCAAACAAGGAGGATATAGATGTTCTTGATCAATGTCTAAAGTAGTATATCATCAAATTGATTTCCAACTGCATCGCTCACATTGCAGACCTTCGTAATGCCCTAAATTTACTATTTTTCAAGAAGAATTTTTTTTGAGGATGGTGACAAGAAAATCATTGTGGATTATTTCAAGGATGAGGATAATAAATTTATTGTTTTTGACAATGCAGATGATGAAAGTGATGACAAGATCAAGGAAGAACATAAGGACATAGATGTTGAAGCTGAAGAGGAGACTTAATGGCTTTCTAGTTCATGGTTGGTTTTTGTTTCAGGGCATCCTCATGCTATGTCCTTCCTCTTCTCTTCTTGATCCTTTTTTTCTTCCCTTTTGTGGGACTGTGTTTCCCCTTTTTCACTTCTCAATATGTTCTCTGCTTCTCGCTTTTGATGTAATTAGGTTTTGGGAGCCTGTCAAAAACCCACTTTGAATAAAAAAAATTAAATTTAAAAAAAAAAGATCAAACCATTGTCTAGTGCAAGGTGTTATTGGGCCCTAATGGCTATTTATTATTTTACTAGATGGTTTGAGGTTATTCCAATAAAAATAGTGAATCAATAAGTAGTCATCCAACTATTAAAAGATATAATGACCTAATTTGGAATATCCTTAGTTGTAATCACTAAAATAACCACTCCATTCATAAAGAAATTTTATTTTAATTTGTGTTGGAATATGGATTCATCCTTAAAACCTCCTAAAATTATTGTCCATGAGGTAATGACTTGGTAGAGTTTATTAACAAAAATATGATAGAGATTTTAAAGAGGATGATTGTTGATTCAAAGAGAGATTGGTATATTAAACTAAAGAATTTTTTATGGGATAACAAGGCTACTCCAACATCATTAATTGGTATTTTCTCTTATAAATTGGCATTTTAGAAAAAAGTAGTATTTCCAATAAACATAGAACTCCCTTCACTCAATATATCCCAGTAATTAGAGCTAGAGGACATTGATATAGAACCCATTAAGTCTTGATTAAATGCCCTATTACAACTATAATATGATATGGAGAAATCCTTCCAATGGTTCACACATTATTAGAATATTATTGAGAAATGGCTTGATAAGTATTACACTTAAGGAAGGAGAATTAGTAATGAAATGGGATGAAGAAAGGACAAAGTTAGGCCAAAATTTTAAGTTTAATTTCTTTTGGAGTGGGCTATATTATATTAGTAAAATGCAAGCTCTAAATGCATACAAGGTGGTTATGATCGAAGGATAAATATTGCCTACCTTAGCCAATGGGCAATATGTACAACCGATATAGGGATAAAATAAAAACTATTGTTGACTATGTAAATAGTAATTTGTTTTTTCCATTTTCTCTCTTGTATTTTCTCTTTTTCTCCTATTGCTTCATATCCTGGAAAAATCAAATCCCTTTCTCCTAAGTGATATTATTAAAATATATTCTTAGTTCCCTTCTTTGTACTTTTTTCCAATAGGTATACGTTTCAAAAAATGGTAATAATAAGAAGGAATAACAAAAAATTACAAATTAAATTCTAAGAAAAATTTTATTTATTCACAAAAAATGTTCAGAAATTCATTGGATTGGTCAAATGACATCACTTCCCATTAACAAAAATTTCATCAAAAATTTTCAATGTGCTAAACCCAATGATTCATTGACTTATTAATGATTTGGTAAGACTAAGATCATACAATGAAGCACAAGGTTGGAATCCTCCTTAAGTGACAATTTATTGATCAATGATGTGATCCATTATCTTAGACCAAGAAAGGAAAACCTTATGACATCATACTAATGTAGGACTGAGCCCTGACACCCATGGGAGATAGAAGAAGAGAAATAAGTGATGTCAGACCAAACAAGGAGCAATTCATCAATGTATTAGATAATGGATCCATGTGATAACATTAGCAAAAGTAACGCTTGATTCATTGAATTTAAAAATAATATGATGATGGAAATATGACATCATATCAAAAAAATTTAGATCTGTTGAAAGGATTACGTGCAAAAAATATTTATTTCATAACTAGCAAATTAATTTTACATGCATAGGGTTGGTCTATGGATGGGGTTATAAATATTTTATGGATTTAGTCCTCACCCTTGATTTTAGGATTCAATACCTTAAAGAGAAAATCTACAACTAGTGAACTAGCTTATACTTGTAAATTATAATCTCCTTTATAAATAAGGAATCATTTGCACTACTTACAGTTTTCAATTGGACACCTACCTACCAGTGTCCTATGTGGTTAAACTTTTGATGCATTGAACCTATAAAATCCTATGCTACAAACTAAACCCTTAATAGATTGCCTTTCCCATTTCAAAAAGAATTATAGTGACTCTCAAATGTGCTTCCTATCATCATTCTTCACCATACATTGATTGTTATGATGAGAAGATGAGACCTGCACAATGGATTATTTTTTATTTTTATCTTGATGGCATCTCTACCTTAAATCAAGTGGTTTCCAAAATCCCTTTCCTTTACCATAACAAAAAAACCTTTCTACAAATTTCCCTTCACTATGTAAAATCCATAGGCTTATTGGAATTCCAAGTAGTAACAAAGGGAGAAGTGGCTATTTTAAAATAAAAAGTTTCTAAGTATAAAATCCAATGATTCATTTAAATACTTTTTTTGCGTAGTCGATAGGAATTCTAAATGTAAATCAAGGGTAAAAGACCAATGATTTGTTGAAAATATGACGATTCTGTTGGAAATATGCATATAGAAAGAAAACATAGAAAAAGTACCCCAATTCACTAGAAATATTGTAATTCCCAGGAAATATGCTTAGCCAAACTTTTAAGATCCTTTACAACACATCAAAAATTCAAATAATAGATCTAGCATGTTCTAGCACTAGTCCCACTAGAGAAGTGGTCAAGGTAGAATTAGAGGAGAAGGAATATTCCTTTCTTACTAAATAATTCTTCCCTTCATATACCCTTGAAAAACCATTAGCATTAGAGATGGATACAATATTAGGGTCTTTACAAAAGGTGGGAAAGAAGGCCACACACCCCAATAGCCAAATCAAGCCAAAAAGAAAAAAGGGGTTGATAAAATAGTGCAAATATTTTATGATGATGTGGAGGATGAGACCAAATATTTTCCTTGGAGGAGTCTAGGAGGGAATCCTTCCACTGATATAACATGAACCATAGTGACTCATGGATAGTCATGTATTGTTATGGATTTTAGGGGTGGGTCAATTTTGGTCCCTTGGATTTAGGAATGCATATATTTAATGCATGCATGTGCATCCTACTATGATAGAATATTATGTATTTATCTCTATTTAGTAGAATTTTTATTCAATTTTTATTATCTTAGAGACTCTCAAGGATCTAGTGTACATAGAAAACTATTTGATGAAATTGATTTCCTACTCCCTAAAACCATAGGTAAACTTATTTGATAAAAAATATAAGAGTGCTTAGAAAATATTTTTTCCAACACAAGTAAATAATCCCAGTGAAGCTAAGGAATTTAATCTCCCTCTCTATATTGAAATATTTGGGAAAGGACAAGGGGAACTTTCAACCATGTTTTTTGTTATATGTAGCAGATCAAACAAGATTATAATAAGGGAGTGCTTGGGAGGTTGCATGTAGTCTAAGATGTTACAAATTACCTTCAATTATTGGACTATGCAACATAAATTTTAAAGAAAATAATTAGGAAGCTTGAATATTTTGAAGTTATAAGAATCTTCACCTACTTCTCGTATCTAGTTTGGCTAATCCTATATTATAAGAGGGGCTAGTTATCAAATGTATAGGTGGATAATAAGGATGAAGCATGCTATCCCTTGTACTAGCTAGTGTTCAAGACAATGGAATTTCCTTGCATTAGGCAGAAGAATTTTTTCTACAACTTTAATGTAGACATCTACATTCCCATCATGCAAATATTAAAGATCATTATTTTGATATTATCGTTGTATTGCAAAGAACTTGTACATACTAGGAAGGAAGAGGATATTTTTACCTAGAATCTTACTCCATGTGCATGTAGTTGTATGGTTTTTTAAAGGAGACTCTCCAACTTTTAACCTTTGTATTTGATAATAATTTTTCACTTGAGATAGTCAACCAATTGGATTTTATTCATAGATATTTTAGAAAAGGTTAAAATATGACCAACTTATTCAATAATGAGAGGAATTGATTTTTATTAATTCCATTGGTCTAGGGATGCATAAAAGAAATATTGAAGTGGCTCAAAATATGTAATTTTTTTGTATTCTGATAATGGTATGCTTATGATCCTAATATATGGTTTATGAGATGCTCCTTGGTAATAAATTATAGAATATGTGTATGAAAACTAGTATGAGATTCAAAATGAATGGGATCTCAATGAGAAGGCCATGAAAAGGATCGATGTAGGTAAAACCTAAGAGGTCAAGGTCAATCCTTGGAGAGAATATCCTTTCCCTTAGATCTAATTCTATACAAAAAAATTGGAGAAAGAAATGAGGGAAATTTATATTGAGTTTGACTCAAACATCTACATCATCCATCAAATAATATATGCTACCCTAGAATAAATACAACTAGAGATTTGAAAAAATGGTATTTTATGCTTACATGCATTACAAAACAAAATACTTCAAGCTCAAGAACAAGCCAAAACTAATGAAGAATCATTTTTATGAGATATTTTCAAATATATGGGATGAGAAACACCCTTAGTAGGTGGAGGCATAAAAAATAAAATAACATATTATTCCATAGGTGTTAGCCAATCCAAAATACATTGCCACCATGATCATAATGATGTAATCCATAGCTAGGGAGATAAATTAAGGGGATGATATAAAAAATTGGGAACGTTATACCCTATGGCAAAGTAAAAGAGACAAGAGATGAAGATTGAAACCACAAGGGTCCCACAAACTAAATTCAATGATTAGCTATTAGCAACAAATATAGCTAAGAAGAGGTTGAATCTATAGTAATGGCTACCAAGGAATATGTACCTTAATATCACCATCTACTCCACTAGTGAGGAGGTTGTACACATGGAAGCTACCACCTTAGAGGTCTTCAAAGCTACCACAACTATATTTATCACCATATCCTATTTCATTCCATCTTATGTCTCTCCTCTCTCACATAAAATTTCTTCTCAAATTTCCCTCTCCTCTACTTCCTTTCTTTTTTTGTAACTCCATTTCCATTTAATTTAGGTGTAGCCCATTAGAACAACTTTCACTTTTGTTACCATCACATAACCCTCCATCACTCCACCAATCACTACCATAACATCCATATCTTCCTCATCCACTTCCACTCTATCTCTCATCACTCATACTAGTTCCACAATGGCCTATACATAAGGTCCACTCAAACTTTATCCACCACCACTACCTACTCTAGTTCAATATTCAGAAAGGGTAAGAGCATTGAAATCACTAGATACTCTTCCCAAGGACCCAAACAAGTCACTCTAAGCACCAATAAATCATAATATATAGTCCATAATATATAGTGAAACCATAAGAATCATTATTGGGGATTGTTAAGGATGTATAGGTACTTGAGTTTGAGAGGTAACCTCCTAAGGTAGTCTCATTTAGGCACATAGCTCTAACTAGTCTCCAATCCATACCATAAAGTGGAAGTCATAGAGGAACTTGTATACCCAATATAATCCATGATGTGGTTCCCAAAATATAACTAAACTTGCATTATAAATAAAGTGCTTAAATAAGCATGTAGGAATACATGAATATCAAACAACTAACAAACTATAACTAGAGCTGACTCTAGCATATACTAACATACAACTACTAAAAAAATCTTCTTCTATGTGAGTGGGATTGAAAGCTAATTTGTACATGTAAGATGCTAATTATTTAATAATTACAACTAAAGATAAAATATGTCCTCATCATACCTCCCAACAATAGAAGTGTTGGACTCCAATGCTTTTACAAAATAGGAGGAAGATAGTCGAGGAAAACAATAGGAGAAGAAGAATGTTGAAATAGTTGAGGAGAGATCCAGTAAGACTGAAGCAAAATTTGATTTAGAAGTTATGTGTGATATGGTGTTCCCATGTGAAGCATGGAGTATTGCTTGTGAGGACATGAGCCAAGTTGAAAAGGTAAAATCCACTAATAGAGACAAGCCGCTAGGGGTAAGATAACTCTAATTGTAGGAGTACCTATATGATTTCCATGATCACATAAAAAGGGTCATGGTCTTGTGAAGGAAGAGACAATGACAACTTCATCTATAGAATTACCCATGTGATATCCATGATCACATAAAAATTTTCATGGTCATGAACATATCCAAAGACAACTCCATTTGTAGGAGTACCCAAATGTAAGGGCTATGATCTGGAGGATATTTTACTTCCAAAATAGTCTCTAATGATGAAGGTTGATTAAGGAGTGTTGGGTATGACCAAAAATGCACTCCATGATATAAAAAATATTTTGAAGGTAGTTTGGGTATGTAACGACCCAAAATCAACAACAAGAAAACACATAAAGATAGAATAAAAAACAAAATTAATACTAAGGAGAGGAATTCATAAATCCCTAACCATCCTTATTAGACTAACTTATTTTTTAACAACCCCTAAGTTTCTCAAGAACTATACCACACAAGATTCCCCTCATGGAAGTCCCTTATGCGTAGGCATATCTTATGTTATGCACATAATTCCATCCATCTTATCATCCTTGATGAGCTAGGCTTACCACCTTCCATCATTAGAAGGTGTACACACATCTCCATATTCCACACAAGACATTATGTGTGGATATGCTACATGTACTACGAGTTAAGCTATCAATATTGTCCTCTGACAAGCTATCTTAACTCTGGTATGATCTTCTAAACCTAGTACCAATCTCCCTAAGGGGGTCTCAAGCCCTTAGGTTAACCTCTAAGTTCACCCTAGAACTTATTACTGAATTAGGTGAAAGTTAATCAAACAAGAATATAAAGAATGGGTCTAGATACTAAATCTAACAAAACATGAATCATTAAACAAGCAAAGATAATTGAAACATAAATAAATGATTAAAGGATAACATGCAATAGAAAGGATATAAATACAATCACATTCAATACTAAAATACAAAGTGCTAATCACATTTTTCATTTATCATATAAGTATGTATGGTAAACCCCATACCTTCAAACAATACTTTACATCAATTTCATCGGGGAAATCTCCCCATAAATCTAATCTATTGCATAATTAAGCAAGATGTAAGGTAGAGAGCAAACTTGTGCATTGGTCCATCTTATGACTTTGGTCCTCCCGCTCTTCCATCGATCAAGTGAGGATGATAGGGGATCAGGACACTCATGGATCAGGATAGACATGCTTCTAAATGCATTTGTTTATTTTATTGCCAAATTGCAACTATACAAATAACCCAAGCAATTCAACTTTCCAATGCATAGTTGACATCATAGAAACTACTCTTTCTATTTCCCCTCTCATCTACTCATGAGAGTTATTCAACCATGCATCAAGCCATATGCTCTACTTGCAATAAATGGTCTAACCCTTACTTAACAATTAAAGTCCCATACCCTTAATTGCTAAATAATTTAGGTTTACACATATCATTCAATTAAAGCCAACTACTTTAATCTTCAAATAAACCTTTTTCTTCATTTCATAAATTAAATTCCCATACCCTTAATTTACAAAACAAACCATATTTCACATTCATTATCCAATTAAAGCCAACTACTTTATCTTCAGTAACCTTTTCTTTTTTCATAAATTAAAGTCCCATACCCTTAATTTACAAAACAAACCATATTTCACATTCATTATCCAATTAAAGCCAACTACTTTAATCTTAAAATAAACCTTTTTCTTAATTTCATAAATTAAAGTCCCATACCCTTAATTTACAAAACAAACCATATTTCACATTCATTATCCAATTAAACCCAACTACTTTAATCTTCAAATAAACCTTTTTCTTCGTTTCATAAATTAAAGTCCCATACCCTTAATTTACAAAATAAACCATATTTCACATTCATTATCCAATTAAACCCAACTACTTTAATCTTCAAATAAACCTTTTTCTTCATTTCATAAATTAAAGTCCCATACCCTTAATCTACAAAACAAACCATATTTCACATTCATTATCCAATTTCTATTTTCCTTTAAATAATAAAATAACAACAAAGGTTCTTCCCTTTCATTACACATTAAATATAATGAAAAAACAACAAAGGTTCTGCCCTTTCATTACCCATTTAAATATAATGAGTTAACCACAAAGATTTTACCCTTTCATTACCCATTAAATATAATGAAATAACATCAATGGTTCTTCCCTTCATTACCCATTAAATATAATGAAATAACAACAAAGGTTCTGCCCTTTCATTACCCATTAAATATAATGAAATAACAACAAAGGTTCTACCCTTTCATTACCCATTAAATATTACCATTAACTATAATGAAATAACAACAAAGGTTCTACCCTTTCATTACCCATTAAATATAATGAAATAACAACAAAGGTTCTACCCTTTCATTACCCATTAAATATAATGAAATAACATCAATGGTTCTTCCCTTCATTACCCATTAAATATAATGAAATAACAACAAAGGTTCTACCCTTTCATTACCCATTAAATATTACCATTAAATATAATGAAATAACATCAATGGTTCTGCCCTTTCATTACCCATTAAATATAATGAAATAACAACAAAGGTTCTTCCCTTTCATTACCCATTAAATATAATGAAATAACAACAAAGGTTCTACCCTTTCATTACCCATTAAATATTGCCATTAAATATAATGAAATAACAACAAATATTCTACCCTTTCATTACCCATTAAATATAATGAAATAACAACAAAGGTTCTACCAAACCAAGCATGGCTTGATTGCCTTCCTACGTGAAGATTGACCAACAACCAAGACTCTCGTGGAGGAAGAACAAAATGCCAAGAAGGGAGTATTCAACACAGAGGCGACAATCACTACAGAGATGGATCACCCCATGACAACCCAAATGCAGGTGAAATACTTAGGAGGGAGTTACCCTAGATACCAACATCAACCACAATGTGGATGCATTGATTAACGCTACCGTAGCCAACAACACTACATAGTCAGACCCGAAAGTGGTTACCTAAGATGGTTGGGATCCTATTACAAACACAACACGACTATGATAGTAAAAGAGGAGGGGTGTCCCTACAACAAACAAATAACTACCTTGGTGTTATCCTAACCTTAGCACTATCTAAACCTGTGATAGGCCATCCTTTAGAGTAATGGTCATGGCGATGAGTGTGGGATAGTACAACCTACCAACTATGCATACGAGGATACTACCAAATATCAAGACTACAATGCTTCTATAACCAAATAACCACCCATACATGGGTGTTACCAAAGACCAACTGACTACATGCAATTAACAAGATCGTAGAGGTGCGGTGCTTATTGCACGATCGAGGAGGTTAAACATGGCTACAAGCCCTCATGGTTTCATATTGCTAATAGGTGGTAAACAAAGGTTCACCTCTCAAAACTTAGCACTACAAGATTTAAGGAAGGATCTACCATAGCTTCTAAAGAAGTTGACGTAAACCAACAAAATCCCACAACCCGATGACATTTAAAACCAGAGAAAGGAAAACATAATACACCTATTATTTGTTAAATGCTATCGTGAGTCCAACCTGGTATTTTTTTGTCGTTGGCTATCTGGGTTACTCCAGAAGATGTCATCACCCACTTCCTTTGCACTCTACACTTCTCTCCCACTTCCTTCATGCTCTCCCTCCAATAGCCTTCTTTCCAACTGCATCCTCTCTCTCTCCTATCCAATCACATCCTCTCTCCTCGGCTACCATCCCCTACATACCTGCCTTAACTCTCCATCAACATTCATCAGGCGGTAGGGGTGAACATCATCTCCTCCCTTTGTTCAAGTCATCTGTCATTACAAATACATCCCTTCGCACAAGTGGTCTGATCAGATCTCTTAAGGTGATCCATCCCATCCTTAGAAGGGGTCTTCTCACATTTAAACCAATAATGACTAGCTATTCAAATTAATCATGCTCCACATCAATTCGACTTAAATACAGTCTATAGCCATTCACTTTAATAGGTTTCTTCTATTTCTTAGTATAAAAAACCAAAGTTTTCTAGAATAAATCATATTTTATTTAAGATGAAAGCTTTTATTTTTTTTGGTAAGTAACAGTATATTTACAGCGGGTTTTTTGTTGAAGGATCCCAAAACCTTAGTTACATAGGAAGCCGTGGCTACAATTGTGAGTAAAAACTGGGGCTACGCCCTTGGGCAATAGTCCAGGGCCCAGGGCCCTAGTGCCTACAAAAAGACAGACTAGCTATGAGACCAGCACTACAAACTTTGGTCTGTGGCCACAAAAACATGGAAAAACCGCAAAACAATAAATGCCAAAAATGCAAAAACCTACTCGTTGTCGCTTCGGGAGGCCCTATGGTCGGGCCTGGCCTGGACGGGGCCCGACTTGACAGAGTAGCTCCTCTCCCTATCAGGGCCATTTCCCAGCCTACGACGGGTTCGACCAAGGCATTGGCCACTGAGGAAGCTGCTTTGGGAGCCAATCGAAATGTCAAGGAAGGCCCTGGTCGTCAAATTTTGCATCTTGCTAACGGAGTCAGAACTAACTTCGGTGGCCTTCGGGACCTCCACCTTGGCCTTCATGGAGCTGCCAGTAGCCCTGCTACTACCTAGGGCCAGGCCTTTGCAACTTGAGCAGGAGTCGGGGCCCCACCTGGGCCCTGAACTAGAGTTCTGCATTTTCGGATGGGCCAGCGCATTTTTGGGGAAGGGGAGCCTTCAGGGGAGGGGGTCTCCTTGGATTTGGAAGCTGCAGGGGAAGCACGGGGCACGACCACACATCTTCAGGGCCCTGAAATGGGGCAGGCTAAGCACCTGGGCCCTCATCGCTGCTGGAATTGTCTTGCGATACTATTTGAGCCAGAGCTTCAGGGAAGTTCGTGGTCCAGGTAGTGAAATCTTCTGATGCGGTGGCCTGGTTGGCCATGAATTCGACTGCCCTGTTGCCTTATCTGTACACATGCCGAAGGGCATGATCAGGGAGCCCTTGGATAATGGTGTGGACTTCCCGGATGGAGTTGTGAATGCACCAAGAGCAACTTCCCAGGATGCGGGTAGCTTTGATTATAACTTGGGAATCGCCCTCGATGATGACTTTTAGGGCAAACTCCTTGAGGGTAGTCAGCCCGCTGAGGATAGCTACTACTTTGGAAAAAATTTTGGTCTGGATGCCAAGCGGAGCAACGTACGCCAATATTAGGGCCCTGTGACTGTCGCGGATGACCCCTCCCGCACCCGAGGGCCCAATATTTCCTTTAGAAGCTCCATCAAAGTTAATTTTGACCCATCCGGGAGGGGGGCAGTCCACCTGGTCGTAGAACTGCGAGAGGGGGGGGTCAGGAGGGGGAAGCTAAATTTTGAGGGAGGATAGGAGGGTGGCCTTGCCCAGCCGCCGGGGTGCCTCAGTCAAGGGGATGGATCAGGAATTCTCAAGGGCAAAGGTCACTACCTTGGTCGCTATCCACTGGGGGAAGAGGGTCGGGGAGGAGAAGGCTCTGCTATTGTGCTCTAGTCAGATTTGCCAAAGCATATGAGGAAGGGGTGGTTATGATAGTATTTTCTACGCACGATGCTGACCCACTCATCAGGGGTATTGGTGTGCACCTTCCAGGCATGTTTGGACAAGAGGGCCTTGTTCATGAGGACCACCCACCTGAGCCCAATCCCTCCCTCACATTTGGGGTGGCAGACCAGGGGCCAGGAGACCAGGGGAATCCTCTTCTTATCTTTGTTGCCCAACCAGAGAAATATTTTCTGAATTTGTTCGATGTGAGCTACAATAGATGTCAGGATTCTAAAGACCGACATGAAATATATAGGAATGCTTTGTAGGACTGCCGCCAAGATGGTGGCTCTGTCAGCCTACGAGAGGAGGTGACCTTTATAGGAGGCCAGCTTCCTCTGAATTCGCTCAATCACCCAGCCCCACAGGGCCTTGGAGGATGCACCTATGAACAGGGGAAGCCCGAGGTAAGAGGAGGGAAGGGAACCAAGGGTGCAGCCCAATATCCGCCCGATTCTGATCTGCCTAGCCAAGGGAGTATGGATGAAGAAAATCTTGCTTTTTTGGAGGTTGATTTTTTGCCTAGCCGCCTCCTCATACAGGGTCAAGATACGCTTGAGGGTCTTGGCTTGAGGGATTGAGGTAGAGGTGGCGAGGATGGTGTCATCCATGAACTGTTGGTGGGACATAGGGGGTAGGCCCAGCGTAGGCCTGATGGTCGAAATGAGACCATGGGTCATAGCGCTCGAGATGGTACACCCCAGGGCCTCAGACAGGATGATGAAGAGGATCGGGGACAGGGGGTCACCTTGGCGGAGGCCTCTGGAACTGGGGAAGAACCCGATAGGGGAACCGTTTATGAGGATGGAGAACCATGGGGAGGACACGCAGTTGTTGATGAGCCTGACCCAGGAGGGGTGGAACCCAAACTTAAGGAGGACCTTGGACAGGAAAGCCCATTCAACCCTGTCAAAGGCCTTGTTCATATCCAGCTTGAGCAGAAAGGAGGATTTTTTGGATAGGACGGCCAAGTGAATGACCTCGTGCATGATTATAACACTGTCTGTGATTAGTCTACCTTTGATCGAGCTACCCTAACAGGGGGCAATAATTAGGGGAAGGATATCCTTAATGCGGGAGGCCATGGATTTAGTCAGGATTTTATATAGGACATTGCACAAGCTGATGGGGAAAAAATCCGAGAGGGATCTGGCTGCCTGGGTCTTGGAGATGAGGGCTATGAAAGTGGAATTGATACCTCTAGGGATGGAGCTGGCAGTCTTCAGGTCCTGAATGGCTGCACACACTTCTTGCCCGATGATGTTCCAAAAATATAGGAAGAATCAGGGGGGGAATCCGTCCGAGCCCGGGGCTGCCTCAGCCTTCATGGAAAAAGTGGCAGCATGGATTTCAGAATCAGACAAGGGCTGCATAAGCATCTCATTTTCCATGGTCGAGATGGAAGAAGGAATGTGTTCCAAAAGGGATTCAGCTGCTTCTCGGGACATGGGGGGGCTGTCACCCAGGAGCTCCTGGGAGAAGTGGGTGGCTTCAGCCTGGATGTCCTCTTCTTCCTTGATGATTCTGCCATCATTGCCCACCAACTCAGCAATTCTTTTGGAACCCCTGTTCTTGAGAGTTGACGTGTGGAAGAAATTAGTGTTTGCATCACCATCTTGGAGCCACAGGGATCTCGACTTCTACCTCAAAAAGTTTTCTTCCCTGGCCAGAATGTTGTGATACTCACTAAGAGTAAGGTGTTCCTCTTCCCTGAGCCTCGGGTCTTGGGAGCCTACTTGAAATCTAGACTCGAGGTCTTCGAGATTATATTTAAGAATCGCTTTGTTTTCAAAGATATTACCGAACACCTCCTTATTCCAAACCTTGAATTTCTCTTTGAGGTGTCTCAGCTTGTGAGAAACTTGTTCAGAGGGGCGTCCAGGGACTGGGGGAGCCCACCAATGGCCTACCTAGTCCCAAAAGTCAGGGTGATGTAGCCACATGGACTCGAACTGAAAAGACCTCTTTGGGGAGGGACGATGGTCAGTTTTGAGGAGGAAGGGGTTGTGATCAGACTCAATTTTTGGGATGGCCAATAGGGTGGCATCGGCAAACATGGGAAGGGCTTCCTTGGACAAGAAAACTCTATCTAGTCTAACCTGTATATGATTTGCTCTCGCTCTTCTATTGGACCAAGTGAACCTGGCTCCTTTCAGATTGACGTCCATGAGCTCATTGAGGGCGGTAAAGGCTCCAATGTCCTCCATGCTCTTGCCCTGAACCGCTATGCCCCCACTTTTATCAGAAAGGAACAGGGGGTTGTTGAAGTCCCCAGCTAGAATCCAAGGTAGGGGGGCAAAGGCTTCTCTCATCAAGCTAATCTCCTTCCATAAGGCTACTTTCTCGATGGGGTTGTTAGGAGTGTAGACGTTGGACAAAATCCACGAGCGCCTTGACTTCACGCAATGGACCAAAATGTTGATTATTCTGGGAGATGAAGATATAAGTCTTCCCTCAAAATATCGGGGGTCCCACATGCACAACAAACCCCCGACTAATCCGACCGCCTTGGTAGACAGGGACTCACAATTGTGCCAGGTAGCTTGGGCTACATGCTGGGCAGCAGCGTCATCTATTTTGGTCTCTTGAAGAAGGAGGAAGGAAGGGTGGTGATCCCTGTGAAGTTGGCCAAGGATCCTTTCTTAGCCCCCTGATATTCTAGGTGATGAGATTCATTTGACACCCTTGTGGGGTCACTTGCCCCCCTTCCCTTCTTGAGCAGGGGGTTTGGATCGGATGGCATCCATCTTGGAGAAGCTTGCGCCAATGTTAGAGAGAGTTGCCTAGGAGCCATTGGCTATGTCATCTTCAATGAACCTTGTTCATTGGTCACCCAGGGTGGGCCGCCCTCTTTTGATTTTGCTGCCAAAGTCTGTGGAAAAAGTCCTACTCCGAGTCATCTTGGGGCTAACTTCATTGGGCCTGGATGGAGAACTAGCTTTGATCTCTTCATCTGACCTCTCAGATCCGCACTCCAAGGGAGGAAGCCCAGTAGGGATCAGTGGGAGGGGTTGGGGGGGTCAAGGGGGGGATAGCGGGAGTGGGGGGTGAGAAGGGGGCCCCAAAAAAGGTGGGAGTTGGCGGGGAAAGGATCTCAGGCAGCTCGCATACCTAGAGGGAGGTGCAAGCAGGGGCCTGCAGGGCAGGATTCAAAGCAGGCAGGGAGGGAGAACCTGGGATCGGGGCCCCGAAATATGACCCATGGGAGGGAGCAACGGAAGGGGAAACCTAGGGGAGACCATCCTACAGATATGGATCCACATGAGAGTCCTTTGGGACAGGAAGGGGAGTCTCCTTGCTGGTCCAGGCCTGGGATCTGTGGCCATCAGAGGGGGCCCTCGAGATGGGGCCCAACCTGATTAGGAAGTGAGATTGGGGACAGGGCCATTAGCCTTTTTGGAAATTGGGCATTGGTGGGGGAGGTGGCCCTGAGTGCAATAGGTGGGGTAGAAGGCAGGTTTTTTTTCGTAGATCAGGGGCTGGCGCCACTAGGACCCAGACGATATGGTCATCGAAGAGGGGAGTTCAGATTCGATATTGGCATTGACTTAAAATTTGGCATGCACCATACGGGATCCTGCCTTAGTAGGGGGGTTAAAAGCCACCAGGTCCCCGATCGACTGAGCAATGAGTCTTAGGACGTCTTCGTGCCACAGGTGAAAGGGAAGGTCTGGGAGACGAACCCATACCGGGGTGAAATTGATACTTTGGGTGCTGGGGTGGAAGTCATCTCCATAACGCCTAAGGAAGAGGCTTTTATGCCCTAGAAACCAGGGCCCGCCTGACAGGATCTTTTTGGCATCCTCACTGTTATTTAACTTGATGATGAAGAAACCCTTGGTCAAGGCAACCAGTTGAATATGCATGGACACCTTCCATTTGGTAGCCACCCATCTGTGGATGGTTTCCATGTCTGGGCACCCTCCCAAGAATTTCCCTACTAGGGAGGCAGAGGAACCAGCTACCAAGGAGGCGTAGACCTCCTCCTGAATAGAAATGTGGGTGCCCTCGAGGGAAATCCCTAACCCCAGGGCCCGAGAAGGGGCCCTAGTGCCCGCAAAGATCTGCTAATAGGAGGGTTTGTTCCCTCTTGAGACAGAGCCATGCCCAGGATCAGGGGGCTTTTTCCCTAGGCCTGTGCTCGCATCGAGGCTGGCCTAGGGGCCAGGGCCCAATATGTCATCCCCACCCTAGCCGCCAATAATATTAGGTGCAGAGCCATCCTCTGGGCCCGTCGAGGGTCCTGCTAGCCCAGGATCGGGCCCTGACGTGCCTGACCCCGATCCTGATCCTTATCCCACCCAAAAACCTGCATTATTCTTTGAGCCTATCCCCAACCCTGCTTCTGTACCTGCTCCTGCTCCTGCTCCTGCTCTCGCTCCCACCATCTTCATCGTCAATCCAATTCCTAGATGAAAGCTTTTATAACCATAATATAAATCACTCATTTGTTTAAAATGAGATCCCTTTACTAATTTTAATTAAATTAACTATTTAGTTAAAATAATAATTATTTATTTAGAATAATAATCTTTTACCATTCGATGTGACTGTCCATGTGGAGAGGCTCTGTAGGTGACTTCCTATGGAAGTCATGTTCCACTTTCCTGCATCCCTTCCATGGCCCTGTCCCAGGTCCTTGATCCTTTTCCAGCTTCCCTGGCACATCATTTTCCCATCCTTTTAGGCTAGAAGGTGTTGCAGACTATCTCCTTTTGGGGTGGAGATCATTGTTCCATTGTTCTATTTCCTTGCCCTATGATGGGAAAACTTGTGTTCCACCTTTGCTCCACTGTCCTACCTTTTTCTCTAGTGTCTGGGTTCTAGGTTGGGGTTGGGTTTTTTTTCCTGGGACTCTTGTTGGTTTTTCTCAGGTTGTTTTTGGAAGTCTTCTTGACATCTGCTCATTGAGGATCTTCAGTGGTGAATGGCTGGGTCTAAGGAATTCTGGCTTCTTGAGCAATTTTGCACAACATCCTTTTGGTCAGAGGAGGGACCACGTGCTTGATACTGTGACTCTGCTCTTTGGATTCGAGGTGGTGGATCTTGTAGGATTTTAGTTTCTTTCATGGCTTTGCAGCCTCTGGTCTTTTTGTTGTTGAATCCTTGCAGGTTTTCCTCCTTGTTTCCTTGAAGCTGCTTTTGGTGGGTCTGAGGAATTATGGCTTCATGAGCAGTTTTGCACATCTTTTTGGATTTTGAGGGTTTCCCATGTGCTTTCTTCTGTGACTCAGATCTTTGGGTTTGAGGTGGTGGTTCCTACAGGATTTCAGTTCCTTTCATGGCTGGCAAGGGCCTCTATTTTTCTTGTCACTGATTCCTTACGGGACTTCCTCTTCTATGGCCCTGAAGCTATTGAAGGTTGTCTAGGATGCATGGTTGCTATTTTCTATTTTGTGCTTTAACGCCTGCAGTCATGCATCTTCGGGACTCCTTTCTCTTAAATTCTTGTGGAACTTTCCTGTCCTTTCCTTCAGAAGTGTTGTTCTACTACTGTTGCATCCTTTGTTGGGTAGGTGTTCTCAAAGGCTTCATTTTCTGATAAAGGACCCTATGGCCTAGGGTGTTCCTTTGTTGTTGAACCACTACAGTTCCATTTTATAGGATTTTGTTCCTTCTATGTTTCTGCTAGGGCTCCCCTACGTGGGATGCTTTTTTTCCTTCAGTTATGGTTTCTGGTTTTCCCGCCCTTGGGTTGTTTCAATTTTTAATTTTATGGATTTGTTTCTTTTCCCGCCTTTGGGAAAGTTTCAAATTGTCATTTAGTGGTTGGGGTGGTTTAGCACTTTCTCCCACCCTTTGTGAGCTTCAAAATCTTTTTTTGTACCTTTTGATTCAAATTTGGTTTCTGGCGGGCCTTCCCTTCCTACCCATTTTTCCTTTGGTGCAATGGAAGACGTTTTCCTCTGGCGCAAAGGAAAGCGCCTTCCTCTGGTGCAAAGGATGGCACCTTCCTTTTTGGTCCTATTGTGTGCTCCTTATTTGTTCCTTTTTGTTGTCCTTGCCTTGATTTAATCTGATGTACTTTGATGCAATCTGTTCCATTGTAATCAGGTTTTGGGATCCTTGACAAAAACCCACTTTTAATCTACCAAAAAAAATAAGCTTTTACCATTCAATTTAGATTGACTATTCATTTAAGAATGTTTTTTTTATATTTATTATTTCAATAAATCACTTATTTATTTAAAATGATATATTTTTGTTAATTAAATAAATCAACTATTTATTTAAAATGATATATTTTACTAATTAAATAAATCAACTATTTATTTAAAAAAATGATATCATATTACTAATTAAATAAATCAGCTATTTATTTAAAAATTATATCTTTTACTAATTAAATAAATCAACTATTTATTTAAAAATGATATCTTTTACTAATTAAATAAATCACTATTTATTTAAAAACAATATCCCTTTTTTATATATATACTATTTACCAAACATACAAGGAGTTATGAAGACAACCCATTCATTCATAGCTCACAGATTATTAAGGCAAATAGTATTGAAGTAAAAGACAATCATGCATGTGCAACAAACAAAAAGGGAGTCTTTCCATCAATCTAGTCACTTGTCTCAGCATCTAGAAGTTACGATAGCTACTAGGCCATCAGTTTAGGGCTCAAGGTGGCTAGTTATTGATGATTATCCCTAACTAAATGAATGCCTATATGAAGGAATCTATTCGTGTTACCTTCAAGTTGCCTTGTCATCATTTCCCTAACCTCAAGTAACCTCATCTTCGATGGATGACTCAACTTCTTCCACTTACAAGTGCATCGGATCCTACACATTGGTAATTCGTTAGCAGTATCATACTCTTCAATATCTAATAATATTGCATAGCTACATAATTACACAAAATCAAGTATTAAAGCATCATCAGTTAATACATTATTTTTTCCATATTTAAAGGTCCATTGGGGAGGGTCATGACAGGGTAAAGCATAAATTTAGAGCATCATAGGTTAGAGTATACCTTTACAAAATAGAAAAATAATACTTCTACTAGATTTGACTCAAAAAGAGCTTTCCAAAAAGTATATCCAAGACTTTACTTGGGAAATGATAAGTGACTCAAAAAGCAAGAAAATAAAAGAATTTTGGGAAAAAATAAAGAGGAAAGTGATTTGCTTCCATGTAAAATCTATGATAAAATTATGCATCATTCCTCCAAGTGGAATATTTTGAGACTATTCTTCAAAATATTTTAATGTTTTAAAATTTTGTATTACATTTTACATTTGAGAGAAATGAAATATAAGGTAATGAATATTCTCCCCACAATGTATGTGGGATAAAATATTTAAAGGTAAACAAGAAGTAACATATTCTTCGTCTAGGCATGATGGAGATATATGATCCATATGTAAATATAGTGGCTAGGTGTAGGCACCATGCAGGCATAGGCAATGAAAAATACAGTTTCTATTAGATGACACATGTTGTTCTATGAGCTGCATACTCTAAGTAGCTAGCCATCCATTATACCACCACATATCCTCCACATGGTTGATGATACCTCAATGTAATAAGCATATATATCATCAAGTCCAATAATAGCACCAAAGAACATATGGAAATATGTATGCAAACAATGGCCATATGGGTCATGGTTTTTGCACCATAAGTTTAGTCCATGCAGTGTGCTATAGGAGAAGATGCATGCATAATTAGTACATAGGAAGAAGCATGGGGACATGTTGGATGAGTTCACAGGTAGAAAGAAATATGGCCTATGCATAGGCAATGTTGTTGGGAGACATCGTAGTCAATATCAAAGTGGTGTACAATGGCATGAACATTGGGGAATGTTATGGAAGGAAACTATTGCTAGAGGGTCTAGATGTGGTGATGGTCATGTGAGTAGGAAAAAGTGAAAAACTGCACCATAGAGGCTAAGTAGAGTAGCAAGGTAGAGTTGGGAGGCTATTTGAAGCATTTTTGGCAACCATGGTCGATAAAGACACCATTAAAAAATACAAGCATTGTCACGATGTCAAATCTAGACACAAAATTTTTGAAGTTGTATAGTGATAAGAGCACAATGGTCATGGGACCAAATCACATTGAAAAAACTAAGTATTGATTGTAGTAAGCATATTAGTGACTTGGCAATCGAAAATACCTATGTAACAAAAAATGTAAGATTTCTTGCAGGCAGCAACACACATTCCATCATTCAAATATAGGTGTAGATGAAAACTTCTAGTGCATTACAAGGAGGCCCTTCTTCAAGCCAGTAGATGATGTTGAAGATATCCTTAGATTTTATTTGAATATAAATAAGATCATATCACGTCGACATGGAAATGTTAAATGAGTAGATGCACTTGTAGTTGTTTGTAGATGTTGAAACATAATCTATGATTTGGTTAGCTTGTAGGCAAAGACACACAATGTGAGAAATTTCATCATATTACGAGGAAAATTATAGTGGGGTTCATAGGTGGCTTGACAAAATCATAGATTTTGTAAGCCATTGCATGATGTGCATTTCAAAATCAAGGACATCACCACATAGGATGTCCTAAGCCCAATGATTTTCTTTATGTTAGTATGTTGGTAAATTAAATGACATGGAAGAAGAAAAATGTGGGAAGGAGACTTGAATATCCAATAAAGAGATTGGTCATTTGTGGGGCCATGAAGGGAAGGTGTAGAATGTGTCACTGCATTGTGCTACATCGATATCTAAGGGTCTACATCAGCAATAAACTAGAGCAATAACCATATCTATGGAAATAGTGTGGCATTGAGGATATGTCTTACCTGGTTTGAAACATATTCTATGTGAGGTTCAGTAAGCTATTACCAAATCCATATATTTGGATCCATGTATCTGCTGGGATAATGGAATCTGGATTAACTATAGCTCGATTGTCTATAAGAAAGATGCACATAATTGGAAATTTATGTCATTACATGCATCCTAGTTTGGTGAGAGATGAACCAGGTGATAACAATTAATTATTAATATATATTTGCCTCTTTACGCACATATTTTTCATAGGTAGGTGAATGGAATGCATAAAAAATGTAGCAGTGTACAAACTGGTACATAGAAAATATCCCAATTTTATCAACGAAATATCGAGTAATGATATTGATGCCAAATATTAATATGTCCTAGGTGGAAATAAATGGAATAAAGGATGCCCAATATGGGCCAAAACAAAGGTATATTTTTGCATGCCATAAGGCCAATAATAAACAAATTAGGTAAATTCCTCTTTGAATTGCATAATTTAGTTGTAGAGGGATAAAATGAATCTCCATTAGAGAAATTCCTCCTCAAAAGGTAGGTTCGACCTGCTCTAATACCACTAATGTTGTTCTAAGTCATGAAACCAATAATTCATCAAACTAGTGATCTATCAAATTCCTATGTTTTGTTGGACTACCCACTAGCAAAGGGGATTAGAGGCCTAAAAGTGACATTTTTATCATTTTTTTGTAAACTACAATGGTAGAAAATTGTTACTTAGGGTGAAAAAGATAAAATCCTTGACATAAATAAGATCCTAGATGTCTTTGTAAACATTTTTTGGCCATTTTAAGAAATACTGGAGCTATATTTTTTAGATATAAACCTTTTTATCATATGAATAGAAAATCGTGTCTGGTTATTCTGCTAAACTGTGCATCATTTTGTTGGGCCTCTTTGTGCATGAATGAATGGTGTTTGTGGTTATGCCTTTTTACCTGCCTTTTAGTTATCTTTTCTATTGGATTCATACTTATTGGATGAAATTTAACTAATGTTATTAGTTTTTCTTTGAATGGTAAAAATAATCAAATAAGAGCCTTGCTCTAATCTTTGATCATATTTTATTTTCTTGTAATTTATTTTATTTCTTGCACCTTTACCTCCCATATTTCATTTCCTACATTTATTTTAGTAAGAATAGCATAGGTTACTAGTTATTTGGCTTAAATATAGAGGTTTAGAGGACCTAAACCTCCCCTTTTCCAAGGCATTGAACATGGGGTCATGAACATAATTTTGAAATAGTCATCCTCCAGGATCAATAATACAATATCACTAATATATTCTTAAAAGTTTTGGTTTTGATAAAAATTGGTATGGATAGGTTAAATTTTATTGTAACACTTTAAAATATTCTACTTTGATAAATGGATTCCCTAATGAATACTTCAAATCATCTTATTGTCTCCATAAGGTTGACCCATTACTTGCTTGTCTATTGATTTTTATTTATGACTAGATCTAAGTACAATATCCCTAACATACTCAAATATTTTAGTTTTGATCACGACTAGTATGGTAGACTAGATGTTCTTATAGCACTTAAAAATATTTTATCCTAACAAATGGATACTTTGAATTTCATCTCTAATTTGTTGGTGAAACTCTTGTTTTATATCATCCTTTGGTCAACGGGGCCATGGAATGTAAATTAATACTATTATGTTATGATAATGGTATGAGATAGCTAGTTAATATCCAAAATAATGTTTTATTTTTTTGTCAATGTTGCTCTTGATTTACGCTCAATTTTCACAATGATTTTATATTTTAAATTTATAAAATTACCACCAATGCATCTAGATATTTTCTTGTTTGATAAAAAAATAAGATTTGGGACTTATTTTTTGATAGAGCAAAGTCTTGTTAGGGTGGTTGAAAAGATAAGTTCTTAATTATGATTAGAATACTATAATTTACAAATGTCACATTGCAATCTATTTGTAAGTATTATATCACTTTCATTGGAAAGGATGTGAGGACATGAGGTTTTTATTTTTTCATAGTATCATATATCATAGGAAAATATATTTTACGGGCATGCTTGTGAAATTATTATTTATGAGTTTAACATAATGGAAAAAACTTAGATATTATATGAAACTTAAATAAAGAGTTAGGACAAACGTTACTATAAAATATGTAGGCTCTCTAGGTGTAGTTAAATTATAATAAAATGAACCTAACTTAGGGATAACACATGGAATTTCATATAAAATAATTTTTGCCTTTTTAAAAAATATTTAGATCATCCTTTTAAGGGGACTCTATATTTGTAAAAAGTGCACTAACAACTAAATTTGTGAGCGACGGAGAATCTCATCCTCTTATTTATAGGATAGGGGTGGGCTAACGTTGCTAGTCCTTGGGTAGGATGATAGTGATTCATATTTTCCAGTGGTTTTTATTCCCTTTCTTCACCCATTTCTCTCATTTCTACCAACTTCATTAATGTTTTTGCTTGGTAGCATTACTAAAACCTCAAAATAAGGATTAAGGTATATTTTGATACACATCACCCAAAGTGCATATACCCTGAAATTAATAATTCCAATACTACCACTTTAAGTGGAGAGATAATTTGTTAGATAATATTTTGGGTTTTTTATACATAGTTGGGATTATAAAAAAAAATTATACCTAGGGATCGAACAACACATTATTTGGATAAACAATTTTTATTTCATGACCCTAAAAGTGAAGAAAATTAGTCATTGGCTCCAAAAGGAAAGTTGTTTCATTTCATCCACTCCAAATACCCATTTCACCTCCTCATTTACTTACCATACTTCACTAATTGATAATTATTACTACTAACATTACTCTCAAACTTTTTCACTTTGTTGCTTCTATGAAAAATGACCTTTTTGCTCTCTTTCTCTCTCTTTTGCCCTTAATAATTAGTTCACTACCTTTCATGGATGAGGATAGGATTCTCTACTATGATTTGAATCTAAAGGTCATTGATTTTCATTTGAGGGCTAGTTTCCAAGGCATGTCAAACCTATGCATATATTCCAAGTGTGATCTCTCATTACTATGGTGATATAGCAAGCAAGATATGGTAGAAATCAGTGATTTACTATGACTATACCATTAATGATATGGTTCTTGATGCCCTAGTTTTCAATTAGTCTATATTTACTACATTAATATTATCCCTAGTCTTGGATTTCTTATGGATAATCTTAGTGTAATTCATTCTTGAATGCTACATTTTGATTATGCTTGGATTAAGATAGCTTTTAGCTCTAATTATTAATTTACTATTATATTATATTTAGTTTAATCTCATTTTTTTTATCTTGTATTAATTCAAGTATTTCTATGAAATATCCCATTTTCCTTGCAAACATTTTGGCAAACCCGACATGAATCCACCTTTTGAGGTTTGTCTTTTCTTTTTCCATCCCCTAAGGTTTACTAGGTTTATCGTTGTAGGTTTTATGTTAACTACCACTTTTTATTCTAATATGAATAATCCTATCATATTTTTTCTCTTTCTCTTAGATTTGCCTTGAAAATCTAATTTTGTTTGCTATGAAGGTTTTTTGTAGTTTTTTTGCTTAAGTGTAGAAATTATAGAAAAACCCTAAATGCTCGAGTAAATTTTTTCTTACCCTTAGTTTATTTCAAGGGTATTTTAATGACTACTAGGTCTAAGAAGAATCAAATTCTAGAGTGCTTAGAAATAGAAGAGGATCTTCCATTGTTTATCCTCCATAAAATATTATTGTTCATTATTTTATGCTTGATCATGATAATAACCTCTAAATTAAGGATTGGACTAATAGAGATATTGATATTAAAAAGAAAAATACCCCAATATTAAATTTTATAAACCTTATAGATCTACCATAGGGTCTCAAAAAGTGTTAGAAGCATCTATTTTAGTTAGTGATGTTGAATGTCATGTTGAACCTGGATCATCCCTTAATGAAGAAATCATGGCAAAACCAAGATTACCACTTAATGTGGAGGTCATGGTAAATAAAACATGGACACAAATGATACACATAGAACACTCTTCCCCAAAATCCAATACTAATTATGAGCCTCATGATGAAATATTAGTTATGTACATGAACACCCTTAATAAATCTTTAAATTACCAACTAGATAATCATAGGCATGATATTGAAAAGCAAATGGAGGCTTCTAGAAGGAAAATATCCAATAAAATACAAGATATGATGACCAACCTTACTCATTTTTTAAATCTATAAGGAATCCTATAGTACAAGTTATAATTCCTTCTTTAATCTTGAACCCTACTGCTCCTTCTCCTTCTCCTTCCCCGACTATACCTGGGAAGTATTTGCTTGCATCTATTGATCATACTTTGAGGAATTATAAATGTTAATATCTAGCCTCTAATTTGAAAGCTAGAGATATGTTCAATAATATTCCTAAGTTCTATGATTGTCTAAATAAAGCCCAAATATTTATTGTTAAGTTCATAGTATATTATAGGGATTGGCTACATAATGAAAAAAATTTACTGAAATTGATGACTAGGGATTTGGTATAAAATGATCTTGATTGGTTTGCATCCTTACCTAAACACTATTGATTTCCTAGATACTTTTGTTAAAATTTTGAAACAATAATTTGATGATGACATGACCCTAATAGAAGCAATGGATGTTTTTGTAGACATAAAATAAGACCCTAATAAATTTGTTATAGATTTCCACAAAAGGTGCAAAGGACTTAAGTGTCATATGAATATAAATTTAATTGAAGAGGCTGTTATAATAATGTTTGTAAATAATATTAGGCCCTTTTTTCAAGCTAATATCTAGGAACATAACCCTTATGATTTTCCTTTCCTTGACAAAGTTGTACATTTTTTTAAGATCCTTGAATATTATAAAAATAAAGATGGCCAAAAATCCTAAAAACCTAAAAAATCTAACAAGAATGTTGTAGGGCATGGGGTTTTAAATGTAGCTATCCAAGATATTTATCGTAAGTTAGATATAATCAGGGTTCCTATGCATATGTTAAACAAATTTAGGGGTGGTCCAAAACATGAGAATATGATGCCTTAATGGGTATATGAAGATATTCTCAAAATATGTCCACCAACTTAGCATAAGAATTATCATATCAATGATAGGTTTGAAGCACCTATATAGCATGATCCTAACAAAGTCTAATTTTTACATGGAACTTATGTTCATGATAATTCTACTTGAATAGACTTTTGTAAATTATGCCTTAAGCAATCTCATGGTCCTAACTTTAGAATTAATCAAGTCAACAACAATAAGATTAGTTTATTTCATGAAAAGGAAAAGAGTCTCTAGAAAAGGTTTAAACATCCACGCAATATAATGTTAGGTATCAATAACACCCCATTACCTATCCATGAATAGAAAGTTTTCAATCAACAATAGGGAGAATCAAAATTGGGATCAAGGGTTTAATTAGGATGGACATCAAAGTTATCAAAATCAAGGATATAATTTTAATCAAGGAAACTAAGGAGAGGGTCAAAATCATCAAAATAAAAATGGTAATTACTCCCAAAATCAAAATCCTATACCTAGCACTTCCTAGAATGCCTCTCAACTTAACCAAGTATTTTTCCAACCTAGACTAAATGGAGAATATATTTGTAGTCAACCTAATGTATCTAGAGATGCAAAGAGAAACAATTTCATTCTTAGAACAATAAATTTTTTATATTACTAGGAATGCACCTCATTACAAAAATAAGCAATATTATAAATAATAAATATAAAATAAGGATAAAGAAAAAGATTTTTTCTAGGCTACAACTAATCTTGTCATTATTGATAAAATTCCAAACTCTCCTTTGGTCATATGGGAACTTGCCACAAACATAGAAATATAGAAAAAAAGTAGAAAACATTCTTGAGAAGGCCTCAACCTAGTCTATGAAACCTATCATTCCTAAAAGTATCAAAATACCAATAATACCACTTAAAGTGATTATCTCATCTCCCATAGCAAAAAATTGATAAGAGATCAACCAACCTAAGGAATTTTTAATCAAAGTAGTCATGAGCAAGATAAAAGTGTACAACATTGTTGAAGAGTTGCATACAACCCCTTGCAAGATCCCATACTTGGAATTACTAGGATATATCCCTATCAATGACAAATATTAAGAGATTTACTAGAAAAAATGGAGGTACCCAGACCAATAATTGTTAACATCATGCCCAAAATTCTAGGGTATTATTAAGTGTAGTATATTAAATCACATAGATAAAACCTTTGTATTGATGCACATACTAGCCCTGATTTGGTTATAAATTTCCTTTGAAAAACATGATTGTTGTTGACTATTTATCAAGGTTTGATGACCCAAGTTTGAAGATAATAGTTATTTATAATAATATGATGGTTTTGAGGGCTTTGGTTGATTAAGGGAGTGGTACATGTGTTATGTCATTGTCCTTAACAAATAAACTAAAAATCCCTATAGAATGTATCCTTTCTACTAGAAGTCATTGCTATACGTACAATGGTAAGCCTCAAGATCCTATAGGTTGTATTTGGTTGCCAATTTTATCTAGGCATAAATAAGTGAAAGTGAAGTTTATGGTGTTTTAATTTTAGATCAACTATAACATATTATTAGGTAGAACTTGGAACAGTAAGATGAGAGCCATAGCTTCCTCTACTTATCAAGTGGTTAAGTATGCCTATGATGATAAATTTTTCACCATAGAGGGGGACTTAGACCCTTGGGGGCCTCATATTCTAAGACATAATAATTTTGTATTCCTTCTATGGATGAGACACATAATTTTTCAATCTATGAAAATGAGCCTTAGTGGACTTCTAGAATGATGAGGAAACTTAGACCTAGGGCTAATTATTTTTAGACCTAGGATAAATTCATTAGGACTTAGTCAGCTGAATAATCAACGTGAGTTGTTTGTTTCCTCCGTTGAATGGTCTAGGTCTAGGTGTTTTTGTTTTCGGCATTTTAGGGCTTGCAATTTTAGCCTTTCCGGATTTGTGTACATAAATCCTTGGAGCAGTTCATCATTTCTAGGATTACGATTTTCCTTTTGGGCTATTTAAGTCCTATGTTTGTTTTAATAAAATTAGCTTCATTTTAATTTCCATAACATTGGTATCAGAGCGTAGGAAATTTTTGGAGGTTTTGGGTTATTTCCAATCTCCAAAGTGTGGTTTGGATAGTTTTCCCCCACCTGCATTCCTGTTTGAAGCTCAGGAGAAGTTGCTGCAAATTTTTGCTGCCAATATTGCAAAAAAATTGCAAGCAATTTTCATTGATGATTTAAATTGTTGTTGACAACAAATGCAACAATAATATTTGTCGTCACTTGTACAAAAATTTGTTTTCATTTGGAGGGACCCATCAAATTGCGTGCAATGGCTGTATCAAACCTCTACGATTTGCATAGACCTTCCGGATGCCCATACCGTGACAAGTACAACGTGTGTGGCTTTCTTTTCAATGCTCTCTCGACACTATTTGCAAGAAATGTTGTACGATTTTTGAGAAAACCTGCGTCGCACGACTGCGTTGACCGCAGACCCTCCAGCAATTCTGTCGTGACGGATTTCAATGTATTCCAATGCTGATTGGGTGAGGAGCTTGCGGTTTGGTGCCCAACGCAGTGATATCCCTGCCGATTTGCGCTTGGAAAACCGCTACACTGCGGATCGTGACAGGCGACTGTCAGATCCTTGCTGCCTGCCTTCGCGTTCCAGCCATCCTGCCCCTCTGTCCTCTAGTTTTTGCCCAACCTTTCATATGATGCTAGTCTCGTCCCTCAATTGCGATTTTCCAGGAGAAGGCTTCTGATCTGGCGCCAAACGTTCTCAAAATTGTTGGTCGTTTTTCGATGCCGAACCTATTGCTCCGGACGACCACGCGCCAGATCTCTGATGCACGCGTAAGTTTTGGTAGGTATCACGAGAGACAACATACGTGTGTCTCTATTTGTGTTCGAACTCTGCACCTGTCGTCTTGTTTTTGGGGAAAAACAACTCCATCGGCTCGCTTGCCGGGAACCACTTCCTGACTGCGGTTAAACGACACCAAGACGCTGCGCAGGTTTTATTTTTCTGCGTACAGCATGGGTCGAGGAAAGTTCGAGGGTGCAACCACCGGCGATCGGAGAATTCGGGATGACGCACACCCATTTAATTGAAGATTCCCCTTTAATTAAAAAAAAAAATTACAACGTTCTGCTATGCGTCGCTCAGATTTAAAAAAAAAAAAATTAGAACGATTTCCTGTGTGTCGATTTCCTGTGTGGCGATTTCTGGCCACGACCAGATCTGTTGTGCGTAGACCGCGTGGACGTTGTTTGTGGACCAGCGCGGAAGGATCTACCTGCATAACGTTGCACTTTGCATTGTCTCGGTCGGCGTGCTGTCAACGCGTAGGGCCAGGTTTAACGGTGCCAGTTGACAATTTTTGGGTTTTCACGATTGAGGATTGTGGATGCAAACTGCCACGTCACGGCGTCCGGCACAACAGCCACCTGTTCCCACATTGAATCTACAGTGGTGATTTCCAAGCGTGCCCCGGTGGACGCGAATTCGCCGGTTGGACCAGCCACCAAACAGTGGTTTTACTTACCCTTTTGATTAGCCAAGCAAAACATTAATTTCGATTTAATTTCATAAAAAAAAAAAAAGGAAAATTCAATTAAAAAAAAAACTTTTGTCTTTTCCACCAAGTCAAATTTTGACTTTGTTTTTTAAAAGCATTGTGCAAATTTTTATTTTTGCCCTTCCATTGTACATTTGCAATTTTTGCAAATTAATTTGGGCACTTTTTATTTTGCACATTTTGTAATTTGTCTTTTTGTGACAATTTTTGCTGGCGATCACTCGGGGTCAAATGGCTTCCGAATTAGCCGATAAGTTGGCTCAAGTAACCCAACTTGTCAGCATTTTGGCTGATAAGGTTACTTCCAATGAAGTTCAACAACAATGTGAGGTTCCGGTTTACACTGGTTCGCGAGATCCCGAGGTCCTCAACAGTTGGATTTTGGACATGGACAGTTGGTTTGAGTATATCAAGATCGCAAAGGATCAGGAAGTTAACTTTGCAAAGTTGAAACTTTCTGGCATTGCCAAGGTCCTTGTCACTGATCGACAACGGACCCAAAATCCCATTGACACGTGGGATGAATTGCAAAGAGTATTGAAGAATAATTTTTATCCTTCAAACTATGCCACTGAGCTTGAGATCAAGTGGCTTCGTCTTCGACAAACCTCCAATATGACTGTTCATGATTATATTTTTCAATTTAGCAAGTTGCGGATTTTGAATTCTATACAGGATAATGCAGCACAACTTGTTAACAAATTCAAAAGTGGTTTGCAGGAGCCCATTTACAGGAAGATGAAATACAAGTTGATTGTAAACATTGACATGGCTTTCAATCAAGCCCTTCTTGCTGAGGAGGAAATGAGGGAGCAATCGCGTGGGACTCGCTCTTCTACGTCGGGAGGAAATCAGAAGGCTTCTCCTCAACCTTCCAAGGGAGCTAAATCTTCTTCTTCTCCTTCTCCCTCTTCTTCATCTTCCCCTTCTTCTTCACAAAAATCTTCTTCTTCTAAATCACCTTTGATTTGTAATTATTGTAAAAAGCCAGGGCATACTCAAAAGAGGTGTTTTAAGTTGCAAAATGTGAAGAAACAATCCCTAGTTGTAAAGCCTTCCAATGAGGACTCACAAGAAAGTCCCATTGAGGCTACAGGGGAACGTAAGCCTTATAAGGAATTGGCAGGGTTAAACAAATTGACCCTTATGAATACTTCACAAGGTGATCGTGAGAATTTGTTTGTGACTACGGTCCATCTCAGTGACACCTTTATGGTTGATTGTATAATCGATAGCGGCTCGCAGAAAAATCTAATTGCGAGGTCCGTTGTTGACAAACTGAAGTTACTCGATGAATCCCCATCCTCATCCTTATCCTTTGGGATGGAAGGACAATGGGATTACATCCGACATCACACACACTTGCACTGTGAATTTTGCTTTCAGTCCTTCTTTTGTGGACTCGGTTGTGTGCGATGTAACTCCAATGGATTGTTGTGGCTTGTTGCTTGGAAGACCCTATCAATATGATAGGAGGTCTATACATGATGGGTACAAAAATACATACACTTTGCACAAAGACAATAAAGCATTCATAATCAGAAGTACACAACAAACACCACATAATTTGATGTTGAGTTGTAGACAAGCACGCAAAGTCGTAAATCAAGCAAAGGAATTAGCACTCATCTTCATCAGACCAATTCAAGAAGAAAAGCAAGCACCTAAGCACACTAATAACAGGAGTTCTTCAGTTCATTCAATACTTCAATCATTTTCTGATGTTTTTCAAGAACCCACAAGTCTTCCTCCTGAAAGACAGATTAATCATAGTATTGAGATTGTTCCCGCATCTTCTCTTCCTAATTCTTCAATGTATAGACAATCAATAGTGCAAATGGAAGAAATTAAAAAGCAAATTCAAGCATTGTTGACTAAAGGGTTCATCAAACCCAACACTTCCCCTTGTGCTTCTCCTATCTTGCTTGTGTTGAAGAAGGATGGCACATGGAGATTATGCATTGATTTCAGGGCACTCAATAAGATTACAATCAAGAATCGTTATCCACTTCCTCGCATTGATGATCTTTTGGACCAATTGCAAGGTGCAAAATTCTTCTCCAAAATTGATCTCAAAAGTGGGTATCATCAAGTGAGAATTCAAGCAGAAGACACTTGGAAAACAAGCATTTAAGACCAAAATGGGGCTCTTTGAGTGGCTTGTCATGCCCTTTGGCCTTACAAATGCTCCAGCTACATTCATGCGGCTGATGAATGAAGTATTCAGAGATTGTCTAGATCAATTTGTAATCATCTATTTGGATGACATTCTTATATATTCTTCTACTTGGGAGAATCATTTGGAACACTTGGAAACGGTTCTTCAAACTCTTCGAAAGAACCAATTGTATGCAAATTTTCCTAAGTGTTCATTTGGGCAAACATTCATTGCCTATCTTGGGTTTGTAATTAGTGAAAAAGGTGTGCAAGTAGATCCTTCCAAAGTTGAAGTTATCTTCTCTTGGCCAACTCCTACTTCAGTCACGGAGTTAAGGAGTTTTCTTGGACTTGCTAATTTCTATCGCAAGTTCATTGGAGGATATTCTTCTATTGCCGCACCTTTACACTATTTGACAAAGATCAAAGTTCGGCTTCAAGTGGACAAAGGATCAACAAAAAGCCTTTGACACATTGAAACACAAATTGAGTACTCGCACCAGTTCTTGTTCTTCCCGATTTGTCTCAACCATTTGAGATAGAAACTGATGCTTCGCAAGTTGCACTTGGAGCTGTGCTCATGCAGAATGGCCATCCAAGTGGGCCTATCATTCGAAACATTTTCAGAGGCCAAGAAGAACTATTCTACATATGATAAGGAGTTCTATGCTTTGGTTCAAGCAATCAAGTATTGGAGGCATTATCTCTTGGGAAAAGAAACAATTGTTCATACGAGATCACATGCCCCTTAAGTTTCTTCAATCTCAAACAAAAATTGAGGAAGCTAGGCACATGAAATGGGCATCGTACTTGCAACAATTCCATTTGGTAATCAAGTACAAGAAAGGACGAAACAATGCAAGTGGCTGATTGTTTGAGTCGTCCTCCTTCTACTCTTGTTTTGACAATTGTCACTACTTCTCATCTTGGCTTCCAAACTTGGCCTACACAGTATCCTATGGATCCAGATTTTGGCAAAGTTTTCCACCAACTTTCCAATCCTTCTTCTTCAAATTTGAGAGCTCTTCAAGACTTTCATATTCAGGATGGACTGTTGTACAAATTGGACAAACTTTGTGTTCCTCATGGGAACAGGGAGTCTCTTCTGAAGGAGGCTCATTCCACACTCTATGGGGGACATTTTGGTAGGCATAAAACTCTTCATCATCTTCAGAGGTTTTTCTTTTGGCCACACATGCAAAGAGATGTTCTTCGCTTCTTGCGACAATGTGTCGTATGTAATCGCTCCAAATCAGCCAATAGGACATTGGGAATGAGCATGCCTTTGCCCATTCCTTCTCGTCCGTGGGAAAGCATTTCCATGGATCTCTTGAGCGGTTTTCCAATGACAGTACGCAAGCATGATTGTGTCTTTGTTGTGGTGGACAGATTCAGCAAAATGGCCAAATTCATTCCTTGTCGCAAGACAAGTACTGCACAGGATCTTGCCCAACTCTTCTTTGAGGTGGTATGGCGTTCTTTTGGTCTTCCTACCAACATTGTCTCTGATCGTGACTCACGCTTTGTGGGTCACTTTTGGTGATCACTTTGGAAGATTTTGGGAGTATCTCTTAACTTCTCTACTGCTTATCATCCACAATCCGATGGGCATACAGAGGTAGTTAATCGTACTCTAGTGCAGAGTTTGAGGATTTACCATCATTCCACTCCAGCCAAGTGGGACTTAAGCCTCACTCACATTGAGCACGCCTACAACAGGGCCGTCCATAGTTCTACAGGGCACTCTCCATTTGAAGTGTGTTTTGGTTTTCAACCACTTGCTCCTTATGAGTTACCTTTGTCTTTGCCTTCTTCAGCCACAATGCACATTCAGAAGGAACAAGACAAGGCCAACTCTTTTGTACAACATTTGCAGAGTCTTCAAGCCAAAGTGGTTCAAATTCTTCAGAAGACTCAGCAAAAGCAGAAACAACAGATGGACAAGCACCGCACTCCTCATTCCTTTCAGGTTGGTGACAAAGTATGGTTTCATCTTGACAAACGACGATTTGCAGATAAGGCACATAGCAAAATCAAGCCTCTTCGTTATGGGCCTTATACTATTCTTCAGCAAATCTCTGAGAATGCCTTTCGCTTGGACCTTCCAGCTCATCTTGGCATTCACGATGTTGTCAATGTTGATCTTCTCAAACCATACTATGATTCCACATTGGAGACAGTTCCAACCATCATACATCCAGTTGATGTGGTTCCTGATGCTCAACTTTCCGCTTGACGCCGATACACTTTTTGATACGAAGACCCGACAAACACGCCAAGGTGTTTCTACTTCATATCTTGTGGCCCGCCGAGGCCAATTTCCACATCAGGCTCGCTGGATTTCTGCTCACATTCTGTCCCGAGATTTTCCCTCTTTGTTAAAAGCATTGGAGTCCAATGCTTCTTTTGTTGGGACGAATGATGAGGAATCTTAGACCTAGGGGCTAATTTATTTTTAGACCTAGGATAATGTAATTAGGACTTAGTCTGCAAAATAATCAACGTGAGTTGTTTGTTTCCTCCGTTGAATGGTCTAGGTCTAGGTGTTTTTGTTTTCGGCATTGTAGGGCTTACATTTTTAGCCTTTCCGGATTTGTGTACGTAAATCCTTGGAGCAGTTCATGATTTCCAGGATTACGGTTTTCCTTTTGGGCTTATTTAAGTCCTATGTTTGTTTTAATAAAATTCAGCTTCATTTTATTTCCATAACATAGAAGGAAGTTATACAAGGGGTATTCTGAATTTCATTTGAATTCCCCCAAGATAGATATGAATCTAAATATGATCAACTTGTAGACACCAAAATCTAGCCACTTGTCCTCCATCCATGCTTTCCCACCATCCATTTGTCCACCATCCCTATTTCCCACCATTTTCGACCATTATTCATATTTATTTATATATATTTATTTTATATATATTTAAATATAATATTTTATATTATATTTTAATATATGTTTAATAAATATATATTTATAAAGTGGATTATTCCTAGCCATCCGATCTCATCTAATCTCATCCATCCATTTACCTTAATCCATGCCACATCCTAGATTGATTGTCCACCCTTAGATATGCTTTAATCTCAACCACACGATTAGTGTCATTGAAACCCTAAAGTATGCCCTAAGTTGGACTATTAATATGAGTCATTTTAAGACTCAACCCCTTGGAAGTTCTCTGGAATCCTAATTAGCTAGAAAGTGACCTAAGTTTTCTAAGTGCCTTAGAGTTCCAACTGAGCCTTTAGTGCCCTAACCCTACATTTGCCCTAATCCATCTACCATTCCTCCATCACCTCGCTCATCACCACCGCATCCCTCACCCTCATTAGATCTACTTTTGTAGATCTGAATCTGACCTCTTGAGCAACTTTCTACTCTCTAGACCTCTCGAGCACCTTCTCTAGCCTCTCTAACCTCTGAGCACCTATTGTACTTCTCGAATAACCCTGTGGAATTTTAGAGCCCTATTCTGATATCGAGTGAGATCTTGGGTGTTTCTAGGGCACACCCCTACCATCGACCTACAATAGATCCATCCATCAACAAATAGTAAGCAAGAGCAAGGTAAATCCATTTATGTTATTATATTTCATATTGTCTTATCTTGTTCACATTTCCATTGCTATAACTAGGGTTTTTAAGTTGTGATTTCTGAGGGCTCACACTATGGAGCCCTCATTTGTTATTATTAATTCTCTGGTTTCTTTGTGTGTAAGTTTTGATAATACATCAGAAGCATTGGATAATTTCTTAAGCTAGAGTGGCCCGATATCGGATATGTAGAAGCCCACTCAACCTTGTTGGGAGCAAAGATGTAGTTGAAGACACCACTAGTTATTTGTGGCTAGGGTTTTGGAGAACCCTAGAAAATTTTGTAATATTGTATCAAGGGATTCTTGGATCCACTATTGTAACAATGGAGTTTCTAGGCTCCCCCTTTATCAATATAAATTCCATTTTGTTGTGCAATATTTGATTCACTTGAATTCTATTTTATTTAGCATTGTTTGGTGTCACATTTTTAGCTCTACAAATGGTGATCATGGTGGGACCCCCTAAGGGTTTCATATTTTGATTTATCTTGCCATATAACTTACTATTTGTTGTCTTATTTTGTAGATTTGCAGAAGCACAAATCAAGCATTCTTCACCTGTTAGGGTTTTTGAAGACTTGCCAAAAGTTGTAGGAAGCGCACGAATGCTCTGTGGCACTTGAGGATCATCCAAAAATACTAGTTAAATTATAAATCACGTGTTTTTATAGGATTTGGAGTAGATACATAGGTTGTCTAGTAAGTCCACTATCCAAAATCTAGTTTTATATTTTACATATTTTGGGTTCTTTAATGTTTTTTAGATTTTAGGCATAAAATGAACAATCACTAAGTAATCTGGAAAATAATTCATCTTAGTTTGCATTTTAGGTTTTCACAGATATAAAGTGTTGCATTCTGATTGCATTTGAATTGATAATTTGCATAAATTAGTGCTGCATTTTAGGGTTAGAAGTATCTTCTTTTATCTATCTAAGTAGGAACATCATTAGGGTGCCAAGAGTATTCCTACCATTGGGTGATTCCAGGCAGAGGGGTGGACGAACCCTCTGGCTATTTTGATAGGGGTCTTAAGCGGTGTACTTCACACCCTTTGGAGAAATTGGCATTCTCTTGTTGGCTTCTAACTTAGATTTATGAAATTAGTTGCTCCTAACATTGTTTGTCCACATTAATAAATGAAAACCTTAAAATGAACAATTCACACACAACACATTTCACTTAAAATAGTAGTGGTTGGATTTCATCACCAACCATTGCTTGAGATTTGGTGATGGTGGCATTCATCTCCATCCACCAATATCTACCCTTAGAAACCCTAGGTCACCCTCGAGCAAACTTGTTGGATTTCATCACCAACAAGAATCTCGTTGCCTCAACTTAGCCATAGTTTTTACCTTTATTTTATTAATTCATATTAGTACATTTGAAACACACAAGATTGAAACCTAAGGAAATGAACTCACATTAAAATGAGATAACCAATGAACAAGGTAAGACACACGTGTTAAACAAACTTAGCATTGGTTGTTTGTTTTTATTATGAAATTTAAATTGGGTGTTTCAGTTTATTGTATAATCTGTATTTTGATTTATTTGCTTTATGGTCCTAACACGAAAATAAAAACAAGCATTAAATCAAGATAATCAAATGGAACCTTCATCCACCTTCCCCACCACTTCTATGGTAGATTCCTTGAATGTGACATAGGCAGATTTATCTATAGGTCCCTCACATTCTTTGCCATCCACAACCTTCCATATGGCTATGCCCCAAGAGGATTCAACCTCCCCTACCATCGACCATCACATTACCCATATAGACATGGCAAGAGTAGAAGCTCTCATGAAGTCTTCTAGTTATATCTTAGAGTCCATTCCCAATTCACCTAGATAGGATTCTACTTTACAACAAGAGCCTATTTATTCCCAACCCCCATCCACCTTCACCCAGGTGTATACTAACCCTCTTTTTGAGGCATCAATTGCACCTTCCTCCCATATGTCCATTCCCCAACCCTCATGTGCTCCTAGCACCTCATACACTTCCACTTACACCAACCCCTTGTATGAAGCACATGTAAATGTTGCTTCACAAGTTTCAGCCTCACAAGTTGCCATACCTAGTGTAACTTGTCCCCAAGCCACATCTTCCATACCATCTACCTCCATACCCTTAGCTTCTGATAGAGATATTAGTGAGGCATGGGAACACCTAAACAAATTTCTTAGACAACATCAAAATGCTCAATAACAAGTACAAGTGAACCCTAAGCCTTTACATAACTCTACTCAGACTATCCTTGTTAACTAGGGTCCATCATGGGCACCATAATCTTCTATGGTTTCTATCCCTATTCCCCCACCAAGCCATACCATCACCCATCCTATTCCCATTGGCCAACCTAGCCATAACCTTCATCCATCAACCTCATTCCATAATTCCCCATATTTTCATCATCAATCTCCCATTCATCAATTTCCATCAAATTCACCTAGCCATCATTATCAATCTCATCATCACTTAGTCACTCCACAACATTTCTCCACTCCACCATAAAATCATCAGGTAATTTAGGGCTTCCACATTCCTGAGGAAGACCCTCGAATTAAGGCCATGCAAAAATAGATAGATCAATTGATTCAATATACTCCTAGTTTTTCAAACTAGAAACCAACCTTACACCAATTGATCAATCAACCAATTCATCCTTCGGTACCATCCCCACCATATCCGACAGATTTCATGGTACCTAAGTTTGAAAAATTTAAGGGAACTGAGGATCCCAAAGAACATGTGAGCACTTTTGTACATGCATGCTTTAGAATTCAAAATGACAATGCTCTCATGCTTCGAAATTTTCCTCAAACATTAGGAGGGGATGCCATAGAATGGTATAATCAATTGCCAAGCCATAGTATTTATACTTTTGAGCAATTGATTGATCAATTATTTGAGCATTTCATCTTAAATGTTAAAAATAAGATCTCATTGTCTGATGTCTATGCTTTAAGACAACATGATGATGAATCTATCTATGATTTTGGAAACCGTTGGAGGGTTGTCATCACTAAATTGCCATTCACCCTACCAATGGATGAGCTAATTAAGCTATTCACCAAGAGTTGCTTAAAACCTATCTCTTGGATGCTTCAACTATGAACTTATCAATCATTTGAAGAAGCTTTAGCTCAGGCTAGTGTCATTGAGGAGATCAAAATCCAAGAAGGCATACTTAAGCCTAAAAAGAAAGAATGGCAAAATAAGGGCCAATACAAAAGCAACTATTCTGGCCAACCAAAATCAACATAGGCTACCCTAGCCAATCAGCCCAATCAAGTTAATCAAGTGGTCATGAGCCAATCGATAATGGCTCAACAACAACCCATGCAACAAACACCACAACAAATTGCTTATCATGCGGTACCCTCAACAACACAAGCCATGCAGAACATAGTGCCAACTATGGAAAACCATCCTCGATGATAGTCTATCTAACAAAATCACCAATACACCCCCTTAGCTGAGTCATATGCTTCCCTTTTTTGAAGGTTATATGACACAAACAAACTTGCTTTACCCAAAATCAGACCTGATGATCCCACCAAACATAGTAAACACTATCGAGAGCATCTATTTTATCCTTATCATAGGCAAAATGGGCATGACATTAACAATTGCCATGTATTTAAAGACATAGTGCAAGACCTCATTGACTTGGGGGTGATCAAGCTTGATAATCCCCTCACTCAACAAAACCAAAACCTTGGTATATTTCAAACACCACTTCCTCATCATGAGGAGGTGCAACCAAATGTAGGGGGAGCTAACACCAAAACTCCTCCTAATCAATTCAATCACATACAACAATACCAAGGGTTTGTAGGGGCCATTCATGTGGTCACTAGAGGTCAAAGGAACAACCAACAAAGGCAACCACCTCAAGCAAGTGTGTCACAACCTTCTACATCACCACCCATCCAAGTTTCCCCCAATCCTTCATCACCCATCCATATCCCTAGTCAATCAAATCCTCCAAATCCACCCATCAATCATCCACCTCGACCAATCATCTCATTGAGTAGCCGGTTAACTACAAGTCTAAAAATGGCTTCCACTAAATTGTCAATCTATGAGTTAATCCAACAATCTCCTCCACATCATGAGGCATTAATGGATATTTTGAAATCCATCGAATTACAATCACAAGATCCTAATGCCTTCAACAACTTTGTGGGGAGCATCCAAACATGCATGGAGCCTTCCATCACATTCTATGACTTTGAGATTAAGCCAATCTCATCAGAATCAGTAGACCCTCCATTGCATATCATGGCTCTAATTGACAAGAAGCCTTTTAAAAGAGTCTTAATTGATATCGGTTCCTCTATCAACATCATCACCACATCCACTCTTCATCATTTGAACCTTCCTCCATCTCATATCACCAAGTCATCATTCACCCTCAAAGCATTTAATGATGCTTTGTGTTCCATAGTTGGCACTATTGTTTTACCCATTGAAGTAGGGGTCAAAATATTGCACACCATGTTTCACATCTTGGAAGGATCCATGGCATACAATGTACTCCTTGGAAGACCTTGGATGAGGGAAATGAGATGTGTCCCTTCAATACTACATCAATGTTTGAAATATGTTCATGAGGGACAAGTACATTGCATACCGATGGATGTCGAGCCATTTAAGTATTGCAATTTCATTTCAAATCCTTATGAGTCCATGCTTCCTTCCACTCACCTTTTTCTTTCACCATCATCCAATCCATCCACCACTTCACCAATCTCTTCATCAAAGGATCCCATTCTTGAGGAGCTCCCTATCACCAATCATCATCAAGCTTCCACCCCCCCATCATCTTCATCATTGACTACATGCACATGTGGTCATAATCAATCCACATCATCAACATCATTGCCATCCTCATCATCATCATCCATTCAACAACCTTCCCAAACCAATCCATCACCATCACCTAATGTTTCACAAGTCGAATTGATGGATTGTGAGATATCTCCATCTTCACCATTCCTCGAGCCATCATCTGACCATAGTCCTTCCATGTCATCCCAAGTCGAGGTCCACCTCACTAATCTTGGTATTGGTGAATATGTGGTCCAAGACATCACCATCACACCCCTCACCATTCCTAATGCTAAGGATTTTGATCACCCATGTGACCCACCTTTGGCCATAGGAGCAGTATATAACATGGGTTCAGCTCCAAATAGCATAAATTTTGTATATGGGGGGATTGATTCTTCATCAAGTCTAGCTCCCATAGAAGAACCCAAAGAACCAACACTTGCCAACATTCCAAACATGATGGGATTTCCATCTCGATATTTCCACATAGTCAATTGGCAAGGTCATGGCCTAGGATTGCATGAATAGGGAGTGCATCAACCTATCGATGTTCCATATCAAGAGGTGCACGACCATTCAGGTCTAGGTTACCACCCACTTTCCACCACCTCTTCTCTTGAACAAGCCTTCCAAAGGCTTAATATCAATTCAGGAGAAGAAGCCCTCCATCTCGATAATTTTGATGATGAAATCTATGAAGAATTCGAGCTTATGTCGATAATTTTGGATGAATCTAAAGAAGAATCGGAGCCCATCATTCCCCATACTAAACAAGATGAGTTTTATCTCAACATGTTCCCCATCCATGAGCCCATATTTCACTTGCTTCTTCCACAAGAGTGAGCTACCCCTACCGGTGAACCACCACCTCCATTCCATTAAGCCATTTCATAAGCCAACTTGTAACATATGTACATAACACAAAAATAGTGGTTTTCACCACTACCAAAAAAATAAAAAAAAATCAACAAAAACATTTTCTTTCTTTGCATTGCATATGTACATATCATTTAGACAAATGCATTTATTTGTGTTGCTTGCTATTTTTAGGTTAACCAAGCCCCTAGCATCGGTTCTTAGGTTCCATCCATTCCATCCAACCTCATTCACCTTGCCCATAAGTCAACATGAATCCTATTGATTTATTTACCCCACTCCATAATCCATATGATCTGACTAAGCCAATTCCAATTGACATAAGTCTCATTGATATGGATCAGATTTCCTCACCTCCATCCTTTTCCAAATTTGTCTTGTCTGAGGAATTTTTAAGGGCTTCCACCAACTACATTCCTCCATCCCCTCCACCTTCACCTTCACCTTCACCTTCGGATCCCAAGGTTTTCTAGGTAGAAATAGATGAGGATAAGCTAGAAGAGTTTGATGACATCTTAGATGACATTCATCTGATCCCTACACCCCATCATCTTGAGGAAGGTTCCCACATGTCTATTGAAGATACTATCGATGTGGACCTTAGTTCAGATAAAGACAATCCCCAAATTGTCAAGCTTGGAAAAAGTTTATCACCCGATGAACAAGAGCAATTAATTGCTCTCCTCAAGAGGAAGAAGGGCATATTTGCATGGTCCTATAAGGACATGCCTAGTCTTGACCCTAGTTTGGTTATCCATAATCTCACCTTACAGCCTGATGCTAAGCCGATCAAACAAAAACTTAGGAGAATGCATCCTACCATGGCCCTCTTGGTAAAAATAGAGCTTCAAAAACTCTTAGATGTGAACTTCATAGTTCCTATCGACTATCTTGAGTGGCTTTCAAACATGGTACCCATTCGTAAGCCTAATGGGGTGATACACATTTGCACTAACTTTTGAGATCTTAACAAAGCATGTCCTAAGGATGACTTCCCTCTCCCAAACATTGATACTCTTGTCGATACCTACGTTGGCCATGAAATGCTTTCACTCATGGATGGTTTTTTAGGATACAACCAAATTCGAATAAATCTTGATGACCAACACAAAACAACATTCACTACACCTTGGGGAACTTTTTGTTACAAGGTGATGCCCTTTGGCCTCAAAAATGTAGGTGCCACTTATCAACGTGCCATGACATACATTTTCCATGACTACATGCATAAGATTATCGAAGACTATGTGGATGATCTCTTGGCTAAATCTAAAACTCGACAAGAACATATTGGTGTATTGGAGAAAGTTTTTGACCGACTCCTAGAGCATAATGTAAGGTTGAATCCCAAGAAATGTGTCTTTGGTGTTACCTCGAGAAAACTTCTAGGATTCATTATCTCCAAAAGAGGCATTGAGGTGGACCCTAACAAGGTCAAGGCTATCATGGAGATGCCTCCCCCAACTAACTTAAAGGAATTGCATAGTTTACAAGGAAATATCCAATCAATCCATCATTTTATTGTGCAACTTTCTAACAAATGTAGGCCATTCAATCACCTACTACAAAAGGGGTGCCATTCTCTTGGATAGATGAATGTCAAAAAGCCTTCGATGACATTAAGCAATACCTAGCTTCTCCACCAGTCTTAGCTCCTCCTCATCTGGGGGTCCCATTTTATCTTTATATCTCAGCAATGGACTTTGCATTAGGGACAATGCTTGCACAAAAGAATGAAAAAATCGAGAGCAAGTTGTCTACTACATTAGTTGAACATTGGTAAGCTATGAAACTAGATACGCTTATGTAGAAAAACTGTGCTTAGCAGTATGTTTTTCCACTAAGAAACTTTGACATTACATGCTTAGCCACACAAATTATGTCATAGCTAGAGAAAATCCTCTATGTTATATGATGTCTCACACTTACAATAACACTCACACCGCTAAATGGATAATGCTCCTTACTGAGTTTGACTTGGAATTCATTAGCCAAAAATCCATTAAAGGTCAGGTAATAGTCGATCAACTTGTGGAAGCTCCACTACCTAGTGATCATCCTTTGATTATTGAGCTCCTAGATGATTTGGTATTTGCTATCACTGAACAAGAAGAAGATGTCATTTTAGAGGAAGATATCGATATCACACTATTCTTTGATGGCTCTAAGTGCATGAAAGGTCAAGGTGTTGGAGTCATGTTTCATACACCATAGGGGGTACCTATCCCCTTATCATTCAAACTCGACTTCCAATGCACAAACAACACTATAGAGTATGAAGCCTTAATCCTAGGTCTTCAATCAGCTATAGCTATGAGCATTAAGCGTATTAGGATATTTGGTGATTCTCAACTTGTCATCAAGCAAATCAATGGAGAATACCAATGCAAAGAACCTACCATTAAGCTTTATCATGAAGTAGCAATGAAGTTGCTCTCTAAGTTTTATTGGTATGAAATCAATAGTTTGCCATGTTCGACTAATAGATTTGTAGATGTGATGGCCTCCCTTGGATCATTGATTCCAAAAGACTCCTTTGGAGAGGTACAACCCCTTATCATTTCAATGGTCTCTAAATATACAATTGTTCATGTTGAGTCTAAATATGAAAAGGATGTTTGCTTTATCCAATCGGATTCATATGAGCCTTGGTCAAGCCAAATAGTAGCCTTTCTCAAGTTTGGAACACTCCCATCTGACATGTCTCGAACTGCCAAATGCACTTTCAAGCAAAAGGTAGCTCATTTCATTCTCTTGGGGGATGTGTTGTATAAACATGGTTATGATGGAGTCCTCCTTCATTGTCTCGAGTCTAGTGAGGCACAAAGAGCCATAGCTGAAGCTCATGATGGTACTTGTGGTGGTCATTTTAGTGGAATGGCCATTGCAAAGCGTATTTTATGCATGGGTTATTATTGGCCCATAATGGAACGTGATTGTTGCACTTATGTTAAACATTGCAAAAAGTGTCAAGAACATGCTAATTTAACTCATGTACCATCACAAGCCTTACAACCTATTCAAAGCCTTTGGCCCTTTTCACAATGGGGTCTAGATCTAATTGGTAAAATTTCACCTCCTTCCTTGGGATAACATACATTCATCATCACAACCATTGAATACTTCACAAAGTGGGTTGAGGCAATTCCTCTAACTAGTATGATAGGACCTAGAATTGTGGAGTTTATACTCCATCATATCATTTGTCATTTTGGTATTCCCTCAAAAATCATTTTAGATAATGGCAAGTCTTTCAAGAACAAGGATGTTCGAGCACTTTGTGAGAAATATAACATTCAACATAGTTTCTCGACTCCTTATTACCCACAAGCAAATGGACAAGTTGAAGCTTCCAATAAGACCTTAATTGCTATTCTCAAGAAACTTGTCAAAGAAAATCATAGAGATTGGCATACACAAATTCCCTTGGCATTATGGGCTTATCGAACAAGCATCCACATGCCTATAGGGGCAACACCATTTTCATTGGTCTATGGAGCTAAAGCAATCATGCCTCTTGAGCTCGAGATCCCTTCCTTGTAAATTTCTTTGTAGGAATTCATAGATGATGACACTGCTAGACAAGCACGTCTTGACCAACTCACACTTCTTGATGAGAGGTGATTCAATGCTTTAGAGCATTTACGAGTTTATCAAGACCACCTCAAATGTGCTTACAATACCAAAGTTCATCTACGTGAATTCCAAGTAGGAGATCTTGTCCTTAAAGAGAACCAACAAAACACCAATGCATTACCGCATCTTCATGATAAATTCATGGCTAATTGGTTAGGTCCATACATTGTTACACAAAGAGTGGGTAATGGTACTTATAGGCTTGCTAGTCTAGAGGGAGAGGAAGAACTCAAACCACTTAATGTTATACACTTGAGAGCATTCTATGCATGATTTGATTTCTATATATGTATATATACATGGCTAATACACAAAAATATTTGCATACACTTCATTCATAACATTGCATTTCACTTGCATCTACATTCCAAAAATAATGCATTCACCCACATTTCATATTGCATTTTACAAAATTGCATGTCATACATTGCATTCACATCCACATTTTACATTTCATATTAGGGATCATTTATCAAGTTCAAGGTCTTAATTGGTCCAATAAAATCATGTTGCCTTAATCAGGGGCACCCTCACAAAGTCATCCACACAATTCCACTAAGTCAAATTGCCATTCACACAAACCACACATTCAAAAGTCCTAGGTGTTTTTGGTCACTCAACCACTCCTAGTGTTTTAAGCAACCTCCAAAATACATGTCGAGTTCTTTTTAGGACCATTGCACATATACACTAAGAAAATATTGAGTTTTGGGAATTGACTCCAAAACATTCTTGAACCAAACACAATTTTCACATCTTAAAAACATCTTGTGTCAAAGAGGGATAACACCATACTTGGTATGAACCTCGAAGTGAAAAGGGTCATCCTTGCTAGTCCCATCATGCAACATAGTCCATAAAAATAGTGGTTCTCACCACTATCACAATTCCAAAAATAAAAGAAAGAAGGAAGGAAAATTAAAAAAACTCTAAATATTTTACATCACACACCATTGATCAATTGGGTTGTAAGGATCATACTACATTTTCAGTCAGATGGTTAGGTAGTCATCCCCAAAACTTAAGATATCAAAAATAAAATTCATGGACTATGGAGTTAGCCTCCATCGAAGCTATAGATGCTTGACTGGTAGTGGAGTACGCTCATGCATGGTGACATGTCTCTTTTAAAAGAGACCTCTGACCACTCATACGGATAAGCTAGCTTCTTGGTTTCATCCATAATAGGTTTACCCAATTTACTCAAGATGAGTTAATGAACTCACTTGCACACACATTGGTTCTTGATTACCTCGAGTCATTACCATGCTCTTGATTCGGTAAATGAATCCACTGCACACACATTTGGTCCTAGAGGGATTAGGCAGTTTTAGTGAGTTTGTTTGATGCCACTAGTATGTTTGAGTCTCTACAAAATAATCAATATTCCATATCAACATCCATATCTTCTTCCATATCAACATCCATATCTTCTTCCATATCAACATCCATATCTTCTTCCATGTCAACATCCATGTCACTTCATGAGCCATTCATCCCATATGCCACCAAGTCTGGTGCCCTTGATTAAACAACAATGCTAGAAAATGGCCAAGCAAATATCTAAACTATAAATGATCATTAGCATATTCCATATTGCATTAATCATCCATACATGTCATCTTGCATTAATCATCCATAACATATCATATGCATTAATCATCCATATAAACATGCATTACACAAAAGCATTCCACAAAAAACACATATAACACAAAAGGTAAAATCCATGTATATATATATATATAATCGCATGTACAATGAGTGCCCAAAGGCTACATACAATAGAGCACCAAGGCTCATATACAAAAAGTGCATCTAAGCACTAGCTAATGCCTATGAGAGGACCCCTATGACCTAGTAGGAGCCCTAGACCTAGAACTCTACCTAGACTCAGTTGGCCTAGATGGCTCAGTCATAGAGGAAGATGGAGGATCTGGCAGCATGATATGATGCTCCATACATAAGTCCTCCAAGGAATGCACATATGCCTCGCTAGCTTGAAGTCATCATAAGTCTAGCCCATGTCAATGTTATTTGCCTAGAAGCTCTACTTGGAGCCTCGTGATCATCTCTCGATCATCTCCACCAGATCTTCTCGTTGCCCTTTCTACCTACATCTGAGCTATCATCACATCCACACACTAAGATTCACTTATAGTTATGCTACAACCTCATTGTGAGATTACACTAAAGCCTCTCACTCAGCTCATAGCTACTCTATCTCTACTTGTAGCCTCACCACCTCTGATATCTCCCCCATATCATCATCCTCCTCCTCATCCTCCCCTCCACCAATGATAGGATTCTACAACACTACACCCCTTGATCTCCTCCTCTGACTACTAGCTCGGATATGTCTCGATCACTTTGGAGTCTCATCAGACTCCTCAACATCATCCCCACCATCAGTCACCACCTTAGGTACCCATACTAGCTGGGCACCAAACCATGCCACATACTCGGGGGTCACCCCCACATCATCCACATCAGGGACCTCCAACTCCTCATCATCCTCAATCACCTCCCTCCATGGCATCACACATGGAAGCCCCACCTCCTCTCGATACCTCCTATACAACATCGGCTCATCAGGTACTCCCTATGGCAAGCCAAACTATCATAATACCTATAAGAACTGGAAGTACTCTACCTCGCTCCATCTCCTCTCGACTATCCACCTCGGCTACCTCACCCATCATAACTGCTCCCTATCCTCAGTCCACATGGTCCCTCACCAAGACCTCCATGTCACTTGGGTGGATGTTAGTCCAACCCATAACTCTTGATACCACTGGCTAGATCACATCGAATGACTCGATTGTACCTCCTCTACCACTACCCATCTCCTAGCATAGGGTTGCACCCTATCCCAATCACTATAGGGTAGACCCTCCAATCATGCCACACTAAAGTGCTCCCATCCCCAACACTAGAGAAGCAAGCTACATCCCAAGCCCTTCCTCCCTCATCATGTCACCTCATATAGCTCTCGGTACACCTACACCAACAAAGTAGGAGCCCATGCATATCACTACGGTGTAGTGAGAAAATCACTCACCAATCCCAATAGGTTCCATGGGAACCTACAACTAGTACTATTGGGAATCACTATGTTCGCCAACATGAACATCACCAAGTTCGGGAGGGGCTCCAACTCCTTGGCCACATACATGGTCAAGTATGGAATTCCCCACACTCCACCCTCACCTCCTCCCACCTATCTCCAAACATCTTGCTCATCTACACCTTTTTATCATAGCCCACCTCCACCTTCAGCCCCTCCACTAGCACCTTGAGAATGTGATACACATCCTCAATGGTAATAGTCACCTCCCTAATCAATATCTAGAAAGTCCCCCTATCTGCATCCCATATCTTAGCCAAAGCTGAAATATACCCATCATCCACCCTCACCACGTCAAGTCGGGCCGCATCCTCTAGCCCCATCACCCTCAACAAACTCCAATCTACCTTCGACAATAATTTCCTCATCCTAGGAACAAGAGGAGAAAATCGATGTCATGGCTCCAAAATCTACAACTATAGCAATAAACACATTTCATGAGCATTAATAAAAAAAACAACAAAAACAACAAAAATTGCACAACACAAACAAGTCTTCAAAAGCATTACCTTGGAAAATCTTACCTCTACACTAGCCATAACACTCATTCCTTCCATCACCATAGCTTCCATACCAAAATTCCACTACCTCACTTCACTCCTCACTCCTCAGACGTAACTTCTCAAACTTGAAAATGCATAAATGAGCTCCATTTTCCCATCTGTAGGCTATTTATAGCAATTGTAGGTGCACTGAAGCACCTGGGGATGTTTTAGGTATGCTCATGCATGCATGGGCATTTTCTAGCACACAAAATCACACCAAGGCATTTTTGGACCTCAGAAGTGCATATGGGTATTTGATGCATAAATTAAGAAAAGGTAAAATCGATCAAATTGGTAGCTTACCTCCTCCAAATTTCACCAAATTTCACCCACACATCAATTCCATCATAAAATCAAGTTTTGTAAAAATAGAAATCAGTTTGGATGCATAATTTTCATTTGCAACCAAAATTCATAAAAAGCACACTTTCCAATTACAAAATGTATCAAACTGGTCCAAATTTTTACAAAATGACCATTCTCATCATCTACATCATAATTCCCATCATCCCACCAATTTCTATGATAATCTGAGTTGATTTGGCACATTAACTTGAATTTTGTGTCCAAAAGGCATAAAATTGACCAATATGCTATCCAACGTTCGCCAATCAGTTCTATTTTTCACAAATCATCACATTTCCTCATCAAAATTTCAAATTTTACCAACATCATACTCCATCATCCATTTCTTTCCACATACACCAAATTTCAAGTGAATCTTGTATATAGTGGTTTGTTCTATATACTTGGTGATTGCAGTGATTTGCATCCATGCAATTCGGTAAGATGAATGAATCACCATAAGAACACTTGGTCATCATCATCATTCCATATCTCCTAGTTCGAAAGCACAATCAAATTTGGTTCCTCACATTTCAAGTGAAACTCTAACAAGATTAATCTTGCTAAATAGCTATCATTGATGGCCTAGTTCATGGGGCTTAAAACATGGACAAAATTACATCACATCATTTCACATTTCCTTGATAGTCATCATGGTGAATGGCTTTAGCTAGGGTGATTGGTTCCGATCCTAGGAATTATCTGATAGTCACTAGTTGGCCCTCCGAAGTTGACTACTTTTACTTTTTTTGCATCTTCATATTGCATATCAATGAGGCCATATGATAAAATTTATTCAACATCATGGAATCACCCCAAATTTGGGGCAACTAAATTTGATTCTAATTTTCCCACAAAGGGATACATCTCACATGATCATGACATCTACATTTGGCACAAAACCCTTCATCTATTGGGGTAAAAATAGATGCAATCATCATCCACATTTCTCCCAAAACCCTTCATCTGTTGGGGTAAAAATAGATGCAATCATCATCCACATTTCTCCAAAACCCTTCATCTATTGGAAAATAATCAATTTTACATTTTAAAATTATTTTAAAAATAGATGCATTCATATTCCCCATTTCACCAACCCCCTTCAACCGTTGGGGTCAAAAATGGTCGCACATTCCATCATTCCCATTTCCTTCTTTGCACAACATTTCTTTTTCCATTCATTCTTTTTCAATTGGCTCATGAGCTTCATCCATAACTCATTCACCAATTGAGGGGGTAAGCTACGCAATAACTCCAAAATTATTTATTCTTTTACCTTCAATTTTATCTCCACATTCCAACAAGAGAGAGAAGTTACTTCTATGCCTAGCCCGATCAGGTGTCTCATATTTTTGCACCATATTGTGTTTCATGCAACATGGTACAAAAAGGGGCATCTGTAGACACCAAAATCTAGCCACTTGTCCTCCATCCATGCTTTCCCACCATCCACTTGTCCACCATCCCTATTTCCCACCATTTTCAACCATTATTCATATTTATTTATATATATTTATTTTATATATATTTAAATATAATATTTTATATTATATTTTAATATATGTTTAATAAATATATATTTATAAAGTGGATTATTCCCAGTCATCCGATCTCATCTAATCTCATCCATCCATTTACCTTAATCCATGCCACATCCTAGATTGATTGTCCACCCTTAGATATGCTTTAATCTCAACCACATGATTAGTGTCATTGAAACCCTAAAGTATGCCCTAGGTTGGACTATTAATATGAGTCATTTTAAGACTCAACCCCCTAGAAGTTCTCTAGAATCCTAATTAGCTAGAAAGTGACCTAAGTTTTCTAAGTGCCTTAGAGTTCCAACTGAGCCTTTAGTGCCCTAACCCTACATTTTCCCTAATCCATCTACCATTCCTCCATCACCTCGCTCATCGCCATCACTATCGCATCCCTCGCCCTCATCAGATCTACTTTTGTAGATCTGATCTAACCTCTTGAGTGCCCTGTTACTCTTTATAGACCTCTTGAGCACCTTGCTACTCTTCATAGATCTCTCAAGTGCCCTATTGCTCTTCGTAGACCTCTTGAGCACCCTCTATGCTTTGTAGACATCTCGAGTACCCTATTGTGCTCTCGAATAACCTATGGGTATTTTAGAGCCCTATTCTGATGTCGAGCAAGATCCTCGGGTGTTGCTAGGGCACGCCCCCACCATCGACCTACAATAGATCCATCCATCAACAAACAGTAAGCAAGAGCAAGGTAAATCTATTTATGTTATTATATTTCATATTGTCTTATCTTGTTCACATTTCCATTGCTATAACTAGGGTTTTTAAGTTGTGATTTTTGAGGGCTCACACTATGGAGCCCTCATTTGTTATTACTGATTCTCTGGTTTCTTTGTGTGCAGGTTTTGACAATACATCAGAAGCATTGGACAATTGCTTAAGCTGGAGTGGCCCGATATCGGATACGTAGAAGCCCACTCAACCTTGTTGGGAGCAAAGACGCAGTTGAAGACACCACCAATTATTTGTGGCTAGGGTTTTGGAGAACCCTAGAAAAGTTTGTAATATTGTATCAAGGGATTCTTGGATCCACTATTGTAACAACGGAGTTTCTAGGCTCCCCCCTTTATCAATATAAATTCCATTTTGTTGTGCAATATTTGATTCACTTGAATTCTATTTTATTTAGCATTGTTTGGTGTCGCATTTTTAGCTCTTCACAACCTAATATGAATGTTATCACTCCTCTTCATCAAGAGGTTGTTAAAAAACTTCCACCATTGTTGAAACCCAAGCAAACAAAATACATTGTTTTTCTATCAATAATAGACCAACACATAAAGCCCATGAGGATGCTACCAAATCAAAACAAGTAACATTTTGTATAAACAATGACAGCATGGAAGAGAAATTTGGTAGTCATGCAGCTAATGATCTTACTCAAGCCTTTAATAAATAATATAGGAATTTTCCTTCCACTACTCCTATTTATAAGGTGGGTGTAGAGCATAATCAAATAGGCTCAATGGAAGTTCACGGTGATCAATTTGCTATATTTTTTACGAAATTCATAACAATATTTTTCTTTTCTATTGCATGCTTAGAAATATTGAATTTTTCAATACAAAGCTAGGCCCTATAGGCATAGAATGGCCAATATTTTTATATATCTACATTAAAAACCTTGCATAGCGTAAGTGAAACACGAATTATTCCCTTGCCTAGGTAGTTAACAAAGGCTAAAATCTATCAATTTTAAAATTGCTATGAAAATAGACCAATTGGTTGTTCCATCAATGAAAACATTCATTCTTGTACTAATTTAATTATCCTAAACCATAATTCCCTATTTCCTTACCTTATGTTGGAGTTTCTTTAGTAGTCCCAAGATAGCCACTTAAAGTGATGATCCCAGTTAGCACTAATATTTCAACTATTTCTAGGTATGTTCTTGTTGTTTCAATAGTCCTTGATGATTGTTTGACCTAAAAGATACCTCCTATACCCAGATTTTTTGATATTTCTAATGTAATTTCACCACCATTGAGACTACCCCTTAATGCAATGATCATAGCTTCCTCTAATTCTAGGAAACTATAAATGCTTAGGCATTCTCTACTATCCCTATTAGCCTATTTCTAGATCTAAAAGCATTTTTTTACTCAAATAGTTGTATGATAAGTGGATTGATAATTTGATTGATCCTATACCCTCTTGTCTAACAAGGCATATGATTGAAGTATAATTCTTTATTGAATTAAAAATCAAGGTTGTTATTTTTTTTCTAATAACATTTTATAAGTTATTACAACCATACCATGGTAAATACACCCCTATATTTATTTATACCTACTCACATGCTCACATCCTCTCTAGGCTTAGGGGCCAAGGATATATAGAAGAACCAATAATTTAACTTCTTGATAATGTCCTCCTTCTCTTGTCATTACCCAATGATGAACCCATACACTAGAGGAAAGGCTACCCCAATAATATCATAAGATAGGGTTCCTTCAAGAACCCAATCCTAATTGAGAGAGGCTTAAGAGGTTTGATTATAGTTGCTAGGTCAAGATTGATTCTAAATTGGAGAATCTTCTCCCTACTCTAGACTATTATTAAGGCAATATCATGAATATCGAGCCCACCGTAATTACTTATGAGGATGTTGCTCGTGTCTAACACAAATAAATAAGATTCTCTCCCCTAATTCAAAAATTGTGCAAGATTAAATCCAAAAGCTATTAGATACCAAGTTTATAAGACCTATTAGCTATTCAAAGTGATTATTTAACATTGTTCCTATGAAGAAAAAATAAAAATATTATTTATATTTGCTATAATTTTATAAACATCAATTGAGCTTGTCCAAATGGTAACTTTCCTTTGCCCTCTATTCATCCTACCATAAACTCTACCATAGGGTACACAATTTTATCCCTTATGGATGGATATTAAGGATATAACCAAATCCAAATTTCCCTTGAAGATAAAACTAAAACAACTTATGCCATGCCTTGGAAAACATTTTGTTATATTGTCATGCCTTTTAGGTTGAAAAATATTGGTGCTACTTATCAACGGACTATGACAATGGTCTTTCATGAATTAATGGGAAAGATAGTAGAATCTTATGTAGATGACCTCTTGGATAATTATAAGAAATAAGATAACCACCTAGTTGACCTTTGTATCATATTTAAGTGATTACATCATTATAAGAATAGAATTAACCCTAAGAAATGTGTTTGGTGTCACTAGTAGTAAATTGCTAGGCTTCGTGGTGTCTCATAGAGGTATAGATACCGTTTAGCACAAAATCAAATCCATTGATTCTATGCTTCCCCCTAGAACTATTAAAGATATAAAATTATTCTTGGGGAATCTTGGAGTCATTTGGATATTCATTTATGAGTTAGCTTTTAAAACCTATTTGTTGAATCACTTGATTAATAAATACATTGATTTCAATTGGGATGAAAGTTGTAATAAGGCCTTCCTAAATTTCAATAAATTTCTCCTACAACCCCAAAATATTCACCCACTCAACTTAGATAATCCATTTATTATAAACCTTGGATACTCAAATTTCCATAGGAGCATACCCTACTCAACACAATGATAACATTAAGGAGAAATGTTATCATTGTGTCATATGATGTTTTCCATATAAACTTAGTGCACTCCCGTGGAGAGGGATTGCATGGTCATCTAATTTTTATGTGCAAATATAAAACATTATATATTATACCAGACAACTTATATGGTTGTTAAAACTAACCCCCTGAGACACCTACTACAAAAACCTTACATCCCTAGTGATACCCAATACAGAAAATGGATCACTATGATGTAGAAATTTGATGCCCATATTGTAACATAAAAATTTATTAAACCTTAGGTGTTTGTCAATCAAATTTTGGAAACTCCTAACCCAATACAACAACCCTTAAAAGAGACTTTATATTATTTGGATATAATTATCATATCTTGTGCTCCTCATGACTTTGTCATATTTCCTTATTTTCTTTCCTCTAGTCTTATTGAAGATTCTATTCCTTATGAACTTACTAAGTAGGAAAAGTCTCTCTAAGAGTCCTCTAAAGCTATCAAAATATGTTATGAAACAAAGGATAAATGCAAATCTGATACACCTTCCTTATCCCAAGAATCTAACAAAGACCTCTACCTTAACACTTGGATCCTTCACTTTGATGGAGCAAGAAATAAGTTCATGGAAGGAACTAGTATCTTTCTCAAGTATCCAATAGGCCTAGTTGTTCCTATGGTCTTATATCTAAAATATTTTAGCATTATTAATAATGTTGTAAAATATGAAGTTTTAATTTTAGGACTCCTAACCACCCAACTTATGAAGGTTGAGTACATCAAAGTGTTAGGTAACCCTCAAATTGTGGTTCATTAGAACTTTTGTAAGTATGTATCAAATCTTCCCATTTGATGCATTACCATCGAGTGATTATAAAAGTGGTCAATAATTTCAATTGCTTTTCTATTAGGCATTCCCTAAGGGGACAAAATGTTGAGGTTGACTCTTTAATCACTTCAACTAGTAAATTCATACCATATGAGAATATTATTAAAAATAATATTATGGTAAAATTTCATGATGAACCTATGATTTCCATCACTGATGGTCCAATGGGTGTGCATACAATCAAGTTTAATGATATTTATTGTTAAATACCTCATGATGATCCTTTGTATAACAACATTTTACACTTCATAATCAACTTATCCACCTAGAACTATAACTAAGCAATAGGATCACATTCATAAGAGATAATTTTGATATGTTGTTCTTGATGGGGTTTATAATACTATATTCTTGATGGGATTCTCTTATGATGTCTTAAAAAACTAAAGTACCCAAGGATATTTTTGATATCCATAGTGGTGATTGTTGAGGAAACTTTGGTGGTCATTCACAACTTGTAAATTATTAAGGGGTTACTTTTGACCAACAATGGAAGCTAATACCAATAGGTATGTCAAATCTTCTGAAAAGTGTTAGTTTGACAAAATGAAATTCATGTCCTTGCCCAATGTCTTCATCCATCTAAGTCTCCTTGGTCATTTTCCACTTCATTCCTTGACCTTGTCAAACCTATTATCCTATGTTCTCAAATGAGCACAAGTTTATTATCACATCCATATAATATTTTAGAAAATGGGTGGAAGGTATACCATTGATAAATTAAACAACTCTCATTATATCAAAATTTACCTTTAATCAGATTGTGTGTTGCTTTGGTGTCTCATATGCTCTCATTTTAAATAATGGTATTCCTTTAAAAAATAAAGAAATAAAAGAATTAACTTCTCAATTAGAGATTCAACACCATTTTTCTACACCTTACTATCTACAAGGGAATGGTCAACTTGAATTTATCAATAAAATTTTGGTAAACATTTTGAAAATGATAGTTAAGGAATCAAATAAAATTTTAAAATAAGCTTATATCCTATATTGTATATATACTGCACTAGTATTTGGATGTCTATAGGGGTATCCCTTTTTCTTTAGTCTATTGTACTGAAGTTATTTTGCCACTTGAAATTGAATTACCTTCTTTGCATATTTTTTTGAAGAGTTTATTAGAGTCACAATCAATACTATCAAGAGTATTGAGAGGCCCATATTTACAAACTTACTACTCTTTATAAGAGGTATCTACATGCTCTTGAGTATAATAGAGACTATAAGATTAATTTTTCTAATCAATACAATATGAAATTATATCACCATAATTTCAAAGTCAGGGATCTTATCCTCAAGATTTATAATATGTACAAGAATCACAAGGGAAATTTAAACAAAAATGTCTTGTTACATCTAATTTTAAAGAGTTGTTTGGTTCTAATGCAATGAAATTATAAAACATGGATGGATGTGAGTTGGATGGGTCAACAAATTCTCTGCATGTCAAATGCTTTAATGCATATCCCCTTCTAACCTATTTTTACAGTCTATGTTTTCTAGATTTGCCTATTGAATTTGGTGCCTTGTTTGTCACTTTGAATGCTTTTTCTACCTATTTGTGAATGTCAAACCTATAAATTATTCAGTTTGATACACCTTTATGTGTTCTATAACATCTCCTCCTCTTGTGACCATGACTATTGCATTAAGCGATGATCCTTGTTGCCCAGGTTTTTTGATGTCTTATGCCAAATTGGTTTGGCATTTGGCATATTTGTGTGGTTTTATCTCTTCTAACTATGATAACCTCTTTAAGTGATGATTACAATCATTCTGAATTATTAGCTATAATCTACCTTGTTTACATTCATTATTTACCTATTTTTCTTGTTGGTTGGTATTTTTCATCCATATTTACTAGCATTTATTGTTTTTGGCTTTGTTAAAATTTTATTTATCTTCCTCTTCATGTTGTCCCTCTTGATAGTATTTTGTTTGTCTTCCTCATAATGGTATCCCTCTTGCCAATAAGGTACATCATGGTGTCTTTAAAGTCTTCCTTATCTATGTCATTACCTTAGTTTAAGTACCATAAAGCAACCACCTTAGTTAAACTCATGTCGTCTCCTATATGGTATGAAGTTGGAACACCATGAAATATTCCTTTACATTTTTATGCAATAAAAAAATGCTCAATCCCTCCAATCAATTAATCATTTTTGGTGTCCCACTATAGTGGAAAGTGTGTCTTGTTAAACAACATGCTTGACCAAATATTGTATTAGAGAACCCCATTGTAGCAGGGACATGATGACTTTCCCTTTCATGGTATCTCCCTCTCCTAGGGTGTGTTGTAGCATGTATGTAGCCCAATTTTGCTTCCTTAATACTTCTTCATCCTCTATCATAGTGGGTGTCCTTTTCTAGCAATATATCTATCATTAGAAAAAGGAGGTGAGTTGGCTTAAAATACATGTACTTGTGTACATTCATATCATAGGTTGTAATCCCATGGACCATCCTCCAGTAGTGGGTGGACATGATTTACTTCCATAGTATCCATGTGTGCCTTTATTTTAAAAAAAATTAGGATTGAGGGATAAATACTTGCATTTATACAAGGTGTAGGTTGAATTATCATCATTTTTCCTACTGTAGTGACAAGTTTATTTGTTGGTATTTGGTACTTGTCAATACTATATGTATCTTGCCCATTGTAATAGCATATATGATTGACACATCACCTTGTGCATGGACAATACTAGAGAGAGGTAGTATGTAAGAGCATATCATCAAATGCTACCTAGATATTTCTTGCTCTAGATCAATCGAAATTCATAATGAATGTTATTTAATGCTACACAAAACATACATGTTATCTCATTGATGCATGACATTGAATTCTATTAAATTCATACATATAAATTTAAAAATTAACATATCATCTAATGATATACAAATACTAAGTGTGTGTCATACACAAATATTGCATGTCATCAAATGCTACACAAATAATAAGTAAATACCTTCAATGCAATAATCAAAGTTATACACTAAAAAAAGAGATGTAATCAAGGAAATAATATTATATACATATATATCAGAATAATGGTATATAGTGGTACAATATCATACATGGGGTACCAAGTGACATCATCCTAAGCTACTTTGTGTCTTGAGTATATAGCTCTATCATCTAAATAATCCTATGTATATACTATAGGTGTCATGGTGGCTATAAAAGAATACTCTAGTATGGTACAATAAGCAAGGGTTGTGGTTGCAAAATCAACCCCTATGTGTTTTTTATTATGTATTGGGTGCTTGTACCATGGTCTAGGAGGTGACTATGTAGGATCATCATGACACTAACATCCTAAACCCTACCAGATATCCCTAGGCCAATGCCAAGTCTAGCTGAGCTTATGTCACCTTCTACTATAGCACACACTCCTTATTAATCATCTCTTGTCAAATTCATACCTCCAACTCACTATTGTAGTGTTAGCAGGTTATGTGGTATTCTCATGGTAATTGAGTAAAAATGATGCCAAGATGGCATGCTCTACTATACAAATCTATTGCCTTGCCTGATTTTCCAACCTATGATGGTGACATCGATGGAAGGCTATCAAATTCTATAACTCCTCCCAAGGTGTGTTATAAATTTTGTTGATCAACTCTCACCACTCCTAGAAAGTCTCTATAATCACAAATAGAAAATGTATGAGTTAAGTACATGGTCATAGAATAATTTCACAAAAAAATAACTATAATGCTAAAAATAAAATCTACAAGAAATGACTAAAGTACTATTCTAAGAAAGGAGATATTTTACCTGGGTCATCTAACTATCAGGTGGGATCATCCTCCTCAAAGTATGGAGTCTAAAGGTCTATAGTGTCCACCTTGACCTCCTAAATGTAGATCTTCTCTATGTCTATTCCCTTCTTTAAGCCCTACTCTAATGTAGTCTCCTCAATTACCTCCTCTTCTACCATATCTTTCTCAATCACTCTTAAGGTGTGGCTTTCTCTACTAGAACCTCCTCCTCCATTAGAAACTCCTTGTCACTACTCCATATATTTATAAAATTCACACTATCTAGAACACTCTAAAATGGATTGGTGGCAATTATCTCTTTAGGAACCCTTAGGCACTATATTTTAGGACCCCCTATAGCTCCCTCCTCAGTTAGTGGTGGTATTGTATTGGTCGTGGTTTGCTTACCCTATTTGTTGCCCACTCCCAATGATGTCAACTTTGTGGCTTTAGAATATGGAGCTTCCTATTTATAAGAGGTTCTCCAAACTATCCTAGTACCCTCTCTACCCTATGAGGTTCAGTAATCTATGATCGATGATCTCGCATCATAATAACCTACCTCACCCTTACTACCTATTAAATATCCCATTGTTTACTTTTGAATAGATGGTGATAGGTGATCCAAATAATTTATGCCTAAGGAATTCAAGTCATAGGAAGCACCTATGGTCATTATGTCCCTCTGATGTATCCCTAAATCTCATTTGGATCTCCTTTGATACAATATCATGGGGTAATCCGGGGGATCTATACATCAAAAATGCTTATACACCCATGACTACAACAAAATGATTATTGATAATGGTTCTAAATGTCGTATAGTTAATGGTATAAGAGAACCAATAGAGCCCTTCCCTAATCAAATATCCTCTCAGGTTTGGTCTAGACATCCTCCATGGCCAGATATGATGGGTAGATAAATGATGTCAAGATCCTATTCATGTCCTTGTCATAAAACACATAAGTGAACAAGAGGAGGATTCATGCACATTGATCAATAGAATGAATGTTGTTGACCAAATGTGCTCTAACATATTGGTCCTCTTTTAGTCCAACTACCTCTCCCTAGTAGCCCACTTTATCATCCTAAGATAAATATCCTTGGTGTGTCGATGTAGGAAGTCTAACCAATCACTGGTAGGTCTATGATGAAGTATATATTCTCTGAGGTAATAGTCATATTGGTAACCACATCGAGGGTTAGCATAGTGACCAGTGTGGGCAATGTAGGGCATCTCCACTACCTGGTCTAGACCAACCTCATGTAGCTTTACCTACACCTAGGGGGTCATAACTTATCTCAATCACTCCTACATCTAAGAGGACTCTTTGTGCTAACGTAGGCAGTCATCTCCCCATATATTAGTCTTGGTTATCTTATTAGTGTTGGCATTATCATCATGTTTCCCTTGACCTCATCTTTGACCCCTACTCTATCTAGACTCACTCAAAAAATCAATTTTATTATGATCATTGACTTTGATCACGGTCATCAGTTAAGGCCATAATTACCCCTAGCTCGCCAAGCCCACAATCGCCCCTTTTGTTGTGTGACATAAATCATTGTCTTTTGCCATGATTATTGGTTTTGACTATGATCATCTACTTTTTTGGAGTGATGACCATGATCATATTATTTTTGCATGATCATCGCTTTAGGTAGTGATTACAGCTTTCATGGTTTTTCAAGACTGCCCCATCTAACCATGATTGCCAATTTTTAAAATTGGTAATTGCGATCTTCATTTGATTTTGAAATTTCTATGTTATTTTTGACCACCCCATGTGGACTGAATAACCTGGGTGATATGGTGGTTTTGATGGCACATTCTATATCATTCTAGCTACTTCCTAGCTACCCTAACTAAGTGATAATTCATTTTTTTTATTTCTTAATTTTTGTTCATTTTTAGCGAAAAATTAAGAAAAACACAAAGAAGGGACAAGAAACCTACCTCTCCAACACCATCCCCATGTCTTATCACCATCAACTATATCTATGCTAAAATTGATGTTATACAAACATGTAATGGTTGTAGGAAGGTTCAAAGTGTACATGAAAATAAAATTGAAAATAAAAGTTTTTACCCCTATATAAATTTGACTAATCTATTGCAAAATTTGATTTTTTGACAAGTTTAACAAGGATAGAAAAAATATAGTATGTCTGTAGTTTTTGGCACAAGTCAGACTCACCTATGTAGTCCATTTTTTCTCATTCTATACCCAACTAGAAATTTTAGTGCTTTAGGAATTTATATAAGTAAATTCATTTCCAGATGCATGGGCAAGTAAAAAGCAATTTCTTTTCGATAAAATTTTTGGGGGCATGCACAAGTAAGAATCAAGTATGTTTTCCTCTACTTTACCATTTTTTGGTTATGTTTTTACAACTTTTTTGCTTTTTTTTAAAATAAAATTTGCATAGACAACAGTACCAAAAATCACAAAACTTTTATTTTAATTTCATAGCATAGAATATTTTTTTGTTGTTTTGGCTATTGTATATTCCTCTCTTTTTCTTATCTTCTTCAAGGACTCATCCCTTGTGGCATCGCATGTGGTCCTTAGGGAGGGGCAATATAGATTTATAAAAAGAGCAGTAATAGCTAACTTTGCAAGTGATGAAGAGTCTCATCCTTTTATTTATAGGATAGTTGTGGACTAACTTTATTGGTCCTTGGGTAGGCTAATCGTGAGCCATGTTGGCCAGTGGTTTTGGTTCTCTTTCTTCATCCGTTTGTTACTTTTCTGACCTTCATTAATGTTTTTACTTGTTAACTTTCCCAAAACACCAAAATAAGCATAGAATTATAATTAAGAGATGTTTTGTCATGCATCTTCCAAAGCATACATCCTAAAGGTGATGGTGCCAAGAATGCCACTTTAGGTAGGGATCTTGGTTTTGAAATGAATTTTAGGGTTTTTAATGCACAATCATGATTCTAACATGTTTTTATACTAGAATTTGAATGATGCTTTGTTTGAATTTACAGTTATGATTATATGACCCTAGAAATAAATAAAATCAATCATCAATTCCAAAGGCAAAGTTATTTTATTTCATCCTCTATAAATACCCATTTCCTCACCATATGTTTACTAATTGATTATTACTACTACTAATGTTGCTCTCATGCTTTTTGCCTCTATTGCTTCTAAGACATGTGACCTTTTTGCTTTCTTTATCTCTATTTCCCTTGCAACTATAACCAAAGCCATCAATTGTTGGTTTGTTGCCTTCTATGGAGAAGGATGAAAGACTCTACTAGGATTTGGAACCAAAGGTCATTGATTGTCATTCAAGGACTAATTTCCAAGGTAGGTCAATCCCTATGCATATATTCTAGGTGTGATCTTTATTGAGCAAGGTGCAGCAACAATATTGTCATTGTTGTCAACACAGTCAGATAGATCTGTTGATGCAGTGGACAAGAAGTTCAAAAGCTATTCAGATGCAGAAGACAGGAGTCAAAGGTTATTCAGAGTATGTACAGTGATTTTCCAAGAAGACCGAAGTGGCCCATTTGCAAAAGATCAAAGAAAAAAGACAAGTAATAAAAGTGTCGCGATATCGTGACATATACAGCAAGCAAGAAAAACTGTCACGATTTCGTGACATGTTGGAAGAGAGAGAAAAAGCACGAAAAACTATCGCAATTTCGCGACATGTTGGAAGAGAGAGAAAAAGCAAGAAAAACTGTCGCAATTTCACATATTGGAAGAGAGAGAAAAAGCAGGGAAAACTGTCATGATTTCGCGACATGTTGGAAGAGAGAGAAAAAACAAGAAAAACTATCACGATTTCGTGACATGTTGGAAGAGAAAAAGGCAAGTGGAAAAACTGTCGCGATTTCGCGACATGTTGGAAGAGAAAAAGGCAAGTGGAAAAACTGTCGCGATTTCGCGACATGTTGGAAGAGAAAGAGAAAGCAAGAAAAAGTGTCATGATTTCACGACAAGTTCGAAGAAAGAGAACAAGTAAGAAAAGTGTCGAGATTTCGTGACATGTCGCATTTTTGCGACTAAAACAGTAGAGAGAAAGTAAGTGTGAAAAGTGTCACGATTTCGCGACATGTTGCATTTTTGCGACTAAAACAGGAGAGAGAAAGTAAGTTTGAAAAGTGTCACGATTTCATGACATGTCACATTTTCGTGACTAAAATAGGAGAGAGAAAGTAAGTTTGAAAAGTGTCGCGATATCGCGACATGCCGCATTTTCGTGACAAAAGAAAGAGAGGAAGCGTATGCAAGCAGAACTGTCGCGATTTCACGACAAAAGCAGAAAGCAAGACTTCGGAAGCAGAAGTGTCACGATTTCGCAACAAAAGCAAAGAAGTAAAGTACGGAAGCAGAAGTGTCACGATTTCGCGACAAAAGCAGAGAAGAAGACTTCAAAGGCAGAAGTGTCGCGATTTTGCGACAAAAGCAAAGAAGTAAAGTATGAAAGTATAAGTGTCGTGATTTCACGATAAAAGCAGAGAAGAAGACTTCGAAGGCAGAAGTGTCACAATTTTGCAACAAAAGCAAAGAAGCTAAGTACAGAAGCAGAAGTGTCGTGATTTTGCAACAAAAGCTAAGTTGAAGACTACAGAGGCAGAAGTGTCACGATATCGCGACAAAAGCAAAGTCGAAGTCTATGGAAGCAAAAGTGTCGCGATATCGTGACAAAAGCAAAGACGAAGTATACGAAGGCAAAAATGTCACGATATCGTGACAAAATAAAAGACGAATTCTATGGAGGTAGAAATGTCATGATATCACGACAAAATAATAGAGAAAGCATACGGAGGTGAAAGTGTCACGATATCGCGACATGTATTTTCACGGCAACAGCAACAAAAGAAGCTATAGAGGCAGAAATGTCACGATTTCACGATAGGTCATAAATGCGCAAGTCAAGAAGGAGAACCCGACTGAAATGAGAAGTATGATAGTGGATCGACATCACTACGACATTTACAAGGGCAGTTATAGAGTGATTTCATACTACTAAAATACGAAGAGTGATCAAAAGTCAGTATGGCGGTTACAGGGTCTGTCCAGAATGAAATCATCAAGCGATGGATAAACCGAACATCTTCTTGAGTTGAAGCTAACGAAGACCAATGAAAGCCAACTAAAATTAGGGTTTATAGTAGTTATGAAAGCCGACTAAGATTAGGATTTACAGCCGACTAATATTAGGATTTACAGCCGACTAAGATTAGGGTTTTCATCATAAAAAATATTGTTATAAAAGAAGGGTTGTTTGGAGAATTGATATGATGGTGGAATGTGTGTGAAATACGTTCATTGTGCATAGAGAGCAAGTCGTGTTGAATCGTGCTTAGTGCAATATTCACAAAGAGAGCTGAGTGCGCAAAAGGGAGAAGACGATCGTGAAGTTCGACTGTAACGAAGCAGAGTGTGCGAAGTGATTGCACAAAGAGAGCAGAGTGCGAAAAAGGGAGAAGACGATCGTGAAGTTCGACTGTAATGAAGCAGAGTGTACGAAGTGATTACGCAGAGAGAAGCAGAGTGCGCAGAGAACACAAAGGTGAAGAAGACCAATCAGGGTCTTGCAAAAGCAAAGGTATCTTATTGTCAAACTTATAGATTCAAATTGAAGTCCAGGTTGCAGCTTGGCATCAGGGGTTGGTGCTCCTTTCTGTTGGTGCAAATAAATCAGGGGTTGGTGCTCCTTCCAATTGGTGCTGGTAAATCATGGGTTGGTGCTCCTTTCTGTTGGTGTAGATAAATCAGGGGTTGGTGCTCCTTCCAGTTGGTGCTGGTAAATCAGGGGTTGGTGCTCCTTTCTATTGGTGCATATAAATCGGGGGGTTGGTGCTCCTTTCCGTTAGTACGGATAAATCGGGGGTTGGTGCTCCTTCCAGTTGGTCCTTGGTAAATTGATTATAAATTTGGTGCTTTGCAAAGGCTGGATTTGGATGGTAGTCCAAGCGATCAATTTTTGAGGAGCAACCACATTGGTGAACCTCATTAAATCTTGTGTTGTGTGATGCTCTTTTGTTATACTTGTTGTATCTAGTAATAAGTTTTAATTGTTGCGGTATTAAGAGCTATAAATTTAAGTTTAAAGAGCTACACTGATTCACCCCCCCCCCCTCTCAGTGTCATTGTAAGACTAGTTTCCTTTCTAATCTCTTATTCTCCCTCAATACTTATTCAATTTTAAGTTGAGATATTTTTCATTTAATAGAAAGGCAATTCTATGGTGACATAGCAAGTAGGACAGGGTAAAAATGAGATATATACTATGATTTTTTATGAATGATATGATCCTTGATGATCTAGGTGTCAAGTAATTTGTTTTTAATACATTAGGATTAGCCCTAGTCTTGGATTTTCTATGGATATTTTTTGTGTAGTTCATTCTTAAATGCTTCATTTTATTTATGCTTGGATTAAGATAGTTTTCAACTATAATAGTTAATTTATTGTTATATTGTCTTAGTTTAAGCATCTTTGGTTTATCTTCTATTGATTCAAGTATTTGTATGAGATAAATCAGGGGTTGGTGCTCCTTCCAGTTGGTGCTAGTAAATCAGGGGTTGGTGCTCCTTTCTATTGGTGCAAATAAATCAGGGGTTGGTGCTCCTTTTTGTTAGTACAGATAAATTAGGGGTTGGTGCTCCTTCCAGTTGGTGTTGGTAAATTGATTGTAAAGTTGGTGCTTTGCAAAGGCTGGATTTGGATGGTAGTCCAAGCAGTCAATTTTTGAGGAGTAGCCACATTGGTGAACCTCGTTAAATCTTGTGTTGTGTGATGCTCTTTTGTTATACTTGTTGTATCTAGTAATAAGTTTTAATTGTTGCGGTATTAAGAGCTATAAATTCAAGTTTAAAGAGCTACACTTGATTCACCCCCCCCTCTCAGTGTCATTGTAAGACTAACAATTGGTATCAGAGCTAAGTTCCTGTACAAGCTTAACCGGCTAGGGTGATCTTGGAAGTAACACAATGGCAGGTGGTGAAGGCTTCTCATCAAACAAAGCACCATTGTTTGACGGATCTAATTACGCATTCTGGAGAATCAAGAATGTCAATTCAACAGAAGACAGCTCTGATGAGGATTCTGAAGAGGAAACAAGTGAAGCTCTTTTCATGGCATTTGAAGAAGTAAAATCAGAAAAGGAAGGAGTGAACTCTGAAGTATGTGGTGAAAACCATGAGGCTGAAGTAGATCTAGAAGGTGAGTTGATCTCTGCACTTGAAGAGTGGAAAATAGAGAGGAAAAAGAATAAGAAAATTTCAAAAAAGCTTGAGGATGCAAACGAAATCATAACCAATCTGAAAGTACAGATAGAAGAATACAAGAAAATATCTGAAGATCTCGAAGTACAAATTACCATGAAAATAGATTATTGCTGCAAACTAGAAGAAGAGAATGTTGGTTTACGGACGCGAGATAGAAGAGATGAATCACAAAATTAGTTGCTATCACAAACACGAAGAAAGTTCTATGAAGCTGGATAAGATTATAAATGACCAAAGGCCTACAGGCATCAAATTTGGTATGGGTTTCATCGAAGGAGAATCATCAAATGGATCAAAGGCCAGAAATGTAGAATCCATAAAGAATGAAGATAAGAAACAGGTTGATCAAGGAAAAATGTCTCATGCAAAAGAAAGCAATAATGCCAGGCACGAAAGGAGAATTGACAATGATGGATTCACCAATGTCACACATCAAAGAAGAAGAAGACCTATGGCTCCTACGACAACATGGCAAAGACCATCACCCAGGTTCAATTATCCCTTTTCCGGTTTCTATTTTAAATGCAATGGCTATGGACATAAAATCTGAGACTGCAAATATAATGTAAGACCAAGGAATTTCACCGGTAGAAATGCTTTTTCTCCTCTGATGAATTATACGGTAGAATGTTATAAGCTGTCATAATTTTGGGCACATTGCAAGAAACTGTAGAAGTACATTTGCATCAAATCGGTTTCAGGGAAGAAAATTTCAACCAAATAGGATGAGACAAAATAGAAAACTTCTCGAAAAACATGCACAAGCTATTGATAAGGGAAAGGCAAAACAAGAGCCCAAAACTACTATCAAAACGGAGTGGAAAGAAAAAGAGCGACTTAAGGAAGAAAAGGAATCCTTAATCGTACAAACAACATTTAAAGCATCAGAATAAATATGTACCATGGATACTTGATAGTGGATGCTCCGGTCATATGACGAGGTGACAAACAAAAATTTGAGAAGTTATAAAAATATGAAGGTGGTTCGGTAAAGTTTGGAAATAATGATGGAGCTAAAATAGTTGGCAAAGGTTCAGTTAAAATTAGTGAGGGAAAAATTAAGTCAGAAGAAGTCTTGTTTGTGGATGGTTTGAAACATAACTTGTTGAGCGTAAGTCAGATTTGTGATAAAGGTCATGAAGTAGTTTTTAAGAAGCGGGGTTGTGAAGTCAGAAAAACAAACAGTGGAAAATTGATAGCAACTGGATCAAGGACATCTGGAAACCTGTACACGCTCTCAGAGACTTCAGAAGGAGCTTGTTTTATTGGACAGGAAGAAGAAAATTGGTTGTGGCACAAGAGACTCGGTCATATCGGTTTTGATAATCTAGTAAAAATCAACTCAAAAAGGGCAGTGAGAGATATTCCCACCATCAGCAAACCTGCAAACAACATTTGTGCTTCATGCCAAAAGGGGAAGCAAACTAGAGTCACATTCAAAACAAAAGAGTACTACACAAGCAAACCTTTGGAACTAATACACATTGATTTATGTGGACCCATGAGAACACAAAGCATAAATGGTGACAAATATTTTATGTTGTGCATTGATGACTATTCCAGAATGACATGGATATTTTTCTTGAAGCATAAATCAGAAGCTTTTGAAATGTTCAAGATTTTCAAAAACCAAGTTGAGAATGAAACAGGAAAGAGGATCAAATGTTTAAGATCAGATAGAGGAGGAGAATTCATTTCAGAGGAGTTTACAGAGTACTGTGAAAAATACGGTATTAGGAGACAGTTTTCAGCAACCAGGACACCTCAGCGAGAATGGAGTGGTAGAAAGAAAGAACAGGACAGTGCAGGAAATGGCACGGACTATGTTGGCTGAAAGCAGAGTAGCAGACAGATTTTGGAAAGAAGCAGTCCATACTGCGGTGTATATCCAAAATAGGTACATGCTGAGAACACATGAAAGCAAAACTCCTTATGAGTTGTGGTTCGGTAAAAGGGCAACAACAAAATACCTCAAAGTTTTTGGCAGCAAGTGCTACATCAAAAGAGCTGAAGATAATCTTGGTAAGTTTGAAGATAGAGCGGATGAAGGTATTTTTGTTGGTTATTCATCAAAAAGCAAAGCTTACAAATGCTACAACAAGAGGCTAAAGAAAATTGTGGACAGTGTCGATGTTAAATTTGATGAAGGTAGAGAACGAGTAATTAGCTATGAAAAGAACTACCCAATTTATGAAGAGGTTATTGAAGGAGATGAGGAAAACGAAATGGAAAAGATACAAAAAATTGACTCGAGATGATTTAAGTTGTGATTCAGAAGTGGAAGAAAATAAGAAATTCAAAAGCAGTGCAGTGGCGAGAAAAATCATCCTAGAGAGCAAATAATTGGAGACCCCAAAGTTGGTGTTCAGACAAGAAGAAGAGTAGTAAGTAACTACTCTCTATTATCCAACATTGAGCCCAAAAATGTTGCTGACGCAAGCAAAGATGAAAGTTGGATGAAGGCAATAAATGAAGAATTAGATCAGATCGAGAAAAACGAAACTTGGGAGTTAGTACCTAGACCTGCAAATAAAAATATAATCGGGACTAAATGGATTTTTTGAAACAAATTGAATGAAGACGGACAGGTAGTCAGAAATAAAGCAAGATTGGTATGTAAGGGTTATGCACAAGTTGAAGGCATTGACTTTGAGGAAAATTTTGCACCAGTAGCTAGACTAGAGGCAATTAGAATGTTTCTGAATTAGGAGTCTACAAGAATTTCAAAGTTTATCAAATGGATGTGAAATCAGCGTTTTTGAATGGGAAACTTGAAGAAGAGGTTTATATTGAGCAACCGAGATGGTTTCCAACTTGGTGATGATCCCAACTTGGTTTGCAAGTTGAAGAAAGCATTATATGGCTTAAAACAGGCACCCAGAGCATGGTATGCAAGGCTAGACAACTATCTCACTCAACAAGGGTTTAAGAAAGGTATGGTGGATAGTAATTTGTATGTCAAAATAGAAAATGGGCATCTTATTGTTCTTGTTGTATACGTAGATGATATCATATTTGGCAGCAACAAAGATGAGTCGTGTAAAGATTTAGCAAATAAGATGCGAGAAAGAATTTGAAATGTCAATGATTGGTGAACTTTCGTATTTCCTCGGGTTGCAAGTTAATCAAAATAAGAAGGGCATATTTATTTCTCAAGTTAAATATGTGAAAGAGATGTTAAAAAAGTTCACAATGGAGGATTGTAAGCCAGTTAGCACTCCCATGACGATGGGTTGCAAGTTGAGCAAGGATGACAAATATCCACCTATTGATCAAACCATGTACAGATCTATGATTGGGAGCTTACTGTGCACTGACGACTACCGGACCGGATATTTTGCGGGCGGTATGCATGGTAGCATGATTTTAGGCTAATCCCAAGGAGACTTATGTGACAGCGGTGAAGAGGATTCTTCGGTACCTCAAGGGTACTATGGAGTATGGATTATGGTATCTGAAAGGTAAATACTTCACCCTTATTTCGTATTCAGATGCAGATTGGGCAGGATGTGTCGATGACAGAAAGAGTACCAGTGGAGGTGCATTCTATCTTGGAGACAGATTGGTCGCGTGGCACAGTAAGAAACAAGAGTCAGTTTCTTTATCGACAGTAGAGGCAAAATATATTACAGCGACAACATGTTGTACGCAGGTATTGTGGATGAAACAAACCCTGAAAGATCTTGGTATTAGCTTCGGTGAGCCAATATCGGTTAAGTGTGATAACACCGGTGCCATTAACATCTCCAAGAATCCGGTTATGCATTCACGCACAAAACACATTGCTATCTGGTATCACTTTTTGAAGGAGAAAGTTGCGAAAGGTGAGGTTAAGTTGGATTTTGTTCCAACTACAGAGCAAGTAGGAGATATCTTCACAAAACCATTGCCCAAGGAAGTTTTTGAGTACCTTCGCAATAAATTGGGAGTGGTCACACTTCCCAAGAATTGACTAGCTAGTGGTCACACTTCCCAAGTATTTGATTATCTTTTTGCTCATGTTCATGATTTTTGCTAAGTGTAATAAATTTTGCCTGAGAATGTTGTGCATGGACTCGGGGGAGTCTGCGGTAGCCCTTTGGTATTATTGTCAAAGGGGGAGAAGAGTTACCGGAAATTGCACATGTGTTGCCAACAATTCCAAAGGGGAGATTGTTGAGCAAGGTGCAGCAATAGTATTGTCATTGTTGTCAACACGGTCGGATAGATCTGTTGATGCGGTGGACGGGAAGTTCAAAAGCTATTCGGATGCGAGAAGACAGGAGTTCAAAGGTTATTCAGAGTATGTATAGTGATTTTTCAAGAAGATCGAAGTGGCCCATTTGCAAAAGATCAAAGAAAAAAACAAGAAAAGTGTCGCGATACAAGAAAAACTGTCGCGATTTCGCGACATGTTGGAAGAGAGAAAAAGCAGGAAAAATTGTCGCGATTTCGCGACATGTTGGAAGAGAGAGAAAAAGCAGGAAAAAGTGTCGCGATTTCGCGACATGTTGGAAGAGAGAGAAAAAGCAAGAAAAACTGTCGTGATTTCGCGACATGTTGGAAGAGAGAGAAAAGCAAGGAAAAAGTGTCGCGATTTCGCGACATGTTGGAAGAGAGAGAAAAGCAGGAAAACTGTCGCGATTTCGCGACATGTTGGAAGAGAAAAAGGCAAGTGGAAAAACTATCGCGATTTCGTGACATGTTGGAAGAGAAAAAGCCAAGTGGAAAAACTATCGCGATTTCGCGACATGTTGGAAGAGAAAGAGAAAGCAGGAAAAAGTGTCGCGATTTCGTGACAAGTTCGAAGAAAGAGAACAAGTAAGAAAAGTGTCGCGATTTCGTGACATGTCGCATTTTCACGACTAAAATAGGAGAGAGAAAGTAAGTTTGAAAAGTGTCACGATTTCGCGACATGTCGCATTTTCGCGACTAAAATAGGAGAGAGAAAGTAAGTTTGAAAAGTGTCACGATTTCACGACATGTCGCATTTGTGAAAAAAGAGAGAGAAAGTAAGTTTGAAAAGGGAGTGACAAAAGAAAGAGAGGAAGCATACGGAAGCAGAACTGTCGCGATTTCGCGACAAAAGCAGAAAGCAAGACTTCGGAAGCAGAAGTGTCACGATTTCGTGACAAAAGCAAAGAAGTAAAGTACAAAAGCAGAAGTGTCACGATTTCGTGACAAAAGCAAAGAAGCTAAGTACGAAAGCAGAAGTGTCACGATTTCATGACAAAAGCTAAGTTGAAGACTACGAAGGCAAAAGTGTCGCGATATCGTGACAAAAGCAAAGTCGAAGTCTATGGAAGCAGAAGTGTCGCGATATCGCGACAAAAGCAAAGACGAAGTATACGGAGGCGAAAATGTCACGATATCATGACAAAAGAAAAGACGAAGTCTACGAAGGCAAAAATGTCACGATATCGTGACAAAAGAATAGAGAAAGCGTACGGAGGTGAAAGTGTCATGATATCGTGACATGTTATATTTTCGTGGCAACAACAACAAAAGAAGCTACAAAGGTAGAAATGTCATGATTTCGTGATAGGTCGTAAATGCGCAAGTCAAGAAGGAGAACTCGATTAAAATGAGAAGTATGACAGTGGACCGACATCACTACGACATTTACAAGGGCATTTACAGAGTGATTTCATATTGCTGAAATATGAAGAGTGATCAAAAGTCAGTATGGCGGTTACAGGGTCTGTCCAGAATGAAATCATCAAGCGATGGATAAATCGAACATCTTCTTGAGTTGAAGCCAATGAAGACCGATGACAATCGACTAAAATTAGGGTTTACAGTTGTTATGAAATCTGACTAAGATTAGGATTTACAGTCGACTAAGATTAGGGTTTTCATCATAAAAAATATTGTTATAAAAGGAGGGTTGTTTGGAGAATTGAGTATATGGTGGAATGTGTGTGAAATACGGTCGTTGTGCGCAGAGAGCAAGTCGTGTCGAATCGTGCTAAGTGCAAAATTCGCAAAGAGAGCAGAGTGCGCAAAAGGGAGAAGACGATCGTGAAGTTTGATTGTAACGCAGGTGCGAAGTGATTACGTAAAGAGAGCGAGTGCAAAAAGGGAGAAGACGATTGAAGTTTGAGTATAAAGTAGAGTGTGCTAAGTGATTGCATAGAGAGAAGCAGAGTGCATGAGAGAATGCAAAGGTGAAGAAGACCAGTCAGGGTCTTGCTAAAACAAAGGTATCTTTCTATCAAACTTATAGATTTAAATTGAAGTCCAAGTTGCATCTTGGCATCAGGGGTTGGTGCTCCTTTCTGTTGGTGCTGATAAATCAAGGGTTGGTGCTCCTTCGGTGGGTTGGTAAATCGGGGGTTGGTGCTCCTTTCTGTTGGTGCAGATAAATCGGGGGTTGGTGCTCCTTTAGTTGGTGTTGGTAAATCAGGGGTTGGTGCTCCTTTCTATTGGTGCAGATAAATCAGGGGTTGGTGCTCCTTTTTGTTGGTGCAGATAAATCAGGGGTTGGTGCTCCTTCCAGTGGGTCTTTGGTAAATTGATTGTAAAGTTGGTGCTTTGCAAAGGCTGGATTTGGATGGTAGTCCAAGCAGTCAATTTTTGAGGAGTAGCCACATTGGTGAACCTCGTTAAATCTTGTGTTGTGTGATGCTCTTTTGTTATACTTGTTGTATCTAGTAATAAGTTTTAATTGTTGCGGTATTAAGAGCTATAAATTTAAGTTTAAAGAGCTACACTGATTCACCCCCTCCCTCTTAGTGTCATTGTAAGACTAGTTTCCTTTCTAATCTCTTATTCTCCCTCAATACTTATTCAATTTTAAGTTGAGATATTTTTCATTTAATAGAAAGGCAATTCTATGGTGACATAGCAAGTAGGACAGGGTAAAAATGAGATATATACTATGATTTTTTTATGAATGATATGATCCTTGATGCTCTAGGTGTCAAGTAATTTATTTTTAATACATTAGGATTAGCCCTAGTCTTGGATTTTCTATGGATAATTTTAGTGTAGTTCATTCTTAAATGCTTCATTTTATTTATGCTTGGATTAAGATAGTTTTCAACTATAATTGTTAATTTATTGTTATATTGTCTTAGTTTAAGCATCTTTGGTTTATCTTGTATTGATTGAAGTAATTGTATGAGATATCCCCTTTTCCTACAAACACACTCTATGATTGGTTTTGGTCTAATGCTTAGTTGAAGGCTTATTTTTAAAATTGGAACCATTGGCTCAAGTTTCTTCAGCTTACAGAGGTTCAAAATTCAAAAATTATAAACATAAGAAATAATGTCAAATATTCAATTTTTGTTAGCAATTTTTTTGAGGGAGAGAGCCTTAAACAAGAAGTAGTGGAACTCAAAAATATATTTGAAGAGTTTTGTTTGATTATTTTTCATAAAAGGATGCATTGGTATTCGAACAACTTAGGATGTATGAAGAAATTGACATTTTCTACTTCCAAGGGTTTCCCATGGAAGAAGTTTTTATTACCTCAAGTCCTTCCTAAGGCCTCAATATTCCTTTGGTTAGAAGTTTAAAACAAAATTGTTATGAATGATAGCTTACAAAGAATAGTATATCATGGACATTTTAAATATTCTTTGTGTAAGGATGAGCTAGAAACATCAAGTCATTTAATTTTTCATTGTTTAGTTGCTTCCATCATTTATGGCTATTTTTCTAAAAAAAATAAGAATATATTGATTTGCTCCATCAATACTATAAGAGTTGATGAAATGTTGGTTTAATTTTTTTTAAATAAAATGTTGAGTATTTTATGAAGGATTGGTCCTATCATTGTTTTTTGGAATCTATGGCTTGAAAGGAGTAATAGATTTTTTTTAATTCTTTAAACCTTATTTTAAATTTTGATATGTATTATTTTCTCTCTTGTAGAGTGCTTAAAAGAACATTGCTTGTAATGGAAAGTCTCAAGTGTGGGAAAACGTGTGTTATATGTGTTATAGAAAATAAACATATAAGCAGGATGATGTATGATGGAGTTGACAGAAAGGATATTCATCAATCCAAAGTAAATGGAAATGTGCAAAAGCTAGGTTCAACAAACTTTATCTTGATGGTGCTTCAAAAGGAAATCTTGAAAAAGTTGGTTGAGATAGTATTTTTCAAATAATGAAGGCAATATTCTCGTTTTCTACTCAAAATCATATGGATTTTCAACTAACAACTATGCAATGCTAGCATACCTTACAAAAATCAAGATTACAATTTGAAAATGATGGATATAAATTTCAATTAAGGGGTCTCTTAGATTATTACTAGTCTTTTCAAGAAAATGGATATACGAATTGGATCACCAATATTTGTTTTTTTACTTGAGAAAAAGGGGTTGTACTTGGGTTCCCCACCCTTAACAAATCACAAATATCTTCTATAAAGCTTAAGAGATTACAAATATATTCCATTTGCATCTCAATTGAGATGCAATAACTATATACCTACATATTTTTTACAAAAAGTTTGGAATTTTTTATATTCATTTTCTAGATCTTTAATTTTTTTGTAAATACAAATATTCAGCATCCTTGATGATGCCAAGCTGCCATTGCGCCACTTGAATATCCATAACTACATTGTTGGCTCCATGCTTCTATAGCTCTGCTTTGATATTTTGAATGGTTGGTCTTGTTGTTCCCTGATGTTGTTGCACCCCTTTAAATTCAGAAACATTATGCTTTTTTACCAAATACTGCCATACTTATTGCCTTTCTAACTCTAAAATATTTATGTCTTAAGCCATACCTCCAATATTGTTACCGCTCAGGGTGGTGTGGGTGTTGATATGTTGCAACCTTAACCTAACATTACTTAGGGTGGTGTGGGTGTCTATATGCTACAACCTTAACCTTTTATTTTCCTTTGATTCTTCAACAATTTATTTTTTATTTTAAATTCTTCTTCACAATATTCTCTTATACCTTTCTTTTGGTGCATCCTTGTGCACTTCTAACAAGGCTTCCTTGGACTTTTTTGTTGCTTCTTCCATGGACTCTATTGATATTGCTACTATAAATTCAACTTTTGAGTTTTCTAATGGTTCTTCAACTTATTCCCTTGCCATAACTACTTGCTTCCTTGGATCCTTGATTCTTAAGATTTTTTTTTTAATGCGACCATGAACTTGCATATTGTCATCTATATTTTTTCTTCTATTATAGGATCAACAATATCATTCTCTCTTGTGGCATGGGATCAGGTGTGCAGTAGGAAAAATTTGGGAGGTATGGGCTTAAGAAGAATGAAAACGTTAAATATAGCACTAATAGCTAAATAGGGCTAGAGATTGGTTCAAAAAGATAATATTAATAAGGTTAAAATATTAGCAGCTAAATATTTAGGTAACACTGGTAATTTTCTCACAGACCCAAGTCCTGCTCTTGGCTCAGCATTCTGGCACAACATCATTAATAGTCACTCTAATATCATAAAGGATGGAAAATAGGTGTTAGGTAATGGACATAGCATTAATTTTTAGAAAGACACATGGGCAGTTGATAGACCATTAGAATCATATCCTCACCTGAGTTTGGTGGAACCAATCACAAGCCAAGCTTTTGGGTCGAAGGTATGTGACTTCATTATCTCTGTTAATGATAGAAAATGTTGGAAACCATTTGTTTTTCTAGGGATTTTGTAGGAAGAAGAAATTGTGTTAAAATATTTGATAGACATCATAAAGTGGATGGTTATTCCTAACCAAGACAGGCCAGACAGATTGGTGTGGGGGCTGAGAAGGACAATTACTTTTCTATTAATTCAGCCTACCTATTGTTAGATGTTCCCTTTGATCCCTAGTTTCTTGTTAGTAATATTTTGCTGAAGGGTCTTACCCCCAAAGTTAATGTTTTCTTTTTTTGGTAGCTCAAGGGAACTGCCTCACATTGGATAATTTACAAAAAAGAAGATTGGTTATCCCAAACAGATGCTACCTGTGTGGTAGTGCTGAAGAATCACCTATGCACTTGTTATCTAACTATCCATTCTCTCAGTCTATCCTCTCCCAATTCTTGAGGACCGTTAGTGTGGTTTGGGTTTTCTCAAAGTTGATTTCTGACTTGATCGTTCAATGAAGGTCTCCCTTTCTATCTTCACGTCTTAAGGATTTTTGATCCTTTGGTTTACCTCATGTTTGGTGGCGTATTTAGAAGGAGAGGAATTCTAGAGCCTTTAAAAATATCTCCCATCTAGCTGAGTTCGCGACACTTCATGTTGTTGCTACCTTTGTTGAGAATGTGGATACAATTTCTTTAGATAAGGTCACTTATGTTGGGGATTTGGCAATGGAGTTGGCTCTTGGATTTAGATATTATTCTCCCAAATATCGCCTAAAGCTCCTGCTAGACTTACTACTATTTGGGAACCTCCTCCTCCTGGATGGTTGAAGCTAAATTTCGATGGAGCTTCTAAAGGATATCCAAGACCAGCTGGTGTGGGGGGATTGGTTAGAGACTTTGACGGGATGATTTATTGGCTTTCGCTAAAAATTTAGATCATCAGAGCAGTCATTTTGTGGAGGCACAAGCTCTCTTTCAAGGGGTTTATCAACTGGAAATTTTGAATGGCGGGAAGGTAATTATTGAAGGGAATTCCCTCAATATCATTAATATGCTCAAAGGTGTTCAGGTCCCTTCTTGGATGATCACAAATGGACTTTTTGAAACCCAAAGATGGATTTTAACCCTTGAAGCGGTTGAGATTAAGCATGTTTACAGGGAGAGAAATAGATTGGAAGATTTTTTAGAAAACTTGGGACTTTTGTAGGAAAGATGCACAATTTGGTAGGAGGATTTACCATATGGATTAAATCAAACAAACAATGAAATATCGAGGAGACAATTTATGTTTTCAAATGGATCTGATCTGCAATAGTAAGGATCCACTAGGAAAATTTGTTGTTTGTCCTTCTCGACTATTATGTAGCTTTGTTGTTTATCTGTTTTGTGGATCCTTTTTAGTTTTCTATGTTGATATCTTTATTCCTTGTTTCTAGTTGGTTGGTTGATCCACTCTTGTAAAATATTTGGGGCACCTTTCAAAACCCCTTTGTCCATCTTATCAAAAAAAATTATTGTTTGTGGTATCTTGAAAATGTGGTATCCTTCATGAATTATAGATGTTATCTTAAAAATACCATATCAAACACTAGGAAATATGATGGTAGAAAATTTATTCAATCATGGTGTTGATTTTTACCTTTACAAAATTTTATTTTTAAAGGGTAACACATCAAGAAAGATTTTTTATTTAAATGAAAATGATACCAAGGAAAAAAAAGTTTAAAAATATTCATAAAAATTTTACTTAGATATGATCTACTTAAATTTATTATTTTATGAGTGATCCCAATAAAACCCATATATAATTTCCTAAAAAAATTATTTAAAATTTTACTTTTCTCACTTCTTTGAAAATTTTATAATCAATTATCAATATCCATAATAAGTAGTTTATGAACAACAATGTCCAATTTAACATTTAGATGTAGATCCTTAGTCATGGAATATACTAAAGAAAAGCATATAATACATCAATAGTGTTTTACATGATATTATTTATGAAAAAAGTCATTTCATTATATGAATTTCATAAGGTCTGTGTGAACTTATTTCTCATTCAAAAACGTGTAAGTTCTATAAATTAATTTAATAAAAAATAATAAGTTGTAATCTTACTGCAGTGGTAAGGGCTTTGGCCTCTCTTTGATAGGTCCAAGGTTCAAACTTCACTTAGTGTGAGGGGACTAGGAACTCTCATAAAAACCTATGTAAACTCATTGAAAAAATTTAATAAAAAATAATGAGATAAATATTTTTTTTCTATAAAATAATATATAACCTTGCATTACTCATTGAAAAAATAAATATTACCTTGGCATCAAAAGTATTAGGAGCAACAATAAATCGTAGTAATCGTATGGCTATGACTCAAGTTTAAATATTTGTGTTATGATGCACACTCTTGCAATATGGTGATTGTGATAATATAGTTAATTTTAATAAGAAAATAATACAAATTGTTGAAACACCACAATAATGGTCTCGTGATGTACTATGGGTGAACTTGTTTCAACCCCTCTATCCAATTCTTTAAAACAAATTATGTGTTGACTTACCACTAACATTTGCTAAATTTTATTGTTTTTGTAAGCTTGAGTAAGACAATAGTATTCTTCATTAAATATCATTAGCTCAATTAGTTATAATTTTTAACTTTTATGGAGGAGACCTAGGTTCGAATCTTGCCAATCGATACATGCGTATTTGCCAAGTTGTTGTAATACCACTATGTGATCATGATGTAATACGGGTGGGGCCCATTTCAATCCCATATAACCTATTAAACAATAAATAACAAAAATATTCTTCCTTGATAGTAAGGTTGAAACCAATTTTTAAAAATAGAGAAAAAATGAAATGTGAATTTTTCAAGGAAGATTGAGTGAAACTAAAATTTGATGAGATTAAAAAAAGAATAGTAAATGTAGTAGGGGGAGGCATTTATTAAAATTAGATGTTGAATCATGTTGGGGATCAACCATATAAAAATAACTTTTCATTTTTGTTGAGAATCTCCCATTAAATTACAAGCAATTACATCCATGGATAGATGAAATGGTCTCTTTATTTGGGAAAGTGAGATAGACTCCTTCCTTAAAGTATACTTGAGCTTGAAAATAATATAATGTCATATTGTGAATAATATATAGATTATACATTATCAAATGCAATATTATAACCATTGTATACGAGGGAAAAGTCCAATCTCAAAGTTGAGCATAAGTCATCCAATCACATAAACAAAGGTAAGTAGTTATCTCGTCCTTCTTAGTTAATGGTACATAGGTTAGGTGGTGGCTATGGGAAGAGAGTAGGAAGGCCTTGAGGTAAATGAATCCTAGATATCCTATAGGATTTCTTCACAACTTGGCAAAGCTTGTTTTAAAAATCAATTAATTTAGCCACCTAACAAGACTTTAGGAAGTCTAACAAGCTTGTAGAAATCCTAGATTGCTTGTAGGACTCATAGATTACCTATATGGACCCTAGATTGTCTATAGGAATCATATATCCTAGCATACCTCTAACCATCTATATGACTATAGGAAACTTGGCAAGCATGTTGAAATCATACTAAGCTTTCATTTGTGCTCATTTAAACAATTTGTAACTTTAGACAACTTAGAACATCATTAGGAATCACACCTTGACCTCAAATTTAACTAATTCTACCAAATTGATAAGTCGCTACTTTATATTAGGTTGATGCTCTTACTAAAGTGGCACTCTTTCTTAGGATATACCAAAATCTAAATTGATGGTAAATTTCAGCCCTCAATGTGACCTAATTTTATCTAATTTGTAAAAGTGTTACATTATGGTAGGGTGGAACTCTTTGTACAAATCGATGCTCTTGCATGGTTCATATCTAATAATGAAATTTACAATAAATTTGACTTAATTAGCTTCAATTATGCCCTTTCCCATCACTAATTTCATTAAAATTGACCAACTTAAACCCTGTCATTTTAAACTTCCCTAGATCTTCCCAAAACTATTCCAAAAAATTAAAAACCAATCCTAATTGATTTTAAAATAGCTGAATTGATATAAATTTGAACTTGATAGTAGATTTGGCATTTAAGTAACTAATTTACGCATTTCCCACCAGTAATTGGACCAACATTAATAAAATTGTCAAAAAGTGTGTGATAAGTTTATAGAAGTGGCCACCAAGAACACCTATATAAGATCATCAACCTATACAAAAATGATTCTCTTCTCAAAATTTAAGTCTTCCAAAATTAACCTCAAAATTAGCTTTATCAACCCCTCTGGAAACCATCGTTTTAGTCAAATTGATAATGGTTGACAAGAGTGTCTCTATTCAACCAATACTCTTTTTTAAATTGAGCATATACAATCAATTCCTTAATATACTATGTTATTTTGACCATTTCCAATAAGAAACAAACATCAAATTCGGTCTGTAGTAAACATAAGAATTGCATATGTGAATTTTGCTTCTCCTCTAGAGTTTTCTTCTCAAAATCCTCATTCTCTCCAAATTTATCCTAGAATAATAATGGAGGCAATAGGTAGGCAAACAATATTGTTTCTTGATAATCAAAAGAGGAATCACAACCCTTTTGTCCCTCGGTTAGTAATTGTCTTGGAGGAAACCTTTCCTCAAGGCCTATTTCATCATGTTTTCTTAATCAAAAAGGATTTGAAGATCAATACTATCCAAGGCGCTCAGGAAAAAGATCAATATCAAGAAGTCCCCATCAAAGGTCTTCACCAAACTCCAAGCATCAAGGTTAGTGTGCATCCAAGATTGGTAAAATCTCTTTCATCATCTCTCAATTTCTTTTTTATTCACTTGTGTATTGGGTCAATTGCTGCATATTTCTTTGCTTCATATCCAATCACTTCTTGCATGGCTAATTGCTCTTCATTTTACTTTGTTATGGTCTAATGCTTTGCTTAGAATATTAGTCTTGCATGTGGTTTATTCTACAGCCTACCACATACAACAAGAAGGAAAAGAGGAAGTGCAAGTGTGAAGGAGTGGTGCAAGTAGGAAGTAAAGAGCAAGTGCCAAAAAGAAGTGAGACTCGCCTGTAAACTTTGCATTTTTGCTATAAATCTACAAAGAAATTCAAAGGGGGATTTTGATGTGGACAAGTAGGACATCGATATAAGAAAGATGTTAAAAGAATCTCTAATTGGAAATAAGGATGTCCTACTTGGGCAAAGTAATCTCTAATTGGTTGAGGACAAATGGAAGAAAGAATTTATGGTAAATAGCATTGAGACTATAGATTATTTGCGAAAAGTAACTGTCAAGGATGAGATGATTGAGCATGATAAAATGGTTCTACAAAACAAACAATTAATGTCTAAATTCAATAGTTATTGAATTAATTTTTCAAAGATTCAAAGGAGAATTGAAAGAAAATGGAGATTGAATTCATAGTATTCTATAACTTTCCTAAAGGATTTTTTCTCACAATCTTATCCAGATTCGAATTTAGGGAAAAAGTAATAAGTTTTGGCCCATGGTTTATGGGTAGGATTAGCTTACATTCAAGGCCATAGAGTGGAAACACTATAGAGATGAAAATATTTGAAAGTGATAAATTCTACGTGAGGCTATTTGAATATCTATATGAGCTTCTCATCATGGAGGTAATATTATCGATCATACCTTTGGGAGATATTCATCTAGGTGGCATAGACTCCTAAGGAGTAGAATTTTCTTATATATACATGAATGTTGTAGAACCTTTTCCCGATTCCATAATTATCAAATTTGAATCAAGAAAGTGAACAAGTAGAAAAAGCATTGCATTCCAATATCACATTTGCCTTGAGAATGGAAAACATGGTAAGAATTTACAAAATGAACATGGTTAAGAAAGATGTCAAAGGATCTGAGACAAACCAAAAGGTGAAACAAAAGGATCATATAGCAATAGAAAAGAATTTAGGATGAGGGTTTTTCACTCTTAAAGTTGTCACAAATCAACCCTTTGCCTCATTAAATGAAAAAGGGTATCATGGTTCATTCAAAGTAAATCTTAGGACGAACCAAGAAGGATGCATTGTATGAACAATTGCAATGTCAGAGTTCAAAATCAAAAAGATCTACAAATGGAAAGGAAGTTTTACAGTTAATTCCGAAAGGGAGAATGTATAAGATAGTGACTTTAATTTTTTTTTATTGGTAAAGGGGTTTTGAAAGGATCTCGTAACCTTTTACAAAATGTAGTGTAACTGAAAAAGTACTCCTTAGCAGAACAACAAAAATATCATTCCATTACGAGTCGTTACAAAAACCATCAACAAGACTAGGAAGCCCTCATAGGGGCAATAAGGAATAACCAACAAAACCGCCCATGAAGAAACCCGCAAAGGGTCAAGCCGGGAGACAGAAAACAAAAACGTGAATCCAAAAGCATCAAAAAACCACCAGAAAACCACGAACATGCTAAATGTTGGATTGACCATCTAGGTAGAATGTTGATGGATTCTCATAAGAGAAAAAAGCAGGAGGTGATGGAAATTGTAGTGCATACACTTGTTGGATTGCATGCAAACGGTACTAAAGATCGAATGCTTACAATTGATCACCAACACATTAAAGAGAACACGTGTAGGATAATATGTTGTCAAAAGAGTAAGACATTAACATTATTGTCATAATTTGGTTTACAATGGATAAAATTTGACATGACTGCCAACATAAATTATCATATATCTAGGGAGGTCCTTAAGAAAATGTCAATAACAGAAGTGAAGGAAGATGGAGGAAAACATCAATTCCATCCTGGATAGGCTCCTAGGTTGAGAGCATGGTCATATACATAGGACTATATTGTCAACAACATCATGCAATTGTTAGCTATTTTATGTTTTGTTTTCTTATGAGACTCTAGAGATGTTAAGGATAGAAGTATGATTCTATTTTATTTTATGAAAAAAAAAAAAAACGTTTTTAGGCCTTTATAGAATACAAAAGGGAGAATAGGAGAATAGGCTCTTGTGTATAAAGAAGATATTTCTTGTTGATTTCCTAAACTACAAACCATAAGATATTTAAGTATTTGTTTTGATATAAATGCATTTACATTTTAGCAACCAAACCCAAAGTAAAAAATGATAAAATAATTTCCATAAAAACCGATTAACTTAGAAAAATAGTGATCCAAGATATGAAGTTGTCTATAAAGATGATAATAATTTTTGCTTTAATGAAATTAAAGATTTTATCCACTAGTTTATGGTTAAAAATGTCAACAATATTGACCCAAATCTAAATTGTTTATTCCTTAAATTATTTTTTTCAAACGAGTCTTTAAATAAATAAATTTGCTAGTTTTATTACATTGCTTTGTTCCTAAATTTGGGTTGGATGGTTTTTTAATTAAATTCAATATTTACAACTTTACAAATATATACATAATAAAATGTCCAAAGGTAATTACAAATTTTCGATGAGAACATGATAGCTACTTTCAAAATAATCAATATGTATAAAATATTTACTTGATTGGGTATAATCATGACTCTCATCTTAAGCTTTAAATAGAATATAGCATACATAATAGTTTAAACACTAACCATATATTATACAAGCTACAATGTAACATTGAATTATGTTTAGAAAATAGATTTATACAATAGCATGTGGTTGGCATTTTAGGCTAAAGCTGTCCATAACCACAAAATTAAATGCCAATGCTGTCCATAACCACAAAAACACATGGTAAGTAACCATTTCCAAATATAGCTCTAATGATAGAAATGATCGTTAGTTATGGTCTAGTTTCACAATCTACGTCATATATTAAAAATGTTAGTTTCATAAGTTGTATGGACCTCTCATCTATATATGCCCCTTCTATACACACTCATTTTTTTTTTTGTGTTCATCAATCTGGAACTCAATATCCACAATTATTATTTTATTCTCATGTTATACCATAGCTTATGAAGCATAATAAGCTTCTATACCTCTCAAATTGGTAAATTCAAATTTCTTCTAAAATCCAACATCAACTGCAGTGCTTGTATGGATGTACCTTGAGGCACTTGCAACCAAACAACAATGAAAGCCAAAAGAATTACTTTCCTTGTCTGTAAGGCTGGTCCTTGCAACTAAAATGTTTGGTCACATTGAAGCCTGGAATTTAGAAGGCACACCTCCCATCAAATTAATATAAATGACAGTAGAGTATTTGGAATGCCAATTTGTTGTCACTAAGAAAGCATGGCAGTTAAACACCTATAAGCAGCAGAGTATTGAAAGCACCACCAGATTTGGCATACTGCATATTCTTCATATATCTTCATATATAAATATACCATGCTATGATTCTTTAATGTATATTATTTATTAAGAGGAGGCAGGGCAACCACAAACTGATGTTGCGGCGGTGGCAATGGTGGCAGAGCAACCACAAACTGTTGCGATGACGATGACATTGCCGCTAGTGTTGCAAGATCTCCTTTAATGGCAGTGGTAGCAACACGCACATGAATTGCCCTGAACAAATTTTTGGAAATACATAAGTGAAATGCCATAAATAGATTATGGGGGCTACGGAAGTGTCAAATATTGATTTCACACATAATTGCAGGAGTCGAGTTAAGGTTTCGAGTGGTCGCTACACGCCTTTTGGATTAGAGATTTGGCCAACGTGTTTATGGTTAGACGAAATGGCAACTGTGGAATCAATAACTCAAAATCTTTCCTCTCTTCATGTTGATGATGGGCCAGATTCCCATAGTTGGGATGCACCTTCACTTGCAAAAACATTGGGCTTATTTTCTGCAAGTCAGGTAAAACTTGCAAAATATTGATGAAAGAACAACAGGAGCATGTTTTTGCTCATTGGCCAAAACCAGGTTCTAATGATGGAAAGAAAAAAAAACTTTTTTGACCAAGTTGAAAAGATTGACGCTAGTTACCCAAGTGGTTTGCGGACATATATACATAATGCTAAACAGCTCTTGGTAGATTCAAAAGAGAGGAAAATTTCATTTGATGGCTTTACCCCTAGTGGGATCCGAACGGTGAGAGAGAGCAAGAGTAGGTCTCCTCCAAGAGCAGGTCTGCAACAGAATGGCGACAAAGAACTGGGTCCAAACCCCAATTTTGGAGCTGACGATGCGATCAAAGGAGTAGAAAAAAATCTGGAGACCCACAAAAGCACCCTTTTGAACTAGGGGATCATTCCTAGTCGAATGTGGTCCATGGGAAACAAAAAACCCTAGATCTCCATTTAGAGCTACAGTCAGAGAGAGGTGAACTCTTCGTACTTGATGATTTGGTCGACCTAACTATTGAGCAAGGACCTATGAATCTTGTGGGTCGATTTATGGGAGCCCGACCAGACCTTGATGCAATCAAGAAATGGGTTAATGTTAAATGGTGACCCCATGGCCACACGGAGATCGTGGCAATGCCAAAGGGGTTCTTTATGGTTAAGCTTGACTATAGTGAAGATTCTGATCAAATACTCTGGGGAGGTCAATGGTTCTGTGGACACCGCAGGCTTTTCTTGCAACGGTGGAGCCCAGACTTTGATCCTGAAACCGAAAGCTTCACGGCAATGCCAAAGGGGTTCTTTATGGTTAAGCTTAACTACAATGAATATTTTGATCGAATACTACGGGGAGGTCCATGGTTTTGTGGAGGGGATTTTCTTGCAATGGTGGAGCCCAAACTTTGATCCTGAAAACGAAAGCTTCACCCAAGCACCGATTTGGGCGAGATTGCTAGGCCTACCCTTCCAATACTAGAACGAGGAAATTTTTGCAGGTATCACGAAGGAAATAAGGCACCTTATTACTATTGATCCTGCCACCAAGGCTTGCTCAAGACTTATTAATGCAAGAATTTGCATAAATGCGAATATGGAGTTACCCCATTCAATCAAACTGGTTTCAAAGCTTGGGATATGAAATCAGACTATAGAATATGAAACTACCCCGGTCAAATGCAAAAGTTGCAAGAAATGAAGGCACTCAACCAATGCATGCTCCACTCACAAGAAACCAACCCAAAATCGGAAAGTTTGGCAAAAGAAGCAGAATGAAGGTGAGAAGTCCAATCAAGGCAAGGATTTAAGGGATAATATTGTTGAGAACAACAAGAGGGGTAGGTCTCCTTTCCGTTCCCCTTGCTTTTCAAACCACTCACAGACCTATATTGTTTAAAGGGGTCGAAGGATTGAGGTTTTGAATGAACATTGAACCCTTAAAATCAGATCACCCCTCTATTATAATAACACTCAACATAAGGCCATGAAAACATAAATTCTAAGATCTATCATAATGGGCTTTGAAGAGCAAAATATATATAAAGCTCACATCTGGCATCTTTTATAGAAGCACGGAAATATACAAACTCATTGTACTTTGAAGCCATCCAAAGCTTCTTGCTATATTACAAAACCCAAAATTATTAGGTGTTAATTTTTTTTAAATCCCCTCTCTGGGTAGTTCTTGTTTTAGTTGTTCTATTTAACTTCCAAGGTTTGCAAGAAAAATAAAGTTTTTTAGTACAATACTCATACTTCCAAGGCAAATGAAAGAAACTTGTTTTAGTTGTTCTATTTAACTTCCAAGGTATGCAAGAAAAATAAAGTTTTTTTAGTACAATACTTGTACTTCCAAGGCAAATGAAAGAAATCAACTTTCCGAATGAGCTCTTGATGATGGAAACAATATCCATACATGATGCAAAAAATCAGGATAATTTTAATGCAACTCTAAGAGCAGAGCTGGTAGCTTCTTGGTATTATTAGTGATAACATAATAAACAAATATAATGCCAGGGCCCCTTTAGAGGGGAAAGGAAGACACATTGTACAACATAAACTTTGTTGCAAAAGCCACATGGCCAAGGGTAAGCATATAAATAGTGTATGCTACTCAAGACAGCCCTTAAACAAAGTACCTTGGTCTCTTCCATATATTTTTTTTGATACAAAACCAAATATTAAAAGAGACATGAAGTCCAGGATTTTATATAAAGATTATAGTATGGACAATGCTGCATCAAATCTGACATCCAAATGGAAACTGATATTGGCACAGAATGGATACGCCATACATGTCCAGGATTTTATATAACGATTAGTGTGGACAGTGCTTCATCAAATCGGACATCCAAATGGAAATTGATATTGGCACAGAATGAGTACGCCTTACCAAGGGAGTGTGTTCAAATTTGTGACAAATTGTCCAAGGCTTTTCGATTGTGACAAATTGTCCAAGTATCAAACTAGACACTGGGTAGAAAAAATATCAACAAGATTGAAATTACTCAAGACAATGCTTGCCTAGAAGAATAACGTACAAAAGCATAGAAGACATACAAAATCTAAGGTGGCCAAAAGTTAGTATAACAAGAACTCATCCCTATTCAATACATACTAGCACCATACGTTCTATCATGCAGAAGCATTGAGAAATTTAACCACCTCCAATATTTGAATAGAAGGGGTCCATTAGAACTTGGTTAACAATGAATAATTGAAAAATAATTATTACCAAAAAAAACAATACATCAAGAAATTGTCAGCCACCTGACCAATGTCCAAAATCTGCATAAGCCTTATAAAGAGAAACTACACCTGAAATGAACACCTTAATAACAAATGAAAGGAGTGTACAGAATACAGATGGTGAAGATTGACCCCATATAAACAGGATAAGGTGTCCATCTTCCATACACTGAATTTTTGGACCAGTTTAGAAAGCTCGCACTTATCTAAAGTGGGAAGTTGGTTAAAAGCATAAATGAATGACCATAAAAATGGGACATACTCGACATTTCCCTAGACAATCCTATTTATTATCAGTCAGTATTTTATTTTACATGTTGCTACCTGCTTTGCAGTTGAGACACACAGACAATCTGCTATCTTTATTCCTGAACTTACATTTTAGTTATACCAGCCTCTCAATCTTATGGATAAAAACACACACTATATTAACAAGGGAAAGTACTCAAGATTAGCAAGTTTTCAAATTAATAACTTGAAAGACTTGGATTACAATTTGTGCTTTAGAAAGAGAACTAAATAAAACTCGCTTTTGGGTATTCTCTAACTATTTAATCACACAGCCTATACAGAAGAAAAATGATTCAATTGAAATTGTGCTTCTAAAAAACATGAAGCTGAAGTAAAATGAGACTACAAATCATGTCATGCACAAGACTCTTGCCGATCGGTGCATACATGATCCTAATATTTTCTGGAATAACCTAGTCCAACTTCCCCCTGATCATAATTGAAAAAAAAAAATATGCAATTAGTGACTGTCTTTTAGACTATGGGGATCTGTGAGATCATTCTAACTTGGTAAAGCAGCAAAAAAATAACATCATAAAACATGTAGCCTTGAACTCCTAGGGGAACAACATAGATCTAGTATATACACCGTTACTCCAGATTGTCATTGTATCATACACTGGTATTGGACCTTAGTTGATTCTACGAAAATTGGTGTAAACAGACAAGAAAGAATAAGTTGCTCATCCATCATATTCCCCTTTGCTGAACTTGTCTTCTGGATAATAAACTGCTACTACAGTATTACCTCCAAACTTCCTTCCACTCAGTGCAGATTTTGCCTTTGCAGAGCCTTGCATATCCAAGTATTGCACAAAAACCTTCATAGGAACATGTAATAAGTTAGTATCAATGGAAATTAGATAGTACCCACTACAAGTTGAGTTGAAATCAACAAATATGATGACAAGCTCCAGCTGCTTAATTCCAACAATAAACAAGAAAAACTCACCTTCCCAACACCTGGAGTTAACTCACCACTAGGTGTAGGTCGTGGAATGACAAGATTTGCTACTGTGCCTGAAAAATCCAACGTGGAATAAAATTTTAAATTAATGAGAGCATTAAAAATTAAACAACTTTCACATAACAACAAAGCATACCATATTTCCCACATTCCTCTCTCATATCTTCAAAAATCTCTTCAAATTCCTCATCGTCCCTAAGCTCATCTGCAGAGACTACCTGAAAATTTTGATAGACGCATCTTAGCTGTTTGTATAGATGATAACATCAAATGATCCAAAATTGCATGATACGTCAGAAATCAATCTGGAGTGCATTTTATAAAACAATGTCCAACTAATGCATACCCACCATTAAGAACCTAAAAATATAGTTGCAGGAAAACACCTTTGGTTTTCTATATTGTACAATTTAGAGGCACCGAACACTAAAAGTTCCAGAGAACTAATACTGATGCTAATTATAGAAACGACAAAACAACTGAACTTTCATAAGCATGTAATAATGTTCCTCCATCTACTGGAACATAGCAACTTCATAACGCATAAGAGACGGGTGGGATAGCTTCAAACTGAATCAATTATTTTCTAATTGTAGAAATATTACCTTATAAAATGACCAATCCTTTGACCAAAAAACTTAGAGCTGCAAATCTAGACCATGCACTCATTATCTCCTATACAAATGCAGTCAAAACCAGAGAAGAAAAATAGTGAAATACATAAAAGGGTATTGGAGTAATGGATTTCAAATTTTGTTTCATCACAACGGTTTCCCAGAATTCTCTCCATAATATGTAATTTTGTCATGGGTTCCCTATGTCAGAGGCAGAACATGGTCATACTTTATTATGATATAATATTTTAATGCAACTTATAGGCCTACTCATAATATTTTATTATATCCTGCAGGCCTAAGGTTTCAACTAACCTTGGCAAACATGGGTTATTGTGTAAATTCTAAGGTTTTCTATTAAAAATATCATAAGGCCTAGATATCCAAATAACATTAGAAAAAACTTATACGACTTCAAAGTCCAAAGAGCTGCAACGAAATTGTAGGTATCATTAACAATATAGACTTGGAGGGCAACTCTGATAGTTATGAAGCAGTTATGTAAAGCCATGGGTAAGGGGCAAACTGGTATCTTTCATTGGACATCTCTTTTCACATGTAAATATTATTCATCTTTCATGTCCAATGATGCTGTGACAAGTGTATGAAGCCACATATTGAGCTTGACTCCCAGTATAGGAAGAACAATAAATGTGATGTGCCACTGGCCATAGGAGCAATACTATAGAAGGATTCATGACTGTGATGTGCCACTGGCCATAGGAGCAATACTATAGAAGGATTCATGACCTTTATTCTACTTTCTTCCAGATTTGTGTCCACAACATCTTAAGCATCCTACACCCCTAGTCCAAACTCAAAAAAGCAGCTTGTCATCATCATGTGTGTGCAGAAAAGGGGAAACACTCCATCATACAGTTCCAACCACCCAAAGTATGATAAATTTGTATTACGCAAGTATCCCCATTACTAGAATTAAAACCAGAACTCTGATAGGTTATTCTCTGTTAATTTATATATTACTTTAAGTATTCCGTATATCCCTAACATGTGAATTGTTTGCATAGTTACTCCAACCTTTGCTTAAAGATACTTCAAATTTCTTACTCATTTATAAGGTTAGCAAAATAAACGGATCTATTTTTTCTTGGCAGACTAACTTCTGCAATTATGTTGATGCACATCCTGGAACCAGGCAAATTTCAATACAATTATCAAGTTTACCTCTTTAAATTTGAAAAAATTGCAAGTTCTACAATATCCTTAACGTGCATTGTTTGGCTTTCTTTTAATTTTAAAGGTATAAACTACAGCCAACACCAAGTTGTAATCCTCTAAACAATCCTATAAAAATTGCTACCATTTTACAATAGTTTTACTTCCTTTTTATCTTAGATCAAAAGCCTAGCATTGCTACATGGCTAATAGCACATTCAAAACCATACAGATTATTTGACTAGTTTCCATTAGTTTGCTCAAATTGGATGTTATTTTGCATCACAATTTTATTCATATATATATCAACTTTGTTATAGTCACCAATGCTTAATAATTTTAGTATATGGTTTCAGAGAAAAGCAGAAAAAATAGACACAGTTCTTACAGAATTACTCCGTAGGATCACCATGTCAAGCACCACATAGACCAAAGCAATCAAGAATCTTATAAAATGTAATAGGAAAAGCAGAAATTCATCTCTAGGAAAAGGTGAAAGAAAAAGTAAAATTGCTTCTCACATTATAAACCTCCACAGAAAATATCAGTCCTAGCTAAAAACGAGGGCCAAAAGTTTGAAAAACTGTCTTATGCATGAGAATTTTGGATTTTGTCAATCAGAAACCAGCTAGCTTGACTGAAAAATGAAATACTAACATTCATATGCAACCTTAAGGAAAAGTTACTGGTAGATTCAATTGGGAACATTATACAGTCAACCATATTATGTTCCACGTGTTTCTCAGACAATGAAATTCAGATGAAATAACAAACCTGAGTCAAGCATACGACATTTGTAGGTGTTTCTGCAGTACCAGAATCTCCAGCCATGCCAGGCAACAACCCAGGTATCCCAGGCAATGTAGTGCTTCCAGCTTGCAATACAAGTTTCTACAGTAATATCAACAGTCAACTAAGAATCCCACACTATGGCTAACACAAAATGAAGTATACAGATGCTTCATGAGATGAATATAATGTTGAAATCACAGAAGAGAACTTTAAGGAATACTTGCAAAGCTATGTGCTGCTGAGCCTGTGCCAATACATTTGCTTGGTCTGGTTTTGGTTGAGTGCTGCTACTTAAAACAAGAAATCCGCCGGTCAAAACTGTTACATAAACATGAAAATACAAACTTTACATAAATGACTTTTGGTATCTTATAAATCAATACCTGGCTGTAGCACGACGAACAGTCAAAGTTTTGTCACCCATTTTTAATCCATTAAGTGCAGCACAGGCAATATCTGTTACAGCTGGGTCCTGAAACACTAGTGCATTTATAATTAGTCATGAAAACAGGAAAACAGTACAGATCATAGTTGAGAAAATCGGAATCGGCATGGAAAACGAATCGGGAAAATTGGGAATCGGCAAAAAAAAAAGGGAAAAATTCGACAAAATATCAGCAAATTTTTATTGAAAAAACCAAAGAAAATGCAATTTTTCATTTAAAAAAGGTTTTTTCATGCATATCACAATTTTTTGGAAAAAATTCAGCAAAAATCAGCCAGGTTGTGCATTGGGAAAAATCGGCTCAAATCTGGATTTTTTAAGATTTTCTAAACTATGGTACAGATACCTGCATTAAATTGGTATTTAGACAATGAAAGAAAAACTTAACTTGAATGCAATTTCAAATTGTATCATCAAGCAGAAGAAACGCACCTGATAAACACAGAAGCCATATCCTTTGGAGTTTCCAGTATCTCTGTCTTTGACAAGATCAAATCCACGTAAAGGCCTGTATCAGTTTAAAACATTGAAAGAGTTAATAAAAATCAAGCAAAAATCTGCTAATTTTTTATCTTGTGAAAATCAAATATCCAAGGAAAATCCTAAATTTTCCAAAGTTTAAGGGCCTCAATGGTAAGAAGTCCCCAGATCAGATCAGAATGTTGTTGGCTGTATGTTCAAAACTAATAACATAATACATTTCAATACAAGAGCCTCAATAGTAAGAAGTCCCAATATCAGAGCAGAATGTTGTTGGCTTTATGTTCAAGACTAATAACCTAATACATTTCAATACTAAGCTTTATTGCATGGCATGTTGGATAAGGACCTTTGTGACCAAAGCAAGGGGTATAACTAACAACATGAAATCCAGGAAAACTGCATGGAACCTGCATAGAAGGGCATCATAAAGAATATTTTCAGCTGCTGTTCAAAGAATGATGGAAACGTGAAGCTCATGTGACCTGATGAGTGACCATTAGAAGGCCTATGCTTGTTGAATTTGTTGGATTTTAGAATACTTTCCAGAAACATTCCAAAGCATTCACCACAGACCATATTGAAAAAGAACATAGATGAGAAAATAAGAGAGCATATGGATGAAATATAGAATATATATATCCAAAATACGAAGAAATGGTGGGTGCCCGTAGGCACCCCCATGATATCAAATAACATAAACTGATCCAATGGATCAATGATTGGTGGGTATTCAGAGCACATACCTAATCCCCAATTATTGCAAACCTCAAGCCCACATAAACTGGCTTAAAGGTTATATTACAATATATTACACCTTTAAAGAAGACTATACTGGTGGTTTAACTGATACTACTAAGGGTGAATATATCAATATTGCCCATAGGCTTAGTAGGCTTACATTAAGAGCGCTTGTGGGCTTACATTGACACTGTCAGCCTTGGCCAATAAAGTCAGATTACTGATATTCCAACACCCCCATATAATCTAAGTTGAGGGGCCAATGAGAGGATCGCCCCCCATAATGGATGCTCTAACACCCTTTGTCCAATATTCTTCATCTGGATTTTCATCATCTGAAAGTTTGTTGCCTAACTTGAGAAACTCTGCTTCAATCTTCTTTAATCTTGTTATGCATGTCCTTATAGAGTGCCCTTCCTTCTCATAGTATTCACATCGGTTTGACTTCTTTGAAGACTCTGACTTGCCCTTGGGCTGCTGAGCCATAGCCTCCATTGATTTGAAGTCCTTAGGACGGGCCTATATATGAGGAAGTGCTCCACAATTCTTCATAGTAACTTCATAATGAGCAAGAAGTTTGAAGAGACCATCAAGAGTTATTGGCTGCAGATCCTCCATAGTCATTACATTCACATGAATCACTGTGCCAACCATCTAGAAAGGTGAAGTAAGGATTGAAATAACAGATTTTACAACTTCTTCATCAATCTTTATCTTGCCTCCTCTCGTAACTATATCAGCTCGTAAGGCCTTAAAATGGGATATGTATGCCTCAACATTATCAAAATCTGAAATCTTGAGATTGGAGATTACTTGGAGTTTACCCTTCCATATAGATCCTTCATAGTAGTCCACACAACAATGGGATCACTCAACTCTCTAATTTGAAAAAGTATATCTGGTTCCACCAACATAAAGAATAGAGCGAGAGCTTCCTCCTTTTTAGCTAGTGCTTGCTCATCAAGAATTTTTGTCCCATCATTAAAAATGAACCACAGATTCTTACTTCTAAGTATACCAACCATCTATACAGACGAAGTGCTGTAATCTTACCCATTAAGGCAAGTAACACATGCCAAAGAATCCATTTTGCACAAAGAAGTCCTATAGCACTGTAACAAGTCTTGAACGGATGTCACCAGTACATAAAGCTCGAAAAATCATGCAATCTGAATAAAAAATAAGAAACAAAGGGCCTTAGAGGCTTCCGTATGCCTAAGTTATTGTCTTCAAAAGTTGGGGCTAATTAGCACTTAAAATCAAAAAGTAAATTTAAATTTTCAAATCTTAGCAAAAACTCCAGCGAATCGGAGACTACAACTTGGCATGAGCTGAGAGTCTTCTTCCACCTGTCCTTCTGGAAAACCTTTGCCACTGTGCATTTAGAGCAAATGGACAGTGGACACTTGGAATCAAATGTTTGGTTGTGACTCCTTTTATATATATATATCAACCTTTGCCTGTTAAGTGCAACATCAGCCAACTCAAACAGAGTAAATTGCATGCAAGGAGTTTAGGCCGCCCAAGCTAGCCAACTACCTGCATCAAGGCTTCAAAACCAAAAAGGCATGCTCACTCCTTGAGGTGGGCAAAGGATTTGGTACCTCTTTAATTGAAAAACATGTGTCAAGGAGACCCGGGAGAAGAGGTCCCCATTGTAGATTTGAGAAAGGAGATAGAAGAATTTGGAAACCCAAGAGAAGAGGTTTCAAGCAAATTTGGAAGGAGAAAGAAGAAGGTTAGAGAAGCCCTATTTAGAAGTTGAAGAAGTGGCCATTGGAGAAGATTTGAAAAAAAAGACTGAGATAGAAGATTGCGAGCAGGAGAAGCTCCTACAAATAGGAATTTAGGACAATTGTCGCCATCCAACAACAAGCCCCAAAGGAAGAAGGATTTGACAAGAAGTTTGCAAAATTTTGGAAAGCATTTTTGAATACCTCAAGACATTCAAATTCTTGAGGAAGAGGCCAGCGAAATAGGATAGATTTGAAGTCATATTTCAGCAAGATACAGGAGGCGAAAGAAGAATAGAAGGGGCCACAGATTTGAAAGTTTTGAAGACAGCCATAAAGGATTTGAAGGCTGATTTGCGAAGGAGAAGATTGCTGATTTTTGCAGCAGAAGTTGAAGAGTCACAGGACAGCAAGTTGAAGGTGACATAGAGCTGCAAATTGAAGAAGAATTGGGCAGATTTTGAAGTGCCCTTGAATAACCAATTGAAGAAAGGCTTGACAGCAAAAGAAGGCAGCAAATTGGAGGAGTTAAAAGGAGATTCTTGGACAGCGAGATAAAGGAGGAGAAATCAGATTTTGTAAGCAGCAATTTAAGATATTTGAGCTGCAAATTTGGGCAGCATTAGAAGGAGAAAAGAGAGCTGCGTTTTGGAGAAGTTCGGGACAGATTTGAGACAGCCTTGGACAGCAAAGCAAAGAAATATTTGGCAGCAATTGAAGCTGCAAATTGCATAAATTTTGGAAAGCAAGAAGGCAGCATTTGGAGCTGCAAAATTTAGAGAAGTTGAAGACAAAGAAGGCAAGTTCCGAGCAGCATTTGGAAGGGTACAAAGACCAAAAAAATTCAGCATTTTGTAATAACCATTTGTAAAGCATAGAAGCTGACCTTTGGCAGCAAGCAAAGTGCAAGTAAAGCTGCAAATTTGAAGGTATAGAACAACAAGTTCGAGTAGCAAGAAAGAAGAGGAGATGAGCTACAAAAGACAATCAAAGAGGTTTGAAATTAGGTGCTTAAAAGAGTATTTCAGTTTTATGAAAAGTGGATTTAATTTAAGTTTATTTGGCACCATATATTAGAGAGTTCAAATTAGGAAAAAGAAGAACTCTAAGTTTTCATCTCCCAGTTAAAGGAGGAGTTTAAGAAGCTTGCAACTAAGTGTGTTGATATAGCATACAGAAGCTGGTTCATTTTGAAGTTTGAAATCAGCAAAAGAAGATTTGTATGCTTTATTAAAGAAGCAAATATTACTCCAAATCAGAAACAGCAAGCTAAGGAGCTACGAATGCATTAAGGAGCACTCAAAATATTGTGCTCAGTATATGTTTTTTGAAAGGAAGCAAAGTAAGTCTTTGAAGGCACAAGAGCATCCTCAAAACCTGCAAAATTTTAGAGAAATAAGTCAGCAAAGTGAGTAAAGGAAAGGGAGTATAAGCAGTTTGGAAAATAGCAAGAGATTCACCCATCCAAGTCAAGTTGTGGAGAAGACAAACCACACCAGAGCCGAGGTAGAATCTGCTGAAACGGGGAAATAGAAGTGAGAAGCCAAAGAAGCCACCATACGTAGGAGGAAAGGAGCACCACCGAATTTGAGTCATCATTGAAAGGTGGAGCCACCATACGAAGGAGGAAAGAAGCACCACTGAAGTGCAACGGATTACTATAGATCGAGGAAGAGCCACCAACGTACAAGGAAGAACCGCCAAAGCATTGCTACAAGTGAGCGTTTGGAGAGTGTAGAGGCTCAAGTGTCACTCTAAGGGCACAAACAGACGTTTGCATTCACTCTGTTGAAGAGTCACTCTCAGGAAGGCAAAAACCGAAGAGACATAACCGTGCAGCACAAGAGCAAGCAAAAAAATCGTTTGGAAATTATGTCTAAGGTTTGGCTTGTTTGACAAGCCTTTGAAGAAGTGCCATCATTGAAACGTTTGCAAGAAGTTGTTTTAGTAAAAGAGAATCTTGTACATAAAGTCCAAGAGGAAGAAACGCCACTTAGAAGCATGTGAAGAGATTGAATGCCACATGTCCTCATGGAAGGAGCGCCAACCATGATGTGAGCAAGGTGAAACGTCTTCTTACATGTATTAAATGCATGGAATAAGACTAAACTTAGCACATCCAAGAAGCGACAGAGTTTTTGAATGAGCGCTACATAAAGTGAAGCTTTCAAGGAGGAACGAATATTGAGGAGGAGGTCAACCGCCATTGACCACGATTTGCACGCGCCTATTGTAGAGGTAAAATTGAATTTTGAACTTTTGCCTAGGTTAGGAGCTATAAGGAGAAATAGAATTATTTTTCTAAGGTTGTTAAGAAATTAATATAATTAATTATAGATTAATTTAATTGCATGGAGAGATAAGGTTTAAAAGTGAAATTAGAAACCTTAGAAACCAAATTTATTATTTTTGGAAAGATTTGAGAAGCCCTAAAGTTATTTTGAAAATTTTGGGAATTATTTTTCAAGTTTTGGAAAGTTTTGAAATTGAATTATAAAGTTTTGTAAAGCATTTTTATATTTGCAAATATTTTGAAATTTAGAGAGATAAAAATTCCTACATCAAAATAGGATTACAAAATTTGCAAATATATTTTACAAAAATTCTAAATTTCTAATTTGGGAGCCATAAGAACTTCAACATCAAACTAATATTTTGAAATTTAGAATTTTTATTCATTTGAAATTTGGGAGATAAAAGGAGTTGAACCTAAAGTTGTAAATTGCATTGATATTTAGTCTCTAATTGAAAATTAAAGAGACAAAGATTGGAGATTTGAAGAATTACGATTACTTCAAAAATTATTGTTTGTTAAATCAAATTACGTAGATAAAAGGTTGTCAACATAAAATTTGAAAATTGAAAGTTGTCCTTAGTCTATCATTCAAAACTAAGGAGAAATAAAGAGTAGAGAATTTGAAAATTGAAATTTGATCAAATTATTGTTTGATAAATTAAACTAGGGAGATACAAGGTATTCTACAAAACATAGGAATTGAAGTTTTTATCAAAACTAATATTTGATCATATATACAGGACTTAGGAGAAATAAGGTATACAACATATAGGTTTGAGAAAGTTTATTTAACCTTTAACTCAACTAGGGAGACATAAGGTAGTCAACTTCAAAGGTTTAGAAATGAAATGAAATATTATTAATGTCCGTGGTGGGCCAAAATAAGACCCAAGGGACTATAAGAAGTACAATAATGACTGCCAACTAGCAGGCTAAAAAGCCCAACAAAGAAAAGAACTAAGAAAAATACAAGATCAAACCCGACAAACAAGCCAAAGAGAAAGGGAAAAGAAAAGAAAAGGGAGAGCAGAGGGGGGGAGGGTTGTAGTCTAACAGAGAGAAGTGCATGCCAAGAAGAACGGCGAGAGAGGAGGGGGGAGGGAGCAGCCCAGGAGGGGCAAGCTCCGAGAATCCCCCAAAAACTAATCTCTCCTAACAGTCGAGGCCGAAGTACCGGAGCTGAAGAAGTCCATGATGTCTCTACCCATTGCTAGTTCGAAACCCTGACAAATTGTTGGTGCGTTGTCTAGTGACCCTGCTTCTGTTCAAACTGGATGGTGTGGGGCGTTTCTAGTCGAAGTCACCTGGTCCGCCGGAGTTGGTGAAGTATGTTGTGATGAGCCGATGTTGAGGAGGGTGAGATCCATTTGGAGAACTTTTATGTCGTCAAAGCTGAGTTATCTCACTAAGAAAGAGTGCGAGACAACGCTGGTCCGATTATCTGAAGAAGGTAGAAACACATCGAGAGTTGTCCCTGAAAAGGCAATGGAACCTACCCCGGATCTCATAATAAATGGGACAACAAAAAATGAAGTGATGCAGGGTCTCAACTTCACCCAAGGAGCAAAACAAGCAAATCCGCTCCTCCATTGGAAGATGGTGATCCGACTCAATCCGGAGTTGGTGAGAACACACCCTGAGTTGCCCAATAGTGATCCGAAGACTATGCATTGTGTGTTGCTGAAGGTATTGTGGAGGAACTATTCTGCCCTCCTGTATCTGTAAGAAGTGCTCATGGTAGAAAGACATCTTGGGGGAAATAGGGGCAACAGGAGAGATCCATGTGCATCTGGTGTCTGCGGAGACTAACATCCTTCCGAATCTCGTGGAGCATCTTCTCCTTAGTAAGCCGAGAGGGGGGAGAACCCCCAAAGAATAAGGGAGCAGCTTGTCTATCTGTATTTGAATGCTGGCCAGGAGAGTAGAAACCTGAAAATACCAGCTCCTCCGGCCTCCCCGAGAACTCGGAGAGAGTTCCATCGAGGAGAGAAGGGCGAGGTAAGGGTACCGCCTGCAACCCTCGGGGGTATCTCCGAAAGTACGAATCCTGTGAAGATAACCGATAATCAGGAAGATAATCTCAAGCTGGAGAGGAGAAGCCCCAAACTCTACCAGAATAATAGAACGAGGGATTTTTCCCTTGCAACGAATGAATCGTCGAAGAAAGAGTGTTTGCACTCGTCCAACCCGTGACCACTCAGTCGGGCCAAGACTAGGGCCCCAAACCACTGACCCATAAGTAATAGTTGGCATGACCAAAGCATCAAAGATCCTCATCTTCACAGGTATATCCTGAAAATGTGCTTTGAAGCAATTCCTCTCTAGCAAAGACAGAGTTGCATACCCCTTACACACCCGGACTTGGGCGGCGGGTTTCATACCAAAAGTAGGACCAGTGAAAAGAACCCCCAAATACACATAAGAGGTGGTGATTTCGACCTCTTGGCCCTGGAAAAGGAAGTGGAGATGGGATAGAGCCTCTTTGGTAGTATTGAATACCATAACCTTGGTCTTAGAAAGATTCATCGTCAACTGTCTTTAGTCACAAAAAGCGGCAAGTGTGTCCAAATGACGTTGAAGCCCCTCAGGGGATGAGACCAAAAGAACAACATCATCAACAAAGAGGAGAATAGAAATCAACACATGGTGAAGAAGGCAACCATCCTCTGGGTGAGCGTTCTCCCTGATAAAAGTCTCAAGCTCGTCGATAAAGATCCCAAAAAGTGTCGGCGAAAGGGGGCATCCCTGTTTCACTCCTATGGTGCTAAGAATATTGGCTGAAAGCCCTTGAGGGGAGCGAAACCGACCTTTCACAGTCTCATATAATCGTGTAACCGCTGTCAAAAGCTGCCCAGAGATGCCAATTGATCGAAGCCTCTTAAGAAGTAAATGTCGAGGCACTGTGGCGAAAGCTTTCTTGAAGTCTACAAAGCAACAATAAACCTTCGAGGACCTGGAACATGCCTCCTCAATAATAGCTTTGAGGACTAGAATGTGATCTGTGGTCTAATGATCTTGCCAAAAACCAACTTGGCCAAGAGCCCTAAAACCCCCCTCCTCCAACCTTCGAGAGAGAAGCACATCCAATGATGTGGCATAGAGCTTGGCAAAGATATGCCCAATCATGATAGTCTTGTAGTTATTGGGTTCATGGGGATCACTTGCCTTATGAATGGGGTGAATGATATGCTGAGTCCAAGACTCAGGAAACCCAGAACAGACAACAAGATTAAAGAGATCAACAAGGGGCCCAACAAGAGGGTCAATATCATGCTTCAAAAATTCTGCCTGTAACCCATCCAAATCTGCTTCTTTGCTTGTACAGAGTTTCCAGATAGCCTGCCTGACAAGACCAGTAGAAAAGAGGTGGCATGAAGAGGGGGGGGAGGGAATAGAAATACGAGGCTGATTTGGGATGGTATAAAGGGAAGAGGCATGGATGCTCCAAAAGGAAAGATCGATTCCATGAGTAATCCGATCACGGGGGAGGATAAGGCCCAGAAGGATTTAGGAGATTGTTGAAGGGAGTGGATAAGATCAAGTCGATGCCGAGAGAGGAAGAGACGCTTCTTCTTTCGAAGAAGCATCCTATAGTCTTTGTGAGAAATGTCATGGGGCTGGGAAGGATTTCGAATGGCATATTTCAACCTTCGGTGGGCAGACTTACATTCCTCATCATACCAGATGTTCATGGGGCAATGACCAGGGGGACGAGGATGAGGGGGAGGACGAATAGTGTGGGGGTATGATTCCAAAGCAGCCTTCCAAATAGTTTGGACCAAGCAAGCAGAACGATCGGAAACATCGGAAAGAGAAGACACCTTGGGGAGAACATGACGCAACCGGTCCATGTAGGTAAAGGAATAATAATAGTCAAAGTCTATAGTGACTCGAGGGACAGAAGGGGAGGGAGGAAGGGGAAGAGTAACAGGAAGGGAAACAGTGGATAACGTAAGAGAAAGAACTGAATGATCGGTAAGGGGAGGAGGGTGATCAGAGACGTTGAATCGGGAAATGAATGGAATGAGGGTGGTAGAGGAAATAGCATAGTCGACGACACTGGCTCCACCACTATGAGGAAAGCAAGTAAACCCACTAGAATCTAGAAAACAAGATATACCATTGAGAAGAACTAGCCTGTTGGATTCACCCAACTCAATAAGATGCTTACCATAGCGATCACCTGTGTGTCGCTGGAGGTTCGAGCAAAACCAAGGTCCTCAAGATCCAATTCCCGAGTCTGCATCTCATCGGTTGTGAGGTCATGAAGAGAAACCTGCATAGGTCCGATCCGAGCATTGAAATATCCCAACAGAAGTATCTACCCTGAAGCCGAGTATCGAGTAATGTCCTCATAGAGATCCTGGAAAGGGTCCCCATCCGTGTGAATAACAAAATTGGACGTGGTGGGGGAAAGTAACAGGTGGCAATGTAGATATCCCAAAGAGGTGGGTGACGAAGGATTTTAATCCATAAAAACCTGGAGTGGGGGTCAGTTGAAACCAAGGAAACCGAACCCTGGAGCTTATCCTTGATAAGAGCAGCAACACCTCCTAATCCTCTAACCCCTCCAAAGCGTCGAGTGAGTTGCCGACAACTGGACCACCAAAAGTAACCAGAGATAACTGGAAGGGCCCGCTCGGGACTCTCGTGCATCTCACAGATAAGAATGATGTCATGTCTACCAATCACATCAAGAAGGGACCCTAGGGCAGACCACATCATACCATTGCAGTTCCAACAAGCTATAGCTAGCTTATCTGCCACCCCCCTTCCGTGCCGATGGAGTCATTTGTTAGGCAAGGGTTTGGACCAACCAGGTGGGGGAGAGTCCCTAATCACTGCACGCAAATTACGAATAACTGCCCATTTGTTAGCTTTCCTGGCTGCGGCTACTTGTTCCCTAACTTTCTTCAATTCTTCAACCTAGAGTCGCGTAAGGTCCTCATCAAGATAGATCGTCCTGAAGAGTAAATAATTTCCGTTTGGCCCTCAACGCCTTCATACGCTCTTCCGCATTTTTGAAGCGTATGACCAATGTGGAGTCGGGAGAGAACCATGCTCTCTCGAGAGTAACATCTGTTAACTCAAGAGTGTTGTGAATGAAGGCATTTCCATCTTGAAGCGGATCAATAGGTTTGGGCACCCCACGAACCCTAAGATTGAGCGCTTTGGCATTACGGATTCTTTCTTCTTCAAATTTAGCTTGGACAACCAACTCAACTATGGGAGGGGGATTCTTGTTTCCGGCTAAAAGCTGAACCCAAGATTGTTGGTCAGCTAATTTTTGGCTTTGTGCAGTTGATGCTTCCTTGAGACGTTCCTGTTCATCAAGAAGAATAACTTGTTCATCTTGAATTTTTAAGATTTCAGAGTGTAAATTCGCGGAATTCTGAGGAGGTTGTTCGGTATGTGCAGTCTGCAATTGAGTAATGATAGCTTCCTGATCTTGAAGTTTAATTTGGAGATCTGCGATAATGCGGATGTCGTCTTTCACTTGGTCTTGCAAGGAGAGTATAATACTAGCTTGTGTGTCTAGCTATTTCTGGAGAGAATTAATCTGTTTAGACAAACGCTGGTATGAAACTGTTGTGTGAAAGCGTTGGATAGATTTAAGAGGAGAAGCCCGTGTTTCCTCCATTCCTCCTTCATCAAGTATCCCCATAACACATGAACACCAAGAAATCCCCTCTCGAGCGTAGCAGAAATCCCCCTCCAGCGCAGCAGAAATCCCCCTCGCTCGCAGCAGAAATCCCCTCCCGAACGCAGCAGAAATCCCCCTCGCTCGCAGCAGAAATCCCCTCCTCAGCGCAGCAAAAATCCCCCTCAAGCACAGCAGAAATCCCCTTCGCTCGCAGCAGAAATCCCCTCCCGAGCACAACAAAAATCCCCTCCCGAGCGCAGCAGAAATCCCCCTCGCGCGCAGCATATTATTCAAAGCTAAAGGAATTATATATTATTGGTACAAAAATTTAGGAGCAAGTAAATAGATGATTGGAAACAAACAATGGTTTGATTCTCTATGAGGAAAAAATGAGAAACCAGCTACTATAGCAGATATTAATACTTATGAAGTAAAAAGAATAGAAAATGTTCTAGTCAATCTAATAAATGGAAAAGGAATAATTAACAATGTCTTATATGTTCCTGGATTGACTATCAACATTCTTTCAGTTTCTCAATTTATGGATCAAAATATGACAATTGAATTCAAAGTTATCAATGGAAAAAAACAATGTCATATTATCAAACAAGAAAAAGAAAAATGGATCAATTATGATCCAAATTTATCTAACATATCCATGCATCGGAATTCAAAGAAGCCCAAACAGTTTGTCAATCAAATAATGAAGAATCAAAGAATGGAGGTGATGAAGCAAAATTTTCTATACAGAAAAAGAAAGGATAACATGATTCTAAGAACAAAGGAAAAAGGAAAATTCTTATACAAGAATTTGATGACTATGAAAGAGTTCAAGAAACTTGTAATCTTGAAGCCACAAAGACTGGAATATACTAACCATTCATTTTATCAGTATACAAAAAGGTAGCAGATTGGAGAAAGCAAGAGAAGACAGCACGAGCTCCAGAATCAGGATGAAGACCATATTGAAGACTAAAGTCTTCAATAACCAAATAATGTAATACAAGGGGGTGTTGGAGAATATTACATTATTTGGTACATGACAATGTACCACCATGGGTACATAATTAGATTAGGTTATGTGTCTTATGTTAGTATTTGAGTATTTACTTTATGCAATGTAATAAATGCACAAGTATTATTAAAGTGTGCATTATATTCAATAATGTAAATGTGCACATTAGTCCATGTGTACATGTGTCCATAGATTAGGAAAATATAGTGAAGAGTCATATTACAAGTGTACATCAAATAGGGCTCCATATGTGTGCAAAAGAGAGCCAAGAGTCACTAGGAATAGAAGAGTCATATCCATCCAAGAGTCATTGTAGAAGGCTATATATACATGCTATAGCCTTGAGTTATGTAACACAATGTAGAGTAAGAGTGTGTGAAAGTATGATGTACTTGAGATCTTTATTCTATATCAAATTACTATTTTCGTGAGCATTTGTTAATGGCAATTTTATGAGTTGTTGCAAAAGTTATTTATGAGTTTTATATGTTTAGAATATTGCCATTATCTTATATTTGATATAGTATCTTTATTTTAGATCTTGAGGTTATTTTGCTTTAAGTATTTAGCATCAAAAGCTAACAGTAGGCGAGTAAAGCTAGAGCACCAGATCATAACCAAGGCAATTGATGCACGATGCCTGGAAAAAGGTCAAGAAGGATTGGAGCACATGAGAATTAAACTGGCAACACCATATAGGAAAAGCAAAGTACCAACCGCAACATCAATGAGCATGTTGGATTAGAAGTTACACCATGTCATAGACATCAGACATCATGCTTTGGAAAAAGGGCACAAAAGAATATTTCGTCCGGCAGATTTGAACTCGAGACAAACAATTAACTGCTCTTGTAAAACAACTCTATAACCACAAAGTTGCAATGCTCAAATGCGAGGTAGTCGCCTATAATTCTTGAAGACCAACAACAATCCCCTTGAAAACTTAAAAGGTTTGCTCAACACTAAGATTCAATCTCATGACTTGTCTTTAAAGAAGCTCTGAAAAACATTGTACTGGCCAAGTTAACAGGCGATGTTTGATTCCAACTGCCATCTTTGCTTGAAGAAGTGTGTTGAGAACCAAACAAAACAAAAAATGTTTCCAACAAGTTTCGAAACCTTGAACATTCTATGCAAAAGCCCTTAACTACTTGTCTGTTGTCCAAAACTTCCACGGTAGCAAACGAGAAGAGAACAGCCGCAATCTGCAGAAGACAACTCTCGTCTACCAAAAAAGAGAGATTTTGACGCAAAAGGAAGATTGGCACGCGAATTTGTCATAGGAAATTGATTTTTCAAATTTAAATCTTTGAAGAAAGTCCCTCCAAAAAAACACACATGCGTTGTTTTTTTTTATTTTGCTCCTTAAATCACCAAAGAGGAGGAATTATTTTTGCATAATCGACTGGTGCCTTCTTTGTATTGGCTCTTATACCATGTTGGATTTTAGAATACTTTCCAAAAACATTCCGAAGCATGCATTCATGACAGATCATATTGCAAAAAACCAAAGAAGCAAAAATAAGATCATATAAACGAAAGAAAGAATATAGAGAACCAAAATAGGAAGAAGCAAACGGTGCCCATAGGCACCCCCACAATATCACATCACATAAACCAATACAATGGATCAGTAATGTGGGGATATTTATAGAAAATACCTATACCACAGTTATTACAAACCTCAAGCCAACATAACCTGGCTTAAAGGTTAAATTACACTATATTGGACCCTTGAATAAGGTTAATCATACGGGTGGTTTAACTCATACCACTAAAGGGTAAATACGTCAATATTGTCGTAGGCTTATATATAGAATTCCTGTAAGCTTACATTAAGAGCGTCTGTAGGATTACATCAACACTGTCAGCCTTGGCCATTAAGGTCAGACTACTGATATTAGAACAATATTGAATGTGTTGTAAAGGTTAAATGAACTTTTCTTAAGCCTTTGTTAACTTTATTCAGACTCTAAAAAAAAATTTTAAATTTATTTTTTAAAACAAAAACTAATCACAAAAGGTAAAGCAAGAAAAGAGGAGAGATCAAATGGCATGAGCTCGACCAATTAAATACCTCGACTTTCAAGAAGGAGACCCACATTTGAATGTTGTCAAGCAATACATGCATAATTGCCCAAATGCTGTTGTAATACTTGTATGTGGTCACAATGTCATATGCATGGGGCCCATTTCATTATAACCAATTTAAAAGAGAGAGAGAGAGATTAAAATAGAGATAGAGGTATTCAGAAAAAACAGATAACATAAGGGGATACAATGGGAAAGGGGGGGGGCGGGGGGTGGGTGGGGTGGAGAGAGAGTGAGAGAACTAGGGCAAGAAGTCAATGTCAGAAGCATTTCAAGAATGAGGAATCAGAAATGAGAAGCCAGACCAAAAGCTGATAACCAGTTTAAACAAGCCAATATGAAACAGCATCAAAGCAGATGTGTAGCAATTACAAAATCACACTAAAACGTGTCTTGCTTTTATAATGAATTTTGCTCAGCACAAGAAGGTTGTCACTAATAACTTTGTACAGTTATCCTAGATGTGTAAAATCAAGGTGGTGTTGCTTAAATATGTGATTAACAAAATGAATGTACATTGTCAAGAAATAAACACAATCAACACCAGTAAATAAGTTTATAAACGATATGGTCTTAAACAGACCAGGCAGACAGGAAGAAACTGAAACTTGAACACCAAAGACATGAATGATAATGCAGTAATAATGTAAGTATAGATGAAGATGTTGGCAGAAATCATAATCATATTTGCCCAAGACAAATGTAAGGATTCACCAGCCAAAATATGATGGACTGATCCTAGTAAGGTGTCCAGATGGTTCAATATTTCTTTTTAAACCCTACTAAGCAGGATTGCACTTTGAAGCAGCAGAATCCAGATGATGTTGGGATCAATGTTTAGAAAATATCAACTGCCAATTCATCAGCAAGGCCTGAAAAAATCGGATCGACAATTAATCGGGAAAAATCATGATTTGTTTCCCCTTCGTTGAAAATATTACTCATTTTTCAATAAAATCAACTTGTGAATAAATTGGGCCACTGGAAAAAACATGATATACATGATAATCATGATTTTTTTATGTTTGTTTCAAACGCTGATTGGGATTTACACTCAAACTGGAAAGTTTGCCAGAGATTTTGTAAAAAGTTTCAACCTACAAACACCAATTATTTTAATCTGCTAATGCGTCTCTAATAGACTAGATTGGTTAGTGGACATTCTTCAAATGGGAATCTTTAGATACGCTTGTTTCACACATTCCGAAATATATATTGTCAAAAGGATACATTCGAGGATTGTGTTCAGACATTAAGTGAGTCGCACATGGATAAGAATATGTCAATACAGGATGCTGTGAATAAAGCTTGTGAAGTCAAGGAGAAACCTGTATCTTAATCCACAACATTTGCACCAGGTGGAGTGGAGACGAGCAGAGTGGAGTGGAGAGAGAGAGAGAGAGATTTGTCTCAAAATGAGATATTGAGCATGTTCTCGAGATACAACTATGCTTTTACGTCAAGCAACATTAGACATTGTCAGTATCCTCATTGCCCAAAGGCAGTATTTGAAATGTTTCGTGTTAGAATCAGATTGAATTCTAGAAACATTTGCAAAGATTGTATCTCAGACAAATAAAAAAATAATTATCTGAAAGGAAGAACTTATATAAGTAATTTCAGAGAATAAACTTTACATCGATCATTACCCTGCTCTCCCTAATGCTTTTAAGACAACCAATTTAATATGGGAGACATCATGGTCCTGAATCTTAATCTTTGACGATTATATTTAGTCTCTGAAGTTACTTGATATGCTTGTTGATGCCTATGTATTTGACAGGGTGCTCATCATCACCTTTGTGACATTATTTACTGCAAATAAATATATGAATTGTTCATATTGTGCATCTCCAACTGCTGCTGTATATAGAAACTCTATCATGGCTATGCCTTCTCACAGAGGACCTGTTATTCATTCATGCATAGCTACAAAATCTTAGACAACTCGGTGAGATCTTGATGTGCCTGCTCTTTTGAAGACTAAGCCAAACCAAACAAAAAGGAGAGCCCTCAGTGTCCTTGATCAGATGATTGCAGATGGACTCTCTAGGTCACCATTGAGCCTTATCATTTCAGTCTCAATTTAGCTCTTCATAAGATTGCAGTCATACAAGCTTATAGAGGGTGAATACCCAAGATTTAGAAGCCAAAACACAAAATAATCCTTCTTAACATTATATAAGAGCCATTAAGGTTATGGATGACTACAAGTCCCCTGTCACAAATGGATAGCTGTAAGAATTTTACAGATCTGGATTAGATATCAGCCAAAGTAGCCAGACTTAGACTCAACACCAACTTGGCAAAAATCAAAGTTGACCTGGATTCTTTTCAGAATTGGCACCAATTTTTGGCAAAATATTTGCAAAAGCAGAAATTCTAGATGGTTTGAATAAAGTAACCAGAAAATAATATTATACAGGAAACTAATTTCAAAGGCTTCCAAATAAACACAAGTTGTGTTAATCTGTTTACTTAAAAGCAACATGCAAATCAATTACTCAATTTCATACAAAGTACAAAATAGTCTACATATTGTATTAAAAAATGCATAGATTATAATAATCATGGCAGGGAAGAGAAAATTTAACCCAAAAAAAGGAGCCACTGCCAGTCGGCTGACTGCTGCACACTGCAGAGAAAAGAAAGGATGAAATTTGTTCAAAAATCTTCAAATGTAATAGCAAGTTTATTCTTGCTATGAAAACCTTCTTTCCTTGTCCAAATGATGTTTCTTTTATGTGCTTCTATTTGGCAGTGGATGATTCAAATGTTGTGACAATGTCGTTTCATCGACGCATCCCGTCTCAGCCAATCAGTGATAAGGTTTGGACTCACATGTTGATGGCCAGTTGAGTGATCTCCCCATCTCCTGTATTTTCAAAATTACTGTAACCCTACCTGTCTCCCGGTGATTATGGATAGGATGCAAGTTTGCATTTGAATAGTCAATTAGGTTTAAACATCATGAAGGGAGGCAATTTTGGCTAGTGAAAGTCACATGAATTTCACTAACTGAATGTGAAAGCTCCCCTTAATTTTAGAATTGTCTCATAATACACTTTAGAGGATGATAAAATAACGCTTAAAGGAATTGCTAAAAGAAACTCAGGAAAGCCAACCCTAACACCTTTAACACATTGCTGAGCTTCCACCTTCCATAAAAGCTACCAATAACAAAAAAGAACAAGTGAATTGCCTTGGTTTCGCCTCATTCAAGCCAGTATAATCAGAATTCGTTTTTTACATTTATATAGCAACTTCTTGTCCTGTACACATATGGCCTTATATCTATCCGAAACAGCCTTCCACAATTAACAAGGGATTATCAGAAACCTGCAAGAAAAGCATGTTCAAACCATGCAAACAAACCACAAAGTTCATCTCTAATAGAATATACACAGATGCTCTTTCTGGATAAAGTGAGCTACCACCAGAAATGGGAGATCACAAATAATAAATCCATGCTCCCTGCAGTAGCTTGGAATATGATGAACAAGTCACATACGTGGTATTGTCTTCACAAGCTTCATAACAAAATTTAATTTGATGCATGGAAAATGGGTGTTTGCTTTGGACGTATATATTTTTATAGCCTATCTGAAAGAACAGGTAATTTCATTATGAAAAAAGCACCACATTATGCTTTTGAACACTCTACTGGGGACCAAAGACAACACTATTCCATATAATTAAAAAAATAAACATGTTATTTGTTGATTAAACTAACCTAGTAAAATAACAAGATAATTTCCTTTGCAATAATATTTATTTAGCATTTAGGAAACACAACCCTATCCAATTAGTATCTATTTTTTATAGCACTTACCCAAAGGATTCAAGGAGCTCTCTAATCTGTGTTTCCGTAAGGTAGTATGGTAAACCCCCTACAAAAACTCGATCGGGTCCATCAGCTACACCAGCAGCACTACCATAAATATGAAAAGCAGAGTCAATATTCACTTTCAAATGAACAGTTGAATAACTAAAGACACTAAAAAATAGAACATTCAGCCCAGGCAGAGTACGTCTGACCTAGAATAATAAACATGTATCCTGTCTGTAACAAAAAGCCAACAATGAAACATGAAAATACTAAGAAGCAGAAGCATAGAGATCTGAACTCCCATAAAGTTTGCAAGAAACTACTAAACCATAACACTTACCCTGGAGTGAGACCAACAGCAGCTAGATTGAGATGGGGACTAGGCTGGCTTGGGCCAAGTGCTGCTGCCAATGAAGGATTGTAGTCACTTGGCCTTCTAACTCTTACAGGAACTCCCTGTACAGAATTCTGATGAACAATCTATCTGGAGATCATTCCTTATTTATAATAAAGCTGGAAAGAAAAGAAATACCTCAAACATGATGCCATCCAATGCCATCGCATTACTAGCCTCTTCAACCGTGCGCATCTCAACAAAAGCAAACTTCTTTTCATGATTTATGTACACATTGACTACAGCATCGCCTGTGAACCATACATATACACATTCCAACTTACTGTGGACTCCAAACATATCATCAAATCTGCCATGCAAAAATTTTAAACATACTCAAGCTGCAATGCCGAAATGATAAGCCATGGGAGAATTCATACCAGGTCCAGCGGTGTTTCCTCCTATAGCAGCCATAACACGACTGAAATAAGTTGCAATACTCTGTTGACCATCAGAGGCAAAAGTTAAAGCAGTGCACATTCCTCATATAAAAAGAGAATAATTATTTTTGGAAAAAGAAAAAAAGAACAGAATTTGGTACAGCTGAGAGAACTATATCCAATCCCAAATGGCAATGATACATAAGACATCAAGTTCAATTGTAAGATTGAAATGATTACAAGCCATCTTTTCACATCAAAAAAGGTCCTTATTACATATTTCTGTGTCTCACTTGGACGCCTTATCTGATGCATATTAAATTATAACACCCTTGCAGTTCTTTCAGAGGCACACGCATAATAAATGTTTTAGGGATAATGTTTCATTGGTGGCAAACCCTCAGATATAAGGGCAATGTTTAGGATGAATTAGTTCTGTATTCCCATTTTGCATCATATCTTGGTAAAATAAACAGGAACATCTCTCAGTTGCCATGGTTTTATACTCAAGACATTGTTTTCTTACCCTTAAAACATGGCACCTACAATCTGACATTCCACATGGCAGTTGAAATCAACAACCATCCAACTTTCTAACAGAAAAAAAATCATTTTTAGCAGAGAACTCTCATCCAACCACTCATTATTTCCAGTAAACATGTTTCCCAGGAAATTCACCAACAGCAGCCACCTGGGGTTGGGCTGCTGCCACTCCACAAGCAGGAGATTGAACTCATGCTGGAGGCAGTTATTACCACCAGGCTCTGTGCTTCTGCACAAAAGAATCAAAAGACGACAAAAGGAAATTCTAATGATTAGAAACTTTGGACAACTAACCATAACTTCAATACCAGAATACATAAATTCATTTCATTTTTCTCTGTCATTTTAAAGTTGTGGTCAAGTTATAGCTCAAATCACAGTTGTGCTTTAAAGCAACACAGGTCCTAAGTTTATCCCAGCAACAAAAGAAAAATGGCAAAGTTCTAAAGGTCCAGTTACATATGGCAAATTGGTTTTCACCATTCACGCAATTCCATTGGATGCTCAAAACAAGATAAAAACGACCCGTCAAACAATTTTTGGTCATTAAACAGATATTCCCATTCTTTGTCAATGCAGATCAAATACAGAAGTACTTGGTTTCTGACAAGAACACTTCACTGTCACAATGACTCTAATTAGTATCCTGGAGAAATTAACAACAAACAAAAATTATATTAACAGTGCATTTTTACCTGTTCATTGGCCATTGGAGGAAGGCTGCCAACATATACTCGCCGTGCATGTCGAGTGGCCTGTCACAGATTATTTCCAGATCAAATAAGAAATCCATATTTGAATTTAACAATGAATTCGATTCCTCCTCAAAAGTAATAAACTACACCCAGGAACAGTTAAGAGACCTTAAATTTGCGCTAGCTACATAATACAGTATAACCAGACTTCATATCATATTTATCAAACAATGAATTCAGATACTTAAAAAGTAATGCAAACAGATAAATAAAATTTACTGCATATATAATGTGTAAACTCAATATAGTTAATGCATATAAAATCAGAGGTAGATTCTCATGCAGCCATGATTAGATTGCCTAAATCAAGATGTTACTCGAACGATAGAAACCCCCTTCCTCCCTAATGCATATTAAATCACAGGAGGCTAGAGTCTCATGCAGCCACAATTGGAATGCCTAAATCAATTTCTTTCCCTGACTTTTCAAGTACCATTGCCACATAATTCCAGCTTATGATGTTACTTGAGAGACAGACACCATTGCTAAAAATTGAATACTATTTTTAATAACCATTAAGCAGTTGTCCAAAGCATTGTCAAGCAATGGTAGATGGGATGCAATCAAATAAGTGCATCCCATATTCAAATCTCCATATCATGCTGGAAACTCCACCAATAAGGCAGCCCATATCATAGTTGGAAAACTCACAACTCAGCAAAAGCATGACACTCCAATTTTGGAGAGTTTTTTTGGCAAATTGGGAAAATTCAGCAAAAAAAACATCAAACAAAACAATTTAATTCCAAAAAAATACTTTTAAAAGAGAAATTAGAGAACCAAAAAGCTAATTGTTATAATATTTTCATAAAAGAGAGTTCTTATAATTCATGATCATGAATGCTCATAAAAAACCAACAAAATAGTAAAATACAACAACTTAAGCTAGGTGGTGAGCCCATAAACACCATACCATGGCTCATGAATGAATGATAGTAGAGAGGTTGGGTTCCCCATGATAAGACGCTCCAACCTTGTGACCCATTAATATAATACTTAAATACTAAATCCAAAGAACTTCAAGTTCAAATAATTTAATAACCTTTATCATTTATGTCTTGAATTATTTCAAAGTTGTTTCATTAATTAGGTAAGTGTACTTCATATATGGTTAGTTTTCGAGTTTCTTCAATTAAAAAGATTTAAAACTGAGTTATCATTTTTCATTTGTTAGATGAACTTCTTGTGAATTTATTACGTATTGCTAAGTACTGCCTTGACCACTACAAAAATCATAGAAAACTTTGACTAGATTTAAGAATTGTAATGTTTCAATCCATTGTTTATGTAGTTGTAGCTTTCTTAAAAATAATCAATTAATAGAAAAATTCAAAGCTTATTCACCAAAAATTTCATGTTCTGATCTACATATGCAAGTTTTGCCGAGATTATGCCAAGAAATCAGTGAGTTTTTGGCGAGAGACTCATCGCGATTTGGCAATTTTCTCTACACTAAGTTTTTAGGAAAAAAATCTCACTGCCGGAAATTTCTTGTGAGTTTCGCGAGCTATCACAGTAACTCAGCGCAATTTCTAACTATGCCCATGAGAATAAATTTTGTTGAAACACAGCAATAATGCGGTCATGATGTAATACAGGTGGGGCCTGTTTCAAACCCATATAACCAAAATTTCAAAAGTAGTTAAATAAATAAATTTTAAAAATAATAATAAGATAAAGTCCAAGGTGTCATAGAGCAATTGGCAAAGGGTAATGAAATCATATGAGCACGATCTGATTTGAAACCTGGCATTGTAATGGAAACTTCCACAACAAGGAAGCTCTTGATAATACAGTTTGTTAAAATATCATAATAATGTGGTCATCATGTAATATGGGTAGGACCCATATCAACTCCATTCAACCAATACAAAAAATAAAATAAAAAAACATTAATCAGACAAACAGGCAGATTTACCCAAGTAAAATAATAAAGGAACCATAACCTATAGGGAACAAAGTTCCCCTAATCAAGATACATAGTAAGTTTGACCCCTTATAACCAACTAGGACTCTTAGGAAAGAGAAAAGGGAATCTTCTGGAATACAATCATCTTGCCACACTAAAACAATGCCAGCTGAGGTTTTCATTTTAATTGAATTCCATTATACTGGTTTGTTCTTCAGTCTTGTTTGACAAATATTAAAATCAGTTACCTTTCAGTAAACTGGGACCTTATACCAAACGTCAGCGCATGTATTATCAATCGTAGCACATGCCACAATTGCAATTTAAATTAATAATAACAAACTTCTCTACATGTTATAAAAGATCAAGGATGGTAGTGCATGCCATAATTGCTATCGAAAATTTGTGTACAATGCTGGATCAAGAGACTGTCTTGGATGACATTTGTGTCACACGGGCTTAACCAAATCAATCTCTCTTCACAATTGTTGTTTTATAATGGATTGAATCCACACCTTGTACAACATTATGATTAATGTAAGCAATTTATTTCCACCACAGTTAGTTCATTCATTGTCATTTTTAAAGATAACAATATTCTTGAATGCCATATGCATAGCTGTCTCTTCACAATTGTTGTTTATTAATGGATTGAATCCAAACCTTGTACAACACTATGATTACTGTAAGCAATTTATTTCCACCACAGTTAGTTCATTCATTGTCATTTTTAAAGATAACAATATTCTTGAATGCCATATGCATAGCTGTATTTAACGGTCAATAACCATCTAGTTGGTTGTGATTGTCAGATAGAACATGGTTGACAATTCAGGTAACATTTATTCCATTGCACTCAATGAAGAGGAAGCTTTTCTAGAATAAAACTGAATAAACATTTTCAGAATAATTGAGCATTCCCCAAGCTACAAATTCAGGGAAATAAACCAACATCAGGTGGATCTTGAAGCTTGGAGATGAAGCCCACTTTTCAGATATAAAATTGGTAAGCTGGTAGTGGAAATGAGAGATCTTCCTTATACTAAAAATATGGATAAAAGGTTTCATATGACTTGCTTTAAAAGGAATTTGGCATTTTTACATGTCAGGCAGAAGAAGAAATCATAAAACAGATCAAATGTATTTCACAAGGTGTAATGATCAGCTGGGAAAGCAAAAAAAATGTTTGGTCAAGTTCGTCATTAATTTTCCCTCAAACTCCACACCACTCAAAAATTCCAATTATGTTGACCATAGACCATTCAGACCACTATTACACCAACTTGAATATGCAAATTAAAGGTGGTTTCTTTATTTCCCATCATGGATGTACCAGTTTTTCACAAGTTCAAGTGACATTGCAGATCAGAATTACCAATCCATAATGACTGGGCATATTTTTGCCCAGGCTCATACTCTGGCCACATGCACTTTTCCAACGTACTAGAGAAAACTCAGGACCAAAGGCCAACCTCTTCTATCAAGAAGATCACCATACAGTGGATCATACTTTCACACTCCAGTTGATCACCAAGGAAACTGTTGGTTACGAATCTGCCATTAGGAAAGGATTTGGTTAAATGCGCCCCAGATTCGCCCACCAGATTGAAAGGCCGGAAGGAAGGAATGCCTTCCGTGCCAATCTCCGGAGAAGGCCGGCTTCCTATGGGTTTTCTCAATTGTTTTAGCTAAGAGTACAGGAAAGAGATAAAAATGCGGAAAGAGATTCAAATGTGATTTGAGTTGGGTGGGGGGAATAAGCAGCACGGCAACGATCAATCACCACTACTAACAGCAATTAAATACAGAACACACCATAGAAACTACAGCTGTCATACATCCTATGTATCCTCTATCTATGCATTCCAGGAATACTTAATCATCAAATACTGGAATCCAGAGTTCAGTATAACAGTAAGCAATGAAATAAGCAACATGAGGCAGAAATGACAAGTAAAGGCAGCATAAAGAATGATAACAGCAAAATAGAGCCAAGTGTGTGTCTTGCATTCAGAAGCAAACGTATAGCTACAATGGTTCCCTAGCAGGATATCCCCCTTCCACCCCTTTACAATGAAGTGGTGCGGCTATTTATAGCGCAATTTCCCCCCGATTACAATTATGGGCACAAAGTCCCAGACCAGACAATAGCTGACAAAAGCGGCAAAAGAGCTGTTGATGCTGACTCCTGTAGGCAGGGACTGTACTTGCAGCAAGGTCCACCTGAAAACTCGGCAGCTACGTGGCAGTGCGGTTGATGAGACTTTGCGTCAGCTTAAATGAGGGTAGCTGCGGCAGATAACTCGGCCCATGCTTGTCCTTTTCCCATCACATCTCGGCTCGAATCCCGAGGCTGGACACTTGTCAAATTCTGATGAGGGACACATGTCTGCCTTGAAAGGCAGTCTCTCCTTTATGTCCAACTTCGCCTGGGATCAAAGCGCAATTGGATAGCGCAAGTGGGGAACAACGCAGTTTGGGAGGCCTCCGTGCCTTAGCCAGTTTTTGGGCTGCTTGATGGATCTTGCCCAACTGCGCACAGGTCAGAGGGCGCAGCCCGACTTCGCTGCGAAGTCGGGTTGCGCACTCCAGCACTTAGTCAATTTGGCCATTGCTCGGACTGCGCGCAAGAAGGGGAGCGCACCCCGACTTCGCTGCGAAGTCGGGTTGCGCCCCCATACTTAGCCAAATTCTGCTCATTTTCGGTCAGCTTCCGCACTTCGCATTCCCTAGTGCGCTCGAACTTAAGGGCGCACCCCGACTTCGCTGCGAAGTCGGGTTGCGCTCTTAGACTTAGAATTTTTCAGGGAATGTGAGATCTGTTTTGGGAATTTTGACTGCAGAAAGAACAAGGGGAAAAGGGAGGAATGAAACTGACAGAAGGGGAGAAAGGGAACAGTGGAGAAAGGGAAAGGAGATGGAGGGAAGGGAGAGCAGCATACTTACAAAATTTTGAAAACATGGCACCCCGTGCAAAATGTGGCAACATTCCTGGCGGCTCGCGGGGTGTCGAGCTCGCCTCGACGCAAAGAACCAGGCCTTCATCCTTTGGGCGCAGAGGAACTCCCTTCCCCTGCATTCCGCTGCTCTGACGGCTTCTTCCTGGGCAATTGCTCTTCTTCAGATTCACTTTCGGCAGTTGCCTCTTCTGTTTCTCCTCCTTCTGAACCTGAATGGTCTTCACTGTCACCCTCCTGCTCGGCCGGCTGCTCCCGTTCAAGGACATGATTGTATGCGGCCTTGGCTTGGTCCCAGACTGCTGCCTGAAAGGGCCCTAAGTCGCTGACCTCTTTCAGCGCTGCTCTGAATGCTGCGACTGCATGTACGTCGATGGTGTGGTATCTCTCTCCCAACTCCTTAAGGGAGGTGTTGATTTTGCAATATCTCGACACCATCTGGGTGACCTGAGCTTCCTGGACTGGCTCCGTCCAGCTGTCAATTTCTGACGTGTCTGCCTCGAAAGACAGCCAATTCAGCTTCACCTGCTCAAGGGTCAGAAACTCTCCATCCTTGATGAAGCTCGGGCAACCATGCTCAGAAAGAGTGTTGAAGGGGGCCAGGCAAATGTTCATTTCGTGGTCTAGTGCGTCCAGCATCTTCCTGGCGGCCCTTATCTTCTCTGTTTTATCAAAATAAATGTGCAAGGTTACCCTTGCATCTGCCCACTCTGAGGCAATTCGGGACATCGGGGGAAATCGGAGGCCTTTGCGCTCGTACTCCTCAAGTTTCATTGCCAAGTCCAGCCACTGCCTCGCTTGGTGTTCGGCCTCCTCTACCACAGGCTTTCCCTGGGCAGATACTTCTTGGATCCTGGACGCGAAATCCAGGACCGATATGGATCTGACAACATTGGCCCTGCATCCCTGCAGCAGACCGGCCCGCATCTCTTTAACCTTATTCTTCGAAAAGGCCGCCATCTGGGATGTTTTCTCTTCAAGCCGAGATTGAGCCTGCCTTAACGAGTCCTGGAGCTGAGAGACCTGCTCTAGCGCTGCCTTTTTCTCCTCTGACAGCTGTTCGGTTGTCTGTCTTTGCGCTGCGGCCTCCTGCTGAGAGGCGGCGAGCTGGGCTTTCAGGTCGTTGATCTCCTGCTAGGCAGACTCCAGCTGCGCGGTGGCCCTGGCCAGATCTTCCTCCAGCTGCCTTGAGTTGTTTTGCAGCCGAAACAGCGTCTCCTGGCTTTCGAGCCGCTTGACAAGGAGGTTATGGGTTCTGCGACGAATACCGTTGATTTCGTATTCCTCGTTTATATCGTCAAAGCTCTTCTCCTTGACTTGGTGTTCATAGTCTGCCTCGGTCATTTCCCGGAGAGGCTTCTTCACTTTCGGGATCAACTTCTCAGTTCTCAGCACTCTCCTGTCCAAGTCGTACTTGGTGCGCTTCACCGGGGCAGCTATTTCCTCGGCTCTTCTCCGTTTGACGCCCTGGAGGAAAGAGGCGGAACACCCTGCGGCCTTTGTTGCGCAGGCTGATCGTCTACGATCTGCAAGCTGTTCTCCCATGAAGTCAAGGTCTTCCAGCATCGGATCTTGCTGCGGCATTTTTTCGGCAAACAACGAAGCAGGAGGTATTCCAGAAGGCGTGGTCGCTTTTAAGGGCGACCGGGTCCTAGGGGAAGCTAGCGGCTGAGTGGAAGGCGTAGGCGGGGTTTTGAACAGGGGAGGTGAGCGGCGCGGCGATGTATGCGTAGCTTCGGCACTGGCCGCAGGCGAGGGTTCCAGGGTTTGGCTGAGGGACTGGAAAGCGTTCGGGTCTTGGGCGAACTGGTCGAAGGAATGGGGGCTGTGCGAGGGTTGGGTGGTCTGAGATGAAGAGGATGGGACTATGGCTTGCCCTGATACAATGGGGGACGGCGTTATGGCAGGGCCGACTGGGATTTGGGGGAGCGGGGAAGTGGACGTACCTGCGGGCTCCGCCTGAGCCGCTGTTTGAAGGACGCCTGCAGCCCAAGTTTCTGCTTCTGCTTCAGGGCTGTCTAGCGAGACGATTTCCGGCGCGGCTGTCCCTGTCTGCGCTGCGGCCGTTTGCTGTACAGACTCCTTAGGCCGTTTGGCCTTTTCGCTCCTCTTCCTCTTCTTTTCTTCTGGCGCTGCAGCTGGTTCAAAGGAAGGAGAGGAGGTTGGGGCGGCAGGCAGCGATGTTCCCACGGTAAACTTGTACCTGGGTCTAGACGGGAGGATGCTTGCTGCGGCCGTTCTACTAGCTGGCTGTTCTGGCGCCTTTTCCACTTGGGGGGCCACCTCTGGAGTTGACTTTTCTAGCCCTTGCGCCCTTTCGGGTAATGCTTCAGGAGCTGGAGGCAACATTGGGCCCACTTGACTGCTCGTTGGCATCGCGTGTGGAAGTCCCGGGAGTAGGCAATTGCTGGGATGGGGACCTCCTTCTATACCTTTTCCTGGCGCCTCGGGGAACGCAGTTTCGAAATGCGAAAGGCTGCCATGTGTCAGCGTATTGATCATATAGGGCCGAAAACTCATCATCAACGGCCAGCGTTTTCCGGTTGGACTTATCGTGCTGCGTGCGGCACCTCATCTTCCAGCATTCAATGATTTTGTCCTTTTGCCAGTTGAGGGGTGTCACCTTGGAGAGGAATTTCTTGAAGCCCGCTGAGTCCAACCGGTGATCCGGGTTTCGCTCTGGATCATACGCCACCTCTTCGCAGTAAAAATCATGCCATGGAGGCCATGATTGCATCTGCTCAATGTGCCATTCCAGGTCTGCATCCGTTCTATTGCACCTTTCTCGCATGATCTCTGCTCGGGGGCAGATGTGCGCAAATTTACCTCTGACCCCAATCGGGTCATACTTCTAGCGCGCTGAGGAAGCTGTATCAGGCCCATGTCGATGAGTTCTTGCTCGAGGTAGACATGCTGTCCAATCTCGTGCACTCGGATGTTCGCCCAGCAAATAGGATACTGAAAAATATGGCCTTTCTTTTTTCCCTGGCCGAACTCTTCCTCAACATAGTCCATCTGGCGTGAAATCTCCATCCCGAACTGGTGGTCAGTGCAGAAGTAGGGCAGCAGGAACGGCTTCCCCTTGAATCCGTAGATTCTGACCACAATTCCCTGTGTCAACCGGAAGGTATCCCCGCACTTGTATTTTATCAGATAATTCGTCATGGCCAGCGGCGGGCGGGATCCTTCGCCGTTGAACAATGCCAGGACCATACCTAGAAAGTTGAAATTGAATTCGTAGTACGACCCTTTCCAGTACAGGGCTTCTGTCCATTCGTACACTGGCAACGGCTCTCCTCTTTCATTCACCTTCTTCAAGTACAGGCACAACCATGTGAGGAACGAGCAAAGCCGGAATTCTGTTGTCTGCTTCTGCTGCAATCTGACCAGGTTCGAATGTATTGCGTATGCCAGCCAATCTGCCCAGTCAAAGAAAATAGGGCGCTTCCCACTCCTTTGCGCCGTGGAGTCGTAAAACTCCCCATGCAGGATGCATTCTGCTAGCGCCAGCTGGTACGGGCGTACCACTCTGTCGGAATCGCAGCCGAGTACCCATGCCAGGATGATATATATGTACTTGTTTTCGAATCTGTCCAGGGGTATAGGGCCTGCCGGCCACTGTCCGGCTGGTAGCGGAGTCTTCAGCTCTGAGTCGAGGAATTCTCTCATCCTCTTTGTCTGCGTGAATCTGCCCGTCTGCTCGTCCAAGTTAATCCTCCTGACAATTGCGTCGAGGTCGTACTGAAGCCCTGGGGCGAAGGCTGGCTGGACGCTCTCCCTGAAGAGTGTGAACAATACTCTTCCTTTGTGGTCACAGACTTGCCGGGCAGCTGGTTTGTAGTATGCTACGATGGATTCAATCAGCTCCGGGCACTGGTGAACAGGAGGGCATAAGAACCAGTACAGGTTCGATTTGTATGCAGCCCCGACATGGTGTGAGGGCGAAACTTTGTCAGCCCACTTTGCTATGTTCGGCCGCAACTTGGTGAGGCTGATAGAGAACGAGCCGTCTCTATACCCGGCCAGGTGATTAATGGGCGGCGGTGGAGCTTGCCCTCGACTTCTCTTCGCCCGGGTTTTCCTTTTTTGCTCTCGCGGCGCTTCGCTCTCATGAGCGCTGGACTCTGTCTGTTCTTCAGCTTCGCGCCCTTCGTCGCTAGATTGCGCCTGCACTGGCGCTTTCCCCTTGTCCATTTTCTCTTTCTTGTTCGAAGTGGCAGAGACGGGGATTCTGGTTCCTGATTTCTTGGTTCTGCGCCTTGCAGCTCGGAGTCAGCCCGACAATATGGACGTTCTGAGTATGCCAGGGCCTCCTTTTCTAGGCAAGGATTACAGCATTAATGGCGCGAGGGAGGGAGTTAAGGTGGTTAACTTGGAGTAGGTGGAAGCGCTATAATATTTTGGCGGCTGTGCGTGGGTTTAATCTTGAAAAGCGTACCCCGGTTGCAGTTGGTCCTAATGCGCCTTGCTTTCTTAATGACATCCCTTTTGAAAGTCGCGCAATCATTATTAAACATTCTTCGGACTTCGTGCTTTTGATGACGTCATAGCCGCCGCCTAGGCACACATTTTGAGGGAGAACTTCTGGCCTAGGGTTTTAAGGAGGGACGCAACCCAACTTCGCATTGTGCCACACTGCGCTGTCTGGGCCCACACTTAGAAATATTTCATCGTTGTCCCTTGTTTCCCGCGACAGGTCATCCAGGGTGCGCCCGAAATTGAAGGCGCACTCAGACTTCGCCTAGAAAACGGGCGCACTCCGACTTCGCACAGGTTTTATTGCGCAGTCAGACTTCGCTCAGAAAAGTCGCGCAGTCTGACTTGACACTTAGCCGATTTTTGCTTCATGCTCCCCGACTGCGCTCCCAAGACGGTGCGCAGCCCGACTTCGCTGCGAAGTCGGGTTGCGCACCCAGCACTTAGTCAAATTTTTGCCCTTTTTGTCAGCTGCTTTCTCTCAAACTCCCTACGTCGCACGATCCAAGGAGCGATGCCCGACTTCGCTGCGAAGTCGGGGTTTGCTCTAAGTTTTACTTGGGCTCTGAAAACTAAAAGCTGAATGCTGAAATAAATATGTACATTGATAAACTAAAATGCAGAAAAGAAATTTGTACAAAGAAGGACCCATTGGGTGCCTTCAGTGGTGGTAAATCTTCAGGTGGAACCCGTTGACGGGAATGGGGAGAAGTTGTCCCTCCATGTCCCGGAGCACGAATGCATTAAATTGGTTCACCCGAGCAATCTGATAGGGACCTTCCCAGAGGGCATCAAATTTCCCATGGTTGCCCGGCTTCGCTTTCAGTGAGTCCCACTTCAGCACGAGGTCCCCGATTTTGAAAACTCGGGCGGTGGTGCCTTTCGCAAACCAGCCTTGGGTCACTTCAGCATGTCTAGTAAAGGCCTGGTATGCTTTTTCTCTTTCTTCTTCTAACCGCAGCAGTTGGCACAGTCTGGCGTCCACTGGATCCCCGTTGCCTCTCTCTTCATCCAACATCCAGAGTGCGGGTATCTCTACGTGGGTAGGCAGAACTGCCTCCTTGCCGTACACGAGCGCGTAGGGGGATGTCTTGATAGACTTCTTGAATGATATGCGATCCGCCCACAGCGCCCGGTTCAGGAGTAGGTGCCATGTCCTCTTGTTTCTCTCTACTGTCCTTTTGACAATTTTCAGTAGATTCTTGTTGGTGGACTCAGCCAGGCCATTCCCCTGCGGGTAGTAGTTAGAAGACATCTTGTGATAGATGTCGTACTTGCTGGTGTACTCCGTGAGTACAGCGCCTGCGAACCCCGGACCATTGTCTGTCACTATTGACTCCGGGACCCCGAAACGGGTGATGAGGCTCTCGAGGAACCCAATGACCGTTTCCTGGTCCGCATTCTTAGTGGGGATCGCCTCTGCCCACCTAGTGAAGTAATCGGTGGCGGTAAGGATAAACTTGTGTCCCGCTGCAGAGTTAGGCGTGATGACCCCGATGAAGTCCAGACCCCATTGCTGAAACGGAGTCTCGGCTTGAATTGGTTGGAGGGGCAGGGGTGCTTTTCTGTTTCTGCCAGCAAATCTCTGGCATTTATCACATTTTACACAGACCGCATGTGCGTCTGTGAAGAGAGTGGGCCAATAGTACCCAGCTCTGATAATTTTCAAGGCCGTAGGCCTTCCAGAATGGTGTCCCCCAGGCATCCCGGAGTGGAATTCTCCGAGGACCCTGGGTTGGTCGGTTTCTTTGACGCACCGCAACAGGATGCCGTCAATGTTTTTGAAATAAAGCCCCTCGGGGCGAAGTGTGTATTTCAAGGCGTTTAGCCTAAACCTCCTTCTTTGTGAGGCATTGAGGTGATCTGGACATCTCCCGGTGCTGAAATATCGCACCAGGTCATCTGTCCAATCGCTTTCCTCTGATAAGGAGTTGGCTAGGTTGGTGGTTGCTATCGGATCTTCCCACTTGCAGGCAGAGATCTCAGCTGCAGCGCTTCGGGCCAGCTCTTGGCACAAGGCTCGGCCTCTGATCAGCTTTGTTGGCCGTACCTCGATGTCGAATTCCTGGATCTTGGCTATCCATCCTGCTCTCTTGTGACCCGGCTCCCCTTGTATGATGAAGTTCCGGACGTCCGGGTGTATCACGAAGACAGTTATACGGCTCTGGGAGATGAAGTGCCTGAACTTTCGGAGGGATTTCATGACTGCGTGAACCTGCCGCTCAATAAAATTGTACTTTTCTTCATGCGGCTGGATTACCTGGCTGAAGAACGCTATGGGGCGCTCTTCGCCATCGTCTCCCTTCTGTGTCAGGATTGCGGCGTAACTCTCGGGTTCTCCCACCGCGTACAGGATGAAGTCCTTGGAATAATCCGGGTTTATCAACACCGGAGCTTGTGCAATTCTGGCCTTGATCTCCTCAAAGGCCTGCCTTCTTTCGTCGGTCCATAAGAATTCGGCATTCTTTTTCAACAGTTCGGCCATGGGCTTAATCACTTGTGCGAAGTCCGGTATGAACTTCCTCACGAAGTTGATTTGGCCGAAGGACTGTAGCCCCTTCTTGTCGACTGGGATGGGCAAGCGGAGGAGGGCTTCTGCTCTGTCAGGATCCACTGCAAGGCCTTTCTCGGAGATGACATGTCCCAGCAGCTTACCTTCTTTTACCGCGAAGACTGACTTCTTCGGGTTAATGGAAATGCCGAATTCACGACATCTCTCAAATATCCGCCGCAGTGGGAAGCATGGTCCTCTCTCCCGTGAGAGAATACGATCATGTCATCCAAGTAGATGACAATGATCTTGTTAAGCAGCTCTCGGAAGGCCAGGTCCATGGCTCTCTGAAATGTAGCGCCGGCATTAGACAAACCGAAGGGCATGCGCTGATAAGCGAACGTTCCCCATTTGGTGGTGAACGTTGTCTTATGCTGGTCTTCGTCTTTCACCCATATCTGGTTGTACCCAGAGAATCCGTCTAAGAGGGAGAATCTCTGCGCTCCAGCAACTATGTGGAGGATCTGATCGATTTGGGGAAGCGGGTAATGGTCCTTCAGCGAGGCCTGATTCAGATTTCTGAAATCCACGCAGAGACGGATGTCTCCGTTCTTCTTCCTCACAGGAACCAGATTCGCAACCCAAGATGAATGCTTGATGGGGTAGATGATCTTGGCTTCCAGCATTTTCAGGAGCTCGGCTTTCATCATGGCTTCAATCTTCGGGTTTACAGCCCTCTGCTTCTGCCGGAAAGGTTTCGCACCATCTTCTAGCTCTATGGTATGCTTGGATCATCTGTCTGTCATACCCCTTCAAGTCTTGGTAGCACCAGGCTACAATATCGGGGAACTCTCTGCATAATGATCTGATCTGCCCGAGTTCCTCTTTAATGCGATCCGTCCCGACCTTGATTGTTTTTCCAGGTTCAAGCTCCAGGTCGACGTACTGCTTGGGGTCTACTTTGATCCTGTGGGATATTGCTCTATCGTTCTGATCAAAGAGACTCTCTAATGTAATCAGTCCTTTTGGGACATGATTATTCTTCAATTGTATCAACCCCTCGTATTGCTCGTCATCAAGGTCTCTACCTTCGATTGTACATGCTTCGGTAACCAAAAAAGTGACGATTTCCTCGTCACAGTCAAACACCTGCCAGTGGGTGTCCTTATCAGGCACAGAAGGCCTGTAGATGGTACGAACCGGCTTCGGCTTCTGGACAGTGTCATCAGCCGGAACGTACCTGGCTCCAACAGACGCCAGAATGTCAGCGTGCTTGTTCTTCTCACGTGATATGGCTTTGACATTCAACGAGTCGAATGACTCCATCAGGTCCCAGACACGATTACGATACGCCTTGAGGTAATGCTTCTTGGAGGCGCACTTATTCGTAATCTGGTTGCACACCAGCTCTGAGTCGCCAAAGATCTGCAGATGTTTTATCCCCAGTCTCTCCGCTTTTCTCAAACCCAAGCACAGGGCTTCATACTCCGCCGCGTTGTTAGTACAGCTCCAAGCCAGTCTGTAGGTGTAGTCCTTCTGGATCCCGGACGGGGAAACCAAGAGTACGCTTGCACCGGCGCCATTTTTGCATCGGGCGCCATCAAAGAAGAGCTGCCATAGCTTTTCTGGTGCAGGTCCTACCTCTTTCTTGGCTGACTGGTCAAGTCTCTCAGGCTGAGTGACGGAGTAGCAACCTTGCTCAGTCTCGATCATGGCGTTGAAGTCCAGCAAGGAGAACTCATCCTCTACTTGCAACAACTCAAGAGCTTGCTCTGTCATGTCTACCACCACCAGTTCTTCCGCTGTCAGCTGAACCATGCGGTTCTGTGACTCTTCTCCAGGTATCTTCTCTACTAGAAATGTGGAAGGCTTTTCGTTGTAGATCTTCAGTCTCCTTCCTTTGAAGGGCACTTCCATATGTGAGTAATCCAGAGACAGATACCCACCCAGCTTCGCAGTGAACTCCCTGGAGAGACACATGCCGAAGTAAGGTTCCAAGTCGACAACCACGACCTCTTGAATGACCACTATGTCAAGAGCTTTGTGCAGCCGGATCGGGATATCTTTGATAACACCAACTGTCTTGACAGGGGTGCCGTCTAGCTGCAGCACACCTTGGCTGCTCCTTGTATACTCCATTCCGATCTCGTCGCAGACGGCTCTCGGCATAACAGTCGTGGAGGCACCAGAATCCACCATACAGTTGTGTACTATATACCCTTGCATCCGCAATGACAGATAGAAGGGAGGTGGTCTGTTCTTTCCAAGTGGCGGAGACTGTCAGGGGTTGAACCAAAACAGCAGGCTGCGTCTGCTTGCCATGTTTTATGCTCTTCAAAGATTCCTGCAGCAGATCAACTTGACCTGGGAGCAGAAGAGCATCATACATACTTATCCTTGCGGGAGTCCTCTTTAGCTCATCCACTATGCTGTAGCCTGAAGTGCTAGCTCCCTCCGTTTCTTTCGCAGGCTCATACTTGGTCCGGTATTGCTGCGTGGCTTCGACTCTCTGTCTCTTTGTCAGAGACGGATATCTCAGCTTCTCCTGAGCTTGTTCTTTTGTTTCAGCTGGAGACGGAGCTGCGGGAGCTTTCGCTGCGGGAGGCTTGAGTGCAGGAAATTTTTCTTTGGCTGCGGGATGCCATAGCCTTTTGTCCGGTGGTAGCCCAGCAGGTTGCGCCTTTTCTCTTCTGGCGTATACCTTCAATGGCTTTGCTTGGGCCGCAGCAGCTTCAACAGGCTTTCTGTCCTCCTTGGCGGGGAGCAATGCCGGATCTTCTTCTGGGACGGCAAAGTTGCCTTCATCGTCCAGGATCATGTAAAGTTCATCCTCTATGGCGCTGCCCGCCAGGGTCTGGAGGTAATGCTGATGCAGCGTGCAATCTTCTTCTGAATGCGGGTCGTTGCACGTGGAGCACCAGTTAACCTGGTCAGAAGTGCCAGGTTGATCCTCAATGGCCGCATTTCTTGCAGGGGGTGCCTTTGAACTTGTCGTTCTGCGGCTTGATCTTTTGTCAGTGTCGGAGGAGGATATGGCCTCCTTGGAACAAACTCCATCTGGGCCTGCTTCTTCTTCAATATAGTCATGTCATTTGACATGGTATGGTATCCAGATGCCAGAGCCCGTACCTCTTGGAGGATTTTGTTCTGAATATCATTGTCTGCAGGTGGCAACTGAGCTGGCGGAGGTAATGCAGCCAATGGCGGGGGTGCAGAATACTGCGCGTACTGAGGGGGAGCTGGGAGTGCGGGATACTGCGGAGGAGGCGGCGGGTTAGGATAATGAATTTGTGGCGGGCCGTAAGGGTTTACGACTGGCGTCGGATTCCATGGCTGCTGGGGGTGCTGACTTGAAGATGACGGCATCACACCAGAGGCCGATGGGTACTGGGACTGAGGAAAGTCAGGGTAAATGGGTGGTTGTACCCTATGCGGGAGCCTGCCTATGGAGATTATATCCATTTCGGCTTGTTGGGCAGCTTCGTACAGGGCAAGGAATGAATCGACTCGGGCTATCTTCAGCAGTAGGCAGATGTCAGAGTTGAATGACCTCAAGTAGTAGTGCGCAGCCTGACCCGCTGAAGGTCGCAGTTCGCGAGGTACTCGTTTCCAAGACCTCGCAAACCTTATGTTGAAGTCCGACACCTCCTCTTGGGGGTGTCGCTGGATGCTTTGGAACTGATGCAACAACGAAGAGGGATCAGCAGACTCGTTGCATCCTTTTACAAGCCTGCCAGCCAGCTGGCGCCACCCCGTGATAGATCCCTCTGGCAGAGATCTCCACCAGTAGAGAAGTTTTCCCCTTAGGGAAAGAGCCAGTAGGCGGGTCTTGACACTCTCGTCTGTGATGGAATGTAGCGCAACCAAGGCCAGAATGTCCTGGATGTGCTCGTACGCCGTTTTGCCGTAGCCATCGTAAGTAGGGATGGACTTTAGGGCAGCGGGGGGCACAACTTGTTGTCCGACTAGGGCCAAGGGCCCCGTGGAGTCTACCGCCGGGAAGAGATCGTCATCATTCTGCTGAGCAACCATTTCTTCCTCTCCTCCGGTAGTGTACTCGGTATCGGTACCGTCCGAGGATGTAGATTGCTCTTCAGCCTCGGCCTCTTCGATTTCGGGCTCGGATTCGTCTATGCGAGCTTGGTGGTCAGCCAGCTTGACGCGCTCTCCTGGAGCGGCAATGTCAATTTCGTAAATATCGGGCAGGTTTCCCGGATTCCTTGCTCTCCACCTTCTTGTATGCATGAAGGCGCTCGGACCGGTGTTCACGGACTCAGAGAGGTGTTCTGATTCTAACAGCAATGAAGAGAACACCAGTGCTTCGATTCTTTTTTGGGGTGGGAAACTTCCATGTCCCACCGGGCGTGCTGAGAAACTGTTGGTTACGAATCTGCCATTAGGAAAGGATTTGGTTAAATGCGCCCGCATTCGCCCACCGGATTGAAAGGCCGGAAGGAAGGAATGCCTTCCGTGCCAATCTCCGGAGAAGGCCGGCTTCCTATGGGTTTTCTCAATTGTTTTAGCTAAGAGAAAGAGAAAGAGATAAAAATGCGGAAAGAGATTCAAATGTGATTTGAGTTGGGTGGGGGGAATAAGCGACGACGACAACGATCAATCACCACTACTAACAACAATTAAATACGGAACACACCATAGAAACTACAACTGTCATACATCCTATGTATCCTCTATCTATGCATTCCAGGAATACTTAATCATCAAATACTGGAATCCAGAGTTCAGTATAACAATAAGCAATGAAATAAGCAACATGAGGCAGAAATGACAAGTAAAGGCAGCATAAAGAATGATAACAGCAAAATAGAGCCAAGTGTGTGTCTTGCATTCGAAGCAAACGTATAGCTACAATGGTTCCCTAGCGGGATATCCCCCTTCCACCCTTTTACAATGAAGTGGTGCGGCTATTTATAGCGCAATTTCCCCCCGATTACAATTATGGGCACAAAGTCCCAGACCAGACAATAGCTGACAAAAGCGGCAAAAGAGCTGCTGATGCTGACTCCTGTAGGCAGGGACTGTACTTGCAGCAAGGTCCACCTGAAAACTCGGCAGCTACGTGGCAGTGCGGTTGATGAGACTTTGCGTCAGCTTAAATGAGGGTAGCTGCGGCAGATAACTCGGCCCATGCTTGTCCTTTTCCCATCACATCTCGGCTCGAATCCCGAGGCTGGACACTTGTCAAATTCTGATGAGGGACACATGTCTGCCTTGAAAGGCAGTCTTTCCTTTATGTCCAACTTCGCCTGGGATCAGAGCGCAATTGGATAGCGCAAGTGGGGAACAACGCAGTTTGGGAGGCCTCCGTGCCTTAGCCAGTTTTTGGGCTGCTTGATGGATCTTGCCCAACTGCGCACAGGTCAGAGGGCGCAGCCCGACTTCGCTGCGAAGTCGGGTTGCGCACTCCAGCACTTAGTCAATTTGGCCGCTGCTCGGACTGCGCGCAAGAAGGGGAGCGCACCCCGACTTCGCTGCGAAGTCGGGTTGCGCTCCGGCACTTAGCTGATTTCTGGAGACACTGCTTCCCAAGTGCGCACGGGGAGAAGAGCGCACCCCGACTTCGCTGCGAAGTCGGGTTGCGCCCCCATACTTAGCCAAATTCTGCTCATTTTCGGTCAGCTTCCGCACTTCGCATTCCCTAGTGCGCTCGAACTTAAGGGCACACCCCGACTTCGCTGCGAAGTCGGGTTGCGCTCTTAGACTTAGAATTTTTCAGGGAATGTGAGATCTGTTTTGGGAATTCTGACTGCAGAAAGAACAAGGGGAAAAGGGAGGAATGAAACTGACAGAAGGGGAGAAAGGGAACAGTGGAGAAAGGGAAAGGAGATGGAGGGAAGGGAGAGCAGCATACTTACAAAATTTTGAAAACATGGCACCCCGTGCAAAATGTGGCAACAGAAACCAAACAGAATGGTGTTGAAATATCGGGAAGGATTTCAACTCAATTTCAATAAAACTTCTTTTGAAAATTCTCTGCCATTTGACTTTTTGAGCTTTCGTTGATTATCATGCTTCTAAGACTATTATAGGTCATTTTCATATAGCTAAATGATTCTCAAAGAATATCAGTAACACCAAGACTATTATAGGTCATTTTTATATGGCTAAATGATTCTCAAAGAATATCAGTAACACCATAGGGTGAAGTGGGCAATCTATGCTTGATAAGTTTAGAAGCAAGGTGAATCACTGGACTTTGAGATGGCTATCCACTGCAGGTAGAGTGTTGCTTTTAAAATATGTCGTTCAAGCTTTACCCATTTATAGATGTTTTGTACAAATAGCTCCCTCTCACTTCATCAAGGACATGGATGCTTTGTCAAGACAGTTTTTATGGTCTGGAAAACTTGATCAATCTAAATGGATTTTGCTTAGGTGGGATTCTATATGTAGGCCGGTGCAAGAGGGAGGCATTGGGTTGTGACAGACAGCTCTTTTTGGGCAGGCTTTGGCTGCAAAACTTTATTGGAGATGGTGTACCTCTCAAGATCAGATTTGGGCTAAAATATTATCTTGTAAATACTTGAGAGGTATTTCTGAGGCTAAAATCCCTAGAGTCGGCTTGGTTGGGAAAGGTTCGGTTATCTAGGACACTCTGAAAAGAGGATCTAATTTAATCAAGCGAGGGTTTGTTTAGGATTTGCAATCGGGGATCAAATGCTCTTTTTAGGAGGATTCTTGGGATGGCCACCCTCCTATCTTGAATCAATATCCTAGGTTACGTTCCCTAAGCATTTTTTTCTTGGAAGCAGTGGAGGACTTTAAAAAATCCCAGTCTTTTGGAAATATGGAGATGTACAGGTGGAAAGATCCGCAAGAATGGCCCCAGGGGGGATTGGCCAAGGACAGAGAGGTGCTTGCTCTTATTCTTACGGGGAGGCCTTGTTCTTCATTGAGGAGTAAAGATATTTTGGCTTGGAAGCTTGATCCTAAGGGAACCTACTCGGTAGCCTATGGTTATCAGATTCTTGATAAGCAAAAGTGTGGGAGTCTTCTGTCACTTGGTGGAAAAAGGTGTGGAACAAATTTGCCCGGCCAAAATGTAACTTCTTTCTCTGGTTGGTAGCTCGTAATAAATGCCTCACTTGGGATAATGTGAGGAAGAGGGGATTTCAGGGTCCCTCTTTTTGTATCCTTTGCAGTAAGAATGAGATGACTCCTCATTTATTTTTCCAATGCTCCTTTGCCAGAGACATTTGGCACCATTGGTGGAGCGCTTGGAACCATCCATGTTTTCATGTGCTGTCCCTGGTGGAGTTTTGGAGTAGTCTGGGCAGAAGTCCGACCAAGGCCCCCTTCCTTCGGGTGGCTTGGAATTTGGGCCCTGTTGGTTACGAATCTGCCATGAGGAAAGGATTTGATGTTATTGCGCCCAGATTCGCCCACCAGATTGAAAGGCCGAAAGGAAGGAATGCCTTCCATTCCAATCTCCGGAGAATGCCGGCTTCTTGTGGGGTTTTAGTGTTTTAGGATAAGAGTGCAGGGAAAGATAAAAGTGCGGAAAGAGAATCCAAATGTGATTGGAGTTGGGTGGGGGGAATAAGCAGCACGGCAACGATCAATCACCACTACTAACAGCATTCATATACAGAACATACATTGAAACTACAGCTATCATTCATCCTATGTATCTTGTATCTATGCATTCCAAGAATACTTGATCATCAAATACCAGAGTCCAGAGTTCAGTACAACAGTAAGCAATGATACAAGAAACATGAGGCAGAAATGACAAGGAGAGGCAGCAGACAAGATAAAAGACAGTAAGCAGAGCCAAGTATATGCTTTGTATTAGAGGCAAACGCACAGCTACAATGGTTCCCTAGCAGTATATTACATTTACACCTTTTTACAATGCATTGCATGGCTATTTATAGCCTCAAGTTCCCTCCAATTACATTTACAGGCACAAAGTCCCGGGCCAGACAATAGCTGACAAAAGCGGCCAAGGAGCTGCTGATGTTGACTTCTATCGGGTAGGACTGTACTTGCGGCATGGTCTCCCTGAAAGCTGTACAGCTACGTGGCGGTGTGTCGGGTCAAACCATCGGTCAGCAGGAGTGCGGGTAGCTGTGGCAGATGGCACATTACATCAGCTTTAATGGTGGCAGTTGGAGTATAGATAGGGCGGTCCATGCTTGTCCTTGTTCTCGAATCCCGAATTTGGACACCTGTCAGATGCTGATGAGTGACACATGGCTGCCTTGAAAGGCAGTTTATCCAACTTCGCCCAAGATTTGAGCGATGTCGGGTCGTGCAGATGGAAAACAGCGCAGTTGGGTAGGCCTCCGTGCCTTAGTCAATTTCTAGGCTTGCTTACCCAACTGCGCACCGGTCAGAGGGTGCACCCCGACTTCGCTACGAAGTCGGGTTGCGCACCGGCACTTTGTTGTTTTTACTGTCATTCGGACTGCGCACCTAAAAGGGGGGCGCACCCCGACTTCGGGCGAAGTCGGGTTGCGCCCCAACACTTAGCTGATTTTTAGCCACTGTTCTCCAAGTGCGCCCAGGAAGAAGGGCGCACCCCGACTTCGCAGCGAAGTCGAACGAAGTCGGGTTGCGCCCCAACACTCAGCTGATTTTTAGCCATTGTTCTCCAAGTGCGCCCAGGAAGAAGGGCGCACCCCGACTTCGCTGCGAAGTCGGGTTGCGCCCTGACACTTAGTCAAATTTTGCCTGTTTCTGTCTGCCTGCGCACTTGGCATTCCCTACTGCGCTCCAACTGGAGGGCGCACTCCGACTTCGCTGCGATGTCGGGTTGCGCCCTGACACTTGGCCATTTTTAGGAAACAATTGCTGGAAACTTTTGTTGGGGGAAGTTCAAAGGGAAGAGGGAGGAATTAAACTATGAGGAAGAGGGAGAAAGGGAGAAATGAAGAAAGGGAAAGAGAGGAAGGAAGGAAAAGAGCAGGTCACTTACAAAAACTGAAAACATGGCACCCCGTGCCAAATGTGGCAACATTCCTGGCGGCTCGCGGGGTATCGAGCTCGCCTCGACGGAAAGAACCATGCCTTTATCCATTGGGTGTAGAGGAACTTCCTTCCCCTGCTTTCTATTGCTCTGACCGCTTCATTCCGGGCAACTGTTCTTCTTCAGGATCACTTCCGGCTGTTGCCTCCTCAGTTTCCCCTTCTGAATCTGAATGCTCTCCACTGTCAGCCTCCCACTCGTTGATGTGTCGGTATGCAGCCTTGGCTTGGTCCCAGACTTAGTCATTTTTGCTCCTCTTTTCAGCTGCCTTCTTCCGAACTTCGCACTGTTCAAGGAGCGCTACCCGACTTCGCTGCGAAGTCGGGTTTTGCCTCGGCTTTACTTGGGCTTTTTCTAAAAAATTTAAAACTGAATGCTGAAATATATACATTCTGAAAATTAAAAATAAAGCAAAAGGAAAATCTGTACAAGGAAGGGCCCATTGGGCACCTTCAGTGGCGGTAAATTTTTAAGTGGAACCCATTGACGGGAATGGGAAGAAGCTGTCCCTCCATGTCCCGGAGCACAAATGCGTTGAACTGGTTCACCCGGGCAATCTGATAAGGGCCCTCCCAGAGAGCGTCAAATTTGCCGTGATTGCCCGGCTTTGCCTTCAACGAGTCCCACTTCAGCACCAGGTCCCCGATTTTGAAAACTCGGGCGGTGGCTCCTTTTGCAAACCAGCCTTGGGTTGTTTCAGCATGTTTGGTGAAGGCCTGGTATGCTTTTTCTCTGTCTTCCTCTAACTGCAACAGCTGGCACAGTCTGTCATCCACCGGATCCCCGTTGCCTCTCTCTTCGTCCAACATCCAGAGAGCGGGAATTTCGATGTGGGTCGGCAGGATTGCTTCTTTGCCGTAAACGAGCGCATAGGGGGATGTCTTGATTGATTTCTTTAAGGAAATTTTGTCCGCCCACAGCGCCCGATCCAGGAGTAGGCGCCAAGTCCTCTTGTTCTCTTCTGGTTTTCTGATGATCTTCAGTAGGTTCTTGTTGGTGGACTCGGCAAGACCGTTCCCCTGCGGGTAGTAATTGGAAGACATTTTGTGATAAATGTCGTATTTGCCGGTGTACTCGGTGAGTACAGCGCCTGCGAACCCCGGACCATTGTCCGTCACTATTGACTCAGGGACCCCAAAGTGGGTAATGAGGCTCTCGAGGAACCTGATGACCGTCTCCTGGTCCGCGTTCTTGGTGGGGATCGCCTCTGCCCACCGCGTGAAGTAGTCGGTGGCGGTAAGAATGAACTTGTGCCCTGCTGCAGAGTTCGGCGTAATAACCCCGATAAAGTCCGGACCCCATTGCTGAAACGGAGTCTCGGCTTGGATTGGTTGAAGGGGCGGGGGTGCTTTTCTATTTCTGCCAGCAAATCTCTGGCATTGATCACATTTTGTACAGACCGCATGCGCGTCTGTAAAGAGAGTGGGCCAATAGTACCCAGCTCTTATTATTTTCAAGGTCGTTGGCCTTGCAGAATGGTGACCCCCAAGCATCCCAGAGTGAAATTCTCCGAGGACCCTGGGCTGGTCGGTTTTCTTGACACATCGCAACAGGATGCCATCAATATTTTTGAAGTAAAGCCCCTCGGAGCGAAGAGTGTATTTCAGTGCACCTTGCCGAAACCTCCTTCTTTGTGAGGCATTCAGGTGGTCTGGACATCTCCCGGTGCAGAAATACTTCACCAGATCATCTGTCCAGTCACTCCTCGGGTAAGGAGTTGGCTAGGTTGGTGGTCGTTGTTGGATCCTCCCACTTACAGGCAAAAATCTCGGCTGCTGCGCTTCGCGCCAGCTCCTGGCACAAGGCTCGACCTCTGATGAGCTTGGTAGGCCGCACTTCGATGTCGAACTCCTAGATTTTAGCAATCCATCCTGCTCTCTTGTGACCTGGCTCTCCTTGTATGATGAAGCTTCGGACGTCCGGGAGTATCACAAAAACGGTTGTTCGGCTCTGGGAGACGACGTGCCTGCACTTTCGGAGAGACTTCATGACCGCGTGAACCTGCCACTCTATAAAGTTGTACTTTTCTTCGTGTGGCTGAATCACTTGGTTCAGGAACGCTACAGGGCGATCTTCACCATCATCTCCCTTCTGTGTCAGGACTGTGGCGTAACTCTCGGGTTCTCCCACCGCGTACAGGATGAAGTCCTTGGTGTAGTCCGGGTTTATCAACACCGGAGCTTGTGCAATTCGGGCTTTGATCTCCTCAACGGCCTGCCTCCTTTCATCAGTGCATAAGAATTCAGCATTCTTTTTCAGCAATTCGGCCATGGGCTTGATTACCTGTGCGAAGTCCGGTATGAACTTTCGCACGAAGTTGATTTGGCCGAAGAAGGACTGCAGCCCTTTCTTGTCAACTGGGGCGGGCAAGTGAAGGAGGGCCTCTGCTCTATCAGGGTCCACGGCTAGGCCTTTCTCGGAGATGACATGCCCCAGCAGCTTACCTTCTTTTACCGCGAAGACAGATTTCTTCGGGTTTATGGAGATGCCGAATTCACGACACCTTTCAAATATTTGCCGCAAGTGGGGAACATGGTCCTCTCTCCTGTGAGAGAATACAGTCATGTCATCCAAGTAGATGACAATAACCTTGTTGAGCAGCTCTCGGAAGGCCAGGTCCATCGCTCTGCGGATCGTGGCGCCAGCATTGGATAAGCCGAAAGGCATGCGCTGATAGGCGAACGTTCCCCATTTGGTGGTGAACGCTGTCTTATGCTGGTCCTCGTCCTTAACCCAGATCTGGTTGTAGCCAGAAAAGCCATCTAGGAGGGAAAATCTTTGTGCTCCAGCAACTATATGGAGGATCTGATCGATTTGGGGAAGCGGATAATGGTCCTTGAGGGAGGCCTGATTCAGATTTCTGAAGTCCACACAGAGACGAATGTCTCCGTTCTTCTTCCTCACGGGAACCAAGTTCGCAACCCAGGACGAATGCTTGATGGGGTAGATGATTTTGGCCTCCAGCATCTTCAGGAGCTCGGCCTTCATCATAGCCTCGATCTTTGGATTCACAACCCTCTGCTTCTGCCGGAATGGCTTGGCGCCATCTTCTAGCTCAATGGTATGCTGGATTATATTTCTGTCATACCCCTTCAAGTCCTGGTAGCACCAGGCTACTATGTCAGGGAACTCTCGGCACAATGTTCTGATTTGCTCAAGTTCCTCTGTGGTGTAGTTTGTCCCGACCTTGATTGTTTTTCCAGGTTCAAGCTCCAGGTCGGAATACTGCTTCGGATCTACTTTGATCCGGTGCAATATTGCTCTGTCGTTCTGATCAAATAGACTCTCAAGTGTAATCAGTCCTTTTGGGACATGATTATTCTTCAGTTGTATCAACCCCTCATATTGCTCGTCATCAAGGTCTCTACCTTCGATTGAACACACTTCGTTAACCAAAAACGTGACGATTTCCTCGTCACAGTCAAACACCTGCCAGTGGGTGTCCTTATCAGGCACAAAAGGCCTGTAAATGGTACGGACCGGCTCGGCTTACGAACAGTGTCATCAGCCGGAACGTACCTGGCTCCAACAGACGCCAGAATGTCAGCATGTTTGTTTTTCTCACGTGATATAGCCTTGACATTCAATGAGTCGAACGACTCCATCAGGTCCCACACCCGATTACGGTACGCCTTGAGATAGTGCTTCTTGGAGGCACACTTGTTCATGATCTGGTTGCACACCAGCTCCGAATCGCCGAAGATCTGCAGATGCTTAATCCCCAGCCTCCCTACTTTTCGCAAACCTAAGCACAGGGCTTCGTACTCCGCCGCGTTGTTGGTGCAGCTCCAGGCCAACCTGTAGGTGTAATCCTTCTGGATCCCGGTTGGGGAAACCAAAAGTACACCAACACCGGCGCCATTTTTGCATCGTGCGCCGTCAAAGAAAAGCTTCCACGGCTTTTACGGTGCGAGTCCTACTTCTCTTTTGGCCGACTTGTCAAGCCTCTCAGGCTGGGCGACGGTGTAGCAGCCTTGCTCAGTTTCGATCACGGCGTTGAAGTCCCGCAAGGAGAATTCGTCTTCTACTTGCAGCAGCTCAAGAGCTTGCTCCGTCATATCCACCACCACCAGTTCTTCCTCCGTCAATTGAACCATGCAGTCCTGCGACTCTTCTCCGGGTATCTTCTCCACTAGGAAGGTGGAAGGCTTCTCGTTGTAGATTTTTAGTCTCCTTCCTTTGAAGGGCACTTCCATGTGTGAGTAGTCTAGAGACAGATACCCTCCCAGCTTTGCAGTGAACTCCCTGGAGAGACACATGCCGAAGTAGGGTTCCAAGTTGACAACCACGACCTCTTGAATGACCACAATGTCGAGAGCTTTGTGTAGCCGAATAGGGATGTCTTTAATGACACCGACTGTCTTGACAGGGGTGTCGTCCAGTTGCAGCATGCCTTGGCTGCTCCTTGTGTACTCCATCCCGATTTCGTCGCAGACGGCTCTCGGCATTACGATCATGGAAACACCAAAATCCACCATACAGTTGTGTACTATGTACCCTTGCATCCGTAATGACAGATAGAAGGGAGGTGGTCTGTTCTTCCCAGTGGCTGAGACTGTCAGAGGTTGAACCAAGACAGCAGGCTGTATCTGCTTGCCATTCTTCATACTTTTCAGAGATTCCTGCAGCAGATCAACTTGGCCTGGGAGCAGAAGAGCATCATACATGCTGATTCTTGCGAGGGTCCTCTTCAGCTCGTCTACTATGCTGTATCCCGAGGTGCTAGCTCCTTCCGCTTCTTTTGCCAGCTCATATTTTGTCCGATACTGCTGAGTGGCCTCGATTCTCTGTCTCTTGGTCAGAGACGGATATCTCAGCTTCTCCTGAGCTTGTTCTTTGGTTTCAGCTGGAGGTTGAGCAGCGGGAGCTTTAGCCGGGGGAGCTTTCGCTACGGGAGGCCTGGCTGCGGGAGTCTTCTCTTTGGCTTAAGGCCACAGCCTCTTGTCGGGTGGTATCCCGACTGGTTGCGCCTTATCTCTTCTGGCGTATACCTTCAAGGGCTTTGCAGCGGCTTCAGCAAACTTTCTGTCTTCCTTGGCAGGAGGCGGCAACAGATCTTCTTCCGGGACGGCAAAGTTGCCTTCATCGTCCAGGATCATGTAGAGTTCTTCGTCCTCTATTGCGCTGCCGGCCAAGGTCTAGAGATAGTGTTGGTGCAGAGTGCAGTCATCCTCAGAATGCGGGTCATTGCACGTAGTGCACCAGTTGACCTGGTCAGAAGTGCCAGGTTGGTCTTCAATGGCAGCATTTCTTGGAGGTGGCCGCCTCTGATCTCGCCGTTCTGGGGCTTGATCTTTTGTCAGTGTCGGGGGCGGATATGGCCTCCTTGGAACAAGGTCCATCTGGGCCTGTTTCTTCTTTAGAACAGTCATGTCGTTGGACATGGTGTGATATCCAGAGGCCAGAGCCCGTACCTCCTGGAGGATTTTATTCTGAATATCATTGTCTGGAGGCGGCAACTGAGTTGGGGGAGGTAATGCAGCCAATGGAGGAGATGCAGAATATTGTGCATACTGCGGGGGAGCTGGGAGTGTTGGATAATGCGGAGGAGGCGGATAGTGAATTTGTGGTGGGCCGTAAGGGTTTACAACCGGCGCCGGATTCCATTGCTGCTGGGGTTGCTGTCCTGAAGTGGACGGCACCGCCCCAGAAGCCGATGGGTACTGAGATCGGGGGAAGTCAGGGTAAATGGGCTATTGTACCCTGTGCGGGAGTCTGCCTATGGAAATGATATCCATCTCAGCTTGTTGGGCAGCCTCATACAGAGTAGGAAACGAGTCTATTCTGGCTATCTTCAGCAGCAGGCAAATGTCTGAGTTGAAAGACCTCAGGTAGTAGTGGGCAGCCTGACCTGCTGAAGGTCTAAGTTCGCGAGGCACTCGTTTCCAAGACCTCGCAAACCTGATGTTGAAGTCTGACACCTCCTCTTGGGGGTGTCGCTGTATGCTTTGAAATTGATGCATCAAAGATGAGGGATCAGCAGACTCGTTGCATCCTTTCACAAGTCTGTCGGCTAACTGTCGCCACCCTGTGATAGATCCCTCTGGCAGTGATCTCCACCAGTAGAGAAGCTTTCCCCTTAGGGAAAGGGCCAGCAGACATGTCTTCACACTTTCGTCTGTAATGGAGTGTAGCGCAGCCAGGGCTAGAATGTCCTGGATGTGTTCGTACGCCGTCTTGCCATAGCCGTCATACGTAGGGATAGACTTTAAAGCAGCGGGGGGCACAGCTTGCTGTCCGACTAGGGCCAAGGGCCCCGTAGAGTCTACCGCCGAGAAGAGATCATCATCGTTCTGCTGGGCAGCCAAGTCTTCTTCTCCTCCTCTGGTGGTGTACTCGGTGTCAGAACCTTCCGAGGATGTAGATTGCTCTTCAGCCTCGTCTTCTTGGATTTCAGCCTCGGCCTCTTGAATTTCAGCCTCGGGCGAGCTTGGTAATTAGCCAGCCTGACGCGCTCGCCTAGAGCGTCAATGTCAATTTCGTAAAAGTCAGGCGGGTTTCCCGGATTCCTTGCTCGCCACCTTCTTGTTTGCATGAAGGCGTCTGGACCGGTCTTTACAGACTTAGAGATTATTCAGATATTTGCAGAGTTGCCAGGTGCTCTGATTTTTAACAGCAATGAAGCAAACACCCGTGCTTCGATTCTGTTTGGGGGTGGGAAACTACCAAGTCCCACCGGGCGTGCCAGAGAAAGCTGTTGGTTACGAATCTGCCATGAGGAAAGGATTTGATGTTATTGCGCCCAGATTCGCCCACCAGATTGAAAGTCCGGAAGGAAGGAATGCCTTCCGTGCCAATCTCCGGAGAAGGCCGGCTTCCTGTGGGGTTTTAGTGTTTTAGGATAAGAGTGCAGGGAAAGATAAAAAAGTGCGAAAAGAGAATCCAAATGTGATTGGAGTTGGATGGGGGGAATAAGCAGCACGACAACGATCAATCACCACTACTAACAGCATTCATATACAGAACATACATTGAAACTACAGCTATCATTCATCCCATGTATCCTCTATCTATGCATTCCGGGAATACTTGATCATCAAATACCGAGTCCGAGTTCGGTACAACGATAAGCAATGATACAAGAAACATGAGGCAGAAATGACAAGGAGAGGCAGCATACAAGATAAAAGACAGTAAGCAGAGCCAAGTATATGCTTTGTATTAGAGGCAAACGCACAGCTACAATGGTTCCCTAGCAGTATATTCCCCTTCACACATTTTTACAATGCATTGCATGGCTATTTATAGCCTCAAGTTCCCTCTGATTACATTTACGGGCACAAAGTCCCGGACCAGACAATAGCTGACAAAAGCGGCCAAGGAGCTGCTGATGCTGACTTCTATCGGGTAGGACTGTACTTGCGGCATGGTCTCCCTGAAAGCTGTACAGCTACGTGGCGGTGTGTCGGGTCAAACCATCGGTCAGCAGGAGTGCGGGTAGCTGTGGCAGATGGCACATTACATCAGCTTTAATGGTGGCAGTTGGAGTAGATAGGGCGGTCCATGCTTGTCCTTGTTCTCGAATCCCGAAGTTGGACACTTGTCAGATGCTGATGAGTGACACATGGCTGCCTTGAAAGGCAGTTTATCCAACTTCGCCCAGGATTTGAGCGTTGTCGGGTCGTGCAGATGGAAAACAGCGCAGTTGGGGAGGCCTCCGTGCCTTAGTCAATTTCTGGGCTTGCTTACCCAACTGCGCACCGGTCAGAGGGCGCACCCCGACTTCGCTGCGAAGTCGGGTTGCGCACCGACACTTTGCTGTTTTTACTGTCATTCGGACTGCGCACCAAAAAGGGGGGCGCACCCCGACTTCGGGCGAAGTCGGGTTGCGCCCCAACACTTAGCTGATTTTTAGCCACTGTTCTCCAAGTGCGCCCAGGAAGAAGGGCGCACCCCGACTTCGCAGCGAAGTCGGGGTGCGCCCTGATACTTAGTCAAATTTTGCCTGTTTACTGCGCTGCGCACTTGGCATTCCCTACTGCGCTCCAACTGGAGGGCGCACTCCGACTTCGCTGCGAAGTCGGGTTGCGCCCTGACACTTAGCCATTTTTAGGAAACAATTGCTGGAAACTTTTGCTGGGGGAAGTTCAAAGGGAAGAGGGAGGAATTAAACTGCGAGGAAGAGGGAGAAAGGGAGAAATGAAGAAAGGGAAAGAGAGGAAGGAAGGAAAAGAGCAGGTCACTTGCAAAAACTGAAAACATGGCACCCCGTGCCAAATGTGGCAACAAGCCCTTCTTGCATCATCTGCCAAATTTGGCTCGAACAGAACCGGCACATATTTCAGGGCAGTTATTTAGCTGTTCAAAAGATCTGGCAAAGGATCCTATATATGGTTCAGGAAACCATCCATAGCAAATGTGATGTGGACCCTCTTTTGGATTCTAGGGAGGAGAAGGTACAGCAAGCCCTTGGTCTCTTTGGGGATGGTGTGAACTCTTCTAGCCCTAGTAGGGTTCCTCAGCTCAGCAAGAAGGTTAGGAGAGATGGTAGGTGGAGGCCACCCCCTAGAGGAGTTTTAAAAATTAATATCGATGGATCGTCCGGGGGTAATCCTGGACATGCGTGCATTGGCGGTGTTCGGAGAGATTCTCTTTGGTGGTGTCGGTTTTTCTTTTCCATTTATAAAGGTGTTCACTCCAACAATTTTATGGAAGCTCTTGCAATTCTTGAGGCCTTGCGGAGGTGTTTTCTCTTGGGTGGCATAGGATTATCTGCGAGTCGACTCTCAAATTGTGGTTAATCTTTTAAACAGTAAAAGGGTGGAGGAAGTTAATTGGCAGTTGGTCTTTGTAGTCGTTCAGATTCTCAGAATGAGTGAGGAGTTCGAATTTATATCCTTTGTGCACATTCCAAGGGAATGGAATGTGGTTGCTGATTACCTAGCCAAAAGGGCTTATGAGCTGTTGGATCCTTGGAGTATCGATAATTGGGAGAGTCTCCCGTCTGGGGACTCTCAACGCCTGTGGGAGTTTATCCACAAGGATGTACAGACTTAATGTGGTTTATTCTTGTTGTCTTTTTCGGGTGTCATTCTAGTCTAGTGGTTTTAGCATGTTTGGCTGTTTATTTGAGTCCTGGTTGGAAGCTCAGTTGTACTCTGTAATCTAGACTTTTTATCAATAAATTTTTACCCCTTTATGTAAAAAAAAAAGTGGGCACCCCTACTCTCTCCCACCCAGGTTGGTGATTGTTGTTTTTTTGCAAGGTTTTACAAGCCTGGGGGTCGGGGGGACGAGAGGATGGGTTCTGGGGACGGGGAAGGACAGCAGGCCGATTTTAGGGGACGGCAGGGGATGGCTGGGACAGACAGCTGGTATAATACTATGAAATGTTTTAAAAATAATAATCTACAAATTCTACACACAACAAAAATGAAAAATACTAAAAAGTAAAAAAGTATGCATGTTCTTAAAACATGTTTCAATCTGAAATGAACTCAGCTATTAGCCTATTGGCTATTACTAAGTGCAGCAAGTACAAAAATATTAAAAAATTTAAAAATTTAGAATAATTTAATAATTTACATAAAAAAAATGAAAACTACTAATAGTTTAAAGCTTAAACTTTACAACAAAAATATTTAAAACTTAGAAGCCACTACAATAATTTAAATTTTACAACAAATATCAAATTAAAAATATCAATAGAATTAAAACTACATTCTCGCACTAGCTCACTCACTCCTAACTGGTATTAATTTATAATAAAATTTACATAGACTTAGAACTATCACTCCTAACTGGTATTAATTTAAATTTTATAATAAAATTTACATAGACTTAGAACTATCACTCCTAACGGGTATTAATTTATAATAAAATTTACATAGACTTAAAACTACTTCATTAAATATTAAAGAGAGGAAAAAAAAACGATTTTACCCTAAGCTTACTAACTGGTATTAATTTAAATTTTATAATAAAATTTACATAGACTTAGAACTATCACTCCTAACTGGTATTAATTTATAATAAAATTTACAGACTTAGAACTACTTCATTAAATATTAAAGAGAGAAAAAAAACGATTTTACCCTAAGCTTACGCTTGTTTTATAAGAATATACTAAATGGATATTAAAGAGTAGTTCCAGTTCCTTAATAATTTATTAAATTTTTGTCTGGGATGGACATAACGTTTGGCAATATGGAAAAGCAGAGTTAGGGCATTTCGAAAGAAATCAATGGCGCTGCGCAACGAATTTCAAAAGTGAGAAATCAACGTTCGATTTATCCCAGTCATCTGGAAGTAATATCCTGCCCTTGTTTTTGCACGAGGATGCCCAGCCGTCCCCGGGGATGCCCCAAAACAGGGGATGTCCCGGGAATGGGAGGCCGCAGGCCTCTGCCATCCCCCAAAAGGGGGACAGCGGGGAAACATCCCCAATGCCGTCCCCCCGTGGTGGGGGATGCAGGGAACGGGAGGACGCGTCCCTCAAGGGGGGGGGGACGCGTCCCCGTTGAAATTTTTTGTCATGTTCATCTGCATGCTTCCTTTTGCCATCAACCTAGTGTCAAAATCAAGGGGAACATAAAAGCACCAGGATCTCTTAACCCATGTTTGTGATCTCTGGCAATTCATACTGAATCCCGGAGACACAAATTATAATTTTAAATAACACTAAGGAGGCCCTCTCAGAGCTTTAGTTGGACAGCCGATTCAGATCGTCATTACATACGCTTGCTTTAGATTCAAACAGGAGCATATGCATACATATTGTCTTAGTACATATGCATTTGCTCTTTACCCTTGAACACTTTGAGGGCTCCCACAATCATTTACCTATGATATTTTATAATACATTTATACCCTTGACTAGTTCATAAGGAAAAGGAGGACACCTGTTGTGTCATTGCTTGTGCTGGCATCACAGACAGAGTCCCAAACTGCCACAAAGAGAAGATTTGTCTCTTAACATTAGAAGATAACAATATAAATCAATTTAACTTTGAATTTTAACTGCAATTTCAGCAATGTCAAACCATAATTAAAAGTTGTGTCAGAATGTACACCTGTGTACTTCCAAATGGAAACATGTTAGGGAACATTCCTGGCATGGGCTGTGACATTCCTGAAATCTGACCTGTCATCCAAGAACAACAACCACATAACTACAGTGAATTCAAATGGCTGCTTCCTAAAAGCATATATAACAAATTACAAATGACAGTAGGCTCAAATATCCAGGGAATACTGTTATTATAAACCAGCCAACTGCACTGACAGATACAATTCTAATAACTCAAGTTTTTTGCAAACAGCCAAATCCCTAAGTCAAAAATAGCACTATTTTTTTAAATAATTAAGATTATTGACATAGACTATTAAAAAATAAAAGTTTAAATAAATACTGCTCATGAGTCAGCGATTATTTATTTAGATGTTTGAAGTCTATTTCCTTCTGAACTGGTGGTGCTAACAACTATAATTACAATCAACGGAAACTTAAATGCCAAAGGTGCAGATATACACAAACACATAAAAGCTGTCATCCTTCCCTCTGCAATTTGATTCTTTAACACATGATTGTCAAAAAGGAAACTAGAATTATAAGCATTATTCCTATTAACCTAATGAATTTTACACAGGGAAACATAAATTGGAGGAAGGTGGACAAAATCTAAACAGGAAGAAAAGATCAAATAACTAGTCAACCAAAATGTTCATTATAACCCTATGTAGATTGAGCTGCTCCAAATAATAGCATAAAACAGACCAAAGTTAGCAAATTTAGACTATTGGAACAGAAAGAAGCTAGCAACATGTCAAAAGACAATCAATGGGCAAATTTTTACTATATTTTTGTACATTAAAGGAAAAAAGGCATAACCAAAAAGCTGGAATAGTTAAACCAAGAGTTTTGTTTTTTCGTGGATAAAATCCACATTCTATCTTCTGATTGTTTTACTGTAACAAAAACATTTTTATAACAAGTGGGTAATTTGTTGATAACAATCTAATTAACTGTTGCCACATTTTGTTAAGGGGTGAAATATTAAAAATTTGAAAACTGCTGCGTTTTTTGCGACCAGATCCTCTCCTTTCCTCTTCTCTGAGCTGTCAGTCCAGGCGCCCTTCAGATTTGTTTTCTTTTCAGGTGTTAGTTCCAGTTTTCATGACCAAGTTCAGTTTCAGCGAGCTCCGGCGATGTATGGAAAGGCCAAGGCCCAAAGAGTTTCTAAGGCAGGAGCACTCCCGGGTCGCGCTCTTTTGGAGTGATTCTGGGAGTCGCTCCATTTCTATGGCGACTCCCAGCTTCGCCCCATTCTCTGATGACTCCCATCAACACCCAACAGCGACGAGAGATTGGCGAGAAGGGGGTCGAAAATCTTCTAAGTGTGACTTTCCCGCAAGTCGCTCCATTTTGGAGCAACTCTCGTCCTCGCCAAGCTCCCCCAGCGACCCTCGGCATCGTCAGCGACCGGAAGCAGCAGAGTAAAACGGAAAAATTCACTAAGGCATAGGTTGTTGCCGAAGATCGCTCCTCTGGTGAGCGAATCCCGCAGTCGCTCTGTTCGACCAGCGAACCCCATCATCGCTCCAACTTCTGGCGAACCATGGCGGGATGAAAGTTAAAACAGCCAAGGATGGAGGCCCCACGAGTCGCTCCATTTTGGGAGCGACTCCCGTAGTCGCCCCGGCAACACAGCGACTCCCGTCGTCGCTTCAACTTCCAGCGAACCGCAACAGGGGTGATTTAGAAAATGTCTAAGTATGAGCTGCCCGAAGTCGCTCCATTTTGGATCGACTCCAGTCGTCACCGCCCCTTTCCAGCAATCGCGGGCAAGGAGTTTCTAGAAAAGGTTCTAAAGCATATGAGAACCCCTCAGTCGCTCCATTCCGAAGAGACTTCCGTCGTCGCCACAGCGGTTTTGCGACCCCCGTCGTCGCCCCATTGTTCAACGACCTCAAGCAAAAGAGAAAAGATCGCAGAATTTTCTAAGGCATGCGCGCCCCGGGTTCGCTCCATTCCGGAGCGACTCCCGGGATCGCTCTTGTTTCCGAGCGACTCTCATCATCTCCCTCCATTTTGGAGGACCTCGGGCTGAAGCTAGAAGTGGGCAAGTTTCGAGATTTGAGCCAATTTTAACAGGGCTGCAGGTGTACTTCAAGAACAGGGTGGGTAAACATTAATGGTATGTCTTCAAAGGCGAACTGTACTACACCTACCGCATTAACAAGACAAGCCTTTTCAGCTACCAAATCTGTCAGGAGCTGTACCAAATTCAGGTGGATCATGCTGCAGGTACACTCAGAGCCCGTAGGGGTCAAACCTCAGCAACTTTTGCAGATTTGGGGTTCCGTGCTTCATTGTAATTTGGGGGGAATCTTCTACTATAAATAGCAGTGAATTTTCATTGTAAAAGGGGGGAACATATTGCTAAGAAAACTATTGTAACCAAACGTTTGCTTCAATATACCCAGGTGTTGTAGGTGAGTTGGAGAGGAGAGGGCAATCCTCCAAGGGAGGTCCCAAGTCGAATCTCCACCCTACCAAAAAGTTGAATTGGGTACCCAAAATCCAATTGATATTGTTGGTGCGGGCAAGGTCGAGCGAGACTCCAGGGTGACTTTGACGGTGTAGAACCCCCTGTTCATGGTCTCTCAGACCAAGGCGGCCCCATAAGAGGTTTTTCGCTTTAAAAAAAAAAAAACGTTTGCTTCAGTATAAGGCATCCTTGGCTCTAACTCTTGTCTCCTTTTATGCTGCCTTCTGCAATTATTTCTGCTTTATGTTCATTTATTTTTCTGATTGTTGTAATTTTGAACTCTGGATTAGGGCATTGGCAATTAAGTGAATCTGGAATGCTTGTTGAAGGATACATAGGGAGGAATCGCAGTGTTGGTTTCTGTTACATGTTTTGTGTTGATTGTTGTTAGTTTGGGTATTAGTTAGTAATTGTGTTGCTTGTTCATCCCCACCACTATTGCTATACTTTCAATTTCTTTCAGTCATTTCCCAATTTCTTTCCAGTTCTCTCATCTAAAACCCCAAGTAGATTAGTATAGGAGCCGGCCTTCTCCGGAGATTGGCACGGGAGGCATCCCTTCCTTCCGGCCTTTCAATCTTTTGGGCAGGTCTAAGGCACAAAAGACCAAAATCCTTTCCTAATGGCGGATCTGTGACCAACATTAACTAAGATCAGTGTGTCATCTATTGGAAATCAACCAATAAAATGATAGAAATACACTATCACAAAGACCGCAATGAGCAACTACAATTACTTGGCAAGTGGTTGTGTGTGTATGTGTTAAGGTGAAGTGAAAATTCCTTTGCTACCACAAGAAGGCATCATAGACCCAATAGGCATGCTGCCTGGGCAGCAACCTTTTAAAAAAAAATTACCTTTATAAATCATATTCAACTACAAGGCTCACAGTGCTTAGCTAGATAATTCTAAAGTTCTGCATTGCTATTAGTCAAACTTCAGCTCATTGCTTTGACAATGCTGTAATTCCATACTCCACATTTGACACTCACATTAATATCAATCATCAATGCCTCCAAGAAATGTTTGATATTCTCAGTTTCTTTAGAATAATTCCCTAGGCTTATTGTTGCTTGTGGTTTACCAATGTTGCAATAAAAATACAGGCCCAAAGTACTTGCTTAGTTTGCAATGTTACTTTTGCATTACTAGACATCTATATATAAGGATCATGTTAGTTGATACTTTACCTAAATCAGCTTAGTACTTTTTAAACATTGTTCATCATACATACCTTGAACTTGTTAATTTCCATCTGATATTAATTGCATTATTTCTACCTTGTAAGTTTTGCCAAACATTTGCCCAAGCTATTTAGAAACAGACATCCATATTGGTTGGCAACTCCTTAATCCATTCCACATTTTCCCCATAAAGTATGTGGGGACCTAACCCTAAGTTATACATACCATATATAATACCACCTTATTATGATAAATTCATTATAATCTAGATAGTTCTAATAAATATTTATCTTTCTTATTCATTTATTTTTTTAAATTGGTTATATGAGATTGAAATGGACCCCACCTATATTATATGGCGACCATATAGTGGTATTACAACAGCTTAACAATTATGCATGTATTGCTTGGCAAGATTTGAACTTTGATCTCCTCCACGAGGAATTTAACAGGTTGAGCTCATGCCATTTGATATTGACCTCTCTTATTAATAAACTATTACAAGGTTATTTATTAAGAGGTAGCTAAGAGAGGGTATGACTCTCTAAATTATACCACTTGGATTATATATACGTGTCTACCGTTTGGTCGAGAGAGTATCCATTCATCTCTTTTATGTATCAAATAAAACAGATCTCACAAAAGAGACCTACTGGTTCCATTCTAGTAGTATCAAAGCCATGCTCCAACCACTGGTTCAACATCTGGTCAGCAACAAAGAATATTTGGGGGCTATAGTCCATACTCGTTTTGGCTTGTGGCCAAGACAATATCAACTTATAGAAATATTCTTTCAAGTGACAATTCTCAACCAGTGCTTGCTGGTATTCATCTCAACCACCCAACTACCACCCAACATTTAATCAGCAATTATCTACCCAAGACATGAAGAGTTGTGACCTGAGACACAAAAGGGTGCAACATGAGTGCTAAAATGGCGGAAGCACCAAGTGAAAAGGCATGACCCAAGAGACAAAAAGAGTGTCACCCAAGGCAATTTGAACTTGAAATGGTACAACTTTAAACATCAAAGGTGCAATATACGATCAAAATAGCACTACCTAAATTCAAAAGAGGCGTGAGATACAAAGAGATGTGACCCAATATTCATAAAGGATAAAATGGTTACAAGATAATGGCTAGGCAGAAGTTTCATGCATTAAGGAAATACTAGACATTAGAGTTGTTTGATATGGCACACGTTTATCAATAAGGCAAATAAATAGTGGAACAAACTCGATTATGAGCTAAAAATAGCTTGGTCTGACTTTGAAAAGCTTTTCTTAGGCAAATGTTCTATGAAAAATCTCAAATAAAGGAATGCTAGGGCAGAAAAATGCATCATTAATATCTAAATTGAAAAACAAAACATGAGATCTGCAAATTGCAGGATCAAAACAAAGATTCAGGGCTAAAGCAGATTCTCACAAAATTTATATTCAAATAAGATTCCTCACAGTGTCAATTTGGATTGGATTAGTCTTTGATTAAATTAGGCAATATTTGATACCAATGAGACTCAGATAAATCCAATGTCTTTCATTACTCATTATTCAAAGGTAGTTATTTATACAACTAGATTTATTAAAGATCAACAAATCAACCGCTTGATAACTAATTTTGTCTGACACTAACTAAATCCCTATTTTAAGATCTTAAAATTTTGAACAAACTTCAACTACGTGAGGCGCATCCTCAACCACCCAATTATTTGCACACCTAAATGATGTAATAAATCCTAACACCCTCCTTATTACACCATGTTCTATACAAGGGCAGGAATTCCAATAACTGTTCTGGGACTAACACAATTGTCCAAACAACTACCAGATGAACTACGACACACTGATTAGTTCACCAAGTACTCAAACATTCACTGACTAGGGGACAAACTATAGTCCATGACTTACATCATCGTGAACAGCGACACACTCAACTCTTGACCTCAGTGGGAATGGCCTCACTGAACTCTTAACCGAGGATAGGGACAAACTCAGCTGTCCATGATAATACAACAAACATGGACAGGGGCAATGATATCCATCATCAAACATCATCAAAATTGCAAACAGCGACACACACACTCCAACAACACTTGTGACCACGGACACACACAAGTAGTCACAGACGCTCACTTGAACTGGGTCTTTACTGATTTACATCATCTTGTGAATAGAGGCACACACATCTATTAACAATAAGTGTGGCATGGGCTTCCTTTTTCTTAGAATCAAACATTATATTTGATGGCAGTAGACAATGCATCCCTCATCAAATTAAGGACTTCAATGCTTGAAATGTTCCATTGTCACAGATCAAATCTTGTGCATGCATCAAATGTATAACCCAGCTCAATCTGAAAAATCGTTTGATGATGACATTGATCAGCAACATAACTGTACCAGCAATTTTTCAAAAATGTGATTGTATTTGCCACAAATGTGGTCTGTCTGGTTCTTCTCTCCTCTTAACACAATATTGAGTGATGTTAGGTACCGCCGAACATGCAACCCGATTACAATACTTTCTTTGATACAACTATTTAAAAAAGAAAACATAATTTATTGACAAGACACTAAAGAACCCTTCACACTAGAGTAGATTCTTCTCACACAATATATATATTTTTAATGACTTGACTATGAAACATGACAACACATAAATACTTGCCCCCATCTTTTTATAGACCCTCATGCACATAAATTGACTTCGTTTTTTCTTTAAGGAAAATTACTTTTCTTCGTTTGAAAACATGACACTATAACATAACTCCTTACAACCACACAAGGCTAATCACATACTATATAATGCCCACAAAGACAACTTGAAACAACTTAATTATTGTCCTTTCCACACTATGGTTCTTCTTCACAACTTCTCAACTAGACACGACATCAAACCCCTTTCCTTTCTTTTTGACACACTAACCACTCAGAAAACCATAAAATATTAAAACATTCAAATCTTGTGCATGCATCAAATGTATAACCCAGATCAATCTGAAAAATCGTTTGATGATGACATTGATCAGCAACATAACTGTACCAGCAATTTTTCAAAAATGTGATCGTACTTGCCACAAATGTGGTCTGTCTGGTTCTTCTCTCCTCTTAACACAATATTGAGTGATGTTAGGTACCGCCGAACATGCCACCCGATTACAATACTTTCTTTGATACAACTATTTAAAAAAGAAAACATAATTTATTGACAAGACACAAAAGAACCCTTCACACTAGAGTAGATTCTTTTCACACAATATATATTTTTAATGACTTGACTATGAAACATGAAACACATAAATACTTGCCCCCATCTTTTTATAGACCCTCATGCACATAAATTGACTTCGTTTTTTCTTGAAGGAAAATTACTTTTCTTCGTTTGAAAACATGACACTATAACATAACTCCTTACAACCACACAAGGCTAATCACATACTATATAATGCCCACAAAGACAACTTGAAACATCGGGCTCCACTATTCCATAATTTAACTTAATTATTGTCCTTTCCACACTATGGTTCTTCTTCAGAACTTCTCAACTAGACACGACATCAAACCCCTTTCCTTTCTTTTTGACACACTAACCACTCAGAAAACCATAAAATATTAAAACATTCATAATGCTCACAACATTTTTTAAGGGACTTGTCGCTCAAGACCAATGAAACACGGGGACACATCACGACGGTCAAGGTGACCCATATCGATGTCCTGCCTAGAGCTGTCATCCCAAAGATACAGTAGCTGTCATCCGAAGGAGGCATTTCGAAAAGCTGCAGTAGTTGGTTCTTCTTACATTCCCCTAGGAGAGACAAAAATGAGGACCACATTGCTAGATAAGAGTTACTCCAAAGTGAACTTGTTGATGGAGGAGTTGAGGAACACATGGGCCACTCATGGGTGTACCATTGTCATGGATGGGTGGACTGATATTGCCCATAGGCTACTCACAACCATTATGGTGTGAATTAGATCTTAGCTGGGCTATAGGCATTTTTCCTTCCATTTAATCTTTGCATCTATGTACTTCTTTTGGCTGTGTTCACAGTTTGGGTTGAACTCGTTAATGTATAACTGTTTTTTCCTTCCTAAATTTTCAGTCCAAATGACAAGTTTGAATTTTTTCCTCATATATTGTTTAATTTCTTTGTTGGAGTGTGGGACCTCATGAAATTTAATTCTCCATTTGTCCATCCATTTGTTGTTTTGTTTTACCCACGTCTTTTCTTCTATTCAATGTTTCTTTGATTACCTGTTCTGGTAACTTGCTATCTTCAATTCTTTGTATTTTCTTTAGGTACCCCAATAGCCTTATCATAGCTTTTGCTTCTAGCGGAAAAGACCCTATTTCAACTAATAAAACCTCATATGGGACTGATGCTTTAACTCTGAAATTATTTGTAACTAGTTGCTTTAGAATTCTTTCTATTTGTCTCCATTTAAAATTTGAAGTATTGCTAGCCCATGCCTCACACCCATATAGCACCATTGAAATAACTAATAACCCAAAAAGGACCCTAATGGTTTTCCAATCCCACAACTCTATTTTTCTGCCTCTATTTAGCAATGAGTAGAATGCCCTCCATCCTGCTGTATTTGTTTCATCCTACATATTCCCCAATTGAGTTTGCTTTGAATATCTAAGCCAAGGTATTTCTATTCAATTACTACCTCCAAAGGACTTCCTTCAAATAAAATATATGGCTGTTTTTGCTCTCTCCTAGTAGAGAAGAAGACCATAACTTTAGTCTTGTTAGTGTTTACCTGCATCCCAATTTCTTTACAAAAATGCTCTAAGGCTTTTAGATGTTCTTTTAAACTTTCAAGTGTCTTGCCAATCAAGATGAGGTCATTAGCATTGAGAATAAGCTTCGCTAAGCTTCGCTACATAATTAGCCAATTGTAATCCCTCTCCTCCCATCCTTTCTACCCATTCCTCCAATTTGTCAATGTAAAGGCCAAATAAAGTAGGTGACAATAGACAACCTTGTTTCACCCTGATATCACTCCTGAAACACTCTGATAGTCCTTTTGGAGTTCTAATTTTTGCCACCACCTGCTCATAAAGGCTGTGTACAGCTGCTTTGTAGTTGGTTGATACATCAATTTATTCCATTCTTTATCATAATTTATCTCTAGGTAATATGTCAAAAGCATTTTTAAAGTACACAAAACAACAATAAACTTCTCCATTTTCATTCCATATCCTCTCTATTAGGTGTCATAAAGTAATGCAGTGATCTATTGTTGTGTACTTTGGTCTAAACCCTACTTGCCATGTTACCCTCTTTCCTTGATTTTCTGCCCACTAACTGATTTTGCTTTTTACTATGCTGCCAAACAATTTTGCAAAAAGAGGATTAATATGACTAGGTTCGCTATCCATTCCAATGGAAAGCCTCCTTTAATGATGCCGCTAAAAATATTTTGGATGTGTGGTGCTAAGATGTCAACCCCACACTCGAGATGTTCAGCTTGCAAACCATCTATATCTTGAGCTTTACCTATTGTTATTTTCTTAAAGCCTCTTTCACATCTTTCAGAGAAAAAAATTCCTCAGTTGTGGTAATTATTGGAGGGGTATCTTTTTCTTGGTTTCTCTCACATAATTGCTTAGCAACTTCAACCATTGTTCACTTGTGATATTGTTTTTTGTGTGCCTTCTGCTTTGTTGTAGCTCTTTCCATAATTGTCTTGGGCTATGCTTTGCAAGATATATCAACTGTTTATATATCTTGCTATTTATTTTCTCTTTGCCTGGTTCTTTCAAGATTCTCCTTACTGCTTTGCATTCTTCATCATACCATGGATTTACAGGGATTTCCTGGGTTTTTACTTTTTTTATGATTCCAAGGCTTCTCTGATTATATCCATCAGTTTACTGTTATCAAAAGTATAAGTTTGAAAAATATTTGTCCTCTGCTTGAGTGATGTTTTTAATGTTTTCTATTTATTCTTTGTCATATGGATGTTTCCAGTTGTCTTTTCTTCAGTTACTTAAAGATGTTCTTCTTGCCCACTTTCTTGCATTTGGATCTTTATGTACATTGGATTGTGATCAGATTTTAGCTCCATGGAAACTGCTTCAATTTCTAGATCTTTTATCCTTGAAATAAATTTGGTGAGAAAATAGCATAATCAACTACATTGTGTCCATTATGTGTTTGACAAGTATATTTTCTAGATTTTTGCCACATGTTTATGCCATTGCAGATGATCAATCCCTCTATGCTACATAGTTTAAGAAGTTCTTCTCCATAATGTGTGATGGGTCCTTGACTATCATCTGAGGACCTTAACCAACAATGATCCACCTCTTCTTCCAGCCATAGCAGATTATCATCTATGCCTTCATTGATCTTTAAAGAGCTTGCTTGTTTATTTATTGTCTTGGCATTAAAGTCACCCACTAAAACCACTTCTCCAAGCTTGTTATATTTTGTGACATCTTTTGCCAATGCCATATATGGATCTTCATGATCTAAGCCATGTTTCTTATAAAACTTTGATTGCTATGGAGCAAAATAACAAGCTGCAATGCTAATCAATTTGTCATTATCTATGATTCTAATCCATATATACTGTTTATTTGGGTCTTCTTTCTCAACCTGTATGAGTCTACCCCAAGACTGTTTTATTAGTATTGTTACTCCTCCATGTCCTTTTCCATTTTCTGCTGCTTCATTCCATACTGATATGTTTTTGTATCCTTCGCAATCTGGAATCTTGCATCCATATTCATGTGTTTCTATTAGTACAATTACATCATTTGCTTTAGCTATGGGCCCTAGACCGGGACCTCTTCTCCATGGATATCCACAACAATTCCAACTCACCAATGTTAAGTGTTCCTGATGGGCCCCAATTTCCTATTTACTTTGGTGTGTTCCATTTAAAATGTATGCTGTCCCATTTTTCAACCATGCCTTTTTACCCTCACTCCTTGCTATATTTACCTTTTCCCATTCTTCCCTCTTCTCTTGTTGTTGCATAGGAGTAAGATCATCATCCAGGTAAATGTGACACCTGTAGTAATCCTCTATTTTGAAGAACATACCTTTTATCTCCTATACTGAACATTGTGATTCGGATTGGTCTAGCTCTCTCGTCTTCCCTTACTTTTCTTTTTTTCTTTTTTTCTTTTCTTTTGTGGGATTTGGAAAAAATTTCCCTATGTCCATGGCTCTAATTTTTCTCCTCTGGTCCTGGCTCGGACACTTCACTTCCAACTCGGCTGTTATGGGTGTCTCTCGATCCTCCTTTTGCAATTTTCACAGAACATAGATCACGCAAGCTTCAACATTCTTCTATTTCCAGCAATAAAATCTTACACGGATATTTACATGACTGGCCATAGTCCCACCATCACAGCAGCAACTATGTGAGTGGTTTCCTCAACAACCCAATTATTTGCCCATCTAGGTCATGTAATAAATCCTAACATTATTTTCAATATATGCAATGATCACGTTTGCATTTTTTATTTTATGGATTTCCTAAATGAGATCCTAGGTCAATTTTTGACTTTTGTGGATTTGACAAATGATATCTTGTCTTTTCCACTTTATTTGGTAGAAGTTTAAAAGCTTTTATGATTCCAATACTAGCCACAAGTCAAGCCCATGCAAATAACTACAACTTTGGTTCAAGATGGCCTAAAAAAATTTTACAGACATTCACAGAAAACAAATGCACCCTCTCCCAGATTTATGGTAATAGTATTTCCCAAGCTCAATTTATTTACAGAAACATTCTTCCCTCAAAGATAACACCAATTCATTATTATCACCTCTACTTTTGACATCAATTTTCCATTTACATTCAAAAAAGTGCAGGGTTCCAGAGTTGGCATCACCCATTACAGGCAATTTTCCATTACCCATTTGATATATGTCAAGGCTTTACCTTGTTTGGAAAATATATGTTACTTGAGATTTGTTTCTTAAGAAGACAAAGGACTCTTTCTTTGGGATTCACAATCCATCAGTTATAACATCTTACTTTTCTTTATTTCTTACGTTACTTTTCTTTATTTCTTACAAACAAATATCAAAAACAGCTCGACACCTTGAAAATACCAATGGCAGGAATACATCCGATTATCTAGTTTCACTCATTCAAACTCTGTATAGCAATTAATTTATTGTCAATCCAAACACCAATTTACCTGATTTTCCAAATGGGGTTTTAATTCAGTTATAATCATGAGCCTTGCTTAAGCAACTATCATATTCTCTGCTTGAGACATGGTTGCAACTTCAAATTGAAGGCCTCTCTCTTGAAATTATGGGTTTCTTCCCTTCACATGTAATATCACACAGTCAAATGGCATGAGACAATTGATTGTATAGAACATACAAAAAAATGAATCACCGAAGAAAAACAAACCTGTTCGGAGAATACTGTCCATTAGACATGTGGATCTATTTTTGGTTCACATATGTAGGATTATACTATTTGGTCACTTCAACAAATAAATGAGAACATTTGATTCTTTTCCAACAACCTTCCTTGTGCAAAGAACTGTGATAATCCAATCTGGGGAGGAAAGAAGAATGCTGAAATTTTGTGCATTAATTAATGAAATGAAAATGCAAAACTTCATGCCCCAAGTCCCAAAAGATGCTACATTTGTGCCCTAATTTCTGAAATAAGAAAGCAGACTTTCTGAGACAAATATGTAGAATTTGATGCCCCTAAGTGGTCTCTATCCATCATTTGTAAATGACAAAAATGGAGATTTGAATCTATAATTTCTCTCAGACAGCAGCACTGTTTTTCCATGGGTGACAATTAGTTAGAAAATTTAAATTGTCTAGACAGACAACAATGCTTGTGGGGAGAAATAAGCCTTGTTAGGCAGCCCAGAAGATCTGAATTCTGGAAAAAGGTGTTTTTTAGGTCCATAGTTGAATTTAGTTCTTTGGATTCATCTTTAAGTAGTTTCTTCATGATTTCTGACAATAGCTGCATCAATCAAGAATGTTTCACGTAGTAAAAAGTCATACTTTTGTATCACATCTTCCTTCATCACATGCTCATAATCCTTAAGGGGATGTATTTATAAGAAGTTGTGTGTCTAGACTTTGGAGGGAAGGAAAAGCTTTCCTTCCCCTGTCTTCTCAATGGCTTTTAATAGATCTTTCCATGGCCTTGTTATGAGCCATTTGGACCACATCATAATTTTATGGGTCAATGTTCAATATTCTGTCTGTTCCCCTTCTGACCCCTCTAGATCACATGCTGGTTTGGCCTCTTTCTTTCTGTCAAGCACTGATATATTACAACAAACATGCAGTCCTTTAACCAAGGACCTAGATATGCTACATTTTACATTTTAATCATTAAAACTGGCACCGTACCTGTTGGTTACAAATCTGCCATGAGGAAAGGATTTGGTATAATGTGCCCCAGATTCGCCCACCAGATTGAAAGGCCGGAGGGAAGGAATGCCTTCCGTGCCAATCTCCGGAGAAGGCCGGCTTCCTGTGGGTTTTTAGTGTTTAAGCTAAGAGTGCAGGAAAGAGATAAATTGCGGAAAGAGAATCCAAATGTGATTGGAGTTGGGTGGGGGGAATAAGCAGCACGGCAACGATCAATCACCACTACTAACAACAGTCCTATACAGAACACATAATGAAACTACAGCTATCATGCATCCTATGTATCCTCTATCTATGCATTCCAGGAATACTTAATCATCAAATACCGGAGTCCAGAATTCAGTACAACAGTAAGCAATGAAATAAGAAACATGAGGCAGAAATGACAAGGAGAGGCAGCATACAAGATGATGACAGTAAGCAGAGCCAAACATGTGTCTTGTATTCAGAAGCAAACGTATAGCTACAATGGTTCCCTAGCAGTATATTCCCCTTCCACCCTTTACAATGAAATGATGTGGCTATTTATAGCCCAAGTTCCCCCCGATTACATTTACGGGCACAAAGTCCCAGACCAGACAATGGCTGACAAAAGCGGCCAAGGAGTTGTTGATGCTGACTTCTGTCGGTGAGGACTGTACTTGCAGCAAGGTCTCCCTGAAAGCTGTACAACTACGTGGCAGGGCGTTGGGTGAAACTTCTAATCAGCGGGAATGCGGGTAGCTGCGGTAGATGAAACTTCACATCAGCTTAAATAGGGGCAGCTGGCATAGGCAGTGCGGTCCATGCTTGTCCTTGTTTCCGTCATATCTTGGTCCGAATCCCGAGGCTGGACACTTGTCAGATTCTGGTGAGTGACACGTGTCTGCCTTGAAAGGCAGTTTGTCCAACTTCGCCCGGGATCAGAGCGTTGTCGGGTAGCGCAGGTGGGAAACAGCGCAGTTGGGGAGGCCTCCGTGCCTTAGCCAATTTCTGGCTTGCTTGATGAATCTTGCCCAACTGCGCACCGGTCAAAGGGCGCACCCCGACTTCGCTGCGAAGTCGGGCTGCGCACCGGTACTTAGCTGATTTTACCGTTGTTCGGACTGCGCACAAAAAGAGGAGCGCACCCCGACTTCGCTGCGAAGTCGGGTTGTGCTCCAGCACTTAGACTACGCACAAAAAGAGGAGCGCACCCCGACTTCGCTGCGAAGTCGGGTTGTGCTCCAACACTTAGCTGATTTTCTGCACACTGCTTTCCCAAGTGTGCACAGGAAGAAGAGCGCACCCCGACTTCGCTGCGAAGTCGGGTTGCGCTCTGACACTTAGCCAAATTCTGATCAGCTCCTGTCTGCTTTCGCACTTCGCATTCCCTAGTGCGCTCCAACTTAAGGGCGCACCCCGACTTCGCTGCGAAGTCGGGGTGCGCCCTAACACTTAGAATTTTTCAGGGAACACTTGCTCAGTTTTGGGAACTTGAATGGGGGAAGTACAAGGGAAAAAGGGAGGAATGAAACTGCAGGAAAGGGGGAAAGGGAAAAATGGAGAAAGGGAAGAAAGAGGAGGAGGGAAGGAAGAGCAGCACACTTACAAATTTTGAAAACATGGCACCCCGTGCAAAATGTGGCAACAGTACCAATGGGTATACTTTTAGAAATCGTGTAACTTACACAATATTCATACTTGAGAATATAGTCATAATACAAAAATTGCAATGTACTTAAAAATAATAAAATAGGGCCTACCTAAGGACAGTGCCATCCCCAATTGTAGCTAACATCAAGATCAGACACTCCCACCTCCACCCCACCAACCCCCACACAAATTTATTATAAATAAATAAAATAAGCATTGTCTTTGTATCCATTATAAAACATCAGGAATATATAATTTGTACTTGAGATAGACTGCACACCATCAATCATTTCCCCAAAGACAAAAGCACCTACAAAACAATGGACAATTACAATGATCTATATAGAAAACATGTGTAGAAAGATTTCATAAAATGAATTAGAATTTATTTAAGGAAAAAAAAAACTTCTAATATGCAAAGGACTGGCTATCAAATACAATAAGACTTCCATACAGACCTGCAACATTAGCCCCAGCCATCATTGCTGTGCCAGGTGGAGCCATGTCAAAACCACTGACTCGTTTGCTGTAACAAACAATCAAAACATGTTTTCAAAAAAAATTATAACTTGAGAGTTTAAGTTAGAAAAGGTACAAACATAACAGCATATAAATTATTCAAGAAAATATGACTAAGATCTATTATTTGATAATTCAAATTGATCATTAGAAATTTGTATCACCAAGATCTAACCAGGAAAAAAATCTTAATCTTCGTCAAATACTACTATGCCAAAAAAGGTGCATAAAGCATAGTATGTACTACAAGATATCTTTTGATAAGTCATCATCACATTACAGAAAACCTACTAAAATAACCATCAATTATGAATGAACATGATTAGTAGATGCACTATGGCATGGCATGAAATACTCAGTTTCACTTTAGAAGAAACTCCAGTTCAAAACTCCGGGCAATGAGGCCACTTCCAAATATAGTAAGTATACCTTTTAGAGCGAGACCGTGAACGAGACCTCGAGCGATCCCTTGAACCCCTTGGGAGTGAATGTGATCGATGTCTATGTCTCCTCTCACTTTCATGATCATAATCTCGGTACCTGAATTTGAGAACAAGAAAATTTCGCATTAATGTTTTGAAGCATACAACCTTAAATGAGAACTGCACAAGAACAGACTGAAATTCATACATTTATGTGTGAATGTTCTCAGGTCAGTCATACAGGAAGATTCCAGTGTTCAAAATACTATGCATCAGGCAAAAACTTTAAGAAGCCTTGAAAGTGACATTGTAAAAGATATTTACATTAAATGACAATGCACAAAGTATGTATTTTGTAAAGACTACAAATAAGAGGGCGACTACATGAATGACTAAGCACTGATGGACAGAGCAACTACATGAACGACTAAGCACCGATGGACAGAGTCATGTCTTGTGAAGACAAGAAGACTATTGAAAAGTCTTTAAATATGAATTCTTAGGCATCACTAAGCAAAATACTTAAAACAAATGAAATATGAGCAAATGTCATGAGGACTTTGCCTAAACCATATCTAAAAGACAATATTCACAATAACATGGAGACAAAATATGATATATGTTTTACTTTTTAATGGTGAGCTCTTGGGAAGGCATTGGAGGGCATTCAATCATAATCTAGTCTAAAGCATCATATATGGTAATAGATAAATAAGTATCAACAAGAAGTCACCGATCATAATCACGACTTCTGTGCCGCTCACGATCTCTGTCCCTGTCTCTATCTCTTTCCCTGTCTCTGTCCCTGTCCCTATCCCTCCGACTTCTATCATCCCTCTCACCCGTCTCCCTGTGATGATCTCGATGATGACGGTCCTTTTCCCTTTCCTTACCACGGTCATTGTCTCCGCTTCTCCTCCTTTCTCTTTCAGGGAATTCATGCTGCATATACAAAATTGAGAGTAAGATTCCATAATGAATAAGAACTAAAACCAAACTTACAAGTAACTTGATTTTTCTTTATTATTAACTACAAGACATTAAAGACAATCATCCATTAAAAACAAATCATACCAATATCTATAGATAATCAAGTTGCAGGTGGAAAGGTAAAAAGAAAAGAAAAAAATAATACACACGCATAAGAATCTTAAAAAGAAAAAAAGGAAAGGAAAAAAATAACACTCTTATAGAAGATTCAAGTAGAAATTCAAAAGCACCTCTAATTCCAACATCGAGTTTATGCAATGTTCTAGGACAATATCAAAAGATAGAAATTATAAACATAAAATGTTATCAACCACTGCCCAATATGAACTATTTACAAATTGCCTACAGTGCATTTGTGCACAAGTTTTCACAAGAAATAATCCGATTATGCAAGAAGGTTAAAGTCTAAGCCGTTGAAGGCCTACTATATTTAGATGAGATCTTGCTCTGCTAGAAACACTAGTGTAGCATGGAAAAAGAATGCCATGATACACACTCAACATACCACGGATAGAATCCCACCATGCTAGAAGCAATTTAACATGGAAAGGAATCTTTTGATTCCTGTAACATTTGAGCACAAATTTTAACACAAGTTATCACAGGAATAATCTGATTATGCAAGACGGTTAAAGTCTAAGCACTTGAATGCCTCCTATACATACATAGATGAGATCTCACTCTGCTAGAAACACTCACGTAGCATGGAAAAACAATGCCACAATACACACTCCACATACCACATACCACGGAAAGAATCCCACCATACTAGAAGCATTTACCATGGCAAGAAATCTTCTGATTCATGTTACCAAGAGCACATAAAAATTAGGTTGCATCTACAGAGTCAAGAAAATGGAATATTGTTTCAGTGGGATCCAGCCACTGCCAATGACAGTAGAACCAAAATGATGTTTAGTGGGGTTTTTTTAGTTTTGATTTTTTTCCCAATTTTATAAAAAATCACAAATATAATTAAAATTTCAAAGAAGATTGAATCTAAATGAACCTGTTTGACAAGTGAAAGATTGGTTTAGGCCAAACCTGAAAGCTATGCTACAAGGAAACAATGACATCATCCAAAAGTGTGTAGCAAGAAATTTGATCCAAGTTGATCTGAATTCCACTGTAATCTACTCAATCTCCAGTAAAAATACAAAATCTTTTTCAAAAAGTAAAATAAATTTCACAAAATAAAGATTTTAGGGAAGTAAAACAGAACTTATTTCAGACCACAATTAACATGATTCTCGATACACGTCATGAACTGCAGAGTTTGAGAACTAAATGTGCCCAAGAATCCAAACAGCTTCACTGAATAAGACTTGCCAAGAGTGTGAGGACTCCATTCAACTTGGAAACCTTGTCAGGATGTACAAGTTTCAAACCCTAAGACTCCGCTAACAGCCCAAACACAAAAGCGTCTCTAAAAATGGGCTCAAAAAAGAAGAAAAAAGAAAAAGACAATAATAATCACATACAATATCTGAAAAAGGAGAAGGAAAGAAGTGGTTTAGAGCACAGAAGAATTGCAGTTCGACCGGTTACTGGTGAATTTGCATCCAATCTTCATAAAATCTCCAAAACAAAAAGGATAAATGTTCATTTTTCACCAACAATCACCACAAAAGTGAGAAGTAGTTCACATCAATCAAAACTCCTGTTTTTCATGCATATTTCTTAGCACCTCAATGTCTTTCATAATTTCCATCTTTTTTTTTTTTTTAATAAGCTATGTGTGGCTTCTATTGGGGGCCACTCCCATTACGAAAACAAAACATTACATTGCTCTCATTACATTTCTAACAAGTTAATTAAAGCATATCCAACTTTGTCATTCTATCGGAGACATTCTTCATTTACTCTTCTATCAAAAATATTCTTCATCTTCCTCAAACTGCTAAGTTTCCACATATCAATTGCCTTCAAAAATTTAAATTCTGTCAAGATGAAATTCAACATTGCAAATGGCAAATATTTGATGTCCAGCTTCAATATCCATAACTATCTTGTCTATAACAACCTCACAATTTCTTAATACTTTTTTTTGGGTTTTTATTCATTCCCCTAATATTCCAAGATATTATTTTCATTGTTATTTTTTTATTTTATTTGTGGGTTTAGCCCCACTTCTTATTAACACTTGCGATATTTGCTTTTGTTTTCCCATATCAATAGGTGTTTCTTTTTCTCTTTGTTTTTGCCTCTTGGGTCTTCCTCTTTTTTTTCATTCTCAGCAATACTTTCATCTTCAACAATCTCTTCAATCTTCTCACACTGCTCATAGTAAGAATTATCATCTTTAGGTTTACCTTGTTCTGAAGGATCTGAAGTGCAAGGAATAACCTCAAAAGCACACTCTTCTTTATATTTCCTTGGAGACCCTAAAGTACAAGGATGTTCTTCTGTAGCAATTACCTTCTTATTCTGCCCTAAAAACCCTAAATTGTTATGGGTTTCCTCCAAACTCATTTCTATATTATTCTGCTCTTGAAATCTTAAAGTGCAAGGGATAATATCTTCACCACTTTCACTTTTATTACCTGAAAAGGATTCTATACTACTTGAGGAAAATGAAGATGATTTACCTGGAATGAACTTGACCTTTTTTGCTTTTGTTTTGGGTTTTATCTTCATATCTTCTTTTGCACCTTTAATTCCTTCTAAACTTGCCAATTGATATTGTCAATAGGATTTCTTTGCCTCTTCTTTTGGAGTGGAATATCCTTGATCTGATCTAGCTTCTATTATTGAATGATTTCTTTGCTTCGTCTTGAAGTTTATCTCATGGCTAGAATTTTTATCTCTTTCTTCATAGTTTTTACTTTGCAAACTCTTGGCATGTGTCCAAATCTCAAAACAATTGTGGCAACGAAATGCAATATTTTCATTATCTACTTGTTGATCCCATTCTCTTGATTCAGATTTAATCTTAATGGATTGTGGCAAAGGTTTTGAAATATCCATAACAACACATATTCGAGTATATATAGCATGCTTTCGCTCCTTAGTTGTTGGTCCTTCCTTGATAAATTCCCCTAGGGTATTTCCAATATTTTTCAAAACATCATTATTTATAAGCTGATATGGAAGTCCAAAAAGCCTAACCCACACTGGAAGCTTCTTAATAGTTTCTGTCTCAACTGAAAAAATTTTGTTCCATGGTCTCAAATAAAGTGCATCTCTTCCCATAAACCATGGACCACCAACCATTATTTTATCCCTAATTTCTGAACTAGAAAATATGATGAGAAAAAAACCTTTAGGAAGAACGTCACAGAATAATTTGAATTCAATCCCCACTTCCACTTGATCCAATTTTGAATCTCCAAAAACCCTAGCCATGATCTATGGAACTTACATATTAGCCCTCTACTTTTAAGAACCATTATATCATGCTCAATCATCTCATCCTTGATACTTACTTCTGGTGTGCCATTTGCTACCTGGATCGAACTTGCCATGTATTCGCTCTTTCGCTTATCTCCAGCTTGGGCCTTCATACTTCCAACAAGGGCATTTTGATTTCTAGCTAGGGCATCGTGACTTCCCATTAGGGCTTCCAAAAATGACTTTCCTTCCACAATAGCTAATGGGGCTTGCTCTTGGCTTGCACTCCCTCTTGGTTTGCACTCCCTCTCTGCTTGCACTCGCTCTTGCTCCCAACATTCCTTTGCTTCAATAATTTTTTGGAAACAATGTTCCACACATTCGTGGTAAGGGTTTGAAGCATTGATGCACTTTGGATGAACTTGCCGCTCTTTAACCATGATTGAATCCTGGATTGCACTTCCTCTTAGTTTGCACTCCCTTTTGGTTCGCACTCTCTCCTGCCTCACACTCTCTCCTACCTCGCACTCACTTCCAACTTGCACTCTCTCTTGGCTCACAATTGCCCTTGTCTCTTCTTTTTCCCAGCGTTCCTTAAGTGCAACAATTTTTTGGAAACAATGTTCCACACATTCATGGTAAGGGTTTGAAGCATTGATGCACTCCGGATGAACCTTTTGCTCTTCTGCCATGATTGCTACACTTACTCCAAGCTTGCGCTTGCCCTCACTTTTGGATGCACTCACTTGCACTCGCTTTCAATTGCACTTACTCGCACTCATTGTTGCACTTACTCCCCGATCGTGCTCGCACTCGTTGCTGCACTTACTCCCGGCTCGCGCTCGCGCTCGCTGCTGCACTTACTCCCGGCTCGCGCTCGCGCTCGCTGCTGCACTCCCGGCTCGCGCTCTCGCACTCACTTTTGCACTTACTCCCGGCTCGCGCTCGCGCTCGCTGCTGCACTTACTCCCGGCTGGCGCTCGCGCTCGCTGCTGCACTTACTCCCGGCTCGCGCTCGCGCTCGCGCTCTTCTGCTGCACTTACTCCCGGCTCGCTCGCACTCGCTGTTGCACTTACTCCCGGCTCGCGCTCGCACTCGTTGCTGCACTTACTCCCGGCTCGCGCGCTCGCACTCACTGTTGCACTTACTCTCGGCTCGCGCTCGCACTCGCTGACGAACAATCGATAATACAAGCACAGCATGTCTCTCCTGCCACTTTGTAAGATCTTGACGAACATTAGACGATGGGGAAGCTGGTTGTGGCTGATTTTCCTCCAAGGCGGAATTATCCAGCGGGAAGTCTTTAAAGGTAATCTAGAGTGAGTCCCTTGACGAATTCACGGAGCTCATCCGTGACACCATATGTTTGGAGATCCTCCGGTTGGGGCGGGGCTCTAGATTTCTTGGGTACGGAGGGAGGATTTTCTCCGACGAGAGACTTGAAGGCCTCTGTCTTGAGCTGATCGGCCTTCTTAGCGGCCTCGATCTTGATCTGATCCGCCTTTTTCGTCGCCTCCTCCGCGATCTCTTCATGATTTCCATATTTCAATTACCCTAGATCTTTTTTTTTTCTTCTTTCCCGCAAACTAAAACTTTTTACTTATCCTAGCCTTATTAATATTTCTCTGGCACTAGATTTCATAACCAAAAATTGGACAAAAGAATGATCCAGCATGGGCTCATGGTAAGGAAATTGGGAAAAAGGGGAATTAATATGTAATAAATGCAACAAGTTAGTATGCATAGACCAAAGAAGCATAGTAGAAAAACAAGGACTCAGCAAAAAGTTGGCAAGGCTAGTTCTGACTCAGACTCCAGAGTCAGCAAAAAACTTGGAAAATACTGGGAAAAACTATAATGCCTCTTGCGGATATCAGCAAGTTTTTGTCATTTCCTGCAGCAATTTTGCCGAGTCCTGAGTTTTTCCCAAAGTCACAAGTTTATTCATGGCTTTCAAAGAAACTCAAGATTCTTTGTTTCTTTTCTTGTTTTTTTAAAGGCTTGGCTCACAATCTGCGAGTTTTTTTAAGACTCAGCAAGTTTTGTAAATATGCGACAAAGTACAGCTTTGCAAGAATATCAGGCAACATTGTGGGGCTAAGTCCCCAGATTCTACTAAAAACAATTAAAGAGAGAATCCATACTTGAGGCAACATTGTGGTGCTCAGTCCCCAGGTTCTACTAAAAACAATTAAAGAGAGAATCCATACTTGGTCTTTCACATAATTGAAGGAAATGAATAGATCAAAGGTTGATATTGGGGATGCTTCTTCTCCTAGGTCATCCCCTAACCTGACTGGCCTTACCGGTTCACTTCAAGAACTGCTATTCCACTACTCTCAATTTACAATGTACAACCTTCACTACAAAGCACCGGTTGAAAAGTAATCAAGAGATTTTGTAGCTATTCCAGCTTGCCATTCAATGTAGCAAGGTCTCCATGTTAGCAATCAAATGATAACAACATTGTTTATTTGTGGTCCAAAAGCTTAACACCCTTAATTTTGAGGAACTAAGTGCAGGAATCCTGGATGAATCTATTGGTGATGTGGACAATTTAATTGAGGAATCACATATAATTGGGAAGATAAAGGGCAACATCAAAATCAGAGGATGGGCCAACAAGAACAAGAGAACACTTGAAAGTTTTATTATCTTGCAGAACTAAGAGCAGGAATCCTGGGTGAATCTATTGGTAATGTGGACAAATTAATTGAGGACTCACGTATAATTGGGAAGATAAAAGGCCACATCATAATCAGTTGGATGGGCCGACAAGAACAATCGAACACTTAAAAGTTTGATTATCTCTTCCGCAAGTACTATTCTATTTTTTTAAACAATCAGATGTTGAATTATTGTATCCTTTATTTAAGAAGGTTAAATAAAGGTTGTGTTCAAGGTGAACACCATATGTTGTGCTCATATATGAGTCTATTGGTGATGAAGACAAATTAAATGACAACCAACGTACAATTTGGCAGCAAAAAGACCACATAGTAACCAGTTAGGTGGACTGACCAAAATAATAAACCGCTTATAAACTTCATTGTCTCTTCCACAAATGCTATTATATTTTTCAAAATAGTTGATGCCTCAAAACAAATGTTGAAGCAGGAGGTTGTGTTTGAGGTGAATGTCAGATATTGTTTACATAATCACAGACAACACTACCAATTGTGCACTTCTAGAAAGGCTTCCTAAACAAAAATTTCCATATATGATTGGGCCTCCTTGTGTAGCCTAATTACATAAGTTTAATGCTCAAAAACATCAAACAACTTAGTTAAGTTAAACTGGTGGTGAAACATGAAAAATGCATAACTAGAAACATACAACCATCATGGGTCCTCAACTTGACAAGGAGGCAAAACAAAAGGAAGCTTATTCGACCTAGAAACCATATTTGCAACGAACCTTAATTCTTTGCAGACACTAACTGATCAAAGAGCAATTCTCAAAAAGATGTTTGTTAACAAAATGTTGGCAGCTTACAGTTCAACCTATGAGATGAAGAATGTACTTCATGTTGTTAAGCATGTTTTTGATGCGCTAAGACAATAGTAAATGCAATCTTCAACACATTTGATTAAGGTCTTTTGTCTAACAGACAGGGATAAGGCAGTTATCTTCATGAGGCTACAAACAAGGCCAATGAGGCCATTTGAGCTCTATATGTAGGGATGCAGAGAGGACAGCACCCTATATTGGACATCATGGCAGCAAACAATTCATAGGGCATTAAATGCAACTAGGTAATATTTGCACTTTTTCAATGCTAAAAGGCCTCTGCAGCTGCATGCAGAAGATGCAGCCAAACAAGGAAAACCAAAGCAAAATCTAGAAGCAGCTGCAAGTATATAAGATGTCAAAGGACCTCTTTCCCTGGGTAACTCTAGTTTTTCAACTTTCAATATTTTCACTTATATCATCCGAAGTTCCATTGGTAAATCATAAATCATTCTTTCTTGCCCTTTGATTTCTTACTAATTTTTCAGTTAAAAATTTATTCCAAAAGTATTTTCAAGACTACTAGGTGTACAGTTGGAGCTGTCTGTCTTAACCTTCAAGAGATGAACACTCAAATTTTGAGTTATCCATGCAACACTCTAGGGGATGAGCACAATTTAAGTGTGACTAGTACATTTACTCCAAAACGTGGAGTAGATTTTCCTCAAACAAGCTAAAGGACTCAGCTGTTGTCCACTACAACCTTCAACTCAAGTATTTATTATTGAGGACATTAGTGTGAACCATGTTCAATCAGACAAGGTTGATCCAACATCAAAATGAATCATTGAGACACCCACGCTTGAGACTACAGAGTCCACCTTTACGTACAAGGACTCTGCCTTCTTGGAGGCTGCACATGTCTCAAGCCAACCTAAAAATGAGTCTTGTAACTATCTTTTAGACCATACATTGTAACTCATTCTGTCAAAATATGTGAATGACCTAGGGGATGCAATCAATCTGCTAAATCTGTTTTCTGCAATTTATTAATCATATGTATGTCTGTGTGTGTGTGTGTTTGTGTGTGTGCAAGAATCTTATTTGCATCTCTTTAGATGGTATCAAAGCCTCTACAATACCTGAAAGCCTTTCAACAATAGAGGAAAAAAAGAAAAAGAAAAATCTATTAATGTCCACAAATGACCATTATTAGAGTAAGGCAAACATTGTAGCAATCATAAAACTTGCACTTGAGATCAAAATTTTGTACCGGATAAAAAAGAGTAGAATATATGAAGTAGAAAAAGAATGGCCACTTTTTAAGGAAGATAGGAGAATGCAGCAAGAAACTGACTGGAATTAACAAAGAATTAAATATATGAGAACAAGATGAAAAAGAAGGGAAAGAAGACAAGCTCCAACAAAAGCCATTGGAAAAAAGAAAGGATCAATATAAACCAAAGGAAGCTGACAATTTGAAAGAAGAACGGATGCTGCTCCATAAATCCTGCAAAAACAGTTCTGTGGTTGCTTGAGTCGGTGACCAGTCATAACCTCCATAAATGTCAGAAAGACCATCTGTTCAGGTTTATACAAGAACTGCAACCTTCCTAAAACCTGGAAAGATAACAGTAAAGTGGATTTCCAAGGAAAGGCTGCAGTACCCAAAAAAAGAGCAGGCTTACTTGGAAGTAGACTGTCTGCTCAAGAGTTTAAAACAATTAACATATTTATGGTTTATTGATGCTTCTTTCCTACATTATATAGCATGATAATGTGAGCTAACAGAACTATATGAGCTGAACATCACTAGCCTATTACTCCTTGAATTATTACAAACAGTAATAATGAGACACGGCACGGAGAATAAACTGTGAAGAATTGTTTTCACAATTTCAGTGCCATTACTTTTTTTATGGAATTTAAGTGAACATGTCATAAGACAGGCATGTGGCAAGTAATCACTAACAAAAACACAAAATAGTAGCAAAGAAAAATGCTTTGAGACTATATCAGAGAAAGATATTGTTGTGTCAGCCATACTTCATTTTACACAATTACATCCATATGGCCCACAATGCAATGGAATCTTGATGAGGACAGAGACTGCAACCTGTACCCCATAATGTCATGCAACAAATATACTGTCCTAAGGTTGCACACAGTGATCAAGAGACATCTTTTAAACTTACCGAGTGTAGCAAATTATTCTAAATACAATAATACTCAAAAATCTAAACAAGCTCACAGGTTATTAGAGCTAACAGTGATTAACCACATCATGAAAGGCATGTGATATGGGATAGGTATATATGTAAAGGAGATATGCACAGAATGAGTGCTTCTCAAATAAGACACAACATTTTTATATTTTAAATGGAAAAATTAGTAAAGACAGGCAAAAGCAAACATATGTTTGGAAATCATAAGGACAACCGAGAAGATGCAAGACACTTAGGAAACGGTAGAATATAACATATGAAGGTTGTGGTGAATTTAAATGCCACATTAATGATGACATTTGAATTGCGATAAATCTAGAATCCAAGCAAGTTAAGATCCAACTATTCAAAATGTTTCACCATGGTCAAGATCCAACTTCTTCAAATAGTAGCAATTGTAAAATAATCAACAGAAAATCTCCAACAACCATCCACATATAAGGGGAACATGAAGGAAATTAACTACAATCATAAGGAATTCCAAAATAGCATCTGTTGATATTACAATATTATACATTTTAAAATTTCAAGCTTACATGGTGCACACTCGAAAGAATTTTGTTTCAGATTTCCTCCAACAACACCTAAACAATAAGCCATTCCTTCAGAAGAAATCTTATTTGATCCTAAAGTTGCCTTCTTTGAAGCTCACTAATTAAAAACTATGTTCTATGGGACCATGTCCTGGGAGTTAGAGGTCGTCTCGGAGACGCATCCGACCGACCTGGGATTGAATTCCTCTGCCCTCATACCAGAACTTAGTGGAACATAGATTAAAAACCAATTATCCTGGCTAGCTGCTTTAGGCATCAGCATAAGCATAGAGCAGTAGCCATAGACAAGCTTGCTTAGTGCTTATTAAACAAATAATTTGCAGATAAATTTTGACTGTTTTTTCTGCTTTTGTTTTGTTGTCTACTAACAGAGACTACTTCTAATTATGTTGTGCTAGAATTTCTGGCTTAAAAAATTAAACAGACTATTTCCACTACAAAGGGGTATACAAGTAAATGCATCTACGATTATCATATCCAATGGTCCATGGGATTTAAGTTATCTCATGAGAATCTTAATAAAATTACCTAGGACAATACACCAAGAGGCTAACTCCAAAATGCTACAAACTACAAATACGAAGATGAATCCCAGAGGGTAAGTAACATTTAAATTAAGAGACAGTGCTAGTGTGTACAGCTAGTTTATTGTGTGAGAAAAGATCCTCCCAAACGTGGGACTGAAATCTTACTGAGGAAAGGGATTTAACATTCTTTACCTAACTCTAGTTAGACAAAAACTAGTGACTATCTTTGAAAAATCAAATCAACATCAAACAGGATTTTTACATGGGACCTCAAGTTCATAACATCTTTGAGTGCACTTCCGACAACCTACCTGTGGTGCAATCCAGGAATGTGTCTCACATTACAATCTCCATGGTTAATTGAGAAGTTGGTTATGAATCTCTTTTTAATTGCATGGAAAGCTGACCACTACATAAAGCCATTGAATCATATGCAATTCTCAGAGGGGCTTGCTGAATGGATAGACAACAGAAAGCAGGAGAGAGATTTCCTCTGGAAGGGAAGTGCATTTCAATTAGTGTTTTAGGTCTCAAACAAATGTTCATTTAAAAGTGATCCCAGCACCCCAATCACTTAGCATTTGGGCTATTAACTTTGCCACCAAAAGCCTTTGGAATTCTGTATTCCTAGAGCATATAATATATGGCCCCACCAAGAGATCACTGAACATGTACTATTGAAAAAGAAGATGAAGTTTAAAAAGGCTCTTAAGAAAACTAACATAATCAAAAAAACACTATGGCTTCAGATATGCTCAAATAAGGCAGATGGCAGACTGTGTCTTAGAATACATTCAATGCTCAGTCGGTAAATTAGCAGCCTATGAAATGGACCTTATCAGCACGGCACGTTTTCTCCACACTTGAATGAATCTACACTGTTTATGTCTACCAATTTAAAGGCTTGATAAGATGCCCCACACATGCAACATAACCAACACACATCAAACACTGCTCTGAACGTGCAATTTTACCAAACCTTATATGCAGGGGTAAAACCGTCAGTTACCAGAAGCTGCATCGTAAAGCCTAGCCCTCCATAACCGTTTAATATTTCAAACATCAATTACAACATTGCTGTTTGGAGTTTTAAAAAGAAAATCAATTACAAGAGTAGAACATAATGTCTTCTTCGATCTATGGTAAAATGAAAATGTCCAGAAATTGGGTTTATCAAAAACAATTTTAATGGTGCTTCCAAAGGAAATCCAGGAAAAGTGGGTGGAGGTGTAGTGTTTCAATATAATGAAGGCAAAATTCTCCTCATATGGAACTCAACTAACAACTATGCAGAGGCTTAGGACACTTCTTACAGGGATCAAAAGAGCCATTGAAAAAGAATAGAAACATATTTCAATGGAGGGGCATTCATAAATTATTACTAAGGCTATCAAGAAAAAGGAATGTGAAGATTGGACAAAAAGAAACATTATTTTGATGTCCATCAACTATTGATGAAGGCAGTTTTTTTTGGCAATGCCATCATATATACAGAGAAGGAAACCAGGTAGCTGTTGATAATTGTCTTGGCAAAATTCAAATTTTATAAGGCATCAAGTGAAATTTTATCTCTTAATGTAATTATGTTAAACAGCTGACTGCAGAAACATAGTTGTTTGAGGAAAATCAAGATATTTGATAGAAAGGCAAATGAAAAAACTCTTTGATTAAAAATAGAAGCTGATATAATTTGATTTACCTAACAACATGTTATTTTAATGGAAAAAGCCATACATAGCTCACTATTAAAGAAAAAGAATAAAACACGATGCACCCTTGGGTTTTGGAGTAAATGGATGAGAGCGAAGAGTTTCAGAGCATGCCAAATCCCATGGGTAAATCTTAACATTTTTATCAATTGGCATGAGCTCAAATGGTTAAATACCTTGACTTCAAAGAGAAAGAAGGCTTGGCATGCATAATCGCCAGAAATGTTATTTTAATACCACTGTGTGATGGGTCGTTTCAATCCATAAAACCAGTGTCGAACACAATGCTAATTCTGTAAACCTAGGGCTCATTAACAGTCTTTTGAAAACCAGGGTTTGGTGCAATGATTCGCAGCAGATCACGTGTTCGCATTTCACAGATTTATTAATGCTAGGGCCTCGCAAAATAGGAGGGCACATGCATCCCTAAGAGAAACTGGGCGCCTCGATTTGGCACAACATACCATTTTTCATATTAAAAAAAAAAAAAAAAACTGCTAAAGTCTAGGTTTTAAATAAAATCGAAATATTAATAAGAGAAGGGGGCTCAGAATGGCACCTGTCTCTGCCAGTCTCCTCCGTCTTCGGAATCCCTGTATTCAGCATGTTGGCGTACGGGAGGAGAATCGAACCCTGCACCACCATTCCCCCCGTAGCCCGACATTGTTTTCCCTGTTTAAGTTCTGCAGGCTAGTAATAATTGAATTAAATGAATATTATTTACTCAGGGATATGCAATCCCATGTCGAAGAGCTTTAACTTAAATTTCCCTGGTGCATGGAAATACCGGGAAATTCTTATGCTTCTACAGCCTTTTTTAACCGGAGCGTTTCTTCCATGTGTCCCATTGAATTGTAGTGCACTCCGTTGTGTGTACGGTTGCCTATGATATTTCCCAATGTCATATATCTGTTTTAAGTACACCATTTCTTTTTTCTTATAATTCATATGAAATAATCATTATAGTAGTTTTTTTAGATTTAAGAAGTTGCAAAGGGGTGGAGATTCAAGGTGGGTTTCGTTGGACTAAATGTTTATTTTTTTTTTTTTTTTTTTTGGTTTTCAGCAACGTAAAAGGTTTATTGTGGGTATAAAGACAGACTACGCGAAGATCTATGTAATGGTTTTCGGGACGGAGAACACAAAATAGTGTGGTGGCCATAAAAAACCGAAGAACCTGTTCAGATTCTTGGCGGCTACCGATACCCCCATGTAAAATAAAACAAAAAATATATGTATTTAAGAAGTTATAGTTTCTGTGTTTAATTTATATAAACTTTTTTTTAATTTGGTTAGTGTGAGAAACCCATACGACCTATGCATAAGGTTGAGCAGTCTCCTCCAACCATGACCCCTCGTAAAGCCGAGAGCTAAACCAAAGAACCTGTTCAGATTCTTGGCGGTTACCGATACCATCATGTAAAATAAAAACACAAACAAAAAATATATGTATTTAAGAAGTTATAGTTTCGGTGTTTAATTTATATAAAAAAAAATTAATTTGGTTAGTGTGAGAAACCCATACGACCTATGCATAAGGTTGAGCAGTCTCCTCCAACCATGACCCTTCGTAAAGCCGAGAGCTATGCTTATCAATAGAGAATTTAACACACACTCACCCGTCACACACTCGCCCATGCTACGGTTCATATAAAATAATTATAATCATTTATATGTAGTTAAAGTATAGTAGTTTTAGAATAATAATTTTTTTAATTACGTGATTTTGAAAGTGAATACGATGCGGGTTGTGTGTGAGATCCTTGGTCCCATGTCCAAACTAACTATATTGTTGCGAGTTTTTTGTGCCAAGTAAGAGAGAGCTTGACGAGATGGAAGAGTTTAGACCAAACTGTCAATTGGGGCCTGACAAAGTGTTGATGAATAAGACTTGAGATCAGGAGGATCTGCCTTTGGGCGAAGTGTCACCGTTTCCGTTGTTTTTGCGATGTTGAGCGAAGTTGTGTGTCGAGGAGTGCCTTGAACGATGAAAGACCATTGTGACACAAACTTGGTTGGGTTGAGCCTAACGCTAGCGAGCAAAAGTGAAAGTGCCTTGGTGGGTTCACGTAATTGTGACCATTGTAGCGATTGGAAGCAAAACATCAATTTGCTTAAAGGTTGAGGCTTCTAACGACGAGGCCAGATCCTCACTCCCTAAAGTGCATGGGAATCGCGAGGATGCTCGTGAGGACCTGGTGACCAACGGGTCAAACCATCTTCCAAGCCAAGCTAAGAGGCTGGAAGACTTAGAGACCAAAATGATCGCTGGCGTCGATGAGATTGAAGAAAAGATAATGGAGATGGACCATGGAGCCATCGATTTGGGACTCACCCTTCGAGAACACGGAGCGTGGATCACTAGTTTAGAAAGTTCCTTGACAAGATTGGTCGACCAAGTGAGTCAGAGCATGGCTGCAACCAAAGCCATAATACGAGAGATGGTTGATGTTCAGGAGGAGTAACCACTCAAGGGACTCCCTCTCCCACAACCATCGATGCAAATTAAGTGTGAATCGAGCCGCAAGAACCAGCTTGCTATGATGGTTTGCGAGAGCTGGGCTCTCTCAATCGTTTCTTCTAGGACATGACACAGTATCTCAAGACGGTTGAACCCCTCCTTGAGGATGAACAACTCACCTTGGCATCCAGGTACCTGACGGGAACTGTGCTGACTTGGTGGATCAACTTGGCCAAAGACATGGTCGAGGGTAGGGCGAACGAAAGGATTGAGTTATGGGACGACTTGAAGAGAGCACTTGCAGATCAGTTCTAGCTAGAGAATGTCGAGTGGATCACCAGGACCAAGCTTCAAAAGTTAAAACACATCAGCAAGATTAGGCACTACACTCGAGAGTTCTTGAACCTGATGGTAGAAGTGAAAGGTATGTCAGAGGGTGAGAAATTATTCTCGTTTCAACATGGTCTCAAGCCTTGGGCCCAAGATGAGTTGCGAAGGTACCAACCTTGCAATGTCTGTGAGGTGGTTGCAATAGATGAAGGACTGTTTGACCATCAAAACGAGGTTGAGGATAAGGACGGATGCTGGAACATGTTGAAGTCTAAGTCCAGAGGAAATGATCCATAGGGATCGTCGATCGAAAGTTCAAAGTCTGGATGGAAGTCGTACCAAGGTCCAAGCAAGGGATCCAAACTGATCCCACCTCGTGAAGGTTCCACACCTCGTAGGAATGAAGATGACAAGTCAAGGTTCCCTCTGAAGTGTTGGACCTACAACGGGACTCACACTCAGAAAGATTACCCACAACGTCAACATGTTGTCGCAATCCAGAACGAAGAGGATGAGGACCCATCAAAGGATGAGAAAGCCGAGCAGGTGATGAACGCCATCCAAAGGACCGATCAAGACGAGGATGGTGGAGCCTAACAGGACTTCAACGGAAGGCTCGTGTAGCCTGCTGGAAGGCCCAAGCATGCCCGTCTAGTAGGAAAGTGAAGCAATGTTGTTTTACCCTCCTTATGATGTTGCATAAGGAAGTCCAAGCAAAGTCGACGATGGTTCACCTCAACCGATGAGGTGCTACAAAAGTTGTTGAGTAGTGTGTATTTTCAAGACTTGGTTCTAATAAGAACGCTACCACAAGTCCCCCTCACTACTTTTGAGCACATAATAATTTTGTATCGATGCCAAGGATGCCTTGGCATCGAATTTAAGTGGAGGATTGTGGTAGGGTGGTTGTGCCTTGACACCTTGCCAACAACTCCCACAAGGTTAGTCTAGCTTACATCATGAGTGGGAGCATGGTGTGTGAGCCAGGTTCAAGGTACAAGGAGAGTGACAAAATAACTCCACATAGATGGAGGCATGTCGTCTCTCGAACCTTTAAGGTTCGTAGACTTTGCTTAAAGGATAAGCGTGTGAGGAACCACCAAGGGGTGAAGCCCGTAGGTGAGGAACCAGGGAAAGTGAAGTCAATTAGGCAAGGAACCACTAAGGGGTGAAGTCATCCCTTTAAGAAGATCAGATGCGGGCACATGTCCACCAAGCAGGTCGTTGACCCAACAGAGCGCCTTTGGGCAACAAGAGCGTCTTCGAGCAAAAGAAGTTAACGAGTCCCATCGCCAATGACCTCCTCCCAAGTATGCTAGAGGAAATATGTTCCTACCATGTTGTTGAACTATGTGAATGTGTGGGCGTGCCAATAAGCCTCGCGGCCTGTGATCCGATCGAGCACCCATTTTACCAAACCATCCAAGTATGTCGTGTTGTGCCATGATGTAATGAAGGACCATCGATCCTTGTGAAGCAATAATAAAGCAGTGGCCTCGTGCCTGTGTGCCTATTTGTGTTCCAATGTGTGGATGTTGGCTTGAGAGCCATGTGGTGCATGCTTTGAGGATAGATTGCTTCTATGGTTGAATGCTTTTGCTAACCTGATGGATGGATGAATGTTGCATTTGCTGACCCTGTGAATGGATGGATACATGTTGTGCTCGTGTTGTGTTGTGCAAGAAAATCTACATGAAGCTACCTGAGGTGTATTTTGTGGTGTACCAAATCCATTTTGGCCACGAGCGATGCGAAACGAGGCGTAGGGTCACTACCCTACAAGCCTACCCACAGTAGAGGCGATCGCTCCTACACGAGAATCGTAGGTGAAAGTGTGGTGTGCGAAGAGATATTCAAGCGTAAGGTTGAGGGAGTTTCATCCCTCGCAAGTTGGTGAAGATACCTAAATCTAAAAGGTCCTTTCATGGAGAAAGGCGATGCTAGGGTCGACATTAGATCTAGGGGTGAAAGACCCCCTTACTACGTCGAATAAGGAGATCAAGGTCGAGCCAACGATGGTTGGCCCTAACCAATGGGGTAAGTTGTTGAACGCGAGCATGATTCCCCTCGCTCCTTTTCGAGCATGTAAAAGAATTCATGTCGACGTCGAAATTGGGTGGGGGAGGATTATGGAGGGATGGGCAAGTCCTGAGCCTCCATGAATGCTTCTATTTTCCTATGTCTATGTCGACAATAACAAGTAATAGTGTGACTCTCGTATTAAGAGCAAGAACTTGGTGAGATGGGTGGGCCTGGACTAAACTACCGATCGGGACCTGGTAAGGTAATATAAGAGGACTTGGGGACTGAATGGTTAGACTCAAGGCAAAGTCCTCGGTGGATTCACATAATTGTGTTCCCCATTGTGTTGGAGGTGATTATCGATACATTTCACAAGGGCACGATTTTGTGTTACCTTGGACCAAACATAATCGTTGGTCGTGAAAGAGCCAACTCGTGATCAGGCTTGTTGTTGTATGGGTGTGGTTGTTGACACCTAAAGTGAACTAGCCACTAAGGATAAGATCGTCCTGGTCTTGTTCACCACAAAGGCACCTATGTGCGAGTTTCTTGAGTGGAATGACAAGGAGTTGTGCTAGTTATGTGCCTTTGGACCTTTCAAGAGCTTTGTCGTAGACAATCTCTCCCTCGTGTTGGTATCGAGTGACTTCCTATCGTGTTGCCATCGTGCTACCAAGGAGAGTAGGAATAGGACTGGACATGCTATGAGTCTCAAGGCCTGCAAGCCCATCGAGCACCCAGTTTTGCTAAGCCATCCCAGTATGTTGTGAAGAGCCTGCGGGCTAGATGTAATGAATCGGATCGTTGGTCCCTTTGAGCAATAATAATAAAGTTGTGGTTTCTTGCCTGTGCATTGTGGGTTCCTTTGTGTGGATGTTGGCTTGAGTGTCATTATGGTGCAAGCTTTATATGGATGAGTAACTATGTGAATGAATGGTTTTGCTAACTCTTAATAGTTGAGTTGTTGTTGTTGTGTTGTGATGTGCAAGGACTACGATGATAAATTGCTCGAGACGTATTCCATGGCATCTAAAATCAATTTAGACGTGTGCGGTGTCGAATGGGGCATAGGGTCACTACCCTACAGGCCTACCCCCATTACATTTGGTATCAGAGCTTTGGTTTCGAAGGCCTGGCCGTTGAGCTCAACCTAGTTGCAAAGGTAGTAGTCTAATCTAAATCATTTGAGTGCACACCAAACCGACGATGACGGTATGAATCCCAAATGACCAATGGTCCCCTTCACGTCGGGTCAACAATAACGAGGTGGAATAGGTTTGGTGGGAGCAACCCCTGTGGTTTGAACCCTACACTTGTTAGTTACTAAAAATAGTGGTTCTGACCAACTCTCTTATATAACCAAAAAAATTAAATCATGTTTAAGTTTGAAATTGTATTATTATTTCTTTTGCATAGTAGTATATAAATATAATATATATAGATGCCTAAAGAGTGAAAATTTTATCTAATAAAATTAATACGAGTAAAGTAATATTGGTTGTTTGGATGGATGTTTCAGTTCTTGGGCCTCAATTCGTTACTATCTCCTCGAGCAAAGGGGAATGGATCCAAAATATTGAATATGAAAACTTCTCCCTAAGATGTTATGGTTGTCAGCAAAATGACCACCTAAAGAAGAGACGTCCACTCATCTGATTATGTTCTAATTCCTCCTTGGTGGAGGAGAAGGCCCTGCATGTGAATGATTCGAAACCTTCAATTGTCTCAATTCAAAAGAAAGAAGCTCATCCTCAAATGCACTGATTGTCCAACGAAAATCATGTGAGCAATAGAATACTCAACCCTAAAAAGAGAATTTGAATCATTGATAAAAGCCAAATGGTTACTAAAGACCATCCAAACGGTTCCATGGAAAAAATTAGCACCTTAGTTGGTATTCTTAAAGCTAATTATGAAACAATCAGTGACGGATAATTTTTTGAAAATGAAGATCCTACAAAATGTGTTACAACTAGATATATGGAAAATATTAGCATCTTAGATGGTATTCTTAAAGCTAATTATGAAACAATTTGTGACAATCAATTTTTTGAAAATGAAGATCCTATAAAATGTGTTACAACTAGATATTACCTCAAGAGCTTGAAGTGCAAAAATGCATTATGAGATCTTGCCACTCTAAAGTAGGAAGAACCTTTGCTAAAAAAAAAAACAATTGAATTGATTTCCTCTTTGATGGATGATTGTTATTTATTTCCTCTTTCCTCTTTGATGCATGATTGTTATGTTTGTTTTCCTTTTATCTGTTGGAGTCATGTAAGGGTTGTTCTTGTTGTTAGTTTCTTAATAAAAAATGATTATGGAAACTTAGCAGTTTGAGGAAGATGGAGAATATCTTTGATAGAAATGCAAAGATGGGTATGCTTTAATTAAGTTGTTAGAAATGTAAAAAGAGCAATGTAATGTTTTATTTTTGTTATGGGAGTGGTCCCCAATTGAAGCCACACATATCTTATTAAAAATATATAATGTTCGTTATGGGAATAATCATATATGAAAGAGTCGTATGTTACAATAATAGTATTAAAATAAAATATCTATTCTAATAGCGGGTAAAATAAAAATATCTAAAAATTAATTTTGACTATGTTTTTAAAGGAAATTCAAGAAAGCTAATGGAATGTGATTTTCAAAATAATAAAGGTAAAATTATATCACTTATTTAAAATCATATTGAAATTTCAACTAACAACTATACAAAGACTGGGCAATTTTTATAGGGATTGAAATTACATAATAGAGAAGGGATATAATAGAGAAGGGATGGAATATGTTTTAATTAAGAGGATTTACAAATTGTACTTAATGTTATCAACAAAAACAAATGTAGGAATTAAATAAAAAATAATATTATTATTGATGCTCATCATCTATTATAGGAGGTGATCTATTAGAAAAATGAGCAGTGGTGAAATTTAAATTTCAGAAGGCAAATGGTAAAATGACATTTTCTAAATCAAAATGATGTCAAGGAGCTAAGTGTGGAAACATAACACTTCCATGTTGTTAAAGAATATATGTAATAAATAAATAAATAATATTTATGATAAAAATGGATGTTGGATATGGTTTAATTGACCTAACAATAAATGTAATATTTTTGCATTTGTATAAGAGTAGCCTCAATAAAAGCCACATATAACTTGTTAAAAAATATATAATATATTTTAACATTTAAGAGATTATATATTGTATGAAGAGGTGATAGCTTATACGAATCAACATTGTGATTATTTATCTATGTTAGAATATATTGTTGTGCAATCCTACTCTTCTAAATTTGAACCTTGATCTTTTATTTGAAGTTTCAAAGTCTTTACTTTGTAGTTTTTTTTTTTCATTTACTCTAGAGTTAGAGTTGTTGAATGAAATACTATTATTAAATCTAAATAGTTGTTAGATATAATAATTAAATAAACTCTTCTTTATTTATGTAAAAATTAAATATAAGTTTTTAATGGTAATAGCCTATCTAACTAATTATTTGATCTAATAATTAAGAATACTTTTGTTTATGAACCTATAAAGGAAATCTAGGACGAGGAGGACGAGAGATAATTAGAAATAATAGATGAGAGATTGTTTATTTTTTTTTTATTTTTAGCAAAAAAACCCCTTGCGAGGTCGTCTTGGTCTAAGAAACCACAACCAGGGGTTCTACACCGTCAAAATCACCTAGGAGTTGCGCCTAGTCCTGATCGCACCAACATGATCAACTAGATTTTGGGAACTCGTTGTGCGTTTGGTAGGGTGGAGATCGAATGGGGGACCTCCCTTGGAGGATTACCCTACCCTCTCCAACTCACCTACAACACGTGGGTAAAAGGGATTATGGTAAACCAATGTTATTTGAATCAAAGTTACGTGGATCCGCACCGTATAGATCACGTTCATCAACTAGTTACCTCACACCAACTCGACTACGCACTCACCCTTAGATATTATGTCTTATTATGCTTTCAATAATGGATTTAAGCCAAATAATATAGTTAAAGCTTGGATAACTTTGTAAAGATTAAAAATATGCAAACAAATGAAATGGAATGGAATAGAGTATGGATGGAAGGTGATTTATTCATAGTAATAAATGAAATTTTAAGGAAAGTAAAGGCTTCATGGGACATATAAGAGATAATTATGGGAATTCAAGACCTTGCTATAGAGTTTGAAGAAATCAATATGTTAGGGGAAGAAAACAAATATGCATATAGGCTAGCCAATAAAGGGGTTTTAATTGAGGATTTTGAAGTTAAATTTTCTTTTCCATGATTAGAAGAAGTAGTAATTTTAGCTAAAGTTGACAAGAAAATGTTGACTATCTAAATCAAATAATCACTAAACTTTACTTTAATGTTTTTCATTGGTAATATTTGTTTTATTTTATAACATTAATGTGTTTTATATAAACTATTTATTACAATTTTGCGGCTACACTTATGCTTTAGGAAGGAAACTAGCAATTCACGAAAAACAGACTATGATATTGCGATGTTTTGGAAATATTACTTTATTAAGATGTGATGCATGGATAATAGAGGTGGATTTTTGGTATTGTAAAGGCTACTATAGGAAAATGTCAAGAAGGATGTTGAAATATGGAATATTTATTTTCACACAAAAAAATTGATGAGGATCCAAAAAATAAAAATTAAGAATTCAAACATTTTATGAAAATGATGTAGGTATTTAGCTATAGCATCTCAATTGAGATGAGAATTGAATCTATTTATAATCTCTCAAGATCTAAAGGAGAGAGTTGTGGCTTGTCAAAGGTGGGAGACTTGAGTATAACAACTTATTCTCCACCAAAAAAATAATACTTTTGCTTATCTATTTAAAAATTATATTGTAATTTTTTTAATTTATGTTTTTCGCTTTTTCAATAAGCCATGCGTAGCTTCTATTGGGGACCACTCCTATTACAAAAACAAAACATTACATTGCTCTCATTACGTTTCTATCAAATTAATTAAATCATATCCAACCTACCTTTCTATCAAAAATATTCTTCATCATCCTTTCCTATCAAGGATGTTTGACATTTTCCTCACTGCTAAGTTTTCACAATCAATTCATTTTTATCATTTCATATAGATGCCTTTTGAAATTAAAATTTTGTCAAGATACAATTCAATATTATGAATGGCTAAAATATTTGTTGCCCATTTTTCATATCTATAAATAGAAATATATTGTCTATAACAATATGAAAGTTTCTTAATACCTTTTTTCAGTGTTATTATTCGTGCTCCTAATATTCCAGGATAATATTTCATTGTTATTTTTTGTGCTTTTAGCCGCACTTCTTGTAAACACTTGTGATATTTGCTATTGTTTTCCCATATCAGTATCCCTCTATTTTTTTTTCTTTGTTTATGCTTCTTGAGTTTTCATATATATTTTTTTTATTTCAACAAATTATTTTATCATCATCCATCTCTTCAATCTCCTCACATTGCTCGACATAAGACTTATCATCTATATGTTTGTCTTGTTGTGTAGGATTTGTAGAGCAATGATAACCTCAAAAGCACATTCTTCTTGATATTACCCTAGAAACCCTAAAGTGCAAGGACTCTCTTCCAAAGTAATTACCTTCTTATTATGTCCTAAAAGCCCTAAATTGTTAGGGACTTCCTCCATCCTTATTTCTTTATTATGTTGCTCTTAAAACACTGAAGTGCAAGGGATAACCTCTACACCACTTTCACCTTTATTACCAAGATAGGATTCTATACTACTTGAGGAAAATGAAGATGATTTACTTGGAAATATCTTGACCATTTATGTCATATTTGTATTTGGATTTTCCTCCACATTTACCTTTGCACATTTAATTCCTTTTGAACTTGAACTTACATATTGTACTTTCTCATCCCTTATATCCTTCTTTGTTTCTTCTAACTCTTGATCCAAGTGAATTATGGTGACCTTTTTCATAAGATGTTGTAGATAGACTTTATTTACCCCTTATTAGGAGTGGAATGTCCTTGATATGATCTACCTTCTATTAATGTATTATTTCCTTACTTCACCTTGAAGTTTACCTTATGACCAAATTGTTTTCTCTTTCTTTATAGTTTTCACTTTGTAAACTCTTGCCAAGTGGCTAGTCTCATAACAATTGCGGAAACAAAATACAATATTTTCTTAATCCACTTGATACCATTCTCTTTATTAAAATTTAATCTTAATGGATTGTAGCAAAGGTTTTTGAAATATCCATAGAAACACATATTCTGGCATATATAGCATGCTTCCTCTCCTTAATAGTTAGTCCTTCCTTGATGAATTCTCCTAAGGTATCTCTAATATTATTCAAAACATCTTTATTGATAAGTTGATATGGAAGTCCAAAAAGCCTAACCCAAATCGAAAGCTTCTTAATAGTTTTAGTCTCAATAGAAAATAAATCATTCCATGGTATTAAATAAAGGGTATCTCTCCCTCTAAACCATGGACCATCACTCAATATTTTATCCCTGATTTTTGAATTATAAAATATGAGAAGAAAAAAACCTTTAGAAAGAAAACTCTTAAAGTAATTTGAATTCAATCCCCACTTCCACTTGATTCAATCTTGAATCTCTAAAAACCCTGGCCAGGATATATGAAACTTACATATTAACCCCTACTTTTCAAAACTATTATATCATGCTCAATCATCTCATCTGTGATGGTCACTTCTAGTGCAACATATGCTACTTGAATCAAACTTTCCATATGTTTGCTCTTCCACTTATCTTCAACTTGGGCATCCTCACTTCCTATTAGGGCTTTAAAACACAACTTTCCTTTCAAACTAACTAGTAGAATTGGGGTTGGAGGTTGCTCCTGGCTAGCACTCCCTTATCGCTTACACTTCGTCTTCTCTTGCACTTTCGCCTAGCTTCCACTTCCTCTTAGCTCACACTTGCTCCTATCTCTTCTTTCTTTCGATGTACCTTTGCTTCAATAATGTTTTGGAAACAATATTTGTTGCATTCATGGTAAGGGTTTGAATCATTGATACACTTCGAATAAATCCACTGCTCTTTCACCATATCTAAAGATCTCAATATTGGCTCACACTCCCTCTCGGCTTGCACTTTCTCCTATCTCGCACTCCCTCCTAGCTTGCACTTCCTTTTGTCTCACACTCACTCTTGTATCTTCTTTCTCTTGGTGTTCCTTTGCTTCAATAATTTTTGGAAAACAATATTCACCACATTTATGGTAAGGGTTTGAAGCATTGATACACTTTGAACAAATATGTTGCACTTATGCTTTAGGAAGGAAACTAGCAATTTTTATTACAATTTTTGCGGCTACACTTAAGCTTTAGGAAGGAAACTAGCAATCCAAATCACGAAAAACGAATTATGATAGTACGATGTTTTGGAAATATTACTTTATTAAGATGTGATGCATAGATAATAGAGGTGGATTTTTGGTATTGTAAAGGCTACTATAGGAAAATGTCAAGAAGGATGTTGAAATATAGAATATTTCTTTTCACACAAAAAAAATTGATGAAGATCCAAAAAATAAAAATTAAGAATTCAAACATTTTATGAAAATGATGTAGGTATCTAGATATAACATCTCAATTGAGATGAGAATTGAATCTATTTATAATCTCTCAAGCTCTAAAGCAAAGAGTTGTAGCTTATCAGATGTGGGAGACTTGAGTACAACCGCTTATTCTCCACCAAAAAAATAATACTTTTGCTTATCTATTTAAAAATTATATTATAATTTTTTTTAATTTTTGTCCTTTGCTTTTTGAATAAGCTATGTGTGGCTTCCATTGGGGACCACTCCCATTACAAAAACAAAACATTACATTGCTCTCATTACATTTCTATCAAATTAATTAAATCATATAAAACCTACCTTTCTATCAAAAATATTCCTCATCATCCTTTCTTATCAAGGAGATTTGACATTTTCCTCACTGCTAAGTTTTCGCAATCAACTTATTCATATCATTTCATATATATGCCTTTTGAAATTGAAATTTTGTCAAGATAATATTCAACACCATGAATGGATAAAATATTTGTTGCATATTTTTCATATCTATAAATATAAATATATTGTCTATAACAATATGAAATTTTCTTAATACCTTTTTTTAGTGTTATTATTCATGCCCCTAATATTCCAGGATATTATTTTCATTCTTATTTTTTGTTTTTATTTTTGGGTTTACCCCACTTATTGTTAACACTTGTGATATTTGCTTTTGTTTTCCCATATCAATATCCCTCTAAGTTTTTTTTCTCTTTGTTTTTGCTTCTTGGGTCTTCCTCTTTTTTTTTTTATATTTCAACAAATACTTTCATCTTCATCCATCTCTTCAATCTCCTCATATTGCTCAAAGTAAGACTTATCATCTATATGTTTGTCTTGTTGTGTAGGATTTGTAGAGCAAGGAATAACCTCAAAAGCACATTTTTCTTGATATTACCCTAGAAACCCTAAAGTGCAAGGACTCTCTTCCAAAACAATTACCTTCTTATTATGTCCTAAAATCCCTAAATTGTTAGGGACTTCCTCCATACTTATTTCTTTATTTAGTTGCTCTTAAAACCATGAAGTGCAAGGGATAACCTCTATACCACTTTCACCTTTATTACCAAAAGAGGATTCTATACTACTTGAGGAAAATGAAGATGATTTACTTGGAAAGATCTTGACCTCTTATGTCGTCTTTGTATTTGGATTTTCCTCCACATTTACCTTTGCACCTTTAATTCCTTTTGAAATTGAACTTACATATTGTACTTTCTCATCCCTTATATCCTTCTTTGTTTCTTCTAACTGTTGATCCAAGTGAGTTATGGTGACCTTTTTCATTAGATGTTGTAGATAGGCTTTATTTATCCCTTCTTAGGAGTGGAATATCCTTGATCTGGTCTACCTTCTATTAATGTATGATTTCCTTGCTTCACCTTGAATTTTATCTTATGACCAATTTTTTTTATCTCTTTCTTCATAGTTTTCACTTTGTAAACTCTTGCCAAGTGGCTAGTCTCATAACAATTGCGTTAATGAAATACGATATTTTCATAATCCACTTGTTGATCCCATTCTCTTTATTCAAATTCAATCTTAATGGATTGTGGCAAAGGTTTTGAAATATCCATAGAAACACATATTATGGTATATATAGCATGCTTCCCCTCCTTAATAGTTAGTCCTTCCTTGATGAATTCTCCTAAGGTATCTCTAATATTATTCAAAACATCTTTATTGATAAGTTGATATGGAAGTCCAAAAATTCTAACCCAAATCGAAATCTTCTTAATAGTTTTTGTCTCAATAGAAAAAATTTCATTCCATGGTCTTAAATAAAGGGTATCTCTCCCTCCAAACCATGGACCACCACTCAATATTTCATCCTTGATTTTTGAATTATAAAAGATGACAAGGAAAAAACCTTTAGGAAGAAAACTCTTAAAGTAATTTGAATTCAATCCCCACTTCCACTTGATTCAATCTTGAATCTCTAAAAACCTTGGCTAGGATCTATGAAACTTACATATTAACCTCTACTTTTTAAAACTATTATATCATGCTCAATCATCTCATCTGTGATGGTCACTTCTAGTGCAACATATGCTACTTGAATCAAACTTTCCATATGTTTGCTCTTCCACTTATCTTCAACTTGGGCATCCTCACTTCCCATTTGGGCTTTCAAACATGAATTTCCTTCCAAACTAACTAGTATAATTAGGGTTGGGGGTTGCTCTTGGCTAGCACTCTCTTCTTTCTTACACTCCTTCTCCACTTGCACTTTCTCCTAGCTTCCACTCCCTCCTATTTTCCACTCCCTCTTGGCTCACATTTGCTCCTATCTCTTCTTTCTTTTGACGTTCCTTTGCTTCAAAAATGTTTTGGAAACAATATTTGTTGCATTCATGGTAAGGATTTGAATCATTAATACACTTCGAATAAATCCACTGATCTTTCAACACATCTAAACATCTCAAGATTGGATCACACTCGCTCCCAAATTGCACTTTCTCCTAGTTTGCACTCCCTCTTGACTTGCACTCCCTCCTAACTTGCACTCCCTTTTGGCTCACACTCGCTCTTGTCTCTTCTTTCTCTTGGCGTTCCTTTGCTTCAATAATTTTTGGAAAACAATATTTGCCACATTCATGGCAAGGGTTTGAAGCATTGATACAATTTGAACAAATATGCTGCACTTATGCTCTAGGAAGGAAACTAGCAATTTTTATTATAATTTTTGCGGCTACACTTACGCTTTAGGAAGGGAACTAGAAATCTAGATCACGAAAAACGAATTATGATAGTGCTATGTTTTGGAAATATTACTTTATTAAGATGTGATGCATAGATAATAGAGGTGGATTTTTGGTACTATAAAGGCTACTATAGGAAAATGTTAAGAAGGATGTTGAAATATGGAATATTTCTTTTCACACAAAAAAATTGATGAAGATCCAAAAAATAAAAATTAAGAATTCAAACATTTTATAAAAATGATGTAGGTATCTAGATCTAGCATCTCAATTGAGATGAGAATTGAATCTATTTATAATATCTCAAGCTCTAAAGTAGAGAGTTGTAGGTTGTCAAAGGTGGGAAACTTGAGTACAACCGCCTATTCTCCACAAAAAATAATACTTTTGCTTATCTATTTAAAAATTCTATTGCATTTTTTTTAATTTATGTTTTTTGCTTTTTGAATAAGCTATGTGTGGCTTCTATTGGGGACCAATCCCATTACAAAAATAAAATCTTACATTTCTATCAAATTAATTAAATCATATCCAACTTGCCTTTCTATCAGAAATATTCTTCATCATCCTTTCTTATCAAGGAGATTCGACATTTTCCTCACTGCTAAGTTTTCGCAATCAACTCATTTTTATCATTTCATATACATACCTTTTGAAATTGAAATTTTGTCAAGATAAGATTCAACACCATGAATGGATAAAATATGTGTTGCCCATTTTTCATATCTATAAATATAAATATATTGCCTATAACAATATGAAAGTTTCTTAATATTTTTTTTTAGTGTTATTATTCATGCCCCTAATATTCCAAGATATTATTTTCATTGTTATTTTTTGTTTTAATTTGTGGGTTTAGCCCCACTTCTTGCTAAGACTTGTGATATTTGCTTTTGTTTTCCCATATCAACATCCCTCTGGTTTTTTTTCTCTTTGTTTTTGCTTCTTGAGTCTTCCTCTTTCTTTTTTTTTTATTTCAACAAATACTTTCATCTTCGTCCATATATTCAATCCCCTCACATTGCTCAAAGTAAGACTTGTCATCTATGTTTTTGTCTTGTTGTGTAGGATTTGTAGAGCAAGGAATAATCTCAAAAGCATATTCTTCTTGATATTACCCTAGAAACCCTAAAGTGCAAGGACTCTCTTCCAAAGCAATTACCTTCTTATTATGTCCTAAAATCTCTAAATTTTTAGGGACTTCCTCCATCATTATTTCTTTATTATGTTACTATTAAAACCATTAAGTGCAAGGGATAGCCTTTATACCACTTTCACCTTTATTACCAAAAGAGGATTCTATACTACTTGAGGAAAATGAAGATGATTTACTTGTAAATATCTTGACCATCTATGTCATCTTTGTATTTGGATTTTCCTCCACATTTACCTTTGCACCTTTAACTCTGTAGAGACAAAACACGACACTTAGAAAATCCTGAATAAACATAATTCAAATAACCATAGATTGCACAACGAATGAGATTTTTAGTAAACGGGGGGAGCCTAAAAACTCCGTTGTTACAATAGTGGATGTAAGAATCCCTTTTGATACAATTATTACAAAGGTTTCTAGGGTTCTTCGAAACCCTAGCTGCAAAAAATGGTGGTGTCTTCAATTGTGTTATGCTCCCAACAGGTGTGAGTGGGCTTCTGTGTATCTGATGTCGGTACACTCTAGCTTGATGAGTTATCCAATGCTTGTGTAGCACCTTCAAATCTATACACAATGACACAACAAATAAGTTAGTAATATGTGTGAGGGTTCCATAGTGTGAGGCCCTCTATAAGTAATAATAAACCCCAACTGACCTGTTGCTAATGAAGTGAACAAAAATAAAAATGCATAAAATGAAATAATAACTAGTAGATTTACCTTACTTGCTTGATGTTTGTTGTTTGATGGATCCCTAGGCTCACACCCAGATATAATGTTTTTTTGAGACCTCTATCACTCCAATTACTTTGAAATTTTTTGGGGATATTCTAGAGCCTGTTAGGAATCAACCCTCAAAAGTTTGGATCAATACGGCTCCAAATGAGTGAGATATGGCTGAAACAGTTTGGGGGTATGCAGGAATAGCAGTAGGGCATTTTTGGAGAGCAGTAGGACATTGGAGAGCAGTAGGGTGCTCAGGAATGAAACGAAGAGCAACAGGGCATTTCTAGAGAGTAGCAGAGTGCTCAAGAATGTGGTGAAGAGCAATAGGGCACTCGTGGAGAGCGACAGAGCACTCAAGAGGTCAAATTAGACCTGCAAAAGTAGATCTAATGCAGGTAAGGGATGTGACGATGGTAGCGGTGAGTGAGGGCATAGGGAATATAACAGATGGAACAAGATTAGGGCACAAAGGTTGGGTTGAAACCCTAAGACACTTAGAGGGCTTAAGCAACTCAATAACTCAGGGAAGGACTTAGGAAACTCAAGCACTTAGGGCACTCAGAGTATTTGAAAACTTAGCAAAAGACTGAGGGGTTGAGCCATCAAAATGGCCTCTATTTATAATCCAACTTAGGGTATACTAAGGGTTTCAATGACACTAATCGTGTGGCTAAGATTAAAGCATATCTAAGGGTGGATATTAAATTTAGGGTGTGGTATGGATTGATGTGAATGGACAACTAAGATTAAGTGGAATCTGATGATTGGGATTAATTTATTTATATAAATATATATTTATTAAATATATATAAAATATTATTATTTAAATATATATATAAATAATGGGCAAAAATGGCGGGAAAGATAGGATGGAGGACAAGTGGCTATGTTTTGATGGTGTAAATGGTGGGAAAGCATGGATGGAGGACAAGTGGCTAGATTTTGGTGTCTACAGATACCCCTTTTTATACCATGTTTTGTGAAACACAATATGGTGCAAAACAACAAGACACCTAATCGGGCTAGACACAGACACAACTTCTCTTTCTTGTTGGAATGTGAAGATAAAATTGAAGGTAAAAATAATAAATAATTTGGAGTTATTGCGTAGATTACCCCCTCAATTGGCGAATGAGTTGCGGATGAAACTCACAAGCCAATTGAAAAAGAAAAAAAAAATGTTGTGCAAAATAAGGGAATGAGAATGATGGAATGTGCAATCATATTTTTGTTGTAATCACAATGACACTGAGAGGGGGGGTGAATCAGTGTGTTCTTTAAAATTTCTAAAACACATGATTTTAAAACTAGCAGCAGTTTAAAGCAGATAAAAGAGATACTAAATGCATCAAGAAAGCATCACACATAACAAAGCATTTTAACGAGGTTCACCAATGTGGCTACTCCTCAAAAAGACTGCTTGGACTACCATCCAAATCCAGTCAATGCAAAGCTACAACTTTACATAATCCTTTACCAGCACCAACTGGAAGGAGCACCAACCCCTTAACTTTATCTGCTTCAACAGAATGGAGCACCAACTCCTATTTTACCAGCACCTACTGGAAAGAGGCACCAACCCCTTAATCCAAGCAACAACTTGGAAGACAATAATAAAAATTACAGAATAAAACTTTCACCTCAATTTTCACGGTCTTCTATTTTTCTGCATTCTACTACTTCTGCGCAAAATGAGTCGCACTATTCCACCTCTTCTCTGTACTTCTTTGCACTCTCTGCTGCATTCAGATGATCAATCACTTATGTAAACTGCGCACTGTCACTTCAGACTTAGAACACAACTTCTGCACATCGCGCTCTTATCTTCGCACAAGTCACTCTACTCGCTCTTCGCACATTATCTCATCGCAACGCACACCTTACTGCAACTCCGAAGAACTATCACTTCGCTCTCATTCTGAATCGAAACGACTTGCTCTCTGCTCAACACGAACTTCACTTTCACAAACACTATGCTCGCATTTGCACTTTATCTTTACACCCCATTTTTCAAACTCGAAGAACCCTTGCTTTTATAGAAGAAATTTTTAGAAACAAACCCTAGAAGAACGTCGGCTGAGAAACCCTAGAATTTGTCATACACCCTATCCGGTCCTAAGAATGTCGGCTGCAAAACCCTAGAAATTGTCGGCTGCCAAACCCTAAAATCCGTCGGCCCAGATTTAACTTTGTCGGCCTCAAAACCTTCTACCACCTTCATCACCTTCCTGTAGCTTATTGCCGTGAAATAGCAACACGTCGGCCCTTTTAATTTAATTTAATATTTTAATTTAAATTTTAAATAAAATAAAATTTAAACTAAATATTTAAAATTAAATATCTTCATCACCGGGGCATCTTTTTCAACGAAACGAAGAGCCAACTTGGGTTTTAAGAAAAACCCATTTCAAATCTGTTATCCATGGTTTTAAATAAAACTTTTTATTTTGACTGCCTTGGTTTTCACAAAGAACCTTTAAAATTTAAACTAAATATTTAAAATTAAATATCTTCATCATCGGGGCATCTTTTTCAATGAAACGAAGAGCCAACTTGGGTTTTAAGAAAAACCCATTTCAAATCTGTTATCCATGATTTTAAATAAAACTTTTTATTTTGACTTGCCTTGGTTTTCACAAAAAACCTTTTCGCTTCTTGACATCTCAGGTTCTGAAGACTTCTTCTTCTCATTCGAATTATGTTTTCTATTTACGTGCATCTATCATTTAAGGACTCATGATCCGACTAACTTTTGAACTTTATCCTCTGCATCTGAGTGACTTCTGAACTGCCTGTCCATTGCATCATTAGAACTAACTGATCGTATTGACAACAATGACAATCCTCCTGCAACACCTTGCTCAACACTGAACTCCTATCCATTGTACTTTGGCTGCACCTTGCTGTTCAATAAACTCTTGTCCATTGCATCAATAAATCTGTCTGATCGTGTTGACAACAATGACAATATTGTTTGTTGCACTTTGCTCAACAATCTCCCCCTTTGGAATTGTTGGCAACACATGTGCAATTTTCTCGTAAATCTTCTCCCCCTTTGACAATAATACCAAAGGGCCGTTGCAGACTCCCCCTGAGTCTATGCACAATATTCTTAGACACAAATTATTACAATTAGCAAATATTCCAAGCATGAACAAGAAGAAAAACAAATACACAAATGCTCCCCCTGAGTCCAAGACCACTTCATTTCACCGATTGACAACATCATGATAAGCATAATAGGCATCAATAAAATCAACAATGTGAATAGCAACAATAACCGATGAATGACACCATCACCGTCAACTTCACCAATATAACATGTGTAAGAACATGACCGAACCACTATCTTCTATGCAATTACCCTCTCGTTGCTTTGCAAACTCAAACTTGTCCACTGTTAGTGAAGGCATACAATAATCTTATATAGCCAACTTTTTGTTCCGCAATGCCAACAACATCTGCATACAACTTCACCATGCATCTTGGATATATTCTCAACAAGCTTGAACCCAATGACAATTGTTTGTCTCTCTCTGCAGTGAGAATCCAGCAGGCTACCTCAATCCACTTTCAACTCTGTGCAAGTACCAAACATATTCATCACCAGGCTGGAAATCATCTGGCTGCTCATTAAAAAACTTTTTCTTCAATCTTCCCATTCAACATGCTGATTTCACTTTTGTCAACAGAATTGACAAGTGACTCACATCTGTACCAATTTTTGTCCAACACTGCAATTTTACTGCCAACTCTTACTTTCAACTATGCATGTCGGAAGAAGACATTTTGTCAAACACTTTATGGCCAACCGTAGTGCACCTTACTCGGCCTCAAGCTTCTTATCCTTGGACTGGCATTAAATCAATAGTTAAAACAAAACTGTCTGTGAATTAAATATATTCACCAAGGTGTCATGAAAGATCTGGCAATCTTCACATCAAAGAGTAAAAACAAATACATGCTGCTCAAAACACAAATACACAGCTAGGGCAAGCATTCTTTCATTGAGCAAATCATCTGGACTATTATGATTCGTAATTTTGAATAGTGGTATTAAGAATCATCAACAGTACAACAGTGACATATCTCAAAACTACCAATGGTGACAGCTCTCAAATTAAACACCACACTTCACGGCATTTCCACAAACCACTATATAAACTGAAAAACACACTTTAACAACTATACAACATTAACCCGACTGCTTACCTTTCATCCTCAGATACCTAGACAAATACATAGGAGCATTAAAATAAAACTTTAATATTGCTCCTCCCGAGGATGTGCCACCTGGAGTTGCTTAGAGCAATGGCAGAGTAGCCTCCTTCAGTCCAAGGAGACACAATTTCCTTTCTTCTGTCTTTCTCCAGACTTTCCTGAACTTGGGCTTGGGTTTTTCAACAACATCCCTATTTTGCTCCTGTTCGTGAACTTGAACATTTCTCTTGTGGGGTTGTCTCTTGTGCATTCTTGATGGATGATTATTTTCTTTTCTTTTATGCACATGATATGTTCCTTGTCGGTGTTGTCCTCTTTGTGTCCGATGAAATCTAGGGTTTTGCCTTAGATTAGATATAGAAGTGCTTGGAGAGAACCTTGCTATGTGCCCTTGACCGTTGCATTTAAAACATTGCACATGTTTTATTCCCTGTCCGTATTGCATTCTATGTGTATGATGAAATCTATGGTATTGCCTTAGATTGGATACGAAGTGCTTGAACAAAACCTTGCTATGTGCCCATGGCCATTACATTTAAAACATTGCACAGGGTGTTCACTCAAAAAAATAGAAGTATTTTTATCAGCATAACTCTTTGATCTATTGTTCAATCCACAATAAATTGCCTTGTGACCAAAGTGGTTGCATTTAGAACAATAGCCATAAAAAGCATTATTATTAAAAGAGTGAGAGTGAGAGAACCTCTTTTGTTGTGGTTGCTTTGCTGTAGATCTTCTTTGATATTTTCTTCCTTTTGAGGATTCAGCTTCAGACTTTTCTTGTTTCAATCCTTCAACCGAGGACTTCTTCTTCTCTGCATATTTGGAGGATGAAGGTTGTTCAGCTTCATATCCAAGACCAAACTTAGCTGTGGAGCTTCTTTGTTGATTTATCATTGTATCTAGCAACTCTGTGCTCTTCTCAAATTTAAGATTTATATTGGCCTCTTTTAGTTGTTTCTTCAATGAAACAATCTCTTCTTCTTGTTGGCAGCATACAGTCTCTTTCTCATTGATCTGAGACCTAAGAATATCTTCAATCCTTTTGTTCTGTTCTACTTGCAGCTTTAGATCAACAATAACCTGTTTATATTCCTCTTCACTTGTGCTGTATACATCATTCTTATTATCCAGCTGTGTCTTCAAGGCTTCTTCTGATTTCTTGGCCTTTTGAACTTGTAGGAAGAGATCTTCAATCTCATCCCCATATTCTTCCAATTTCTTGGACAGTCTTTTGTTCTTTTTCTTTTCTATACTCCACTCTTCAAGTGCAGATATCAACTCTCCTTCAAAATCTACTTCAGCCTCAAGATTTTCATCACAGACTTCAGGATTCACTTCTTCTACCTTTTTCGGTTCAAATTTCTCTTCTACAGGAACTGAAACTGACTGGGATGCCTTTTTGGATGAGGATCTATTCTTCTTAGCCATTGTGTACTAATCCAAGATCAACCCTGACTGATTTAGCCAAAATTGGGAACCTGGCTCTGATACCAATTGTTGTAATCACAATGACACTGAGAGGGGGGGTGAATCAGTGTGTTCTTTAAAATTTCTAAAACATATGATTTTAAAACCAGCAGCAGTTTAAAGCAGATAAAAGAGATACTAAATGCATCAAGAAAGCATCACACATAACACAACATTTTAACGAGGTTCACCAATGTGGCTACTCCTCAAAAATACTGCTTGGACTACCATCCAAATCCAGTCAATGCAAAGCTACAACTTTACATAATCCTTTACCAACACCAACCGGAAGGAGCACCAACCCCTTAACTTTATCTCGCTTCAACGAATGGAGCACCAACTCCTATTTTACCAAGCACCTACCTGGAAAGAGGCACCAACCCCTTAATCCAAGCAACAACTTGGAAGACAATAATAAAAATTACAGAATAAAACTTTCACCTCAATTTTCACGGTCTCGCTATTTTTCCGCATTCTCGCTGCTTCTGCGCAAAATGATTCGCACTATTCCACCTCTTCTCTCTTACTTCTTTGCACTCTCTCGCCGCATTCAGATGATCGATCACTTCTGTAAACTGCGCACTGTCACTTCGGACTTAGAACACAACTTCTGCACATCGCGCTCTTATCTTCGCACAAGTCACTCTACTCGCTCTTCGCACATTATCTCATTGCAACGCACACCTTATTGCAACTCCGAAGAACTATCACTTCGCTCTCATTCCGAATCGAAACGACTTGCTCTCCGCTCAACACGAACTTCACTTCCACAAACACTATGCTCACATTTGCACTTTATCTTTACACCCCATTTTTCAAACTCGAAGAAGCCCTTGCTTTTATAGAAGAAATTTTTAGAAACAAACCCTAGAAGAACGTCGATCGAGAAACCCTAGAATTTGTGAAAGAATGTCGGCTGCAAAACCCTAGAAATTGTCAGCTGCCAAACCCTAAAATCCGTCGGCCCAGATTTAACTTTGTCGGCCTCAAAACCTTCTACCACCTTCATCACCTTCCTGTAGCTTATTGCCTCGAAATAGCAACACGTCGGCCCTTTTAATTTAATTTAATATTTTAATTTAAATTTTAAATAAAATAAAATTTAAACTAAATATTTAAAATTAAATATCTTCATCACCGGGGCATCTTTTTCAACGAAACGAAGAGCCAACTTGGGTTTTAAGAAAAACCCATTTCAAATCTGTTATCCATGGTTTTAAATAAAACTTTTTATTTTGACTGCCTTGGTTTTCACAAAGAACCTTTAAAATTTAAACTAAATATTTAAAATTAAATATCTTCATCACCGGGGCATCTTTTTCAATGAAACGAAGAGCCAACTTGGGTTTTAAGAAAAACCCATTTCAAATATGTTATCCATGATTTTAAATAAAACTTTTTATTTTGACTGCCTTGGTTTTCACAAAAAAACCTTTTCGCTTCTTGACATCTCAGGTTCTGAAGACTTCTTCTCATTCTGAATTATGTTTTCTGTTTCTGTGCATCTATCATTTAAGGACTCATGATCTGACTAACTTTTGAACTTTATCCTCTGCATCTGAGTGACTTCTGAACTGCCTATCCATTGCATCATTAGATCTAACTGACTGTATTGACAACAATGACAATCCTCCTGCAACACCTTGCTCAACACCGAACTCCTATCCATTGTACTTTGGCTGCACCTTGCTGTTCAATAAACTCTTGTCCATTGCATCAATAAATCTGTCTGACTGTGTTGACAACAATGACAATACTGTTTGCTGCACTTTGCTCAACAATTTTTCCCCAACGGTTGATTGGGGTTGGTGAAATGTGAATGATGATTGCGTCTATTTTTGCCCTAATAGATGAAGGGATTTTGCCAAGTGTGGATGCCATAATCATGTAAGATGTATCCCTTTGAGGGAAAGTCAAAACCAAATGTGGTTACCCCAATTTTGGGGTGATTCGATGCTATTGAAGAATGTGCTTTTTGGGCATCATTGATATGCAAGAATGAAGATGCAAAAATAAAAAGAGTCAACTTTGGAGGGCCTGCTAGTGACTGTTTGAATAATTCCCACAATTGGAACCAATCACCCTAGCTAGTGCCTATCTCTGTGATGACTATCAAGGAGATGATGAAATGTGATTTTTGTCCATGTTTTAAGCCCCACGAACAAGGCCATCAATGACAGCTTTTGAGCAAATTGGTCTTGGCATAGTTTCACTCTAAAAATGAGGTACCAAAAAATAATTTTGTTTTTGAACAATGAGATATTGGATGATGAAGATGGCCAAATGTCTTTCTGGTAGTTTATTCATCTTATCGAATTGCATGGATATAGATTGCCGCAATCGCCAAGTATATAAAATAAGCTACTAGATACGAGGTTCACTTGAAATTGTAGGTGAACTTGGAAACTGTGCAAATGTAATGATTAATGGCTGGAAATGATGTTGACATGAATATGTGATGATGAAAAATATATTGATAAATGCAATATGGAGTGATTTTGTGGAGGTAAGCTATTTTTGGATTTATGTGGATGCAAGTGACTGAATCTGTTTTTGTCCCAATAGATGAAAGGGGTTTTTGACATGGGAAATTACAATGCGATGATTGTGTCTATTCTTTGCCCCAACAGATGAAGGGTTTTTTGAAAAAAATGTAATGATTGCATCTGTTCTTTGCCCTAACAGATGAAGGGGTTTTTGATGATGAAAGTGTCCTTATGGTGATTTATCCATCCTACCGGATTGCATGGATAACTAGTCGCTGCAACCGCCAGGTTAAATAGGATAAACCACTAAATACGAGGTTTACTTTGTATTTATGTCTAGGAATTTGAATATGTTGAATGTAATGGTTGTGTCTGTTCTTTGCCCCAACATATGAAGGGTTATTTTAAATGGGAAAATGTGATGAATGTGTATGTTCTTTTCCCTAACAGATGAAGGGGTTTTTGAAATGGAAAAATGTGATGAATGTGTCTATTCTTTGCCTTAACAAATGAAGGATTTTATGAAATGGGAAAAATACGATGAATGTGTTTGTTCTTTACCCCAACATATGAAGGGGTTTTTTTATGATGTAGAAAAATATGATGAATGTGTCTGTTCTTTGCCCTAATAGATGAAGGGTTTTATGAAATGGGAAAAATGAAAAATTTTGTGTTTTTAGCCGATGGGTAAGGCTAGGAAACTCCGTGTTTTTAGCCGATGGGTAAGGCTAGGAAACTCTAAGTTTTTGGTAGATAGGTAAGGCTAGGAAACTCTGTGTTTTTAGCCGACGAGGAAGGCTAGGAAACTCTGTGTTTTTAGCCGACGGGTAAGGCTAAGAAACTTCATATTTTTGGCCAATGGGTAAGGCTAGGAAACTCCGTGTTTTTAGTCACGGGTAAGGCTAGGAAACTCCGTGTTTTTAGCCGACGGGTAAGGCTATGAAACTCTGTATTTTTGGTCGACGGGTAAGGCTAGGAAACTCCATGTTTTTAGTCGACAGGTAAGGCTATGAAATTGAGTGAATGTGGAGATATAATTGATGCATTCTATTTTTGCCCTAATAAAAAAAAAAGGATTTTGATAAGCTGTGATTCAATGAAATGGTTCTGTATTTACCCTAATAGAAAATGAATTTTTGTAAATATGGATGGTGTGAATGCAAGGCAAAGGGCGCAACATTTGACAAAATAACGTAATCTTTTGAACCTAGAAATTGATGTGAATGATGTGAATGCAAGGCAAACGGCACCACCTTTGACAAAAGGACGCAACCTTTTGAACCTAGAAATTGACGTGTTGAATATGTGGTGTGATTGAGTGATTGAATTGTTTGTTGAATTGGTGGAGAAGGTGTGATACCTTTAACACCTCCAAGATATGTGCTTGTTTGTTTGATTAGGGGGACGGTGTGATACCTTGAACACCCCCAAGTTGTGATGTTGTTTGCTCTTTCTAGCGATCTTTGCATATGCAAGTTATATATATATATATATATACATGGCTTTTACTTTTATGCTTTTGTGGAAATGCTTTTGTGTGAATGCATGTGTATATGGATGATTAATGCAATGATAATGTGTATGGATGCAAAATGAACTAATGCTCTAATGATCATTCATAGTTTAGAATTTGCTTGACCATGTTTAGCATTGTTGTTTAATCAGGGGCACGAGACTTGGTAGTATATGGGATGAATGGCTTTTTACGTGACATGGAAGAAGATATGGATGTTGATATGGAAGAACACATGGATGTTGATATGGAATAAGACATGGATATTGATATGGAAGAAGATATGGATGTCGATATGGAAGAAGATATATATGTTGATATGGAAGAAGATATGGATGTAGATATTGAAGAATACATGGATGTAGATATGGAAGATATGGATGTTGGTATGGAAGACTGTCTGTTTAGTAGAGACTCAAACATCCTAGTGGCATAAAACAAACTCACTAAAACTGCCTAATTCCTCTAAGACCAAATGTGTGTGCAGTGAATTTATTTACCGAATCAAGAGTATGGTAATGACCCTTAACAATCAAGACCAGTGTGTGTGCAAGTGAGTTCATTAACTCATCTTGAGTAAATTGGGTAAACCTGTTATGGTTGAAGAGACTAACTTTTCCTTATGAGCGGTCAGAGGTCTATTTTAAAAGAGACATGTCACCATGCATGAGCATACTCCACATCCAATCAAGCATCTATAACTTCGATGGAGGCTAACTCCATAGTCAATGACTTTTGTTGTTGATTTCTTAAGTTTTGGGGATGACTACCTAACCGTCTGACTGGAATTGTAATACGATCCTTACAACCTAATTGATCAGTGGTGTGTGATGTAAAAAAATTAGAGTTTTTGTTAGGGATTTTTCCCTACTCTTTCTTTTATTTTTGGAATTGTGATAATGGTAAGAACCGCTATTTTTATGGACTATGTTGCACGATGGGACTAGCAAGGATGACCCTTTTCACTTCAAGGTTCATACCAAGTATGAGCCAAATCGGGCTATAATATAAAATATATTATTAAAATAAACTCAAAAATTACATTACAACTTTTAGTAGCTCATGGTATTTATAGGGAATAAAGGATTAGGGAGGAGAAAGGATGACAAGGAGGGATAAGGGAGGATAAAGGAGATAAGGGAGGAGGTGGAGGTGAGAGGTGTCAAGGAGGTATAAGGGTATTTAGGAAGGTAGGTGAGGGTATATAGGGGTTAGGCGAGGGAGAATAGGGAATCGAGGGGAAAGATATTTAAAGGGGCTAGGGAAGAATAGAAAAAAATATAAACCAAAAAATTTGCCGATCATTTGAGTGGGTGTTCACACTTAGGCTAGAATAGCTAGTTTTTTCTAGGCCTTTTGATAGAAACCCCATTCACACTTGCAACATTATCCCCCTTAAAGTTGAGAGGACTGACTAAACAGTCTCTCAGCTTTATAAATTGAGTTTTAGCCATCTCTTTGGTGAAGATGTCTATGACGTTTTCCAAAGTGCAGCAAAATTGAAGCTCAATAATTTCATTTTCCACCATATCTCAGATGAAGTGTGATGGGCTGTCGTTAAGCACATCATTAATTCTCAATGAATTTGTCAATCCAGGGTGGTGTCCAAGGCTATTTACGAGAGAAAGTTCAAGCAGGGTTGTAGTTCAGTTCATTTGGAAGCAACAGGTCTTATTGGTGGAATTGATTGTGTGGGGGTTTTGTGTCACTTCTACCCCTAAATTGCATAAATTGAACTTTAATCTATTTGCAAGAATGAAAACTAATTGCTAATTGCATAAATGAAACCCTAGTTACAGTTGCAAGAATGAAATCTAATTAAATTGCAGAATTGAAACTCTAGTTATAGTTGCAGAATTGAAAGTCTATTTAATCTTGCAATAATTGAAATGAAGCATAAAAACTAGATCCTATCAATGCTCTGTAACAGAAGGTCGTCAATCTTCTGTGTAGGGTTTTGACAACAAAAACAAGAATGCAGGGAAATTATAGAAAACTTGTAAATTGCTGGAAATGGAAATTTGCAGTGAATTGGAAAGTTGTTGGGAATGAAAAGAATAACCAGATCTACCACTAATCATATCACAAAAACATTATGAACAAGAATTAAACAACTAGGAATGTTAGTTGTGCAAAAGAATGAAAATGACAAGTTCACAACTTATTCTGCTGTAACAAAATCAGAATAAAACCTGTCTATCAGTCCTCCTCCTAGGTCTGGAAGTGGCCAGCCTCATTTCTCGAAGAAGGTTTGAATTCTTCTTTAAGTCTTACTCACACTCAGACATAACAAAATAAATGGAATGAAACTGCACTTTTATTGCTTCAAAAACATAATTACAATTCTGCTAAAATCTGTTACAGGTCTGAAATCACTATTCTATTATCTCCCTATTTATTTTCTATCTCCTCTATCTAATAGCTCAACTTGGATGGGAGCTATCTTTTATAGATGCCTAAAATCTAATTACAAACATAAAATATGTTGTTCCTGATATCCTGCAGAATTTCCTGGGTTTATCCTAGAAGAGGATCAATTTGATCTTTTCCATAAATGGTGGCTTTGGATGGCAAGGACGACAAAGTTAGATGGGAGATATTTTCCCTTAACTTTCTCAACCTTCTTATCCCATTTTCCATCACCAAAATTCATTCAACAAGTCAAAAAGTGCTTTCTATTCTCATTTCAAAGAAACTGTGTTCATTTCGAAGACATTGTGTTCATTTGAGACACTGTGTTCATTCCGAAGACACTGTGTTCATTTCGAAGATCTTTAGAATGACCAACTGTGTTGACTCCAAATGGTTTTGGCTGCATTTCTCAGGTGGATTAGCCCTCAGGATCAGATTGCAATAGTCTTCATTCTTCCTTGGATGTGAATTTCATGCCTTGCCATTCATTGGCAGCTGGCTGGAATTTATATGGAAAAACCAGTTTTTTGTTGCACAGTAATAAGTCTTTGTACTATTTGCTGAATTTAGAGAAACTAATGCTTAATGATCATCAAAATAAGACTAGTGAAGTGTTGTTGTCAACCTAAGCATGACAAGATAACATAAAACTATACAAGAACTATTAAAAATCAGAATATAATGTCCTTAACACTTCAATCATGCAAACAATTAATACACAACATATTAAATCAACTTAACTAGCATATAAGATAATTCACAAGAGTTTTAGGCAGTTTTAACTATTTAAAACATGCTATAAATGAGGCTTATCCAGGCCTCATCATTCCCCCCAACTTATATTAATGCATGCCCTCATGCATTGCAGTGGGCTATGGAGTCACAAATGTCCATACTCATATTCCATGTTTCATAGAACAATTTAGTGCCTGTGTAATTTCTCATGAAGGTTTCTGAGTCATTCTTCAAACTGATCATCTGGTTGGGAATCCTCTTCAAAATAGGAGGGAACCAGAGTAATGATGGTTGGAGGCCTGAATCTGAGACCTACCCAATGATGTTGCATAAAGGTATTTCTCTGGATTGAGAAGGCAATGCCTCATAATGGAAGGGCACTACTTCAAAGTGGAGGGGCACTACTTCAGAATGAGCACCTGTGTCTTCATCTTCCCTAGATAATCCAAGCAGTAACTGAACCAAATCCTCCTCTTTATCTGATGTAGTTGATTGTTCTTCAACTTGTGACAACCTACTTTTTAGTTTCTCCACTTTCTGCTATAATTCTCTAATTTTCTTTTCATGTTTTTCAATAACATCTTTTCTTTCCTCAATCCATCTCATTTGTATTTTTATAACACTCTTGGCTGCTCTCAGTTGTTTTGTGATGTCCACCTCCTCTTCTTCGTTCGACTCAGAACCTAATACTGATAAATCAACTGTAGTTTGTTGCTCAACAATGATCTCATCCTCTGCTTTAGACCCCTACTCCTGTATAGGAGGTTCCATGAAATTATCTATGATTACATCCAAATTCTCAGTGGCTTGTTGCACTTCTATGACATCAGGGCTATCCTGTCTGGTCTTCTCTTCAATCATTTGTTCTTTTATCTCTTTTTGTTGGAGTCTTGTAGACCTCCTAGTCCTTAATGTATATTTTCTCTTCTTGCCCTATTTTCTTGTGGTAATAGGGGTTGTAGGGATAGCTTCAGGCTCTTCACTGGGAACTTCACTCTCCTATTCTGATATATAAATAACATCTTTAGAAAAATGAACCCTCTTCTATTTTATTTTTTTTGTCATTTAGCCCTTCTCTTCTTAGTCTGTGAGGTTGATGGTTCTAGAGAAAAATGCTTTGTTGCTTTTGCTTGGTGTGTTTCCTTCTCTACAATAGCATTTTTTTTAGCCTTTTCTTCTTCCTCAATAGCATATTTTTTTATAGCAACATCTGTATCCTCTTCTCCTTCATCTTCTTCTTCAAAAACTACATTAGTCGGTAGAATAAAACCTATTAAAGCTTCTAGGGTTTCCCCTAAAATGATGTTGGCACACCAGTTTAATAAGACCATGATGATGAGGGCTCCTTTTTTCCTCTTGATAATGTTTTGCCATGCTCTGTAGTTCTCGATGTAGGTATGCTGGAAAATTCACTCTAAATTTAGGTTGTTGCCTACCATGCCTGAGGTGGTTTAAAATTTTGAAATGATGCCCTGACAAAATTACATACTACCCTTCACAGGTTGAAAAATCTGGTAACCCATGTGGTTACGTTATTCCATGGTTCTTGTAGGCTGGCCCTTTTTCATTTTTCACTTCATTTCTCTTTTCTGATGCTGAGAAGACTACTCTCTTCTGCTACTACAGTCATCCGCTAGGTCACTGATTTCTGGTTTCTACAGAATTACAGGGTTTGCTCTTGTTCTTCTTCAAAAAGAACTTTTAATTTTTTTTTACTTTTCCTTGTAATCATTAGCAAATATGTCTTCGAAAAGAAAATATGGCACACTTCCTTATTCTGTGCTCTGAACACCTGGCCATCAATCATTGGACATCCTTGCCATCAAATTTTCTTTACTATTTTTAGCTCGTCCATTCTGCATGCAAATTTTCCCACATGAGTGGTTATTAGCAATGAATGGTGGTGGCATGTTTGTTGGTTATTTTCCTTGTGATTCTCGTACTTCCTCGATGGGTGCAAAATATGAGATGAATCTAACCGCAAGCTAGCTCGACATGTGTCAATGATCACATGGAGTAAAAAATTCTGACTATGTCTTTTTCTCCCTCCTTGGATGCCACGTGGAAACAGACTCAAATCTTCATTCCGAAGATTATGTTTCATTTCGAAGACTAAGTTGGGCATTTAATCCGAAGATAACCTCATTTCGAAGATAAACCTTCATTTCAAGATACACCTTCATTTCGAAGACAAACCTTCATTTCGAAGACAAACCTTCATTTCGAAGACAAACCTTCATTCCAAAGACAAACCTTCATTCCGAAGACAAAGGCTTCATTCCGAAGATACCACGGTTATTGAAGATACAACAGTCATTCTGAAGACATAGCAGAAACCAACATTTTTCTCTTTCTCCAAGCATGTTTTGTTTATGCCAACTCTTATGAACACTTTTATACTAATGGTTAATTGTCATATACTATATATCAAATATTTACAATGAGAAAAGTGCAAGAAACATATATACCTGGTTAAAACAAGTTAATGCAAGTTTTGAAAGATGACTCGCTTCATTGATATTCTATTGAGGCTTCCTGCAACACTTCAAAAACAAGTGCAGTTGGTGAATTTGTACAATGGTGACTCAGAACTTTCAAGGTTATGCATGCCATAAAACTGGTTTTCATGCATACCAACTCAATAGCGCCTTAGAAAAAGGTTTTCACTACTGAGCTATTCATTTTTCTCTTTTTTTTTCTTTTTTTTTCTTTTTGTCTTTTTGATTCTGATTGTGCCCATGAAGGAATTCATGACTTCCCTGAAATCATGCCCATGAAGAAATTCACAACCATAATTTATTCATCTTTTTGTTTTCTATTTTTTTCTAATTTTTTTTTTCTTTTAAGATTCAAAGATATGATCATTTGGAATCTTCATCAGAAGAAGAAGCCTCTTCTGTCAAATGTAACCGTGTGAAATACCGAGCAAATTCCACCTTTGTTAGTGGTTTATGGTACAACTGTAAAAGATGTCCATTCACCACTAATATCCTCCTTAAATCATCAACTAAAGAAAGTTGAACAACTTCATTCTCAAACTCCCCTGGTTCATCCTTGCTGCTCTTAATGTGATCATCATGCCACATTTTCCATTTTTGTTGAGTGAACTCTATTTGGTGAAGTGCTTCCAACCAAAGTTCATCAAATGCATTCAACTACAAAATTTGTTTTTTTTGTACCTGCAACAACTCAATGCCAACTGCTAAAGATGCATAAAATGTTAGTAAAGCATTAGGATGTTGCACCAATATATCAAACAAATTTGCTCCCTGGTTTTTAGTCAACCAACTATTGTTGTTCAAAGGTTGTTTTGGCTGTATTTCAGTTTGTTTTGTACCAGGCTGATTTGAATTGGTTCTTGGAGAATGATGCATTAATAAATTAAGAGAGTAATGATATGGTGGAAAAGAATGAAAAATCTGTATATGTTTACCAAAAACAATTCTTGAAAGAATTAACTTTGATAAATGATAATGAAAAGATGAGAAACAATAATGACATCCATGTGGTAAATAAAGAAAATGGTTTTGTACTGGAATGGGTGATAAATTTTCAGAATTATGTTTTTCATCAGTCTGTAGTAATTGCTGAACAATAATTAGTTCATCTTTAAAATATGAGTTTTGAACATTTTCAGCAAAAACAAACTTTTTGGAGGAATCCAACTCTTCTACATTTTTATTTACAACAATGGAGGCCAAAACTAAAGTATTCTTTTCATTTTCCTTATGTGTTCTAAGAAACTGTGGGCTTTCTGTACAATCATACTTAGGTGTAATAAGTTTACCTGAAAGCAAGTTAACTAATTTTCCACCTTTTTGTATGGTTTTAGGATATACTTTCTTTTTTTTCTTGGTTTGCTAAAACACATTTCTTGAACAATCCTATTAATGATTGGTACAACTTGAGGTAAAGGGATTGTAACAGTTAAATGTTCTAATTCCTTTATCAAATCTGATTGTGAAGATGTTATTTTTGATATCTCAGACTGTTCAAAATATGATACTTTATTTGATGAGGTATCTTGTTCTTCTTGATGTTGTTTTAGTGTGGATTTGTTTTCATGTTCATTCTTTTAACTTCACTTTCTACACTGATAAGTGGAATAGGTTCAAGCAATGGTTCACCTGAACACAACTGAGTTTTAACACAGTCACTAACATTTATTAGGGTTGTATTTTTTGATTCAACCATAGAGACAGGGGTTACCTGTTTAACATGATTTGGACTGACCATAGGTTGAGTTGAAAATAGAGGTTGTTTTAATTTTTGTTGTTGTTGTCCATGATAGAAATTATGGATATAATTAGGCAACAAATTTGATTTTTGTTTTTGACAATGTTGCTGCCCTTTGTACAGATTTTGATGTTGTACCCATTGATATCCCTGTAATTTTGGCTGCAACCATGGTGGATGTTGTTGATTCCATTGTTGTTGCATCCATCCATGTTGAGACCATGCTTGGGAGTATGCCCATGGTGGTTGACTCCAACATTGTTGAAGTGGACCTGAAGTAGACCATGGCATATACCAAGGATTATTTCCCCAATGTGCAAGAAATTGAGAAGCATTCTGATATGGAAATTTATGAAAATTATTCCCTTGTCCTTGTCCTACAAAATTGATTTTTTTCATAGGTTGAGACTATTTTTCAAAGACACTTGTAAGTTCCGAAAATAAACTACACTGATCCGTGGGGTGTCCTAATTGACAAATGCTACATGTAGCAGGTATAAATATTTTGTTCAAAGGACAATCATGAAGAGAGTGTTGCTTTTTACATTCTGAACAATAGATGGCTGAAGATTCAGTAGATTCATTTTTTTCATCTAATGTTCTATCATGTACTAAAATATCAGCCTCTTTCATGCATTCTTTCAAATCATGTTTTTCATTACCAATTCTGTGTTTTCTATGCCTTGAATGAGAGTAATTTTTACAGAGTTTAATAATTTCCTGAAATTTAAGTGCATTTGTATCTCCTCTTCCCAAGATATCCAATGCATCCCTAGATTCATCTTGTAGTCCCCTTAAGAATATGACTTTGCAAATTTCAGGTTCAACACTTCCACATCTCTTATGAACAAAAGAAAATCTGTCTAGATAATCTTCTAAGATTTCATTTTCCTCTTGTTTCATTGTAAGAATTTCATCATTTTGATTCTTGACTTGACAATATTCTTGGTATCTCTCCAAGAATATGTTTTCCATCTCATCCCAAGTTCTAATTGAGTCAGGTGCTAAGGTGATAAACCATCGTAGAGCTAACTCTTTAAGAGTGGAAGGAAATAGTTTGAGCTTTTGATTGTCATTAGTGTAATCATGAGCTTGACATACAATTTTAAACTCAAACAAAAACATATCAGGATCTTCGGATGTAATTCCCTTGAAATTTGGTAATACTACAGGTGAAATGACCTTCATGGGAGCATTTTGATTAAGATCTAGTTGGATGGGATTTTGAAAAGTTCTGGCAGGTGCACTAGTTGCACTAGGGTGGAGCACATTGTTGGCTCTACCTTGATTCTCTTGTGAGCCTTCCATTGTAGGTTCCCAAAAACAATTATAAATCTTGTCAAATTTTCCCGATTGTATGGATTTGTCAAGAGAAAATGGTGTTGAACTACTTAATTTTCCTCCTTGTAATGATTTCTCAAAGGATCTTGCAGTTCTGGAAGTGGATGATTGGGATTCTTTGAAAATTCCAACATTTTTGGAAATAAAAAATTTAGACATTTTTGACATAATTTCAACCTCTTGTGAAATTTTTCTTCTTGTGGTTTCTTGCTTATTTCCTAAATGGACTGAAATACAATTTACCAATAACAATTACTTATACCAGTCATTACATTCATATTTTACTCTAAAATTCACAACTTAGCATATTTAATAATTATTGGACTGCTTTTCACCTTCTAACAACACCGTGTTCCCTGACAATGGTGCCAAAATGATGGGCTATCATTAAGCACATCATTAATTCTCAATGAATTTGTCAATCCAGGGTGGTGTCCAAGGCTATTTATGAGAGAAAGTTCAAGCAGGGTTGTAGTTCAGTTCATTTGGAAGCAGCAGGTCTTATTGGTGGAATTGATTGTGTGGGGGTTTTGTGTCACTTCTACCCCTAAATTGCATAAATTGAACTTTAATCTATTTGCAAGAATGAAAACTAATTGCTAATTGCATAAATGAAACCCTAGTTACAGTTGCAAGAATGAAATCTAATTAAATTGCAGAATTGAAACTCTAGTTATAGTTGCAGAATTGAAAGTCTATTTAATCTTGCAATAATTGAAATGAAGCATAAAAACTAGATCCTATCAATGCTCTGTAATAGAAGGTCGTCAATCTTCTGTGCAGGGTTTTGATAGCAAAAACAAGAATGTAGGGAAATTATAAAAAACTTGTAAATTGTTGGAAATGGAAATTTGTAGTGAATTGGAAAGTTGTTGGGAATGAAAAGAATAACCAGATCTACCACTAATCATATCACAAAAACATTATGAACAAGAATTAAACAACTAGGAATGTTAGTTGTGCAAAAGAATGAAAATGACAAGTTCACAACTTATTCTGCTGTAGCAAAATCAGAATAAAACCTGTCTGTCAGTCCTCCTCCTAGGTCTGGAAGTGGCCACCTCCTTTCTCGAAGAAGGTTTGAATTCTTCTTTAAGTCTTACTCACACTCAGACATAACAAAATAAATGAAATGAAACTGCACTTTTATTGCTTCGAAACATAATTACAATTCTACTGAAATCTGTTATAGGTCTGAAATCACTATTCTATTATCTCCCTATTTATTTTCTATCTCCTCTATCTAATAGCTCAACCTGGATGGGAGCTATCTTTTATAGATGCCTAAAATCTAATTACAAACAGAAAATATGTTGTTCCTGATATCCTGCAGAATTTCCTGGGTTTATCCTAGAAGAGGATCAATTTGATCTTTTCCATAAATGGTGGCTTTGGACGGCAAGGACGACAAAGTTAGATGGGAGATATTTTCCCTTAACTTTCTCAACCTTCTTATCCCCTTTTCCACCACCAAAATTCATTCAACAAGTCAAAAAGTGCTTTCTTTTCTCATTTCGAAGAAACTGTGTTCATTTCGAAGACATTGTGTTCATTTCGAAGACACTGTGTTCATTCCGAAGACACTGTGTTCATTCTGAAGATCTTTAGAATGACCAACTGTGTTGACTCCAAATGGTTTTGGCTGCATTTCTCAGGTGGATTAGCCCTCAGGATCAGATTGCAATAGTCTTCATTCTTCCTTGGATGTGAATTCCATGCCTTGCCATTCATTGGCAACTGGCTGGAATTTATATGGAAAAACCAGTTTTTTGTTGCACAGTAATAAGTCTTTGTACTATTTTCTGAATTTAGAGAAACTAATGCTTAATGATCATCAAAATAAGACTAGTGAAGTGTTGCTGTCAACCTAAGCATGACAAGATAACATAAAACTATACAAGAACTGTTAAAAATCAGAATATAATGTCCTTAACACTTCAATCATGCAAACAATTAATACACAACATATTAAATCAACTTAACTAGCATATAAGATAATTCACAAGAGTTTTAGGCAGTTTTAACTATTTAAAACATGATATAAATGAGGCTTATCCAGGCCTCATCAAAGTGATACTTCATATCAAAATGTTTCATTCTACTATGATGGATCGGATTGTATGCCAACTGAATGACACTGATGTTGTTGCAGTAAACTCTGGTCGGACCACTTTACTGCTCTCCAATATCTTCTAACACTTTTCTTAACCATAGGTCTTGAGTACTAGCATAGGTGACTGCTATATACTCAGCTTCTGTAGAAGACAAGGCTACCACTGTTTGCTTTTTGAAGCTCCATGTTATTAGTCCTGATCTTAGACTAAAACAGTTCCCTAAAGTTGATTTCCTGTCATCAATATTACTGCCCCAATCACTATCATTGAAGCCTACAAGCTTAACAGTGTTACATTTATGGTACTGGATTCCAAAATCCAATGTACCCTTCACATATATGAGAATTCTCTTAGCTGCTTGCAAATGCAGCTCAGATGGGATAGCCATAAATCGAGATACAAGAGAAACAACATACTGAATATCAGGTCTAGTGTTGGCGTGAAACATCAAACTCCCAACTATGCTTTTGAAAGTGGTCACGTCAACTTTTGATGCTGCATCATCTTTGCTCAATGGGATCCCATGTCCAACTGGAGTTGCAACTGGTTTGCAATGCTCCGTAACAAACTTTGTGATCATGTCCCGAGCATACTTATGTTGACAGATGAAGATCCTTGTATCTGTCTGATGAAATTCCAGTCCAAGGAAGTAGTGCATTAAGCCAAGATCCTTCATCTCAAACTGCTTCATCATGGAGCGTTTGAACTCCATATTCACTTTTCTATTACTACCCATGAATATGAGATCATCCACATACAAGCAAACTATGAGGATGTTGTTACCTTTCTTTAGGTAGTAAAGAGTGGGTTCATTTATGCTTATGGTGAACCCAAAATCTTTGAAGTACCCATCAATGCATGAGTACCAAGCTCGTGGTGCCTGCTTGAGGCCATAGAGTGCCTTTTTTAGTCTATAAACAAGGTGTTCCTTACCTTGTTCTTGAAATACTTGAGGTTGATCCATATACTTCTTCTGTCAAGTACCCATTGATAAAGGCACTTTTCACATCCATGTGTTGGACTTTCCATCCCTTGTGTGCAGCTAAAGCAAGAACTGTTCTGATTGTCTCCTATCGATCTACAAGAGAAAATGTCTTTTCATAATCAATACCATACTTTTGTGTAAATTCTTTTGCAACCAATCTTGCTTTGTGCCTTTCAATGCTTCCATCAGCATTGAATGTGGTCTTGAAGACCCATTTACATCCAACGCACTTTTTTCCTTTAGGAAGCTCTACCAACTCCCAAATATCATTGTTTTTTATAGAGGTTATCTCCTCTTTCATGGCATCTTGCCATATCTTTTGAGTACAAGCCTTCTCATAACTAGAAGGTTCAAGCTGTGCACTAGTTAACAAGGCATAGTTAACTACATCTCCCCGAGGTTCTTGGGAGTCATCATCTCCATACAAATGCATATTTTCAAGTATTTGCAAAACTGAACCCATTTCACTTGCTTGAATTCTAGTATATCATCTTTGAAAATTTGTATCCAACATCTGATAAGATGGATGATGCTAGATAGTTCTCTTACATCTAGATGGAGAATCAACATCCATTGGTGAGGAACTAATAGACCTTTGTGGAGGACTTGGTGATGATGATGATGAACTTGAAGTTGAATGTCGGCTTGGGCTTGGAGGAGACTTCTTGCTTTTCTATGATTCCTATTGAATTTGTGAAGGACCTGCATCATGAGATTCAATATCACTATAAATTTAGGGATTTCCCCATTCTCCCCCTTCATCAAAAATCACATCCCTGTAAAGTATTATTTTTTGATTCCTAATATTGTAGTCTGTAAGCTTTTGTGTTCTCACAGTACCCTACAAGCATGCTTGACTCTTAGGATCGAGCTTCTTCCTCTGTTCATTAGGAATGTGTGAGTAAGCTAGTGAACCAAACACTATGAAATGCTTGGCATTCGGTTTCTTACCATACCATGCTTGATAAGGATTTTTCCCTTTCAAACTTGAAGTAGGACTCCTATTCAAAATATACACACTGGTCTTGGCTGCATCTGCCCAATACATATTGCTCAAATTTTTTTTCTGAAGCATAGATATTGCCATCTCTACAATGGTGCAGTTATTTCTTCTCACCCACACCATTCTCTTGTGGAGTATAGGCGTGAGTGAACCGCCTCTTTATTCCATGTTTTTTACAAAAAATCAAAACTTCATTAGAGGAGTATTCTCCTCCTTTATCTGAACCAAGAAACTTAACAAAATATCCACTCTCATTTTCAACTCTTGCCTTAAAATCTATGAAGCAATCAAATGCCTCATCTTTATGCTTCAAAAAATATATCCAACACATTCTTGAAAAATCATCAATGAAAAGAAGAAAGTAAGAGTTATTACCAATGCTCTTGGTCTGCATCGGACCATAGATGTCTAAATGCACTAGCTGGAGTGGATAACTGGCCCGCCATGCTTATCCATGAGGAAATTTGGTTCTAGCGTGCTAGCCCAAGGCATAGCCTTCACAAACTTCCTTATTTTCCTAAACTTTAGGAAGTCTGGTCACCATCGATTGAGAAGTTAACAACTTCAAACTGGCTGAATTTAAATAACCGTATCTCAAGTGCCACAACACACTTGGGTTTGCAATAGCAACATTTACTAACTGATCTCCTCCTGGTTGGCCAAACTTTAGAGTAAATAACTTGTTTCTTGTCATTGGCACTTGAGTAATAACTCTATCACTATTACTCTTATAAAAAATGGTACATTTACCCTCATCAAATAGCAACTTATAGTTATTTTCTAACATTTGACCAACACTTAAAAGATTGTGTTGGAGATGAGGTGTGTAATAGATATCACTTACTTGTTTCATGTCTTCTTTTGTTGGAACCTCCATGGATCCAATGCCTTCAACCGCCAATGAATTGTCATCTCCTAATTTGATGCTAGATTTGTAAGAAGAATCCAGAGTAGCAAAGAGTTCTTCTTTGCCACTCATATGATTTGAACACCCAGTGTCCAAGATCCAGGTGTCATTCAAGTTATGATCTTACTTGCCATATGAGAGAAAGAGATTTGAGGTCCCTTCCTCTTCTCCATAATTGCCATACTAACTGCTCTGGCTGCTGCTCCCTTGTGAAGATTTTGACCAGTAGTCACGAGTGAAATGGCCAAGTTTGCCACAATTGTAGCAAGCTTGTTTTGACTTGTCACTCCCTTTTCCTCATCCTGGATTCTTCCTATGCTTTGTTGTCCACCTCTATTATGACCTCCACCTCTATTTGAAGATCCTCCTCTGTTAGGATTTCCACCTCGTGGACTATTCTTATCTCTACCTCTGTGCTGACCTCTGCCACGACCTCTGCCTTATCCTTTTCCTTCTTGTGAAGCGAAGGCTTTGTCATCGCCTCCATGGCTAGTGGAAGGAGATTCCTACAATATCTCTTCATGTGAAATAAGAGAACCAATTAGTGCATCAAAGGAAAGTGTAGTCAAATATTTTGACTCTTCATAATGATTACTACTTGATTCCACTTAGGAAGAAGTGTTCACAATACTTTCTTCACCACAACCTCTGGTTTAACTTCTTCACCTAGAGTGACCATTTTATCTACTACGGATTTGACTCGCACGCAGTAGTCTCCAAATTTCTCATTCTCTTACATTCTGAGATTTTCAAAATCTCTTTTCAGAGTTTGAAGCCTGACTTGCTTCACTTGATCACTTGTTGAGCAAGGTGCAGCGATATTATTGTCATTGTTGTCAACACAGTCAGATAGATCGGTTGATGCAAAGGGACAAGAGTTCAGAGGTTATTCAGAGTATGTACAATGATGTTAAATGCTTATGAGGATGTTTTTTATGTTTGGATGAAGTTGTTACAGGTTGTTTGTTGAAATTTGCAAAAGTTGAAAAAATCGTTAGAAAGTTGTCAAAGCAGCAAAATAGTCAAAAAGTTACAAAAGTCACTACGGGCATATTTGGACAGGAAGGATCAGTTTGGAACATGCCAGCTTGTCGTAAAATAGTCTATAACAACATTAGAGATGTCAGCACAGTGTTTGGAGTGATCGGTGGTGTTTCCGGTATCTTGGCGGATGATTTGGCAAGTGGTTGTACAGGCTAAAAAAGTGTAGGTTTTGTCAGAAGCACTGCGAAAAACCGTAAGGAGTTATGTAGCAAAATTTGAACTGGAGGTGATCATTATCCTCAAGAACATTCTTTCCAAATTTTAATGAAAACAGAGAAACGAGGCAAATTTTACAAGCGTTGCAAGACTGTCACAAAAATGCTCTTTTTTGAAAAAGTGTGTCAGTAGCAGTTTTTATGGAAGTGGTACAGGCGAACCGTAAGGAGTTAGATAGTGAGTTTTGGTTTGGACATAGTCAGTGTTTTAAAGATTCTACATTTCAAATTTAAGAGAAAATCGAGTTACGAGGTGAGAGTTATGATTTTTGCAAAAATGTTGCAGGTCTCTTTTATGTCAATTTGTGCCACTTGGGCAAAATCCTTTAGTTGGTCGTTTCGACCTTGAAGAATCGCCATAGTTTTAGTTTTAGTGTTGTTACACCTTTGAGGCATCAAATAGATCATATTTTTTTTTTGGTTTGAGTTGTCACGTGGCTCCGAAGTATGAGAACGAGTAAGGTGTCAATTCTTTGCATCTGACGTGTTTGATGAAATGCCTTCTCAATATAAAAAAAGGGAGTTATATTATTTTAAGCAGTTTCATTAAATAAAGATCTTTGGAGAAAGTGAAAAGTGAAAAGTGAAAAGGAATATAAGTGTGTGCATTTAAGTCAGAAGTTTTTTTATTGAAGAGTGTGATTTTATTTTGTGCGGAGAGAAGAGTGTGTGGAGAAAAATAAAGAGTGAAAATCCGTGTTTTTGGAAAAAAGGTGAAAAACATCACTTTAGTATTTTGGGCATAACTTTCTCATACGATATCATTTTTGGCTGAAATTTTGAGAGGAGGTCATAGAAAGAGTTTCTCACAATACCTAGAAAGCGTTTAGCAATTGATAGAATGAGCTAAGAGAATGATCAATTTTTATGTGAGAAGAGAAGATTCATATATGTCATTTTATTATCAATATCAAAATCAAGTGGGTGCTTGGTAGAGGGGTTGGTGCTTCTTTCTGTTGGTGCAGATAAATCAGGGGTTGGTGATCCTTTCTGTTGGTACAAATAAATTAGGGGTTGGTGCTCCTTCCACTGGGTGCTGGTAAATTGATTATAAAGTTGGTGCTTTGCAAAGGCTGAATTTGGATGGGAGTCCAAACAGTCATTTTGAGGATGTAGCCAAATCGGTGAACCTCGATACATCTTGTGTTGTGTGATGTTCTCTTGTTATACTTGATTTATTTGGTTTCAAGTTTTCATTGTTTTGGCTTTAAGAGTTGAATATTTAAGTTTTAAAAGAGCTACACTAATTCACCCCCCCTCTCAGTGTCATTGTGAGACTAACAATTGGTATCAGAGCGAGGTTCCTGAACAAGCTTAACCGGCTAGGGCGATCTTGGAAGTGACACAATGACAGGTGGTGAAGGCTTATCATCAAACAAAGCACCATTTTTTGATGGAACTAATTACGTATTTTGGAGACTCAGGATGTAGACATATCTTTGTGCTTTGGGATACGACATTTGGGATTCAGTAGATAGTGGATACACAATACCCACCACTTCTCTAATCGATGTTGCCGATAAGAAATTGTTTGAGAATAACTCAAAAGAAAAGAATGCTATCATGTGCGGATTAGTGGACAGTGAACTGGTAAAGATTATGAGTTGTAAAATGGCAAAATAAATATGGGATAAACTGAGGAGCATTCATGAAGGAGACGTTAAGATCAAGGAGGCCAAGTTACAAACACATCGATCTCAATTCAAAGTATTAAAGATGAATGATGATGAGAACATAGAGGCATATATGCTGAGATTTAATGAAGTCATTAATGCGATTAGAGGACTCGGCGAGGAAATCAAAGATTCTGTCATCGTGAAAAAGGTATTAAGATCTCTTCCCCAAAGATTTGATTCTAAAGTTTCAACTATAGAAGAAGCTAAAGATCTAAATTATTTTAGTATGGATGAGATGCATGGTTCTTGGACTGCATATGATATGAGAATAGGAAAATCTAAACCCACAAACATAGAAGTTGCTTTTAAATCCCATAAAAATATGAAAGCAAAACAAGAATCCGAGGAAGAAGAGACATCAGATGAAATGGAAGCAAACTTTGTTCAAAAACTAAAAATGGGAAAAGGAAAATACAGAGGAAAGTTACCATTTAAATGTTTCAATTGTGGAGGCATTGGGCATTTTGCAGCTAAATGTCCACTTAATGAGAAGAACAAAAGTGATGAAGGATCGCACCAAGAAAGAAGTGACTAGAAGAAAAAAACAAATTTCAGAAAAGGTAACTTCAAGAAGAAAAGTTTCATCTCCAAGAATGTCAGTTCATCAGAAGACAACTCCAGTGAGGATTTTGAAAAGGAAACAGGTGAAGCTCTTTTCATGGCACTCAAAGAAGAAAAAATAGAAAAAGAATAGAAATGTGATGAAGAAGAAATTGATGCAGACGTAAATTTGGAAGAGGAACTAATTGTAGCTCTGGATGAATTGAAGATGGAAAGAAAAAAGAATAAGAAAATTTCAAGAAATCTTGAGGATGCAAATGAAATCATAACCAGTTTGAAAGTACAGATAAAAGAATCCAAGAAAATATCCGAAGATCTCAAAGTGCAAATAACCATGAAAATAGATTATTGCAGCAAGCTAGAAGAAGAGACTGTTGGTTTAAGGATGCAGATAGAAGAGATGAATCGTAAAATTAGTTGTTATCACAAACATGAAGAAAGTTCTATGAAGCTGGATAAGATCATAAATAACCAAAAGACTACAGGCATAAAATTTGGTTTGGGCTTTGACGAAGGAGAATCATCAAATGGATCAAAGGCCATAAATGAAGAATCCATAAAGAATGAAGATAAAAAACAGGTTGATCAAGAAAAATTGACTCATGCAAAAGAAAGCAATAATGCAAGGCACGAAAGGAGAATTGATAATGATAGATTCACCAATGTCACACATCAAAGAAGAAGAAGATTTATGGCTCCTACGACAACATGGCAAAGACCATCACCCGGGTTCAATCATCTCTTTTCTGGTTACTGTTTTAAATGCAATGGTTATGGACATAAGATTTCAGATTGCAAGTATAATGTAGGACCAAGGAATTTTACCAATAGAAATATTTTTTCACCTTTGATGGATTATGCAGTAGAATGTTATAACTTTCATAATTTTGGGCACATTGCAAGAAATTGTCGAAGTACATTTGCATCAAATCAATTTCAGGGAAGAAAATTTCAACCAAATGGAATGAGAAAAATAGAAAATTTCTCGAAAAACATGCACAAGCTACTGAAAAAGAAAAGTCAAAACAAGAGCCCAAAATTGTAATCAAACCATAGAGGAAAGAAAAAGAGCGATCTAAGGAAGAAAATGAATCACTGATCGTACAAACAACATTTAAAGCACATAATAAATCTGCACCATGGATACTTGATAGTGGATGCTCCAGTCATATGACAGGTGAGAAACAAAAATTTGAGAAGTTACAACAATATGAAGGTGGTTCAAGAAAATTTGGAAATAATGATGGAGCTAAGATAGTTGGCAAAGGTTCAGTTAAGATCAGTGACGAAAAAATCAAGTCAAAAGAAGTCTTGTTTGTGGTTGGTCTGAAGCATAACTTGTTGAGCGTAAGTCAAATTTGTGATAGAGGTCATGAAGTGATTTTTAAGAAGCGGGGTTGTAAAGTCAGAAAAGCAAACAATGGAAAGTTGATAGCAACTGGATCGAGGACATCTGGCAACCTGTACACTCTCTCAGAGACTTTAGAAGGAGCTTGCTTGATTGGACAAGAAGAAGAAAATTGGTTGTGGCATAAGAGGCTCGGTCATATCAGTTTTGACAATCTAGTAAAAATCAGCTAAAAAAAGGGAGTGAGAGATATTCCCACCATTGGAAAACCATCAAATAACATTTGTGCTTCATGCTAAAATGGGAAGCAAACTAGAGTCTCATTTAAAACAAAAGAGTACTACACAAGCAAACATTTGAAACTAATACATACTGATTTATGTGGACCCATGAGAACGCAAAGCATAAATGGTGACAAATATTTTATGTTGTGTACAGATGACTATTCCAGGATGACATGGGCACTATTTTTGAAGCATAAATCAGAAGCTTTTGAGATGTTCAAGGTTTTCAAAAATCAAGTTGAGAATCAAACATGAAAAAGGATTAAATGTTTAAGATCAGATAAAGGAGGAGAGTTCATTTCAGAGGATTTTACAGAGTACTGTGAAAAATATGGTATTAGGAGACAATTTTCAGCAGCCAGGACACCTCAACAGAATGGTGTGGTAGAAAGAAAGAACATGACAGTCCAGGAAATGGCACAAAATATGTTGACTGAGAGCAAAGTAGCAGACAAATTTTGGAAAGAGGCAGTCCATACTGCGGTATACATCCAATATATGTGCATGTTGAGGACGCATGAAAGCAAAACTGCTTATGAGTTGTGGTTCGGTAAAAAGGCAACAACAAGATACTTTAAAGTTTTTGGCAGCAAGTGTTACATCAAAAGAACTGAAGAAAACCTTGGTAAGTTTGAAGATAGAGCGGATGAAGGTATTTTTATTGGCTATTCGTCAAAAAGCAAAGCTTACAAATGCTACAACAAGAGGCTAAGGAAAATTGTGGATAGTGCCGATGTTAAAGTTGATGAAGGTAGGGAACGAGTAATTAGCTATGAAGAGAACTATCCAGTTTATGAAGAGGTTATTGAATGAGATGAGGAAAAGGAAATGGAAAAGAAATAAAAAATTGTCTCAGATGATTCAAACAGTGATTCAGAAGTGGAAGAAAATAATAAATTCAAAACAGTAGCTGGCAGAAAGATCATCCTAGAGAGCAAATAATTGGAGACCCCACAGTTGGTGTTTAGACAAGAAGAAGAGTAGTAAGTAACTACTCTCTATTATCCAAAGATTGAGCCCAAAAATGTTGCTGACGCAAGCAAAGATGAAAGTTGGATGAAGGCAATAAATGAAGAATTAGATCAGATCGAGAAAAACAAAACTTGGGAGTTAGTACCAAGACTTGCAAATAAAAATATAATCAGTACTAAATGGGTCTTTTGAAAACAAATTGAATGAATATGGACAGGTAGTCAGGAATAAAGCAAGATTGGTATGTAAAGGCTATGCACAAGTTGAAGGTATTGACTTTGAGGAAACCTTTGCACCTGTGGCTAGACTAGAGGCAATTAGAATGTTTCTGGATTTAGGAGTTTACAAGAATTTCAAAGTTTATCAAATGGATGTGAAATCAGCATTTTTGAATGGGAAACTTGAAGAAGAGGTTTATATTGAGCAGCCAAATGGTTTCCAACTTGGTGATGATCCCAACTTGGTTTGCAAGTTGAAGAAAGCATTATATGGCTTAAAACAGGCACCCCGAGCATGGTATGCAAGGCTAGACAACTATCTTACTCAACAAGGGTTCAAGAAAGGTATGGTGGATAGTAATTTGTATGTCAAAACAAAAAATGGCCATCTTATTGTTCTTGTTGTATACGTAGATGATATCATATTTGGCAGCAACAAAGATGAGTCGTGTAAAGATTTAGCAAATAAGATGCAGAAAGAATTTGAAATGTCAATGATTGGTGAAATTTCGTATTTCCTCGGGTTGCAAGTTAATCAAAATGAGAAGGGCATATTTATTTCTCAAATTAAATATGTGAAAAAGATGCTAAAAAAGTTCACAATGGAGGATTGTAAGCCAGTTAGCACTCCCATGACGATAAGTTGCAACTTGAGCAAGGATGGAAAATCTCCACATGTTGATCAAACCATGTACAGATCTATGATTGGGAGCTTACTGTACTTGAAAGCTACCAGACCAGATATTTTGTAGGTAGTATGCATGGTACCACGATTTCAGGCTAGTCCCAAGGAGACTCATGTGACAACAATGAAGAGGATTCTTCGGTACCTCAAGGGTACTATGGAGTATGGGTTATGGTATCCGAAAGGTAAGGACTTCACCCTTATTGCGTATTCAGATGCAGATTGGGTAGGATGTGTAGATGACAAAAAGAGTACCAATGGAGGTGCATTCTATCTTGGAGACAGGTTGGTCACGTGGCACAGTAAGAAACAAGAGTCAGTATCCTTATCCATAGCAGAGGTAGAATATATTACAGCGATAATGTGTTGTACGCAGGTATTATGGATGAAACAAACCCTGAAAGATCTTGGTATAAACTTCAATGAGCCAATTTCAGTTAAGTGTGATAACACCAGTGCCATTAACATATCAAAGAATCCGATTATGCATTCTCGCACAAAACATATTGCTATCCGATATCACTTTTTGAAGGAGAAAGTTGCGGAAGGTGAGGTTAAGTTGGATTTTGTTCCAACAACAGAGCAAGTAGCAGATATCTTCACAAAATCATTGCCCAAGGAAGTCTTTGAGTACCTTCGTAATAAATTTGGAGTGGTCACACTTCCCAAGAATTGACTAGCTATCGGGACCACATTCTCAGGGGGAGCATTTGTGTATTTGTTTATCTTTTTGCTCATGTTTGTGATTTTTGCTAAGTGTAATAATTTTTGCTTGAGAATTTTGTGCATGGACTCAGGGGGAGTTTGCAGTAGCCCTTTGGTATTGTTGTCAAAGGGGGAGAAGAGTTACAGGAAATTGCACGTGTGTTGCCAACAATTCCAAAGGGGGAGATTGTTGAGCAAGGTGCAACGACAATATTGTCATTGTTGTCAACACAGTCAGATAGATCGGTTGATGCAGTGGACAGGACTTCAGAGGTTATTCATAGTATGTATAGTGATGTTAAATGATGTTTTTGATGTTTGGGTGAAGTTGTTACAGGTTGTTTGTGCAAATTTGCAAAAGTTGAAAAAATCGTCAGAAAGTTGTCAAAGCAGCAAAATAGTCAAAAAGTTGCAAAAGTCACCACGGGCACATTTGGACAGGATGGATCAGTTTGGAACATGCCATCATGTCAGGAAATAGTCCAGAACAGCATTGGAGATGTCAACACAGTGTTTGGAGTGATCGGTGGTGTTTCCGGTATCTTAGCGGATGATTTGGCAAGTGGTTGTACAGGCTAAAAAAGTGCAGGTTTTGTCAGAAGCACTGCGAACAAACCATAAGGAGTTATGAAGCAAAATTTGAACTGGAGGTGATCATTATCCTTAAGAACATGTTTTCCAAATTTCAATGAAAACGAAGAAATGAGGTGAATTTTACAAGCGTTGCAAGACTGTCACAAAAATGCTCTTTTTTGAAAAAGTGTGTCAGTAGCAGTTTTTGTGGAAGTGGTACAGGCGAACCGTAAGGAGTTAGGCAGTGAGTTTTGGTTTGGATATATTCAGTGTTGCAAAGATTCTACGTTTCAAATTTTATAGAAAAAAGAGTTACGAGGTGAGAGTTATGATTTTTGCAAAAACGTTACAGGTCTCTTTTATGTCAATTTGTGCCACTTGGGCAAAATCCTTTAGTTGGCCGTTTCGACCTTGAAGAGTCGCCAGAGTTTCAATTTCAGTGTTGTTACACCTTCAAGGCATCAAATAGATCATATTTTGTTTTTTGTTTGAGTTGTCACGTGGCTCCGAAGTATGATAACGAGTAAGGTGTCAATTCTTTGCATGTGACGTGTTTGACGAAATGCCTTCTCAATAAAAAAAAAAGGAGTTATATTATATTAAGCAGTTTCATTAAATAAAGATATTTGGAGAAAGTGAAAAGTGAAAATAAATATAAGTGTGTGCATTTAAGTCAGAAGTTTTATTATTGAAGAGTGTGATTTTATTTTGTGCGGAGAGAAGAGTGTGTGGAGAAAAATAAAGAGTGAAAATCCGTGTTTTTGGGAAAAAGGTGAAAAATGTCACTTTAGTATTTTGGGCATAACTTTCTCATATGATATTATTTTTGGCTGAAATTTTTAGAGGAGGTCATAGACAAAGTTCTACACAATACCCAGAAAGTGTTTAGCAATTGACAGAAAACAAGCTAAGAGAACGGTCAATTTTTATGTGAGAAGAGAAGATTCATATATGTCATTTTATTATCAATATCAAAATCAAGTGGGTGCTTGGTAGAGGGGTTGGTGCTCCTTTCTGTTGGTGTAGATAAATCAGGGGTTTGTGCTTCTTTTCTGTTGGTGCAGATAAATCAGGGGTTGGTGCTCCTTTCTGTTGGTGCAGATAAATCAGGGGTTGGTGCTCCTTCCAGTGGGTGCTAGTAAATTAATTGTAAAGTTGGTGCTTTGCAAAGGCTAGATTTGAATGGGAGTCCAAACAAATCATTTTGAGGATGTAGCCAAATTGGTGAACCTCGGTACATCTTGTGTTGTGTGATGTTCTCTTGTTATACTTGCTTTATTTGGTTTCAAGTTCTCATTATTTCGGCTTTAAGAGTTTAAGATTTAAGTTTTAAAAGAGCTACACTGATTAACCCCCCTCTCAGTGTCATTGTGAGACTAACATCACTCCCTTGAAAAATTTCCTTTAAATCCTTCCAAGTATCTTGAGCTGTTATACAAGATGCTATTCTAGGAAATATGCTTTTATCTAGGGCTACTTGTAAATGATTTAGGGCAAAGGAATTGTTTTTCTGGGCTTCTTTCTTGGTTTTTTTATCAGCAGCACTTAAGGTAGACCAGTCAGTAGGAGAGGGTTTTGTGTAACCCTCTTCAACTATTTTCCATAAACCTTTACCAATCAACATAGTTTTCATATTTATTGAATAGTATTCATAATCACTACCATTAAATTCAGGAATTGGGAGATTTGAATTTGAAGCCATTTCTACTACTTGAAAGCAAACTTTGATTTGACTAAAAACAGGAAGTACAAAGCAATTACGAGTTCAAATCAAATCTAGATTTCTTAACTCTCTCACTGATTTCTTCTTCTTCTTCTTGTGTATTGCCTAGTACTGGAGGCCCAAAATTATCTTGCAATGGAATCTTCGTCATCACTGATGACAACAATCTTAGGAGCTGTCGCTGGCTCAGCCTGTGCTGGCTCAAGCTCTGTTGGCTCAGGCTTTGGAGAGCGTGGGGTATAACTTTCACTGGATTGTTGCTCCAGCTCAGTTGGAGAGTAGCTATCACTAGCTTGATCTATAGGTTTGGCTTCAATTATATCGGACTCCTCCACTCGTTGTCCAAAAATATTGTCTTCTAAATCAGCCTCGTATCCAGAATCTGGATTCCTTTGGTGGGCTATAACAAAATTCTGCAACTGACTGAATACAACATGCAGTCTGTCTTGTTGAACTCGTTCATCAAAAGCTTCGATAGTTTCTCTCTGTAGTAGAGAGCACAGAGAATGGTAACATCCGGTAGATCTGATCATCTACTGATCAAGGCAAAAAGAAAAATTTGTTAGAGCTTCTGAGGTTACAATTTTTTCTCTTTTACAGCCACTGAGGCTATTACACAAAATTTTTAGCCTTGAACGGGGTTCCAAGAGGCAGCACCTTTCCGAAAGTGATAAACGGGCGCTCCGAAAGGCTTCCCATCACTTTTTTTACAATGCTTGCCTCTCAGTCTATTACACAATTTTGCAAGGTTTTCTATATATTTTTTATAAAGTTTTTTTTTTTAAATTAATAATCTTTTTATATCTTTAATTATTTTTTAAATATATATTTTAAAAATAATTAAAAATATAAATAAAAAACTATTAAATTAATTAATAAAAAACTTATTTCCAACCTTTTCTTTATGCAAAAATTTCCTTTTGTTTTTCGAAGCGGAGGGGAATCGATCCCCCAACCTTCTGCTTGCAAGAGAGGAGACGTAGCCGCTACACCACATGACTTCCTTGAAACATGAAGGCACCTTGTGCCTTATTCTTTCTTGCTGGCGATGACCAAAACAAAAAAAAGCAAAAAAAACTTTATATTTTCTCCCTAACGGGTTTCGAACCCGGATCTCACCACTGCTTGCGGGCAACTTTTACTGCCAAACCACAGGGCCTGTCGTGATTACAAAAGAAAGCACAACAAATTATATAATGAATGTCGCGGTGTTTTTAAAAAAATTAAAATTTAGTCCCACATGCAGTGGGCAAAGGGCATGGGGACTATTTTAATATGCGCGCATGCACATATGCTATTGATTGCCTTTGGGCAATCGCAAGTCCATGATTTTGCCCTGTCAACCAACCACAAATTGCCACATGGTGACTTCTTTGCCAGATGATCTTGCTCGTGCCACGTTCGTGCCTATGCTACCATGCGTTTGCATAACCAGTCAGCACCTGCCATGTCACCTCTCGCTCATGCCACATCCACTGCCACTTGTTTGCCTCAGGATGTGTGCCCAAACTGCTAGCTCAACCTACCCAATCAGCACCTGCCACCTCGAACTGCATGCCGCTGCTCAGTCAACGTCCACGTCAGTGCCCGCCTTGGGATCCATGTCCCCGAGATCAGCTCTCATACCTCCGCACCTACACCTCGAAAAACATGCCCGACTCTGATACCAGTGAACCAAATTGGGCTATAATATAAAATATATTATTAAAATAAACTCAAAAATTACATTACAACTTTCAGTAGCTCATGGTATTTATATGGAATAAACGATTAGGGAGGAGAAAGGATGACTAGGAGGGATAAGGGAGGATAAAGGAGATAAGGAAGGAGGTGGAGGTGAGAGGTGTCGAGGAGGTATAAGGGTAGTTAGGAAGGTAGGTGAGGTTATATGGGGGTTATGCGAGGGAGAATAGGGAATCGAGGGGAAAGATATTTAAAGGGGCTAGGGAAGAATAGAAAAAATATATAAACCAAAAAATTTTCCGACCATTTGAGTGAGTGTTCACACTTAGGCTAGAATAGCTAGTTTTTTCTAGGCCTTTTGATAGAAACCCCATTTACACTTGCAACAAAGTATGGTGTTATCCCTCTTTGACACAAGATATTTTTAAGATGTGAAAATTGTGTTTGGTTCAAGAATTTTTTGGAATCAATTCTCAAAACTCAAGATTTTCTTAGTGTATATGTGCAATGGTCCTAAAAGAACTCGACATGTATTTCGAAGGTTGCTTAAAACACTAAGAGTGGTTGAGTGACCGAAAACACCTAAGACTTTATGGAAATGTGGCTTGTGCTAATGGCAATTTGACTTTGTGGAATTGTGTGGATGACATTGTGAAGGTGCCCCTGATTAAGGCAACATGACTTTTGTTGGACCAATTAAGACCTTGAACTTAATAAATGATCCCTATATGAAATGTGGAATGTGGAATGTGAATGTGAATGCAATGCAATTTTATGAAATGTGAAATGCAATTTGTGAAATGGAATGTGTAATGCAAATGTGTGAAAATGACATGTGTGAAATGCAATGCTATGAAATGAAATGTGTGCAAATAAAATATGTGAAATAAAATGCAATGTTTTTGTGTATTAGCCATGTATATATACATATATAAATTGTATTAAGCATAGAATGCTTTCAAGTGTATGATGTTCAGTGGCTTGGGTTCGTCTACTCCCCCTAGCTTGGTAGGCTTATGACCTAATAAAGTAGGTATCTTTGGAGCTTTTTAAAATTGAAATGCGACCAAAGTGATTAGGACCTTTGGGGCTTTTTGAAATTTGACATGTGACCAAAGGGATTAGAACCTTTGGGGCTTTTTGAAATTTGATATGTGACCAAAGGGATTAGGACCTTTGGGGATTTTTGAAATTTGAGATGTAACCAAAGGGATTAGGACCTTTGGGGCTTTTTGAAATTTGACATGTGACCAAAGGGATTAGTATCTTTGGGAATTTTTGAAATTTGACATGTGACCAAAGGGATTAAAAACTTTGGAGCTTTTTGAAATTTGAGATGTGACCAAAGGGATTAAGACCTTTGGGTCTTTTTGAAATTTGAGATGTGATCAAAGCGATTTGGACCTTTGGGGATTTTTAAAATTTGACATGTGACCAAAGGGATTAGGACCTTTGGGGATTTTTGAAATTTGACATGTGACCAAAGGGATTAGAACCTTTGGGGCTTTTTGAAATTTGAGATGTGACCAAAGCGATTAGGACCTTTAGGGATTTTTGAAATTTGAGATGTGACCAAAGGGATTAGAACCTTTTGAGCCTTTTGTATTTGTTTTGGTTCCGTTTTGTTTTGTTTTTTTTTTGTGAGGAAGGTGTGATACCTTAAGAATCCTCAATTTTCTTGATGGTTGATGGTGTGATTGGTTGGGAGCATATGATATCCTCAGAACCCCCAATATTTTTTATGATTGAATTGGTACCAATGTCTTGATCCAATGGGTTGGAGTGACCGTTTATGGGAAATACTTTCATATCAATAAGATATTGGACAACATCTTTGAATACATGGTAGTTGTTGATGTTATGGCCCACTTGTTGATGATAAGGACAATACAAATGCTCCTTAAAGTATTTGCCTCGTTTGGTCGGGTCTCTTGGTTTGATTTCTAGAAGTGAAATCTCTTGTGCTTCGTAAAGCCTTCAAAAAATGGTTGCATAAGATTCTGAAAGCATCGTGTAGTTGCGAGGGGGTTGATGCTTGGTGCGTTTGTCCAATTGTGTTGGATGTTGAATTTTTGGTACATGTATCAAAACCTGAGATGTGGATTGTGAAATTGGATGTTTCCACTATTGTGGTTGTTGACACTGATGATGACTCAACTGTAACTCAATGTTAGTGAGTCGAGTTAAAATTTGTTGTAACATTTTAGTGTGTTGATAATCTATTTGTAAGCCTTGGTTGGCTTGTTGACTGAATTGAGATATGGTGAATGGATGAGATTGAGTGTGTTGTCGAAGGTGTGATGAATTGGGGTGTATGGAGTTAATTTGATGATGATGAGGTTGGTGAAGAAATGATTGTGAATGAAGAAAAGGATATGATGTATGAGGACTATGGATGGGTTGACTCATGGGAATGGAATAGGTATGGGTAGATGGAGGTATTGGAATGAAAACCATCGAATATTGTTGTACCCAAGAAGGGCTTTGGGTGATAAATGAGGGTTGAGTGGAAATAGGTTGAGGCATAGGATTCACTTGAACTTGTTGTTGAGTTATCTGTCGCTTCTTGAGAAATTTGTTCAAATGTTCCCATGCTTCAATAATTTCCATATCATTAATGGAGGGCATGAAGGAATATGGAACGAATGATGTGGATGGGGGACTAGTGGCAAAGGAAATTGCAACTTGATTGGATGAAATGGTTGCTTGTGAAGCAACATTGACTTGTGCTTCATACCAAGGGAATATCGAGGGTTGGGATGAGATAATTTTCCTATTGTACAGAAGGATTGTGTCTAGGTGAGTTGGGGATAGACTCTAAGACATAATTAGAAGACTTCATGAGACCTTCTACTTTTGCCATGTCTATATGGATAATGTGATGATCAATGGTAGGGAAGGTTGACTCCTCTTGGGGCATGGCCATATGATAGGTTGTGGATGTAAAGAATGTGAGGGACCTGCAGACAAATATACTTATGTCACATTCAGGGAATCTACCATAGAAGTGGTGGGGAAGGTGGATGAAGGTTCCATTAAGTTATCTTGACTTATAGCTTTCTTTTGGTTTTTAGTTAATACCATAAGCAAATAAATCAAAATACAGATTAAACTATCAAATGTGACACAAAACTAAAATATTTAAAGAGAAAAAAGGAAACAAACAACCAATGCTAAGTTTCAACCAATGTGGCTTACCTTGTTCATTGATTATCTCCTTTTAATGTGTATTCATTTTATGTGTCAGTCTTGTGTGTTTTGATGTTCTAATCTTGCTTAATGAAACACAGGTAAAAACTATGGTGAAGATAGGGCACCGAGATTCTTGCTGGTGATGAAATATAACAAGTTTGCTTGCAGGTATCCTATGGTTTCTATGGGCAGATATTGGTGGATGGAAATGAATTCCACCATCACCTAATCTCAAGCAATGGTTGGTGATGAAATTAAATAACTACTGTTTTGAGTGAAACGTGTTGTGTGTGAATTCCTTTTAAATTTTTTGTTTATTAATGTGTACAAACAATGTTAGAAACAACTAATTTCATAGATATAAGTTAGAAGCCATCAAGAGAATTCCAATTTCTCCAAAGGGCATGAAGTACACCGCTTAAGACCCCCCTGTCTAAATAACAATCGAAGGGTTCGTCCATCCCCTGCCTGGAATCACCCAATGGTAGGGATACTTTTGGAACCCTAATGATGTTCCTAATTAGATAAAAAAAATAAGGTGTTTCTAACCCTAAAATGCAATACTATGTTATGTAGTTTCTCAATTCATATGCAAACAGAATGCAACATTTTGTATTTGTGAATACATTAAAAACAAAAATCCTATTTTGAATATGTGAATGGATGCAAACCTAAAATGCAAACTAGAATGAATTATTTCCCATATTGCTTAATGATGGTTCATTTTATGCTTAGAATCTCAAAAATACAACAAATAACCCAAAATATGTAAAAATGGAAACTTAGGTTTTAGATAGCAAACTTACTGGACAACCCACGTATTTGCTCCAAATCATCGAAAAATGTAGTTGGGCACTTTTTAAATGACCCCAGGCACTTTTGGAACTGTAAAATGCAGTTGGGCACTTCTGGATGATCCCCAAGTGCCGTAGAGCATTTACGCACTTCCTGCAACCTTCTGCAACTCCTCAGAAACCCTGACAGGCAAAAAACACTTGATTTTTGCTCCTAAAAATTTGCAAAATAAGACAAAAATAGCAAGTTAGAATTCAAGAAAAATCAGAAAAACCTTAGGGGGTCCCACCGTGATTGCCATTTATAGAGACAAAACATGACACCAAGAAAATGCTGAATAAACAAAATTCAAATAACCGTAGATTGCACAACGAATGCGATTTTTATTAAATGGTGGCAGCCTAAAAACTCCATTGTTACAATAGTGGATGTAAGAATGCCTTTTGATACAATTATTACAAAGGTTGCTAGGGTTATCTAAAACCCTAGCTACAACAAATGATGGTGTCTTCAGTTGTGTTTTGCTCCCAACAAGTGTTAGTAGGCTTCTGCGTATCCGATGTCGGGCCACTCTAGCTTGATTAGTTGTCCAATGCTTGTGTAGCACCTTCAGATATGCACATAATGACACAACAAAAAAATTAGTAATACCTATGAGGGCTCCACAGTGTGAGGCCCTCTATAAGCAATAATAAACCCTAACTGATCTATTGCTAATGAAGTGAATAGAAATGAAAATGCATAAAATGAAATAATAACTAGTAGATTTACCTTACTTGCTTGTTGTTTGTTGTCTAATGGATCCCTAGGCTCACACCCAAATATAAGGTTGTTCTAAGATATTTGTTACTCTAATTACTCTAGAATTTTATGGGGACATTCTAGAGTCTATCAACAACCAACACTCAAAATTTTGGCTCAATCGAACTCCAGATGAGTGAGATATGGCCAAAACAGTCTAGGGGTATGCGAGAATAGTAGTAGGGCAGCAGCAAGGTGTTTCTAGAGGGTATCAGGGCATTTATGATTGTGGTGAAGAGCAACAGGGCACTTGCGAAGAGCAACAAGGCACTCAAAAGGTCAAATCAAACCTGTAGAAGTAGATCTGATGCAAGTAAGGGATGCGACAATGGTGGTGGCGAGCGAGGGAACAGGGAATACAATGGATGAAATGGGATTAGGGCACAAAGACTGGGTTGAAACCCTAAGACACTTTGAGGGCTTAAGCAACTCAAGAACTCAGGGAAATACTTAGGAAACTTAAGCACTTAGGGCACTCAAAGTATTTGAAAACTTAGCAAAAGACTTAGGGGTTGAGCCATCAAAATAGCCTCTATTTATAATCCAACTTAGGGCATACTTAGGGTTTCAACGACACTAATCATGTGGCTAAGATTAAAGCATATCTAAGGGTAGATATTAAATTTAGGGTGTGGCATGGACTGATGTGAATGGATGCCTAAGATTAAGTGGAATCGGATGGCTAGGATAAATCTATTTATATAAATATATATTTATTAAATATATATAAAATATTATTATTTAAATATATATATAATAAATATATATAAATAATGGGTGGAAATGGCAAGAATGCTAGGATGGAGGACAAGTGGTTATGTTTTGGTGGTGGAAATGGTGGGAAAGCATGGATGGAGGACAAGTGGCTAGATTTTGGTGTCTACAAATTCCTTTTGAACTTGAACTTACATATTTTATATCCTTCTTTTTTTCTTCTAACTCTTGATCCAGGTGAATTATGGTGACCTTTTTCATAAGATGTTGTAGATAGGATTTATTTATCTGTTCTTAAGAGTGGAATATCCTTGATTTGATCTACATTCTATTAATGTATTATTTCCTTGCTTCACCTTGAAGTTTATCTTATGACCAAATTTTTTTATCTCTTTATTCATAGTTTTCACTTTGTAAACTCTTGCCAAGTGGCTAGTCTCATAACAATTGCGTTAACAAAATGTGATATTTTCATAATCCACTTGTTGATCCCATTATCTTTATTTAAATTCAATCTTAATGGATTGTAGCAAAGGTTTTTAAAATATCCATAGCAACACATATTCTTGCATATATAGCATGCTTCCCCTCCTTAATAGTTAGTCCTTCCTTGATGAATTATCCTAGGGTATCTCTAATATTATTCAAAACATCTTTATTGTATAACTTGATATGGAAGTCCAAAAAACCTAACCCAAATCTAAAGCTTCTTAATAGTTTTAGTCTCAATGGAAAAAAATTCATTCCATGGTCTTAAATAAAGGGTATCTCTCTCTAAACCATGGACCACCACTCAATATTTTATCCCTGATTTTTGAATTATAAAAGATGACAAGGAAAAAATCTTTAGGAAGAAAACTCTTAAAGTAATTTGAATTCAATCCCCACTTCCACTTGATTCAATCTTGAATCTCTAAAAACCCTGGCCAGGATCTATGAAACTTACATATTAACCCCTACTTTTCAAAACCATTATATCATTCTCAATCATCTCATCTGTGATGGTCACTTATAATGCAACATATTCTACTTGAATCAAATTTTCAATAGGAGGAGGGACGTTTTTCGTAGGACTGCCCAAAATATCGAACTTGTTTTGACCATATCTCACTCATTCAGAATTGAATTGAGCTAAAATTTTGAGGGTATATGCTTGAAAAACCCTAGAACGTCTCCACCAATTTTTAGATCATTTGGAGCAACACAGATCCTAGCGCATCCCTATGTGTGAATGAGATTTTTGGGAAGTGGTTGTGCGAGGGTTTCATTTGGGTTGAGTGCAAGCAACTCTAGAGGTTGGTTTTCGGGGCCTTCGGGCCCTAGAAGCCAATATTTGTGTGGTTTATGCTCAATATTTTAGTAGGATATATTACAGGAGATCCATGATGGGTTAGAAATTTGTCTTTCAATAGATCATACCGTGAACTTGAGTGACAACGACTTCCAATTTGCTGCACACAATAAAAGTGAAAACCATACCTTTCCACGACATCTAGGGCAAGGATTAAAGAGATCACGAAACAAGTTTCAAGTAGTTGATTAAAAAATAGCTCATATCTCGAGTGAATTTGGTGCTAAGGTGCACCCACAAAATAATTCTACTATGAAAACCCCTATCAAGGGTAAGAATTTCTAAGACTCATCCCCAAAAATGAATTTTAGGGATGCCCTTCATGGTGGACAACCTCAACCCAATGCTAATATTAATCTTAAGGCTTCCCATAAACCTCTAAGAATGCCTAAGATTGATCCTAGGAAAATAGAGTCAGGATGTCTTAAAGCAGTTGATGGAACTCCTATTGTTAAGCTTGATGTGGATAACATTCAGACTAGCATTGAAGATTTGGAAAAAAAAGACTAATTTATCAGTTCATGGGTTTTCATTCGAGCCTATCTGCTTTCAAAGTTTGGGCTGCAAAAAGTTGGAAAACCAAAGGTGAGTTACAAATATCTACTTATCCAAATGGTTATTTTCTTTTTTTATTTTCTAATAATGAAGATAGAGAGAAAACTTTTCAAGGGGGCCCCTGGTTTTTTGGAAGGACAGGGCTTTTCATGAAGCCCTCGCATACTAAATTTAAAGCCGAAGAAGAGATGCCTTCTATAGCTCCCGTGTGGGTTAGACTCTTTGGCCTCCCTATTTAATTTTGTAATCCTACTATTTTGTCTTCAATTGGAAACTCTTTAGGAACTTTTATGATGACTGCTGATTGTACTCAAAATTTTGAACATATTATTTATGCTCGAATTTGTGTTTTAATGGATTTTGACAAACCGTACCTAAAAAGATCACATTACAATTTGGGGAAGACACTTGGGAGTAAGTAGTGGACTATGAGAACATTCCTTTTCATTGTAGAGATTGCCATGAATATGGTCATTTGGCTATTGCTTGCCCAAATAAAATTCCTGATCAAAAGAAAGAAGATATAAACTCAGCAGGTTTCCAAATGCCTAAGAAGAAGAACACTAAAAAAAAACCAGTTATGAAGGATCAATCAAAGTCATCTACTAATATGTTTGAAATCCTTTCCACAAATGATGTCCCAAGTGAGGAAGAGGAAATAATGGAAACAAAAATCTTAGAAACATAATTTAAAGATAAAGGGAAGAACTCAGAGACAAACCAACAAATCAAAGGTTTTCAATAGAAAAAAGGGAGAAAATTTACACAAGAAAAACAATCTTTTAAATGTCAAAACTTAAAATAATTCAAGTTCCAATATAGACTCTGTTGAACCCTCTAGTAAAATTTTGGCTGTGTACGAGCATTCTTCAAGGTTAGGAGCCATCTCAGATTCAATTGGAGTAAGTCAAGAAATAGGAAAAAAAAAACTAAAGATGGATTCTAATAAAAAAGCAGGTCACGAGACCAATCAATATCATATGGTAAAATAAGGTGAAAATCTTGTAGAGGAAGGTAAGATTAGTTCCCTTCCCAAATTTTTTAGCCTTGGTATTAGTGAAGATCATCACTTGAAATATTAGAGGACTCAAAGAGAGTCTTTCAAAAAAAATGAAATTAGAAGAATGATTCAGATAAATCATCCACATCTTATTTTCCTTCAAGAAACGAAGATGTCAATGGAGGATATGGACTCAATTGTCAGTAAAATTTGGCCAGCTAGAAAAGTGGTTTCCCTCAGTTCCCAGGGGACTTCTGGTGGCATTGCTTGTCTTTGGGACCCAAAAGAGGTAGTTATTCACCATATGGTTGGAAGTTGGGGTCTATTGGCTACAACTATTCAAAGTAGACAATCCAACCATATTATGCTCTCCATTAATATTTATGCTCCAACTACTTTGGAAGAAAAAAGAAGAGAGTGGAAGGATATAACTCATATTATCTCTTATTTTCCTGAAGCTTGGATCTTGATCGGAGGAGATTTCAATACCATCCCCTATCTGGATGAGAAAATGGGGGGAAATAGAAATTTGGACAAAAGCACTGACCTCATGAGTGAATATATTGCAAACCTCCATCTTGTGGACATCCAACCAGATAATGGCCTTATTACTTGGTCTAACAGAAGGTAAGGCTTAACTTGTATAATGGAGAGATTGGATAGTTTTTTGCTCTCTAAAAATTTCTTAATCCATGGTCAAATTCCTAAAGTGAAGACTCTTAACAATGTTGGTTCGGATCACTGGCTAGTCATGGTGGAAATGTGGAAAACCAATGTGAGTTTATCTCCTTTTCATTTTTAATTAATGTGGCTCAGAGAAAGTTCCTTTACACCTCGTGTGCAACAATGGTGGAAGGAAGGTAAGCCTAGGCATGGGACTAAGATGTTCTATTTTGCCAAAAGACTAAAATACATTAAATCCAAAATCAAAACTTGGAACTGGAAGTAGTTTGGGCATGTTCATAAAAAAAAACATGAAATTATTACTCAACTTGAAAATTTGAATGAGAAAATCCGTTTAAATGGCCTCACAGAGAATAGAAGTGCAGATGGAATTAAACTCACAACTCAGTTAGAGGAATGGGAAAAAGGAGAAGAACTATTATGGAAGCAAAAATCTAGAATTCAATGGCTCAAAGAAGGATATCGAAACACAAATTTCTTCCACAAATCTCTTCTAGCTCGAAGATCTCACAACTTTATTTCTTCCCTAAAATCAAATTCTGGAGATGTTGTCTGTACTTGGGATGGCATGAACTCTATTGTTGTCGATTACTTTTCCAATCTTTTTTCTGCTACTCCTCTTGACTCAGCTTCTCAAGAAAATGTTCTTCAAGTCATTCCTTCTCTTATCACTTCTGAGGAGAACTCTATTTTGACTGCTCTTGTTACTATCAATGAGCTTCAATAGGTAGTTTTTAAAATGCAAAAAGGGAAAACCCCAAGTCCTAATGGTTTTCCCATTGAGTTCTACCAAGAGTTCTGGGATATCCTTCATGCTGATTTATTAGAGGTGGTGGAAGAAGCTAGGAAAGCCAAAGAAATTTTGAAGGTTATAAATAAAACTTATATTACTCTTGTTCCAAAAGCTCAAGAGGTTGATCATATCTCAACTTTTAGACCTATTTCTTTATGTAATGTTCTTCTCAAAATCATTACTAAAATCATGGTTGAAAGGTTGAAGCCTCTTTTGCATAAGATTATTTACCCTAAGAAATGGGGTTATCTGAAAGGGTATCAAATAGTATACGAGATAGTTCTTGCTCAGGAAGCCATCCATTCCATGGATATGCAAAAATCTCCTTCCATGTTCATTCGGTTAGACTTATCCAAAGCTTATGACAAAGTTGATTGGCACTTCCTTATCAAAGTTTTGAGGCAATTTGGTTTCTCTAAGGATTGGATGGATTGGATTATGGGATGCATCTCTTCAGTTTCCTACTTAGTTATTATCAATGGCAGGCCTTCTCAGTCGTTCCTTGCTTCTAGAGGTATTAGGCAAGGTGACCCACTTTCCCCTTATTTATTCATCATTCTTGCTAAATGCATGGGTAGGACTATAACCAAAAAGAGGGAAAAACAAACCTTGATGGAGTTACCATTGCTCATGGAGCTATATCTATATCTCATATTAAATTTGTGGATGAATCTACTATTTTAGGTAAAGCTAGATTTAAGGAAGCTTCTAATATTAAGCAAATCATTAGTTGTTTTTCTAAGGCTAATGGGCAGTTGAACAATGAAGACAAATCTAAAGTTATTTTCTTTCACTGCTCTGCCAAACAAGAATCCATGGTCTTGGATAAATTAAGATATAAGAAGACCTCCCTTCCGATCACTTATTTAGGTATTCCCATCAATATTCAAAGGCAAAAAAATAAAGATTGGAATTGGTTGTTGGACAAAGCCAAGAAGAAAATTGGAAAGTGGACCAAAAAATGGCTTTCTTCTGGGGTAGAATCACCTTGGTAAAATCAGTCCTTCAAGCTATTCCTATTTATGTATCTTCTGTGTTGAGTATCCCAAAGGTTGTTCTTCAAGAACTAGATCAAATCAATCATCGATTCCTTTGGAGTGGTACTAAGGAGAAAAGAAAATGGGCCTTGGGGAAATGAGACACTTTATGTTGTAACCAAAGAACTGAGCACAATTTAATTAAATAAAACAAAGAGAGAGAAGTAATTTTGCCAAAATTCCTCTTTTTGTATTAATGGTGATACAGTGTGTTACAAAAAGGATTTTTGAATTGCACCAAGCGTGTTGGGAGCAATGTTACAATGCTTCTTCCTGTCTATCTAATATCCAATGCTTTCATGGAGGATGGAAATTCTTCCAACTCCTCAGCAAGATAGGGTGCTCTTCATTCCTCTGCTACAGCTCCAAGGGGTGAGTGGGCTTTGGTATCTAATGTAGGGACCACTCCTAGCTTCAATAGCTATTTAAATACCCATCTCATGCACATATGGAAACCAAACAAGGGTTAATAGCACCTGTATAAATGGCTGCAAACAATGCAAATAAAAAACCCTTGAAAGGAATGCTTGCAAGAAACATGGAAATACTAATTAAAAATGCCTTGCTAACAAATCGATAAGTTACTGATCTTTGTTGATAAAACCTGTTCGATACTGTGGAACCGCGGGAACGCGGTTGCAGGCTGGAAATCGCGGACCTACGATTGTGAAACCATGGATATGCGTTTTCGACTATAGAAACGCAGGCTAGTGGTTTTGGCTGAGATGACATATCACCTTGGGATGCGTGCTAATGATCGAATTCGAGCTCACGCTCTCAGTTTCTTGTTGGGTCTGGATGTATTTTGGTAGCCTGTCAGTACACAAATTTAGCTCCCTTTGTTTGGTGGATTGATGGTGCCTTTATAGTCTTTCTGGGGCTTTGGAGGGGAATGTGAAGTGGCAAGCCTGACTTACCAAGTGGCAAATCTGGACTACCGGGTGGAAGGGGCAGTTACAGTGAGTCACTTAGTGTGGCTCACTTAAGTGGGGTGATGTGGCTTCAAGTGGAGTGGGATGTGGGATGTTGTTTTGTGTGAAGGGACAAGGGGACAACAACAAAGGAGTTGTGGCATGTGTGTTGGAAATCTGTCTCATGTGCAAGGACAAAGGGGACAAAAATGGGTGAGATGTGGCAGGGATGTTGGGTGAGATGTCCAGGACACATGTCCAATGGGTAGATAGGGTATCCTAGGGTGATTTTCCTAATTAAATAAATTAGGAAAATATAATGATGTGTAGGATTTTATATCCCTAAGTTAGAACTTAGGCATATATATTTATTATGCAGGATTTGATGGTGAGGTGGTGAATGTGAACTAAAGGGTGCTAGATTTTGGTGTCTACAGTTGCCCCTTTTTGTATTGCGTTGTGTACAACACAATGCGGTGCAAAAACTAATGACATCTAAATTTATTGGATGAATGGGTTCATTTCTCTTTGACACACAAAATGAATGAATTTAATTTTTTTGATTTGTTTGCTTACCCCCTCAATTGACGATTGGGTAAAGGTTGACACCCATAAGCCAATTGACTAAATACAAATGTTGAAAGTGGGTTGTTTATTGAATGATGTTGATTTTGTTAATGAATTTTGTCTTGATTTTCTTTGTGCCCCAAGTTTGGGATTATTTGTGTTCTTGCAATTTTGCTTTTGGTTTCATTAATGTTTAGAATACATGGTAAAATTTTTGACCACTCTTTTGAGTTTTCATCCACTATGACTTTGACAATTCCTTCCAAATAATGGGTTTGAGGAACCAGTCGTCAAGGATTTGATGCTCAAGCAGTTTTTTGATTATTACCAAATTGTTGTTTGTTGTTCCGCTTTTGACCCAACAGAAGGTTTTTGTTGGATTACCTTGGAAAATCTGTTTTAGAACACATTTAAGCTCATAGATTTTAGGGACTTATCGACTTGATTCATTGTTGTTTTTTTTTGTGATTTCTGAATGAGTTTCCTTATGGTGATTTACCCATCCAACCGGTTTGCATGGATTGCTAGTCGCTGCAACCGCTAGGTGTATAGGATAATCCACTAGATACGAGTTTCACTCCAGATGATTAGGTGGATTGGAATTTTCATTTTTTTATTTTTATTTTTGAAACCGCTGACTTGCGGTTATTTTGGCAAAAAACGTGGATTTGCGTTTTGATTTATGAAACCATGTTTTCGTGTTTTGCGCCTCCAAATGCGTGTTTTCATTTTTGCACACTGCAAAAAGCGCGGGCGCTCATTTTTCGTCGCTAAAAATGGCTATTTATAAGCTGCTGTCATTTTCAAAATCATTCTACCAGTTGTCATTGGTTGGTCGGTTGAAGTGATGAGTGAGATGGAGGTTGGCGAGGGGAGCGGTGGTGGTGGCTCGGCTGGAGCGAAAGTTGGCGACCGGTTTGCCGAGGTAGGCGTGTTGGCCTTTTTTTTTTCTTGTTTGTTTTGCTTGTTTGATAATTAAGTGGGGTTGGTAAATGATTATTGTTTGCTCATTAAGCGTTTGTTTTTGCTTTTATTACCTAGGGTAGGTAAAAAAAAAATCGTTATTGCTTTATTACCTAGGGTAGGTAAATTTTTTTTTGTTTTTGCTTTTTATTACCTAGTGTAGGTAAAAAATTTTGTTTTTGTTTTTGTTACCATGATTAGGTAATTTTTTGTTTTTTGCTTTTATTACCTAGGGTAGGTAAAAAAATTCGTTTTTGTTTTATTACCATGCATAGGTAATTTTTTTTTTTTTGCGTTTTATTACCTAGTGTAGGTAAAAAAAAAATTGTTTTTGTTTTTGTTACCATGATTAGGTAATTTTTTTGTTTTTGCTTTTATTACCTAGGGTAGGTAATTTTTTTTTTTTTTGTGTGTTTATTACCATGCATAGCTAACAAAATTTCGTTTTTTCTTTTATTACCTAGGGTAGGTAATTTTTTATTTTATTTTATTGTTTATTACCATGCATAGTTAATTTTTTTTCATTTTTTTGCTTTTATTTCTAGCATGTTGTGCTAATATTTTTTTTTATATGTTTTCTTTTTAGGTTAAGCTTCTTGATGCTCGACATAGGTGGTCGAGGACCATCCAAAAAGTGCGGAAAGCACTTTTTGATGATGATTGGACTTTACTTCAGGCCATTGGTTTAGATGGTTACGGGTGGTCAAGAACCGTCCGAGCTGATGAGGATCTCCTTTCGGAACTTGTTGAGCGTTGGGATCCAGACAGGGACACATTTTAGCTCCCAAAAAGGGAGCTGACTATCACTCTCGAGGATATCTACCATATCTTTCACGTTCCTATCGAGGGTCCTACCGTTCGTGTTGGCCTTGATAAGAAGGAGGCCCTTTTCCCTCTGTTTGGTGAGATGTGGGACATCGATTGCAGCAGGGGTGACATTGCGTATTTGGATCTCTTTACAACTGGCAGCTTGGGTGCATTACCTATATTTATAATATACATATTGAGCAACATGTTGTTGCCCAATTCCATGGGATCGAGGATCCCGTGGAACCAGGTGCCTATTGTTCTTGACTTGATAGCTGATCCTCATCAGTTAGCCTGGGCTCTCGCTCTTCTCTACGAGGTTTATAACGAGCTCTATGAGGTGAAGAGGCGTGGGAATAAGGGCCTAGGCTACATTTTGTTGCTCCAAATTTGGTATTGGGAGCATGTTATCATTGGTCGCCCTGTTGGTTTGCCTTATGGTGTGGATGCCACCTCTCCTCGGGCATACAGATGGTTACTTAGTGAGGAGGTCAGTCGATCTATTGTGAGTGCTTCAAATTTTAGAGATATATTGAGTTCTCTAACTAGGGACTTGATGTGTTGGTGGCCTTGGAAGGGTTTATATTGGGTGACGAATGCAACGAAGCTTCCTCGTGTTAGGCGGAGACGATGGGTTGTTGGTGCCCATTTGAGGGATATGGAGTTTATCCAATTTTATCGTGTACTACGGCAGTTTGGTCTTGTTCAGGATGTTTCAGATATATATATACATGGCATATTATTTTGGTATTCACATGTGTTATTTGTATATGCATTCTTCTTGTTTATGCTTTGCAATGTTTATATAATACAATCTAATATTTCTATGGTATTGCTATGATAATGAATGCAACTCGAACATGTAAAATGCATTTGATTTTTATTCATGTAACTAAATGACGGTATTCATGTTGCTCGTGTAATCTTTTTTAGCTCAGAGTATTTGACCTTTACTCGTTCATATTTGCAATTGGGGGTATCCCACTTGATTATTCTTTGTGGTGATGTATATGGTATGTATCAATGGTATGTGGATTGTGATATTGATTATGATTTGGTTTTTGATATGTAATTGAAGGTATTCTCAAATACTCAAAGAAGCTGGTAATGTTAACCATTTTTTTCTTGACGTTATCTTAATTTCTTTAGGACCATATTGTGTGCAAGTGAAGTTCATTTAGTAAATCTTGCGTGTCGATGACCCTAAGCAATCCAAAACCAGTGCATGTGATTGTGATGTTTATTTCCCCATCTTGAGTAATTTTGGACGGTACCTTTCTGGGTTTTCCTTTTGGCTAGCTTACCCGTATGTGCGTTCAGAGGTCTCCCTCTTGAGAGAGAGACATGTCGCCTTGCATGAGTTTACTCCACTGCCAGTCAAGCATCTATAGCCCCGGTGGAGGCTCACTCCATAGTCCAATGGTTTGATCTTTAAGCCTTTGTGATGACTACATAACTTTATGAAGGGAACATAGTACGATCATTTTAGCTTTAGAGATATGTGGTGTGTGTTGTTAATTGTTTTTTGTATAGAGTTTTGGGGAATCGAATTCTCAACCGAAGTATGATGAAAAATGTTACCCTATCCTTACTACTCTACATTTATTTATATTTTATGTTTCACTATGGTAGTGGTGATAACCACTATTTTTGTTTTTGGACTATGTTGCGTGATAGGGTAAGCGAAGAATTTGACTTTTTTTGCTTTGAGGTTTACCCAAATTGGCGTTATCTTTCTATTATTCAAGATGTTTTAAGATTTGTAAAAGTGTATTTGGTTCTAGATTGCTTTTGGGTCAATCTACCATACTCAAGATTTTCTTAATGTGATGAAAGTGCTTTGGTCCTAAAGAAAATTGGACACTTCATGAAGTTTGGTTTTTCACTAGACATGTTTGAGTGACTAAAAATTGTATGATATATCATATATGATGTGTATGATTTGTGAGTTGTAAAGAATCTTAGTTGAATACCCCCAATTCTTGGAACTTGTTTTCTTGGTCATATCATCACCACTATTAAAGATTATTGAGCAAGGGATGGGATGGATGCAACTATATATATATATATATATATATATATATATATATATATTTGTGTATGAACATATAATTGAAATGCAAATGCAATTTAAAATATGTCTATTTACAATGTGAAATGCATGCAATGTTGTAAAATGGAATCTTTTGTTTATTTTATTTTTTTATTTTTGTTTTAGCCATGTACATATATATAAATATATTGCAAGTCGTTTTATGCATAAAATGCCTTTAGGTGCATAATGTTCAGTGGTTATGGCTCCAATTTCCCTTCTAAATTAGAAAGTTTGTACGTTCCTTGTCCCAATTTTTGCTTTACTATATATGGGCCCAACCAATTTGCTACAAATTTATCCCTTAAGTGCGGTAAAGCATTAGTATTTTGTTGATTTTCTTTGAGCACTAGGTCCCCCACTTGAAATTCATGAGGATGGACTTTTGCGTTGTAAGCGCGCTTGAATCTATCTTGATATACTCGTAAATGTTCTAGAGCATTGATACGTTTCTCATCAATAATTTTCAATTGGTCAAGACGCGCCTGTCTAGTTGTATCATCGTTCATGAATTCCTGTATCTCAATTCACAAGGATGGTATCTCGAGCTCTAATGGTAATATTGCTTCTGCACCGTAAACTAGTGAAAATGGTGTTGCTCCCATTGGCGTTCTTATGCTTGTTCTGTAAGCCCATAGTGCTAAAGGGAGGTGAGTATGCCAATCTCGATGATTATATTTTACCACTTTCTTGAGAATAGATATGACTGTTTTATTTGTTGCTTCAACTTGCCCGTTTGCTTGTGGGTAATAAGGTGTTGAGAAGCTGTGTAGGATTTTGAATTTGTTGCACAATGCTCTAACATCCTTATTCTTAAATGACTTTCCATTATCAAAAATTATTTTTGAGGGTATTCCAAAACGACAGATAATATGTTGAAGTATAAACTTCGCTATTCGAGGTCCAATCGTAGTTGTCATTGGAATTGCTTCCGCCCATTTTGTGAAGTATTCTGTAGCAGTTATGATGAATTTATGTTGTCCTGATGAAGCAGGTGTTATTTTACCGATCAAGTCAAGGCCCCATTATGAAAAGGGCCACAAAATTTGAATGGGTTGCAAATTTTGTGATGGCACATGGGTCAAGTTTGCATGATGTTGGCACTTTTGGCATCTTTTGACATATTTGCAATAGTCATTTTCCATTGTCGGCCAATAGTATCCCATGCGCAATATTCTTTTTGCAATTGCCATTTCGCTGAAGTGACCACCGCAAGTACCATTGTGGGCTTCTGATATTGCTCTTTCTACTTCAATTGGATTTAAACATCGTAGTAATATTCCATCATAACTACATTTATATAACACATCTCCAAGTAAAGTGAAATGAATGGCTCTTTGTTTGAATGTTCTTTTTGCAGTTCGTGTCATTTCTATTGGTAGTGTGCCTGACTTGAGAAAATATTTTATCTCATCAAGGTAAGAATTGTAAGGTTCGACATGTATCAAACAAACATTCTTCTCACCTATAGATTCTGCTTTTTGAATTGATGGTTTAGACACTGTTGTTATGATTAGCGGTTGCATTTCTCCATGTTCATTTTTAGGGATGAGAGATCCCAAGGAAGCCATTGCATCCATAAATCTATTTGTCGATCGTGGCAAGTTACTAATTTCATACCAGTCAAATTTTCCTAGCAACTGTAATGCTACTTCATGATATTTCTTTAAGACTGGCTCTTTACATTGGTATTCTCCTTTTATTTGGTAGACAACCAATTGAGAATCACAAAAAATGCTTATTCTTTTTATTCCCATTGCTATAGCTGATTTAAGACCTAGTATTAAGGCTTCATATTCTGCATTATTGTTAGTGCATGTGAAGTCGAGTTTGAATGATAAAGGAATGGGTATTCCTTCAGGTGTGTAAAACACAACTCCTGCACCTTGCCCTTTTTCGCACTTTGATCCATCAAAGAACATTGTCATATCTGCTTCATCCTCAGGTGAAACTACTTCTTGTTCTGTGACAGAAAATACTGAATCATCGGGAAGTTCAATTATTAATGGTGTATCATTGTGCAATGGAGCTTCCACTAATTGATCAGCTATCACTTGCCCTTTTATGGATTTTTGACTTGTGAATTCGAGGTCGAATTCTGTTAAAAGCATTATCCATTTAGCAGTGCGGGTGTTGTTGTAAGTGCGAGTCATCATGTATCGTAGAGGGTTTTCTCTAGCTATAACATAGGTGGTATTGCTTAGCATGTAATGTCTAAGTTTCTTGGTGGCGAAAACCACTACTAAGCATAACTTTTCGACATAAGCATATCTTGTTTTGTAACTTACCAATGTTCGACTGATGTAATAAACTGCTTGCTCTTTATTTTTCTCATTCTTTTGTGCAAGCATTGTTCCTAAAGCAAAATCTATTGCAGAAATGTATAGGTGAAATGGGACTCCTATTTTTGGTGGCGTAAGAACTGGCGGTGAGGCCAGATATTTCTTTATATCATCAAATGCCTCCTGACATTCAGTTTTCCAAGAAAATATCACTCCTTTTTGTAACATGCGATTAAAAGGCCTACATTTATCTGAGAGTTGCGCAATGAATCATCGAATAGATTGGACTTTTCCTTGCAAACTTTGCAACTCTTTCAAGTTTTTGGGAGGTGACATTTCTAATATTGCTTTTACCTTGTATGGGTCTACTTCAATGCCTCGCTTGGAAACAATGAATCCTAGAAGTTTTCCTGATGTGACACCAAATACACACTTCTTAGGATTTAACCTTACCTTATGTTCTATTAATCGATCAAATGCCTTTTCTAGCACATCTATGTGTTCAAGACGCATTTTTGATTTAGCAATAAGATCATCTACATAATCTTCGATTATCTTATGCATATAATCATGAAATATGTACGTCATGGCACGCTGATATGTAGCTCCTGCGTTCTTTAACCCAAAAGGCATCACTCTATAGCAGAATGTCCCCCAAGGCGTTGTAAATGTTGTTTTATGTTGATCTTCGGGATTAATCCAAATTTGGTTGTATCCGGAGAAACCGTCCATTAAGGAGAGCATTTCATGACCAGCACAGGAGTCTACTAATTGATCTATATTTGGCAAAGGAAAATCATCCTTGGGACACGCTTTGTTTAAATCTTGAAAATCAGTGCATACTCGTATCCCTCAATTCGGTTTGTGAACGGGTACCATGTTTGAAATCCATTCAGGATAATCGATTGGTACTATGAAGTGTACATCCAATAACTTTTGCAACTCTTCTTTCACAATTAATGCAACTGTTGGATGAACTTTCCTAAGCTTCTGCTTGAATGGCTTGGCATCATGTGCTAGCGTAAGGTTGTGGACTACCAAGTCCGGATCTAAGCCAGGCATGTCTTTGTAGGACCATGCGAACACTTCCTTCTTTTTAATAAGCATGTTTATGATGCTTTCTTTTTCTTCTACGGATAATTCTTTTGCTATTTTGACAATCTAGGGATTATCCACGTCTTCACTAAGGTTCACATCTATAGACTCTTCTATTAGCATGTGAGAACCTTCCTCTAGATGATGTGGAGTTGGGATGAGGTGGATATCATCTGCCACATTTTCAAATGTGTCCGGGGTGTCCCCCTCTATCTCAGTTTGAAAAATTGAATTGTTTGATGATGAAGGTTGTTGCGGAATATAAGCGTTTGAAGCGCGCAACAACTCTTCGGATAGGATGAAGTCAGTAGTGGATGGCGAGGATGAAATCATGTCCATGGCTATGAGACTGGTGTCGATACATATTGGTTTTGTCTCATTATATGGATTACGGAGTGGGGTGAGCAAATCAACAGAAATCATGTTGACTTGATGGAAATGAGGTGGTTGTGATTCAAGAATTGATGACTCGTATTCTCTAGGTTGCAACTGACCTAATGTGTGTGATTGGTTTTGTTGTATGCTTTGCCAATGTGATGGAGGAGGTTCTGGTTCAGGACCCTCACGCTCTTTGTTTAGCCAAAAAAGTGTGCGGTCTATTGGAAAATTATGTTGATACCAGTTATCCCTCTGCATGGTTTCTCCATATATTATCTCTTCTTGAGGTTCCTCTTCTTCTTGATTAAGCCATTCAGGACGTGCTTCATCTTGGAGCATTCTCCTAGCTTGTATCTCAAGAGCATGGTTGATAAAAATCATTTTAGTTTCATCGTCATCACTGTCACTCATCCAGAAGCCATTAGCGTTTGTATGAGGTCCTAGTATTAGTGGCTCAAGGTCTTGCCTAAGGTATGCCATCTCAGTAGGATCTTCATAATCTGCTTCTCGTTGTAAAGCTTGCTCTCGAGGGTAAAAATTGTGGATTTGGTATCTACTTTCCATTTGTTCATCCTTATCATTAGGTTCATCCTCCTCATCGCTCTTTTCCTCCTCTTGTTCGCATTCTATGTCTAGTTCTTGGAAAGCTTGATTAAGCGAAGAGCTTGCGATGGAAGGTTTATAGCCTAGACCGGAGAGGTCACTTGGCTCTCTATATTTTGGTTCAATAATGTGGTGAGGACCTTGTTCATGTCTTCCAAGTCCATATCCTTGCCAACTAACCCTTCAAAAATATCTCACTGGGAAACTTGGGTTCGATAGATAATCAATGTTTTCATTAAACTCTTGTAAAGAGTTGTCATTTTGAGGAGGTGGGTCCGATGAAGAATCCATCCCTCCATATATGAAATTGATTGCATTTGTTTGAGAACCCATTCTATATATATCACCAATAGCTAAAGGTGGGTCACGAGGGTGACCGTAATCTCTGATTGACTCGATAGGTGGTGTAACCGTGACACTTTCAATAATGTACTCACCAATACTTGGATTGGCGAGATGTACTTGCAACTCTAGATGGTTGTGTGGCTAATGGCTCGATGGATGAAGAGGGTTCTTGAGCCTTAGCTCTTGGCTCTGCTGGCGGCATTGGATTATCTCTAACAGGTGGCCCTATTTGTGAGACTACGGGTTCTAATGATTGCGAAGTAGTGGCTGATGATGTGGGTTGTGCTTTGAATGTGAATGGTGGCTTTGAATCTGGAAGTGTACTAGATGGAGCTGGCAATTGATTAGTAGGATGAGTGGGTGTAATTTGAAAATGAAATACGATGTTTGAAGGATGCGCTGAGCTAACACTTTTAGATGTGAAAGCTGGATCAACTATAGGCAACTCTTCTGGAATGGGTGCTTTTGATGATGTGGTGTTTGATGGAATGGTTCTAATGACTAGTGGTTGGATGGTTAGATGTGTTGATGGGAGTAAAGGCTCATAAGGATTTGAAATAAAGTTGCAGTATTTGAAAGGTTCAGTGTCAACTGGTATGCAATGTACCTTGCCTTCATGCACATATTTTAAGCATTGATGCAATGTTGAAGGCACACATTTCATTTCCCTAATCCAAGGGCATCCAAGAAGTATGTTATATTGCATTTCCCCTTCCAAGATGTGAAAGAGAACATGTATTGTTTTCACCCCCACGGTGACGGGAAGAACAACATTCCCTACAGTTGAGCATAAAGCGTCATTAAAGGCCCTAAGAGTGAATGTGGATGTTGTGATGTGAGATGATGGGACGTTGAGCTTCATCATGGCAGGTGTGGTAATGAGGTTGATTGAAGAACCTGTATCAATAAGCACTCTCTTGAAGGGTTTCCTGTCAATGTGAGCTACTATGTGCAATGGCGGATCAAGTGAATCTATTGATATTTGTTTTTCCTCAAAGTCATAGAATACTATTGAGGGTTCCATGCACTTTTGCACACTACCCACAAAGGAATTGAATGCATTGGGGTCTTCTGATTGTACTTGAATAGACTTTAAAATTTCCATCAATGCTTCCCTGTGAGGTGTTGATTGTTGTATTAGTTCATAAATTGACAATTTTGTTGAAGCCATATTCAAACTCTGTGTTAACCGGTTGTTCAATGTAACAACAGGGTGGTTGTGGAACGGTGGTGGTGGCCCACTCGATCCAAGTTGTATGGGCACATTAGTTGGTGATGCTGTCGGAGCCTGGGTTGTGCGATTAGCTTACCTTTGTCCATGGGTAACTATACTGATAGCCCCTACAAAACCTTGTGGCAATTGAGACACATAATTAACCTGATTGGGAGGAACTGTAGAAGTTGATGCTCCCGTCGGTTGTTGATTCACCTCTCGATGTGGCAAAGGTGTCTAATATATGCCTAGGTTTTGGTTATTTTGGGCTAGTGGGTTGTCAATTTTGATTGTACCCACTTCCAATAAATCTTGCACAATTCCTTTAAATCCATGACAACCTTCAATATCATGTCCTCTTTGTCTATGATAGATGCAAAAGAGGTGTTCTTTGTAACCTTTTGTCTTTGGTTTGTTAGGATCATCAGGTTTCATTTTTGGTAAATTAAAAAGTTTTACCGCATACAACTTTTGAAATACTAATGAATATGGCTCTTGTACTGGCGTGTAATTTCTTTTTGGCTTAAAATGATGTTGTTGCCTTTTCGCAGGTTGTGTCTGATTTTGTGCCTGCTATGGGGGTGGAACCACTTGATAATTTGATTGGTGCGATTGTTGTTGTTGTTGGGGTTGTTGGATTTGTGTTTGAGCCGGTTGATTTGACTGTGGTTGGCTCAAAACTATCTGATTAACTTGTGTGGTCTTGGACTGACCGTGGTTATTCCCATTTTGATTCTTATTGTGCCACTCTTTCTTCTTAGGCTTAATATCACCTTCTTGAATTTTGATTTCTTCAATCAGTTTTGCTTGGGCGAGTGCCTCATCGAATGTTCTATACTGTTGTAGTTGTAGCAATGAAGAGATGGGTCTACCAAAACTCTTCGTGAACATTCGTATTATCTCTGGAATAGGGAGTGAAAATGGTAACTTGATCATGATTGATCTCCATCTGTTGCCAAAGTCATAGACCGATTCATCGTCATATTGTTTTAGGTAAATCAAATCAGTCAATGTTGTTTGTTTTCTAACATTTAGGGCGAATATTTCCAGGAACTGGTCCGCTAGTTGTTCAAAGGTAAAAATACTTTGATGCGGGAGGTGGTTGTACCAGTCTTGGGCTTCCCCCCTAATGTTTGAGGAAATGTATGTAATAGCAATGCATCGTTGCTTTTGATTTTGAAGCATGCATTCACAAATCTTGTTACATGCTCACGGGGATCCTCTTCTCCTTTAAATTCAAGCTTTAGTATTTGGAAATCATGTGGATATGGCAGCTCTGGTATTGAAGCATGAATAGGGTGATTGAGTAGTTGCCTTAAAGTTGGCTTTTGGTATTGCAAGCCTGGGGTTTGCATGGCAAGACTATCAATATGACTCTATAGAAACTGGTATCTAGGATCATCTACAGGACTGACACTCGAATGTACTTGATGCTGCTGGTAATGGGGTGGATTGTATGTAGGTTGGGGATGATAAGACATGTTTTGCGGAAATGTGTTATGGTATGGATGTTGAGGGATGTTATGATATGGATGGGGTGATGAAGGTATGATATTATGCTAACCTACTGCATTAGCATATGGGTGCGGTGGTTGATTGTGAACCACGGTGGTAGAGGGAGGACGCATTACCCAAGATGGATCTTGGATAAAGGCATTATGTTGATGAGATGTAGGTGGAAGATTTTGCTCAATCCCTTGCAAATGTTGGTTAGGGTTAGGGTTCATGCTACGGTTAGCATTATCTAAAATCATTTGCTGCAACTGTAAGAAATCATGTTGCATAGCAATTGCATTTGACATAGGGACTGCTACCTGTGATGTGGTGGATTGAATTGGTTGTGGAACAACCATGGTAGTGGAGGTAGATGAGGGGTAAGTAGCAAAGGGTATCGCCACTGACTATGGAATGGTATGAGATGTATGTCCTACAAGTGTGGATGGAGGAATGGATGTTGGGGCTTGCAAAACAATAGGAATTGTTTCATACAAGGGATTAGTGGTAATGGTCATTTGTTGTGATAATGTGGGGGGATTTGGTTGGATGACAATGGTTGATTGGCTAATGCTACAAAAACCAACTCAAAGAGAGGATTGGTGAAAATCTATTCTGACTGCTATGGATAGGCGAATATGGATTCTTGTTGTGATGAGGGTACGACACGTGATGGGATGGAGAGTGGTGGTAATGATGGGAAGACCATTCCAGCTACATTCAAGTACATTCTAATAGTGTCCATATCTATCATGGTGACCTGACTGTCTATCGCTACAGGAGGTTCACTCCTAGGTGTCTCAGGTATAGCTGTGTGAGTAGCTCTATGCATAATGTCTATGTCTGTGTTGGGGGCATTACTAGAAGGCCCTACATCAAGACTGTGACATAGAAATGGGTATACCTACTTGTCCCACCATCGAAGTGTGAGGGACATTTCCAGACTGGGAGGCCATAGGGGAAGACCACTGACTTCGGTTTGACACTAGTTTCTTAGCTTGATTACGAGTCACTACCATACGCTACTATGGGGTAATATGCGAAGTGAGACTATCTATGCAAGTAAAGTGACAATACAATGCAATACAACACACAAAGAAAATAACCACACAAAATTTTTGATGCTAGATTTTCGTATATATATATATTTTGAAATTTGTTTGGAAAATGAAAAAGGCATGTGCTCAATGTTTTGCCCTAAATGAATCTAGGATTTCACCTGTATACTCGTAGCTTGACAACCTGGCTATGAACTCCAGGTCGCATAATCCCACCTATAATATGTGGTAATGAAGTCCACACACGGCCAGGGAGCACAAGTCCTACCAATTCCTCACCTAGTTTGCCCGTAGTCTATGATACACCTCTCCGAAGAGAGATGCGTGCTATCACCCACGGGTTATGAAGGATCTTGGAATCGGCCTTGGCTAAGAACATGGTATAATGTTGGTGGTTCGGTGATGAAATCCAAACCCGACGGTGATGAAATCCAACTATTTTCCAATGTTTATGTGAGTGTGTGGTGGTTTTGTTTAACTAGGATGCTATGCAAAATTACTATGCAATTCTGTTTCAATGGCCTAAATGCAAAAAAGCAGAAAACAGAGAATGAAAGACAATAGATCAGGGGTAAAAATACCAATTTCAGATCTAATTTAATTAGATTCTGTTTAACAGGGCTAACTGCAGGTGCGCGGTTAGTTTTGGTAAACCGCGGGTCTGTGGTTTGCCAATCGCGCATTTGCATTTGGGATATCCCAACCGCGGATACGCGGGTCCTTTCTATCAATAGAAACCGAATAATTTTATAGACCCGATCCTAAAATAAACACCTGAGCTATTCCTAACCAGGTGAATGCAAGATGATCTATTTTCTACTATGCAAATGCATTTTTTTTTTTATGAATGCAAGGTTTTTAAGTATTTTCTTCTACCTCTAAGACCTAAGGGCACACAAAGACATATAGGAATAGGATTCTTAATCTAGTTAAATGCAATATAAACTAAAACTAAGACAAAAATTAGATAGGAAGCCCGAAGTACATACCTGTGTTACTTCTTGCTATAAATCGTCGGCCTGCATTTTTAATGCAGCAACCACGCTTTTGCATTTTCTCAGGCAAAAACCGCGTGTCTACGTTTTCTCATAACCGTGCACCTGCGTTTTCTCAGACAAAAATCGCGTTTCCACGTTTCCACAGTAAATGATACAGCCGTAATATTTTTTGAATATATCAATTTTGGGTTGAATCTGTGCGCGCTTTGAATTCCCGAAACCTGTAGGTGCAGACAGAGATTAGTAAACAAATTTAGACAACAAGGCAAAACAAAATAGGACCTTTAGGGGGTCCCACCGTGATCACCATTTTTGTAACCAAAGAACTGAGCACAATTTAATTAAATAAAATAGAGAGAGAGAGAGAAGTAATTTTGCCAAAATGCCCCTTTTTGTATTAATGGTGATACAGTGTGTTACAAAAAGGATTTTTGAATTGCCCCAAGCATGTTGGGAGCAATGTTACAATGCTTCTTCCTGTCTATCTGATATCCAATGCTTTCATGGAGGAGGGAAATTCTTCCAACTCCTCAAGAAGATAGGGTGTTCTTCATTCCTCTGCTACAGCTCCAAGGGGTGAGTGGGCTTTGGTATCCAATGTAGGGACCACTCCTAGCTTCAATAGCTCTTCAAATACCTATCTCCTACACACATGGAAACCAAACAAGGGTTAATAGCACCTATATAAATGAATGCAAACAATGCAAATAAAAAACCCTTGAAAGGAATGCTTGCAAGAAACATGGAAATACTAATTAAAAATACCTTGCTAACAAATCGATAAGTTACTGATCTCTGTTGATAAAATTTTTTTGGGACTGTGGAACCGCGGGAACGCGGTTGCGAGCTGGAAATTGTGGACCTACGGTTGTGAAACTGTGGATGCGCATTTTCGACTGTAGAACCACGGGCGAGCGATTTTGGTTGAGATGATAGGTCACCTCGGGATGCGTGCCAATGATCGGATTCGAGCTCGTGCTCTCAGTTTCTCATCGGGTCTGGATGTATTTTGGTAGCCTATCGGTACGCAAATTCAACTCCCTTTGTTTGGTGGATTGATGGTGCCTTTATAGGCTTCCTAGGGCTTTGGAGGGGAATGTGAGGTGGCAAGCCTGACTTGCCAAGTGGTAAATCTGGACTACTAGGTGGAAGGGGCAGTTATAGTGAGTCACTCAGTGTGGCTCACTTAACTGGGGTGATGTGGCTTCAAGTGGAGTGGGATGTGGGATGTTGTTTTGTGTGAAGGGACAAGGGGACAACAACAAAGGATTTGTGGCATGGGTGTTGGAAATCTGTCTCATGTGCAAGGACAAAGGGGACAAAAGTGGGTGAGATATGTTGGGTGAGATGTCCAGGACACATGTCCAATGGGTAGATAGGGTATCCTAGGGTGATTTTCCTAATTAAATAAATTAGGAAAATATAATGATGTGCAGGATTTTATATCCCTAAGTTAGAACTTAGGCATATATCTTTATTATGCAGGATTTGATGGTGAGGTGGTGAATGTGAACTAAAGGGTGCTAGATTTTGGTGTCTACATATGTCTTCCTAAGAATGAAGGGGGGTTAGGATTATGGTCTTCTATTAATAACAACAAAGCTTTAGCTACTAAATTATATTGGAGAATGTTGCATAACCCCAATGCCCTTTGGGCAAATAATATCCGTGCTAAATATGTTGAGAACAAAAGTCCTGAAGACCTTGTTCGCTATCAACTTCCCACCAAAGGTTCTCCCATTTTAGTAGTTCTTAAGACTGGTGAGGATTTGATAAAGAAAATTTTATTTTTGATCATTCATAATGGTCAACAGGCAAATTTTAGGACAAATTCTTGGGATGGTCACAAGCCTTTGATAACTCATTTTACCGATTGGAGGCCTTGTATGGAGGAGCTTCACCGAGCTAACTGGATAAAGATGGCTAATTAATGTCGATACCATACTGGTAATTCAAATGTTGGTAGATATTGGATCCCTATTGAGGACTGGCCTTTTCAAATCCCAGAAAGGCAAAGACAAGATATCCAAGGCATCCTTCATATGAGATATCTCTCTTGATCCCATGAACACGATTATTTTGGATGGAAAAACACTGCTACGATTGAGTATTCAGTTGCTCAAGGTTATTTGACCTTATGCCATAATAATCCCAACCAATATTTTGACATCTCTTATCAGTTGTGGGCTCAAAAGCTCGGCCTAAGGTGAGGTTCTTTACTTGGCTTTTATTGCATCATAGGGTGCTTACTGGTGAGCAACTTATGAAGCATGGTTTTCATGGCCCTTTTAGATGTGAAATGTGTGAAGAGAATGTAGAAACTCTCAACCATATTTTTATTGAGTGTACTTTCGCCTTTGAGCTATGGAGGAGAATGGCCACTTTACTTGGCTTATAATGGTCCAATTTTTTTTACTTTTGAACAACTTTGGAGGGATTGGCCTAATCAAGAGGGTGTTGATCATTTTATTATGCACTTAGTTTGGATGGGTTCTACCATTCTTCTTTGGAATATCTCGAATGAAAGGAACAACCAAATTTTTAATCAAGATAGGAAGGATATTCACTATATTTGGCAAAATACCATAGCCAACTTAGTTGAATCAGTCCATCAACTCCTTAATCACCCCCAAAACTCCCACCAAAGATGGGATCAAGTGATGCAAAGATTATAGATTAAATATTCTAAGGGCAACCAAATTAAAGGGAATGTGAGTATTTGTAAGATGGATAGGACACGAAATTTTCAACCTCCTCCTAAGGATTTTGGAAAAGTCAATACTGATGGAGCCTCTAGAGGGAACCCTGGAAAATCCAGTACGGGGGGAATTGGTAGACTTTCAGATGGCTCCCTGGTTTTTACTTTTGCTAAGAATTTGAGTATTCTTTCCAATAACCTTGTTGAGGGGTATGGTATCCTCAGAGGCCTTCAAGAGGCTACTAAGGTTGGATGGGAAAATATGTTATTTGAGTCTGACTCTCAACTCATGATTAATATTTTGAAGACTCCTAAGAATCATAAGGTTGATTGGAGAATAAAAAGAATTATTGAGAAGATTCAATTAATCTAGATGAGATTTTTGAAAGTTGATTACAATCATGTGGTCAGAGATCAAAACAAGAGTGCTGATGCTTTAGCTAATTGGGATTTGGACAAAATTGATCTTACTTGTATGGTGACCCTCTTAGATGGTGGGCTTCACAAATTAGGGAAGCTCTTATTTCTATCATTTCTTTGGATGGCTTCAGTTCTGAAGGTACTTAGTTTCTTCTTGTTTTTTTTTTGCTTCTCTTTGGTTCGTTCAGGTTATTTTTGTTTCCTAGCTCAATCTATTCTTTCTTTTGTTTCCTTTGTTGATTCTTGCCTTAAAAGTCTTCTGGTCTATAAAGGTCATTGTTATGTTCAATTTTTTTTCTTTTTTGTTTAGTTTTTTATGGTGTGCGTGTTCTTTTGTTTTGTTTTGTTTTTGTGTTCTTTTTGTTGTTTTTTGTTGTTCTTGTGTTTTTGTTGTCTTGTATTTTTTTATGTTTTTTGTTATTGTTCTTGTGTTTTTGTTTGTTTGAGTTAATTCGTGTTTTCATGTGTGAGTGTTTTCTATGTTTTTTGTTTTTGTTTATTGTCTGTTGTTGGTTGTTTTCTTATTTTTATTTTTATTTTATTTTTTAAATTTTTTAGGTTTTGGTTGTGTTTATTTTTCATATTTTTTTGGTTATGTCTTTGTAGTGTTCTGTTGTTTTTGTCATGTTTGTGTTTTGTTATGCTGTTCTTGTGTTTTTTCTATGTGGTTTGTGTTGTGTTTTTATTTTATTTTATTATCTTATTGTGCGTGTTTGGTTGTGCTTTTTTTTTTGACACGCTCAAGGAGCATGTTTTTTATTTTATTTTATTATTTTTATTGTTATTTATTTATTTTTTATTTTTTTTAAATATTTTTGTGTGTTTGTTTTCTCCTTGAGTATGTCGAAGGTGGTAGGCCAGGTTCGAGTCCTGGGCATTTTTAACAGAATGGATACCCCTGCCTCCTTGGGTCTTACCCAAAAGTGGCATCCCTTCTGGTATATTTTCCACACAAAAAAAAACTTTCAATATATTTTCTCTTCCACTTCTCTTCAACTTGGACATCCTCACTTCCCATTAGGGCTTTCAAACATGACTTTCCTTACAAACTAACTAGTAGATTTGGGGTTTGGGTTTGATTCTAGCTAGCACTCCCTTCTCGCTTACACTCCCTCTTCGCTCGCACTTTCTCCTAGCTTTCACTCCCTCTTGGCTCACACTTGCTCCTATCTCTTATTTCTTTTGATGTTCCTTTGCTTCAATAATATTTTGGAAACAATATTTGTTGCATTTATGGTAAGGGTTTGAATAATTGATACACTTAGAATAAATCCACTGCTCTTTCATCATATCTAAACATCTCAATATTGGCTCGCACTCGCTCCCAACTTGCACTTTCTCCTAGCTCGCACTCCCTCCCAACTTGCACTCCCTTTTGGCTCACACTCGCTCTTGTCTCTTCTTTCTCTTGGCATTACTTTGCTTCGATAATTCTTGGAAAACAATATTCACCATATTCTTGGTAAGGGTTTGAAGCATTGATACACTTTGAACAAATATGATGCACTTATGCTTTAGGAAGGAAACTAGCAATTATTATTACAATTTTTGTGGCTACACTTATGCTTTAGGAAGGAAACTAGCAATCCAGATCACAAAATAGACTATGATAGTGTGATGTTTTGGAAATATTTCTTTATTAAGATGTGATACATAGCTAATAGAGGTGGATTTTTGGTATTGTAAAGGATACTATAGGAAAATATCAAGAAGGATGTTGAAACATGAAATATTTCTTTTCACACAATTTTTTTTGATGAAAATCCAAAAATTAAAAATTAAGAATTCAAACATTTTACGAAAATGATGTAGGTATCTAGCTATAACATCTCAATTGAGATGAGAATTGAATCTATTTATAATCTCTCAATATCTAAAGCAGATATTTATGGCTTGTCAAAGGTGGGAGACTTGAGTACAACTGCTTATTCTCCACCAAAAAATAATACTTTTGCTTATCTATTTAAAAATTATATTGTAATTTTTTTAATTTATGTTTTTTGCTTTTTGAATAAGCTATGTGTGGCTTCTATTGGGGACCACTCCCATTACAAAAACAAAACAGTACATTCATATCATTACATTTCTATCAAATTAATTAAATCATATTCAACCTGCCTTTCTATCAAAAACATTCTTCATCATCCTTTCTTATCAAGGAGATTTGCCATCTTCCTCACTGCTAAGTTTTCGTAATCAACTCATTTTTATCATTTCATATAGATGCCTTTTGAAATTGAAATTTTGTCAAGATAAAATTCAACACCATGAATGGCTAAAATATTTGTTGCCCATTTTTCATATCTATAAATATAAATATATTGTCTATAACAATATGAGAGTTTCTTAATACCTTTTTTTAGGGTTCTTATTCATGCCCCTAATATTCCAAGATATTATTTTCATTGTTATTTTTTATTTTTATTTGTGGGTTTAGCCCCACTTCTTGTTAACACTTGTGATATTTGCTTTTGTTTTTCTATATCAATATCCCTCCTGGTTTTTTTTTTTCTTTGTTTTTGATTCTTGAGTCTTTCTCTTTTTTTTTTTTTTTATATTTCAAAAAATACTTTCATCTTCATCCATATCTTCAATCTCCTCACATTGCTCAAAGTAAGACTTATCATCTATATGTTTGTCTTGTTGTGTAGGATTTGTAGAGCAAGGAATAACCTCAAAAGCACATTATTCTTTATATTACCCTAGAAACCCTAAAGTGCAAGGACTCTATTACAAAGCAATTACCTTCTTATTCTATCCTAAAAACCCTAAATTGTTAGCGACTTCCTCCATCCTTATTTATTTATTATGCTACTCTTAAAACCATAAAGTGCAAGGGATAACCTCTACACCACTTTCACTTTTATTACCAAGAGAGGATTCTATACTACTTGAGGAAAATGAAGATGATTTACCTCGAAATATTTTGACCATTTATGTCACCTTTGTAATTGGATTTTTCTCCACATTTACCTTTGCACATTTAATTTATTTTGAACTTGAACTTACATATTGTACTTGCTCATCTCTTATATCCTTCTTTGTTTCATCTAACTCTTGATCCAAGTGACTTATGGTGATCTTTTTCATAATATGTTGTAGATAAGCTTTATTTACCATTTCTTAGGAGTGGAATATCCTTGATCTGATCTACCTTATATTAATGTATTATTTCCTTTATTCACCTTGAAGTTTATCTTAAGACCAATTTTTTTTATCTCTTTCTTCATAGTTTTCACTTTGTAAACTCTTGCCAAGTGGCTAATCTCACAACAATTATGATATTTTCATAATCCACTTGTTGATATCATTCTCTTTATTCAAATTTAATCTTAATGGACTATAGCAAAGGTTTTTGAAATATCTATAGCAACACATATTCTGGCATATATAGCATGCTTCCCCTCCTTAATAGTTAGTTCTTACTTGATGAATTCTCCTAGGGTATCTCTAATATTATTCAAAATATATTTATTTATTAGTTGATATGGAAGTCCAAAAAGCCTAACCCAAATCGAAAGCTTCTCAATAGTTTTAGTCTCAATAGAAAACAATTCATTCCATGGTCTTAAATAAGGGTATCTCTCCCTCTAAACCATGGTCCACCACTCAATATTTTATCCCTGATTTTTGAATTATAAAAGATGACAAGGAAAAAACCTTTAGGAAGAAAAATCATAAAGTGATTTGAATTCAATCCCCACTTCCACTCGATTCAATCTTGAATCTGTAAAAACCCTGGCCAGGATCTATGAAACTTACATATTAACCCCTACTTTTCAAAACCATTATATCATGCTCAATCATCTCATCTATGATGGTCACTTATAGTGCAACATATGCTGGTTGAATCAAAATTTTGATATATTTGCTCTTCCACTTATCTTCAACTTGGGCATCCTCACTTCCCATTAGGGCTTTAAAACATGACTTTCCTTCCAAACTAACTAGTAGAATTGGGGTTGGGGGTTGCTCCTCGCTAGCAATCCCTTCTCACTTACACTCCCTCTTGGCTCCCACCTTCTCCTAGCTTCCACTCCCTCTTGGCTCACCCTTGCTCCTATCTCTTCTTTATTTTTTGACGTTCCTTTACTTCAATAATATTTGGGAAACAATATTTGTTGCATTCATGGTAACAGTTTGAATCATTGATACACTTCAAATAAATCCATTGCTCTTTCGCCATATCTAAATATCTCAATATTGGATCGCAATCGCTCCCAGCTTGCACTTTCTCCTAGCTCGCACTCCCTCCCTGCTTGCACTCCATTTTGGTTCACACTCACTCTTGTCTCTTCTTTCTCTTGGTGTTACTTTGCTTCGATAATTTTTGGAAAACAATATTCACCACATTCATGGTAAGGGTTTGAAGCATTGATACACTTTGAACAAATATGGTGCACTTATGCTTTAGGAAGGAAACTACCAATTTTTATTACAATTTTTGCGGCTACACTTATGCTTTAGGAAGGAAAATAGCAATCTAGATCACGAAAAATAGACTATGATAATGCGATATTTTGGAAATATTACTTTATTAAGATGTGATACATAGATAATAGGTGGATTTTTGGTATTGTAAAGGCTAATATAGGAAAATTTCAAGAAGGATGTTGAAATATGAAATATTTCTTTTCACAAAAAAAAAATGATGTTGTTGAAATATGAAATATGAAGGATGTTGATGAAAATCCAAAAATTAAAAATTAAGAATTCAGAATTTTATGAAAATGATGTAGGTATCTAGCTATAGCATCTCAATTGATATGAGAATTGAATCTATTTATAATATCTTAAGCTCTAAAGAAGAGATTTGTGGCTTGTCAAAGGTAGGAGACTTGAGTACAACTGCTTATTCTCCACCAGAAAAAAAAAAACTTTTGCTTATCTATTTAAAAATTATATTGTAAATTTTTATTTATTTATGTTTTTTTCTTTTTGAATAAGCTATGTGTGCCTTCTATTGGGGACCACCCCAATTACAAAAACAAAATATTACATTGCTCTCATTACATTTATGTCAAATTAATTAAATCATATCCAACCTACCTTTCTATCAAAAATATTCTTCATCATCCTTTCCTATCAAGGATATTTGACATTTTCCTCACTGCTAAGTTTCCGCAATCAATTCATTTTTATCATTTCAAATAGATACCTTTGAAATTGAAAAATTTTCAAGATAAAATTCAACACCATGAATGGCTAAAATATTTGTTGCCCATTTTTCATATCTATAAATATAAATATATTGTCTATAACAATATGAGAGTTTCTTAATACCTTTTTTCAGTGTTATTATTCATGCCCCTAATATTCCAAGATATTATTTTCATTGTTATTTTTTATTTTTATTTTTGGGTTTAGCCCCACTTCTTGTTAATACTTGTGATATTTGCTTTTGTTTTCCCATATCAATATCCCTTTGGTTTCTTTTTTCTCTTTGTTTTTGCTTCTTGAGTCTTACTCTTTTTTGTTTATTTCAAAAAATACTTTCATCTTCATCCATCTCTTCAATCTCCTCATATTGCTCAAAGTAAGACTTATCATATATATGTTTGTCTTGTTGTGTAGGATTTTTAGAGCAAGGAATAACCTCAAAAATACATTCTTCTTGATATTACCCTAGAAACCCTAAAGTGCAAGGACTCTCTTCCAAAGCAATTACCTTCTTATTCTATCCTAAAAGCTTTAAATTGTTAGGGACTTCATCCATCCTTATTTCTTTATTATGCTGCTCTTAAAACCATAAAGTGCAAGGGATAACCTATATACCACTTTCACTTTTATTACCAAGAGAGGATTCTATACTACTTGAGAAAAATGAAGATGATTTACCTGGAAATATCTTTTTTTTTGTGTGGAAAACATCCCAGAAGTGATGCCCCTTTTAGGTAAGACCCAAGAAGGTAGGGGTATCTCTTCCACAAAAATCACCCAGGGCTCGCACCTGGCCTACCACCTTTGACATACTCAAGGAGAAAATCTAAAACAATAAAATATAAGAACGCACAAACACAAACACACAAAAATATTAAAAAACAAAATATAAAAAAAACATGGTCCTTGAGTGTGTCAAAAAGATAAAGCACAACCAACCACACGCACAATAAGATATAAAAAACACAATAACAACATAACAAAACATAAACATAACAAAAAACAACAAAACGCTACAAAGACGCAACCAAAAAAAACATGAAAAACAAAAACAATCAAAACCTAAAAAATTAAAAAAATAATAAATTAAACAACCAAAAACAGACAATAGAGAAAAATAAAAACATAGAAAACACTCACACACCAAAACACAAAAACACCAATTAACACAAACATATAGAAACACAAGCACAAGAACATCAAAAACACAAGAACAACAACAAAAAATACAAAACAACAAAAAACACAAAAATAAAACAACACAAAAAAACACACACATAAATAGAAAAGAAAAAAAATAGAACATAATAAAGACCTTTCAAGACCAAAATACTATTAAGGGAAGAATCAATAGAGGAAACAAAAGAAATATTAGTTTGATATAGGGAACTAAAATACCCTAATCGAACTAAAGAGAAGCAAAAATAAAGTAATAAGAAACTAGGTACCTTCAAAACTAGAGCCATCCAAAGAAATGATAGAAAGAAGAGCTTCACTTATTTGTGAAGCCCACCATATAGGAGGGTGGTCATAGCAAGTAAGATCACATTTTTCCAAAGCCCAATTAGCTAAAGCATCAACACTCTTGTTCTAATCTCTGACCACATGATTGTAATCAACTTTCAAAAATCCCATCTGGATTAACTGAATCTTCTCAATAATTATTTTTATTCTTCAATCAACCTTATGATTCTTATGAGTCTTCAAAAGATTAATCATGAGTTGAGAGTGAGACTCAACTAGTATCTTTTTCCATCCAACCTTAGTAGACTCTTGAAGGTCTATAAGGATACCATACCCCTCAACAAGGTTATTGGATAGAATACAAAGATTCTCAGCAAAAGTAAAAACCAAGGAGCCATCTAAAAGTCTACGGATTCCTCCAGCACTAGATTTTCCAGGGTTCCCTCTAGAGGCTCCATCAGTATTGACTTTTCCAAAATCCTTAGGAGGAGGTTGCCAATTACTTGTTCTATCCATATTGCAATTACTCACATTCCCTTTAAGTTGGTTTCTCTTAGAAGAGTTAATCTTCAATATTTGCATCACTTGATCCCATCTTTGGTGGGATTTTTAGGGGTGATTAAGATGTTGATGGACTGATTCAACTAAGTTGGCAATGGTATTTTTCCAGATATAGTGAATATCCTTCCTTTCTTGATTAAAAATCTGGTTGTTCCTTTCATTCCATATATTCCAAAGAAGAATGGTAGAACCCATCCAAACTAACTGCCTAATAAAATGATCAAGACCCTCTTGATTAGGCCAATCCCTCCAAAGTTGTTCAAAAGTAAAAAAATTGGACCATTATAAGCCAAGTAAAGTGGCCATTCTCCTCCAAATCTCAAAGGCTAAAGTACACTCAATAAAAATATGGCTGAGAGTTTCCACATTCTCTTCACACATTTCACATCTAAAAGAGCCATAAAAACCACGCTTCATAAGATGCTCCCCAGTAAGCACCCTACAATGCAATAAAATCCAAGTAAAGAACCTCACCTTAGGCCAAAGATTTTGATCCCACAACTGAGAAAAGATGTCAGATGATTGGCTAGGATTATTATGGCATAAGGCCAAATAACCTTGAGCAACTGAATACTCACCTTTATTAGTGTTATTCCATCAAAAACAATATTTATCATGGGACCAAGAGAGAGATCTCATATGAAGGATGCACTGGATATCTTGTCTTTGCATTTCTAGGATTTGAATAGGCCATTCCTCAATAGGGATCCAATATCTACCAACCTCTAAATTACCAGTATGGTATCGACAATAATTAGCCACATTTATCTAGTTAGCTCGATGAAGCTCCTCCAGTCAAGAAACTGAGTTATCAAAGGCTTGTGACCATCCTAATAATCTATCCAAAAATTTACTTGTTGACCATTATGAATGATCCAAAATAATTTTTTCTTTATCAAATCCTCACCAGTATTAAGAACTACTAAAATGGGAGAACCTTTGGAAGGTAATTGATAGCGAACAAGGTCTTTAGGACTTTTGTTCTCAACATATTTAGCACGAAGATTCTTGGCCCAAAGAGCATTGGGGTTATGCAAAATCCTCTAATATAATTTAGCAGCTAAAGCTTTGTTGTTATTAATAGTAGACTGGAATCCTAACCCCTATTCATTATTTTGAAGACATAAAGTGTCCCATTTCACCAAGGCCCATTTTTTTCCCCTTAGTACCACTCCAGAGGAACCAATGACTGATTTGATCCAGTTCTTGAAGAACAACCTTTAGGATATTCAACACGGTAGAAACATAAATAGGAATAGCCTAAAGGACTAATTTTACCAAGGTGATTCTACCCCTAGAAGAAAGCCACCTATTGGTCCACTTTCCAATTTTCTTCTTAACTTTTTCCAACAACCAATTCCAATCTTTATTTTTTTGTCTTCGAATATTGATGGGAATATTTAAATAAGTGATTGGAGGTGAGATCTTATTATATCTTAATTTATCCAAGACCATGGATTCCTGTCTAGAAGAGTAGTGAAAGAAATTTACTTTATATTTGTCTTTGGTAGCCTTAGAAAAATAGCTAATGATTTGCTTAATAGTAGAAGCTTCCTGTTGGGCATTGAATTGACATCAAGGTTGACTTGACACTACAACTGTCTATCTTCTAATTCTCTATTGAGGCTTGCACCCAATAGTCACAGCTCAACACTCAACATTGGATGGACCAAAGATTTACTTCAGTCCAACCTCTAGTGTAGGCTGGTTCCTTGTCAACTTAGTAAGATGTTGGCACTATTAAAGCTCAATACAGGTTTGAAGAATAGGGTTAGAAAAGGTTTAGGGTTAGAAAGATTATACAAAAAAATGGTCGGATAGGCTAACAACATAGGCATCTACAGTAGAAACCTTCAACAAACTACTTCCAGTGTCCTACACTCAAGATAAGCAACACCCAAAATAATAAAATCTTCATACATTAAAGCATAAAATAGAGATATGTTACAGGAAGCAATTCCAATATCCAGTATATTGATAATCCAATTTAGTAGAATAGACCAAGATAGCAAAGATAACACATCTTGAGTCAAAAATTAGAGTAATGCTCATTCGATTAGTTTGCAAAGAATATTTACAATAGGGCAAACAAACACACTAGAGTTGACCCTAAAAACCGAGGGTTCGACCTCTATTTATAGTTTATGAATGAAATATTTGAAGGAGACATTATAAGAATTTAACATTTTACAGATTAGCAAAAAGCTTTGCTAGCATCATCTCATTTGCTGGTGAAGTTTGAGAAATCTGCTAGAAGTAATCCGCCATGGCAGCTCGACTCTGCAACCTACTGATCCAGTAATGGTAGTTGGGCCTCAGGTCATTAGAAACTCGATCTGGACCATTCACTATTCTTTAAACCTTCATTCCACTACAGATCTATAACTGCTCTAGTTCTTGGTTCTTAAAAACCCTTGACACTTCACCTTCCCACCTCGAACCAACTACTTCTCTGATCCTGCAAGAATTCGCCTTTGTATGGTTCAAACAATGTCAACAAAATCTCTATCATTGATGTTCTCAATATACGGCTGTGATTAAATATTGGAAATGCTCTATAAATTAGTGGGGGAGAAACAAACATCATTCTATACTTTATTAATGCTGACGTCAGCTTTGGTAGCTTCAACCAGTGAAATCGAGTTCCGACAAAAAATAAACTAAGTTGAGAGCAAAATGGAATCGATCATTAATCCGCTTACTTGACCTTCAACTTGTCTAACTTCTTTCTTACATCCACGAAATAAAGTGAGAGTTGCAATCTACACAAAAATCGTCTTGACGTCACTTTTGACTCAGTTTGATCATGAAATCACCAATCCGCTCTGAAAGCAGTGCAAACCACCTTTGTCACCATTTCGTACATTATACTTCATTTTCAATGCCTTCGACCTTCTTGTCGCCATTCTGCTCCAAAATACTCTTGGGAATCAAAGGAATGTATCTTCTCAACACTTAGTCGCTGGAGCATGCGAAACAAGAGGAATCACCATTCCGTCCTTTGGAATGCGCTAACATCATCAAAGCTCAAAAAATTTATGGATTGGGAACCTCGTTGAAATCTGCTACCAAATAGACTAGGCATGGAGCAAAATGGAGTACTTAGCTTGTTATAGCAAAAACGCTAAGTGTTGAGCATATTGGAGCATCTTTGCATGAATTCGCTCCAAAATACTCTATATCCTCAATGGAATAGAGATTTCTCTGCCTTAGAATAATTTTTAAATTTTTCTAAGGATGTGGTCATTTTATACCTACATTTTGGCACCTCCCGAGTTGATTTTCTCGTAAAGCCATCAAACTCAGAGTCTTATCCATTGGGCATCATGAGTAAAAAATGCTTATCTTAAAAAGAATGCTTCAACGAATAATTTCCATATGAACACTACCCTCTGAAAACTTCATGAAACATCCTAGAGGAGAAACGTTCATATCGAGACCATGTTGGAAACACAAATATTTCTGCCATTCCTTCAAAAATGCAATAATGCTTAAACCAAAATACAACAACATTCTCCTTATAAAGCTTCTTCAAAACAAATGACATGAATATCTTCACAAAAATTGGATGTTCTATGCACCTCTCTGGACTCATGCTTTTATTATTGCCTTCTAACAATGTTAGAGTAAAAATAAATCAAAAAAAATAAAAAACTTCTACATGAATAAAATGTACAAAACAAAAATTCTAAGCTTATGTCCTTTGCATATTTGTAGCAAATCTATTTGGTTCTTCCTCCTCTTGTTGAGCCTCTTCATCGGCATTATCTTCTTGATCTTGCTCAGCCTCTTCCTCCTCAGGAGATTCTTGTTCCTTATCTTTAACTTCCTCTCTGGTATTTTTTCCAAACAATTGAACCATCAGCTTCAGAGTTTGTAGGGTCTGTTTCCAAACTACTTCAGAAGTGTTAGAAGTTTCTTTTAGCTTCTTATGGAGGTACTCCAACTCAGTAGTATCATCATAGTTTACTGCACTTCCTTTATTCACCAAGTCCTCCATCATATCTGGGAGCCTGGTTAAATCAATGATCATTTGTAAAAATTTCTCCTAATCAATTGGCTCTTCCAGAGCATTAATTTTAGACTCGTCCTGGATATCCTTAACAACACTCTTCTTAATATCTCCTATTGACAAAAAAGAGTGATCTTCCATCCATATCTCGCTGAAGCCATTATGCATCATCTCTTTATTTATATCTACTACATCCTAGATCACATTCTCAACCTTATCAAACAATAGCCAAGCCTTCTACAATATTTTATGCTTCTTCACTATGACTATGGCAACTAGTCTGGCAGTGTTCCATTATTTATTGGGAATAGGCTTAGCAGTCTTATAGAGCCTGCTATCTGCCAGCTTATAAATCTGCTCGACTGGAATAACCATAGGTTGTAATTCTTTAGTGCATCTATCCAAATCTTCCTGAACATTTTGGAGCAGGCATCTAGCATCATCCATGTAGTCAATTATGGGCTGCAAATCTGAGCATTTCTTCAAAACCTCAGACCACAATTATTTCCTTAATTTCTTCAACCCTTTAGAAAAACCTGAAGACTTAGCCTTTAATGCTTTAAGCTCTATATTTCCTTGGCTTATTCCTCATTTTTCTTCTTCTATTCCTCTACCTGCTCCTTGAGCTTATTGTCCTCTTGAAACTTGTCCTGCCAGTTCTTTGCTTCTTTTTTTAGGGCCTTCTCCACTTGTTTTTTATTATATATGGTCTTCTGAAGATTTTCTATTTTTCTCTCCAACTTGTCCACATTTCTTTGTATATATCAGTTTTTACATAAAAAGTGTCCAAGTGAGCTTTTACCATGACCAATTCATCTTCTGTAGGCAACTGCTCGATATCATCTGTATGTTCCTCTAAACGATAGTCTTGAGAAGTCATATCAGTTTCAAGATTACTCACAAGAGGAATAATAGATCTAGAAGTTCTTTACCTTGAAACAAGATCAACAATCATAGTGCTTCTCTTGGTGGCTATCCTCTTCAAAGGTTTGGACAACTTTTTTGCCTAGAAATATTGAATCTTTCGTGTAATTTTCTTCTCCTTTTGCAAAATTGACAATGTAGGATAACTTATAGGAGAAGGAGAGGATATAATATGGGAGAGGGCAGACTCAATAGCTACTGGGAAGGGGTGGTAGTGACTATAGTTGAATCGATAACTACTGTTGCTATTACAACTAGGAGAGTCATGGGAATTGAAGTAAAACTAGAAGAAAGGTGAGCGGATGTGGACGAAACAGCTTGGACTTCTGATGATGGGGGTGGTTTAAGTAGAAAATATTAAATGATAGGAGATGAATAAGGAGGGATTTTAGATGATAGGTTAGGTGATGAATTAGTTTACCTCTCAGTGTTTACTGGTGAAGGAGGTGGTGAATTATGCGGGGGAGAGGGCACTTGTATTACAATTTCTTCTTGAGAAGGGAAAGGAGTTTTCTTTAGGGAAGGAGGAGGAGAAAGAGAAGAGGAAAAGGAGACCATACCTTTGCATACTGATGTAGGGATCTCGAGAGTTGTTTCTTTAGTTTGCTGTTGTGTTTGCTCTATTGATTCTTCTGCAGTTGAAACAGGGATTTCCTTAGCAATTTTCTCTTTGTTCAACTTCTTTTTCTTACCGATCTCTTTCTAAATTCCTTTAGGTGCCCTTTTATATTTCCTTTTAAATACTTGTAACTCTACCACTTTTTATTGTTCTGTGTCTTCTCCCAAAATTCTTTCTTGTGATGGTTCCTCTTGCAATGTTTCCTCAGTAATAGGATTGAGCTCCACTATAGCTACAATAGTGAAACTCATCGATGCAAACACAAAGTTTTCATCCTTTTAATTCCAATATAATTTAATAGCAGGGGGTTGTCCATCCAAGGCTAGGCATTTGGGACTACTCACTGTCTGAATGACTTGTGTGTTGATAGCTTTCTCATCAAAATAATGCAGCTTACTCATTAACTATGCCCCTTTTAAAAAATTCTCTATTTGTTTAGTTGAAGCCTGAAATATTTTCAAAACTTTGGCAGTAGTTAATGGAGTATCGATTCCTTCTTCTTGAGATTATTCTTATGAAAGTGGGGATGGGGAGTCTGAACTTGGTTGTGGTGTCTTATAAATTAGCACTATATTCTTTGGGTCTTTTACTTTCCAAGTTGCGACATTCTTGTCATATCTATTAGAAATATCATTATTAATCACCAATCCAAAATCGGATTTCTCTTTACAAATTTCAACTCTCATCCTCCACTAGTCTACTATTTTGGCTTCATTCCATTTTCTTTGACATCTCTGTCAGTAGACTCTTACAACTCTTGGCTTTCGTTACCTTTTGTTTTTTTCTCAACCTCTATGATGGTAGACTCTTGCAATTAATGTTTTTTATTCTTATCTAGATCAAAATCAAAAACCTTCTCATAGAAGTCTAACCATGGAGGAAGTTGTTCCATATTGGAAAAATTCCACTCCAAAAGAGCATTTTCTTTATTATTTCTGCCCTGTTCAAAATGAGGCCTAGATTTTTTCTCAAATTTGTAGGCCTTTTCTCCATTCAGGGCTATGTTTCTCTTATGGAAAATATCATCCGAGTCATATCTCCATATTTGGGGAATGTAGAATAGGCCCAATCTATCCAAATACTGATCAATTTGCTCACATTACTCCTTTTTGGTGATGGTTATATCATCGACACTGCAGTAGGTCAACAAACACTTCCTTTTTCTTCCAGAGCCATAGTTCTTATTGATGAACTCTACTTGTCTCAAATACTCAAGGGCTAAAAATCTATTAGTAACAAAATGGGGTAGTCAAAAAGGCTTACCAGTGAAGCCATACAATCTAATGATTGTGCCCTTTGTAAGGATGTACAAATCTCCTTCTTCTACACCTTATGTTCTTAATAATTTCTTGGCCAGTGGAGGTAGCCTAGGGCATTTTCCATACATTATCTTCAATGTTGGCCCCAAAAATTCCAAGTTAAATCTATAAAAGGATTCAGTGCTCCTAAGATGAGAAGTATAATAGTAAACAGGAATGGGGGCTACCTAATCATTATTTTCCTTGACTAGAATCCAAGGTATCATTTTCCTCACAGTAGCAAAGAACATCCAAATCAGACTTGAGCAATATCGAAAAGAGGGTGCATCAACATTCCTTTTCATTCTCACTAATTTCTCATGTATTCTTTGAGCTAGGAAAGCCGACCAATAAAAATAAATGACCCTAACACCTTTATTATCTGTATCTCCCTCATACATTCTTTCATTTGAAATATAGTATGCAGTGGCTATTTGCCAGTCTGTCATAGGTTGGTCAGAGTCCAAACCCACCATACAAGATAACATGGAATAGAGCTCTAGGTGGACAAACTTCTCAATGAGAATTGTGATTTTGGGTAAACCTCTACCAGTTTTAATGGTTTTGAATTGGTTATAAACCCATTTCTTGAAAGGTTCACCCTCATGAGCACGCTTCTGTAAAGAGTAATATTTGGTTTGCTCAGATATTTTAAACTCTTTTGGCCTTACAAGCAGCTCTACCCCTAGGGTAAAAAGGTTGTGACATGTTTTGGCAATAATACTAAACAAGGTTCTACCTCCTGCCATTTTTATTGCTTTTGCTCTTGGGTCATAGAACTTGACAATGGTCAATATCAATTCTGGACACTAATGAACTGAATCACAGATATAAAAAGATAAGGAGTGAACTGCACATTTACCTTAGAGTGACAAAGCTACTCCTTTCTTGAATTTGTCATGGATTCTCTTTTTGAGCCTCGTTCTCTCTGTGAGGACAAGCTCGGTGTCGACCATGACTTCAGCTTTGTTGATGTAGGGCTCACTTCTTTGTTCACTAATGTCTCAGCTTCTTGGGTATCATCGGAGGCCATTTTTGCAAGAAATTTTCAAAGTGTTCTTTCTAGAGTTTGCAGACAATCCTCAACTATACTTCAACTATTTCTGCTTAGCAATTTTTTCTCTGAATATTATTTTTGGAGTTTATAGATAGTGCTTAGCTATTTTTCTCCTTTCTCTACTCGATAGGCGTAGCTTTAATCGAATGACTGTATTCTACATTTTTTAGCACTTTTAATCGCCCATGCATGCAAACCTTCTACCATAAATGCGATCGTTGCACAAACTGCTCGTTGGCATACTTTTCAAATTAAACTCATTCCTTTCGGTGGCTTGGAAACATTATGTTGATTTCCGATTGGCTGAAATTCAAACACTTAAATGCAATCATGGCGATGCTTGTCCTTTTATTTTCCTTTGGAGTGATGCGAGAAACTCGCACATTAATTTACAAATTATTTCTCATTTTGGAAGTGGCACGGTGCAGAACTCATTTTTCACTCAAAAGTAGTGGAATCTGACGGATTAGAAAATTTGTCATGATCCATTGCCTCTTTTGTCTCCTAAAGAGCGGATTGGAACTATTGAGTCATTCTGCTTCTTCCTTAGTGCATTTGAGGGAGGAATAGAAACTTGTTGCTCTTTTGATGACACTTAGATTATTTTGCAATTTTTTACACTATATATTTTTTAGCTTTTTATCCAAAATGAAAACTTGAAATAAAATGGAAAGAATATGGTACAAAATATGTGCATATATTACAATGAGCTTAACTTAGTCAAAATAGAGTTTGAGGTGAAAACCATTGACCGAAATTGGCTGTATGTTTCCCTCAAGGACTTCAAGCTGGAAAACATTGGTTTCCTTAACCTCTGCTATTTTGAAAGGGCCATCCTAGAAGGAGTCAAACTTCTGATGATGTCCTAGTTTAGCCCTTTCAACATTCCACCTGAGTACAGAATCTCCAACCTTGAATTTATTGAACCTTGCCTTCTTGTCAAACCATACCTTGATGTCAACTAAATGCTTTTGGAAATCCTCATATACCTGAGTTCTCTTTTCTTCTAACTACAACAGGTGTGACAACCTTGTTTCCACTATTTTTTCTTTAGATTCCTCTCCTGTGTTTATCAGCTTGAGTTTTGGAATTTCCAAATGAACAGGTAACATTACCTCTTTGCCATATACTAAGGCATAGGGGGAGGTCTTGATGGACTTTTTTATAAAATTTTGTCTACCCATAGAGCTTGCTCCAGCAAAAGATGCCAACTCCTTTTATTACCCTTCAATGATCTCAAAATCCTCAATAGGTTCTTGTTAGTTGATTCTACAAGTCCATTTCCTTGGGTATAGTAGTTTGAAGTATTATTTATGGTAATGCCATACTTGCTAGCAAACGCAATATATTTGGCTCCTATGAATGCTGGTCCATTATCACTTACCAAAGCCTCTGGAACACCAAACCTTGAAATCAAGCTTTCCATAAAACTAATCACTACTTCTTGGTCTGATTTATTTGTAGGAATAACTTCTACCCATATGGTGAGCTAATAAGTAGCAATCAAAATGTACTTATGCTCAGTTGAGGAATGTAGATTGATAACTACTATGAAGTCCAAAACCCATTGTTGAAAGGGTTATTCCACTTGAATTGGCTTAAGGGAAAATGATGCATTCCTTGTTCTTCCCACATGCCACTGGCATTTATCACAAGCTCTAGTGAATTTGAAGGTGTCTACAAACATGGTAGGCCAATAATAGCTTGCTCTAATAATATTCAAAGTTGTTACTCTTCCTGAGAAATGTCCTCCAGATAGTCCTCTATGGAACTCGTCTATGACCTTTTGTTGTTGATCATATTTTAAGAACCTAATGAGAACTCCATCAAGGTTCCTTTTGTACATACCTGTGGCAATCCAGGAAGCATACACCTAATGCTAGTAATAATTGAAAATCACATATAAAGCATAAAAGATGAACAAATTTGCATATAACCAAAAGAAGGGTTTCCTTTATTAAATTTCCAATGAAACTCGATTACAAATCCATCCCTCTTAGGGATACCCAATGTGATACAATTATTACAATCATAGAAAAATCCCCACGCAAGGGTAGGTGTAATTCGCAGGCTTCCTAAATGCACACGAACTGCTCCAAGGTATCGATGACCTTCTTCTCCATGATTAGAGGTATTTGTTGCCTTGCATGTCAACACCCTGTTAGTCCTGCATACAATAAACAACAAGAAGCATATTAGTAATAAAGGAGGCCTCTCTTGATGAGGCTTTAAAAGGAAGTTATACAAAAAGATGCCATGAAAGCTTGAAATCAAGAAAGTGCAAGAAACATGGTAAACCTATGTTAAACATGAAATATTGCCATGAAATATGTAAAGGAAAGACAAAATTATCTATCTAATGCCCTAATTATGAAATCAAAAGCATGAAAACATGAAATGTAAGCATTCTTGTCCTACTTACTACAAATGCCAAATGAGAAGAAAGATACCTAAAATCTTAATTCTACCAGACAAAAGTCTCTAATAAAGCAAATATACACCTGATTTATCTATTCTAATACAAATGAAATAACACCTACGGCTAAAGACCAAGGAAATATGGAGATTGAACCTGATCGTGGGTCTGTCACGTGGTGAGCACTGTTAGCCATGGCTGACATGATGAAGCCAAAAATGCACTTGCCCTCCAAATATGGCCTAGATCTCCGATTTCCCTGATGAATTGATGGTTCAAGGGTCGCCTCTATGTCCTCTGATAGATTTGGTGGTTGAATTGTTCTGATTGTTGATGGATTGCTCGTAATCTCATTTCTTGATTCTTCTAGCCTCCTAAGACCTCCATGACTTCAATTGTCATTTCAATCTCTCAATGCTAGCTAAAGGACTTCTCTCAATGCAAGTAGGTGAGTACTGAATTCGATAGGGCTTCACCATTCAAATTCTCCTATGCATCTCTCTCATTTCCCATTTTGGATGGGGTTCTTATAACCTCTAGGAAGGCTATGTCTTAGCTTCTTGAGGAAGCCAAGATCAAGAATGGATAGCTAGAGCAGTTGGAGGGAAGCTTCTGGATCTTTCCACCCCCAAACCACTCGGATCTGCAACCAATTGGCCATTATAACCAAATTTGGGTCGGCCAAAGTCCAACTAATTTTGACTACTAGCCATGGCTCTGAGGCGCGGTCAGCTCTGTTAACCATGGGTCTCAACCACGACCAACACTAGTTAGGCCAAAATGCCTAAATGAGTGGTTAGAACCACTGCTATACCTTGGTATTTGTCCAAGGTCTTCCATATGGTCTTCTAGCATGTCCCATATGAGTAGTCACCTTGACATGATGCATTTTAGGTGTCTATAGATGCCCCTTTTGAGATGCGTTGTGAGATCGAACAATGCTAAGAAAAAATAGACCTCCTAAAATGATGTCGTAGGTTGGATGATGATCATTAGTCTGATCAACATTAGATGCCCAAATCCTACAAAGAGGATGCGCATCCTAGAATCATTGCTTCCAACTGGATGGAAGGCTTAAATTGAAAAAGCTTTGGCAAGCTCCAACGATGATCGGGTAGCTCAGGGATACTATAGGCTTCTGCACCATATAGATCCGAAAGGAGGAGAGCTACTAACTTAACTATCATATTTGCTTTTTGCCCTAACAGAGGGTAAGCTTATGATAGTCATTGGCAATGATTCGTAAGATGAATATAATTTTGACAAGATCAAGGGATCTTCTTTTGACTTTGATTATGATTATGACATTATGACTACCCCCTCAAGCGATGAGTCGATGAGGGTAATGACAATTAATAAAGTGACGAGTCACTTGACCACTATGAATAACTTTGAACAATTTAAAGTTTAGCATTTGAATACTTGGCAAGGCCTAATCAGCTATGATTGCAACTATTAATAGTAATTGTACATCTCTATCCCATGGAGCGGTCCAACCATAAAGGCCTTCTTAGGAAATCAAGATGATAGCAATTCCAATTAGGCATGTGTTGAATCATATTGTTTGATGATTTGCTAAAAATGTCATAGAAGAATTGACATGAATACCTCATTCCCATGGAGCAGTCCGATCATCTGGGCCTTCTTAGGGATTGAAATGAAGCATAACAATTCAACGATGACTAATTTACCCCAAATGTCCTTATGGTAATTTACTCATCTTTCCAGATTGCATGGAGTGCAAGTCACTGCAACCACCAAGTGTATAGGGTAAATGACTAGATACAAGGTGCATTTGGCTTTTGATTTATCTAATTTTTTTTTATATTTTTAATATTTGTTTGAATTCTGATCAGGTTGGTATTTTTAATTTAGCATTTTGAAACTCCATACGGTGGGATTTGAGAGCATTTATTGTATATTGCTAGTCATGCTTGTCAGTAGTAGCTAAAAATGTCAAATTGCTTAGCCATGAGTCAGACCCACGTGGAAAACCCTAATTTGGGGACCACGGTTGTCATGCATGGTCAGGGCCAAAATAGGAAATATTTTAAGAATATTTTTAAATTTCATTATTTACTATTGCAATTGAGAATCTGAGAGCTCTGAGAGGTGAGAAGATAAATTTGATATGGAACGCTACCGCAACTCGACCTCACTATCATCCACACCGATGGCAGACCAACCTGGAGGAGCCGGTGCTACTAAGGTAGAAGCACACAACTCTCGCTAATTATTTTCTTTTACCGGTTTTAAAATTAACCTCACTAAATAATGGGCTAATGAACATCACTAAACTATCGGTAATGAACCTCACCCTAGTTAGGTTTAGCTTAGGTTAGCTTAGAGGGTTAGGGTTTTAATTTTTTTTGGGTGTCTCGGGATGGGAAATGACCCTAAAAAGGTCATTTCTCCTAGTCATGTGGTAGGCATGGTTCCCAATTATCAAATTGGGAGCTACGGTTGTCATCGTATGGGATTCAAATCCCAATGGTCATCAAATTGACCACCATCTTGACCATGGGTCTGAACCGTGGTTCGACGACTTTAGAATTTTTTTAAATTTTTTTATTTTTTAGCAGATTTAATTGATTTTTTTATCTTAGAAGTGTTTTTTCATTTTTTTGGTGTTTTTGAGATTTTATGATTTTGTTTGTCATTTTTAAGGTTGTTTTTTATTGTTTTTATTTTTACCTTATTATTCTACTTTCCACCAGACTTTGACCGTGAGGGTGAGGGAATATGAGATCCTTCGTAACCTACGTGGTGCATTGATACCCATAGAGCAGGATTGGTTTGGGGTCATGGGATTTGGCTACATCTTGTGCCTCCCCACCATCCGGGTTGATCAGGCCTATATGACTACATTGGCCCGATGTTGGGATGCATGGACCAATACCTTTCACCTATCGATAGGTGAGATGACTATCACTCTAGAGGATGTCTACCACATCTTTTGACTCCCTATGGATGGTGAGGCCATCACATATTCATTGATTGAGGTGAAGTAGGTAGTATTTGATCATATATTTGGTTGCCATAGTGATGCAAATAGCGACACTCGGACCATGGAGGGGTCCACATTGAGCATTGGTATACAGAGTGGGTCTTCTCTCGATGAGCAACCATATTTATGCACCTGATCATGTAGATTGTCTTCCCGACTCTTCTAGAGTGAGGTTCCCTTGGAACCTCCTGGCTAGGACTATGGAGGTCCTAGCGAGCCCCCATGATCATCCTCTGATCTTGTCTTGGGGGAGTGCCTTACTAGCGTAGCTCTATAATGAGTTGTACTAGATTACATAGAGGAGTAGAGTAGGCATCGATTGTAGCCTACTACTTCAGATCTGGGGGTGGCAGCATATTAGGATTGAGCATCCCATTAGCCTACCACTTAATATTGGCACCATTGAGGAGGTGCGCTAGTGTTATGTGGTATGCTGGCCTCATGAGTAGGAGGGCTTTAGGAGTAGGTCTCATGTAGGAGATCTGGCTTACTACATTGGATAGTTCTCATGACTGTAGGTGGGCCAGGTGGACTGGCACCCATACCTAGACTACCCTCCATGGATGGAGGTTGATGACTGGCTGCATCGGGCATGTAGAGATAGATGGCTCCTCGGATGCAAGTCTGAGGTATGAGAGTTCTTTTACTTCTCTCGTGTCACTAGATAGTTCAGGATTAGGTAGGACATTCTAGAGCTACCTACCATCTACCATCACCTCACTCTAGAGAGGGACTTGACCTGGCCTAGGGTGACTCCACTAGGTGATGAGATTTTAGGAGTCAAGGCTGATAGATGTAGGGACTACAACTGATTATGACACTTGGTGGACACTCAAGGTATGGTAGGGCTTTGAGGGCCCCTTGGGTAGGACTAGAGATGATGCAATCAAGGGTGTAGAGGGAGTCGAGGTCGATCCTCATGATCATCGAGTCTGTTAGAGGACTGAGGGTGGATGGGGTGAGGGAGCTGTAGAGGATGCACCTCTAGCTGAGGAGGAGGGTGATGCTCTCGAGGAGGGTGAGGCCACACCTAATAGCGATATCGGGTAGCTCAGGGCCCAGATTGCTAGCCTACAGACTTAGGTAGGCTCCCTGTAGACACAACTCCTACATCGAGATACCACCATTGCTACCTTATAGGCAAAGGTTGGGGATCTATAGTCTTGGCTCATAGTAGGGTAGTCTTAGTGGTGTGACTATGAGGAGGAGAGGATCACTCTATAGGCTAAGATTGATTCAATAGGGATAGAGATATAAAGGATTATAGGGTAGTGCATCCTTCTACAGTCCCATCTAGATGCTCTGAGGGCACAATATGATGCGCTCAGGGCTAGGAGGGAGGACCCCTCCTCTTCATAGGTTTCTCTAGCACCTCTAGCTACTCTAGTAGCTCAGGTAGTATAGGGATTAGCAGGGCTGGACTCGATGATAGAGATCAGGAGATTGAGGCTCTGGTGCAGTAGCACATCAGTGATAGTGTAGTAGATGCTTCCTACATCTCTACTCTAAGGGGAGAGATAGGGTTACTTGGTGGTCAGGTTCCTGAGAGGTCCATGGCTCTAGGATCTTAGAGGACTCACACTCGAGAGATAGGGTAGTCTTCAGCTAGCTCTAGTCGTAGATCACACAGGTCAGAGAGGACCTCTGGTGCCAGCTCTAGGAGGACTCACAGGGAGGGTGGAGGCGATGGTGGAGCCTCATAGACTGGGGGTGAGCGCTTCTTAGTACTGATATTATAGATGATATTGTACCATTTTTTAGTGTAAGGTTGAGGACCTACACAGATGTAGCCTACGGGTATTTTTGACATATGTCGATGTACTATTTATTATATATTTTTGGTACACAAACACACATATATATATATATATGATCTAACATTTGAGACTTATTATATGTGTGGATTTTATATGTTTTATTGTTTATGTTTTATGAGATGCATATGGATGCAATGCTTATATGTTATGTTGATTTTATGCTATATGATGTGATGTATGGATGACATGCACTAGATAGCTATGGAATGTATGATTAGATGTGATGATATACATGTGTAGATGGACTACTTATGATGAATGTATATGTATGCAATGTTTGTTGTTAAATGCAAGTGTAATTTATTGTACTTGTATGCATTTAATTTATGATGTTATGACATAATTTATGCCATGTATGTATTGCATAGTTTTTCTATGATGAATGCTATGTAAATGAACATGTATGTTTTAATCACTTAAAACATAATGTATGAATGCAATATGGGTTTAACAATCTAATGGATGACACCACATAATGTATAACAATCATGAAATGTAATTGCTATATCTTTGTATAAAAATTGATAAATTGTACACCCCTATGTGAGATGCAATGATGTATTGTTTCTATTCATAAGTCTTTGTAAATTAAAATAATATGGATAACATAGTCAGTGGCCATTTAAATATCATTTCTGACATCCATCCGGTATCTAACCTATATTACAAATAGTTCTAATAAACAAACTCTCATAAAAGAAAATGATATTTGATAATTGCATTGAAAATTGGTTGTTGCTATTTGGGAATTTTTGAGGTTTACCATGAGACTCAAACACCCTAGTTGTCTAATCAAAAGTTGTATAATAACCATACTAGACTTCTGAAACATAAGGCTTTCACTAGGATAGACCCTAACTATTCATTACCCCTGTGTGTGCAAATGAGTATATTAGATAAGACATAAGCATACCCCAATGTCAGGCGGGATTCTTTCAGCCCATTGCTAATATTGAGGATCCTCAAATGTCTATCCAATCCTAGGTTTGGATTTTAGTTGGATGTAGACCACTAGGTGATACAGGACACCTGAAGCTAGCTCTTCCACATTCAAACATTGGTCTACACAAAAGTGAGATGCTAATGTATCAGACATATCATCATGCGTAAGGTATGGTAGTGCTGACAATTCCAGGGATTCAAGCTCACCCCCTTCTTTTCTTCAATTTATTAGGATACTTGCTCATGTAAAGTGATAAGAATCACTATTTATTTTGTACTACTCTTTTAGTGATAAAAACCATTATTTATTTTGTACTTTTCTTTTTTCTTTGAGCAAGGGATTTGATACTGATTTGATTTCACTTGTGAATTTGATCTTGATTTGACTTGATTTGGGATTTCACTCTGGGATTTTGCTCCTTCATTTGTAAGCAAGGGATTTATTTGGGTAGGGGGTAAACTTGTCCTTTTTCCAATTGCCAACATTTCCTGGACCGTCTGCATAGGGGGATAAGCAAGATAAACTTTTCACCTCAGGATACCTGGTCCCACTTCGTAGCGTTCATCTGTCCCTTGTCCTAATTAGGATTGTTTAGTTTGGATATTAGTGATAGGATTCTGATATGCTAAGGGCTATCAAAACTAGACCTCATCTACAAAAGCAAAGCAAGCTTTCTACCAAACTCTTGAGAAGACCACTAGGTATGGTTGAGTGACCAAAAAACCTTAGTATATTCTTCATAGCAACAAGAAAGGTTGTGTTGAAAAACATAATTACTCACAAGGGTGATGTATAATTATGATACTGCATAAAAGCATGATTGAAACACAAACGTGGTGTCATTTGTAAGATTGCAAACACAAACTATCCTAATGCAAGTGCAATGGATGGACATGCCTAATGCAATGCAATTAAATGAAATGCATGATGCAAATGAAATGCAAATGTTTTTGAATTTTATTAATTTTTTATTTTTAGATTTTGATTTTTTGATTTGACCAAAGGGCTTATAGATGCCTTTGGAGCCTTTTTATGGAGTGACCAAAGGGCTTACAGATGCCTTTGGGGCCTTTTGATGGTTTTAGGCATAAAACACTTTAAGATGAAGGATGTTGAGAGGTTCAGGCTCTTCAACCCCTTCCAGCGATGTCAAGCGGTATGTCCTAGGTCCAATCTTCTCAGAGATGATATAAGGACCTAACCAATTAGCCATAAATTTGTCTCATAGTTCTAGTGGTAAATTTGAGTTCTGTTGGTTCTCTTTCAGCATGAGATCACCAACCTCAAAGTCTCTTAGATGGACTTTGTTATTGTAAGCTCATTTTAAGTGCTCTTGATAAACATGGAGATGCTCAAGAGCATTCACGTGATGTTCATCAAGTAGCATCAATTGATCTAGGTGAGCTTGCCATGCAGTGTCATCATCGATGAACTCTTTCAATGTGATGCGCAACATTGGAATCTCCAACTCTAGGGGTATAATGGCCTCAGTGCCATATACTAGTGAAAATAGAGTTGCCCCAATGGGTGTCCGAATGCTAGTCCTATAAGCCCATAATGCAAGGGGTAGCTGGATGTGCCAATATTTGTGGTGTTCTTGTACCATATTTTTCAATATGGATACCACTATCTTATTTGAAGCTTCAGCTTACCCATTTGCCTACGGATAATATGGAGTCACAAAACTATGTTTGATCCTATACTTGGATGTTAGAGCCCTCATAGTTTTGTTCTTGAATGACGTTCCATTATCCAAGATTATTTTGGATGGTATCCCAAAATGACTTATGATATTGGTGAGTATGAACTCAGCAATACGTGCTCCAGTTGTCATTGTTAACGGGATTGCTTCCACCCATTTAGTAAAGTACTCAGTAGCCATAATAATGAATGTATGTCAGCCCGATGATGGAGGAGAGATCTTACCGATTAGATCCAAACCCCACTGAGCAAATGGCCAAGCCGCTTGAATGGGTTGTAAGGCCTATGATGGCAAGTGCACAAGATTAGCATGATGCTGACATTTAATGCATTTCTTGACATACACATTGCAGTCCTTCTCCATAGTGGGCCAATAATAGCCCATGCGAAGGATGCACTTGATGATAGCCATGCCACTAAAATGGCCACCGCATGTACCATCGTGAGCTTGCAAAATTGCCCAAGATGATTCTTGGGGCTCAAGACAATGAAGGAGAACTCCATCGTAGCTTCGATGATATAAAATATCTCCTAACAAGACATACTTTGTCACTTTCTATTTAAATGTGCATCTCACGGCATGCGACAATCCTTGAGGGATCACACCAAGCTTTAGGAAGTCATGTATCTGTGACATCCAATTCTGATAGACCTCAACCTCAACTATCAAGACAACATGTTCCCCCTATGGTTTAACATTTGCAAATGCAGACTAGGAAACAACCTTATGGTGAATGGTAGTACCATTCCCCGTAGGACCCTACGAGATCAATGACCCCCAGGGTGCTCTCTTGAGAAAGTCTCTGGCTCTGTAGAACCATTCATGGTTTGGTTCTACCTGAATCATGTTGATTGACTCTTTGTTATCCAAAGCTTCACGTTGCACAATAGAGTGTGACAATATTTTTACATGGATGGTAGTAAAATCGGTAGATAGATTCTGAGGGATTAAGGATCCCAAAGATGCCATAGTGTCTACGAATCTATTCGATGAATGAGGGATTGCCTCGATGTCATACCACTCCAACTGAGCTAGATAAGTATCAACAAGATCTTTGTAGGACTTCAGGATAGGACATCGACATTGAAAAAGTCCCTTCACTTGGTTAACAATGAGAAGGGAATCACCAAAGATATTTAACCTTTTAATCTTCATGGCGATAGCTATTTGGAGGCCCAAGATTAGGGCTTCGTATTCAACATTATTGTTAGTGCAAGGAAAGTCTAACTTGAATGACAAGGGCATAGGAGCACCTTGCGGCATGAACAACACTATTCCTGCACCACCCCCTTGCTCACACTTCGAACCATCGAAGAACAAGGTCATGTCAACTTTGTTATCCGGTTCTTCGGGTTCGGGTGCTTCTGATAATGCGAAGACTACATCATCAGGAAGCTCAATGGTGAGGGGCCTACTATTCTCGAGAGGCACCTCAACCAGTTGATCAACTATGACTTGTCCCTTAATGGAATTTTGGCTAATGAATTCCAAATCAAATTCTATCAATAGCATGATCCACTTTGCAGTACGTGTATTATGATACATCTTACTCATCATATACTACAAAGGATTTTGTTTTGATATGACATACATCGTATGACTTAACATATAATGCCATAATTTCTTTGTAGCGAACACTACTGCTAAACATAGCTTTTCCATGTATGCATATCCTAGCTCGTAACTCACCAAGGTTCGGCTAATGTAATATATGGCTTGTTCTTTGTCTTGCACATTCTTCTGGGCTAACATGGTCCCTAATGCAAAATTAGTTGTCGATATATATAGCAAGAATGGTACTTCTGGTCTTGGTGGAGCTAGCACTGGCGGCATCACTAGGTAGTGCTTAATCTCAGCAAAGGCTGCTTGATAGTCCTCATCCCAATTGAATGGGACCCCCTTGTGTAGCAATCGATTCATGGGTCGACATTTATCTGATAATTGTGTGATAAATCACTTTATGGATGCTACTTTGCCCTGTAGGCTTCTTAATTCCTTGATATTCATGGGGGATACATTTCTAAAATAGCCTTGACCTTTGCTGGGTCAACTTTGATCCCTCATTTTGAAATGATGAATCCTAAGAGCTTTCCTGAAGTTATGCCAAATACGCACTTCTTAGGATTCAACCTGACATTATGCTCTATCAGGTGATCGAAGACCTTTCTCAGGACCTCTGCATGCTCTGAATGCAACAATGACTTTGCCAATAAGTCATCGATATAATCTTCTAAGATCTTATGCATATAGTCATGAAAGATATATGTCATAGCCCACTGATATGTAGCACCAACATTCTTAAGGCTGAATGGCATAACCTTGTAACAAAATGTCCCCCATGGCATTATGAACATGGTTTTATGTTGGTCTTCGGGCTTAATCCAAATTTGGTTGTAACCAAAAAAACCATCCATTAAGGAGAGCATTTCATGACCCACAGTTGCATCTACAAGAGCATCTATGTTTGGCAATGGAAATGAATCCTTTGGTGTTGCCCTATTGAGGTCTCTAAAATCCGTACAGATATGGATCCTTCCATCAGGTTTTCCTACAGGCACCATATTTGATACCCATTCTGGATAGTCGATGGAAATGACAAACTCTACATCCAACAACTTTTGCAATTCATCTTTAACCATTAAGGCTACTATTGGATGCATCTTCCTGAGTTTCTACTTGATTGGCTTCTTCGAGAGATCTAGCGAAAGGTTATGAGTAACCAATTTCGGATCTAGACCCGACATGTCCTTATAAGTCCAAGCAAAGAGATCAGGTCTCTCTTTCAGTAGAGGGATGAGGTTGGCATGCTCATCAGGAGATAAAATTTCTCCAAATTTAACCTTCCTTGGATTGGTGGGATCATTACTGATATCCACTTCAAAGGTTTCCTCTATTGACATGTGGGATCCCTCCTCAAGCTGGTGAGGCATAGGGATCAAGTGGATGTCATCTATTGGGTTTATGGGTTCCACATTGGAAGCATCCTCAACATGATAAACATCATGTGCACAACCTAGCACAAAATGAAAAGGTTGCAACATTTCTTCGTTAGGGAAGAAATATTTAGGCTCTAGTGGTGAGTCAGCATGATCCCAATCAATAGCATCTACATCAAGACACAATGGTTTGGAAGGATCGGTTAGATTGTGAAGTGGAGTGGTCAAATAAATGGAGATCATATTTATGGAATGGATCATGTCTCTAGGACCACGTGCATGTGACTCTACATTTGTATAACTTCCATCCTCGAGATGTGGTTCTAGGGGTATGGGGATCTCTGGATCCGGTCTATGAATAGACTCAAAAATAGGATCGCTAGGCTCAAGGAGCTCTCTATATGTCGATGGATCAGGGAAGACCATATGATAAATCCTATCTAAGTTAGGAGCTCTTCCTCTGAGGTACGGGTGGAGATTGATATCTCTGTACATATCCATTATAGTGTATGGTGCATTATGATGATGTAAGTAGGGAGGCCCTAGATAGGCTCTCTCTATTTCATCTTCATCATCACTATCATAATAAAAACCCTCATCACTACCTACTAGAATTAGGAGATCAAGAATATGGGGCCCCATGAAAGCCCACTCTCGATAACTACTATCATCCATGGAGGATTTCTCATCCTCGATGACTGTCTCTAAAGGTAACAGATGACGTAAATTAAGAGGGCTCAAGTAAGCCAACTCAGTTTCATCCTCATATTGCTCATTTTTTGAGGACTCATCATCATCATCACTCTCATATATGCAACTTGGTCCACCTATCTCAAATATGGACTCTGCACTATCCTCATCAGAATGATCTTCTGACTTAAAATCTATCTCTATGCTAGCGATCTGAACTTACAGGCCTGTATCATCGGCTACCTCATGGATTTTTTCATCCAAGTTATCTCTTGGGATGTGCTCTAGACCGGTCTCCACCAAGATGTCTTCGTGATATGTCTCAGGTGGTTCTATAGTGATGTAAGACACTAACCGATTATCCCTATGAAAGGCAGAGGGATTGGGGTGATAAGGATTGAAGTCGACTTCACCCCTAGACTGAGGTATAGGTGGTCTAAATATGTCATGAGGAGTTCATCCTATCCTCCAATATAATATCCTAACCTAAACCTATCAGTAGGCAACTGATACTATGGTTCATAAGGCCTCCTACGCCCTTGCTCGAATAATCCGAGACCGTAACCATGCCAATGGTAACACTCAAAATATCATAAGGTGTATTCTAGGTTAGAGAGATAATGAACATTCATAGTGAATGGTTCATCATCATCCTCATCCATGGAAGTGCGAGATGCAAGCTGGTCGAGCCCTCCATAGATGAAATTGGTTTGGTTAGGAGGTACCCCTAATGGTACCACCATCCCTATGGGAAGGTGATGGGCTTGTGGTCGGCCCATGTCTTGTGCAGTCTCGATGATCGATGTAAATATCACATTCTACATAATATATTCCCCTAATCTAGGATTAACCAAATGAATGGTCACCTATGGTGCAGATGACCTTGCTAAAGATGTAGGTGAAGTAGGTTGAGGTGCCTCTTCGACTTCTCCTTGAGCATCCTCTACTTCCATGGGAGTAGGGACCTCGATGACAACTAGTTTGGGTACTTGCTTTATCTCTTTTTTCCCATATTTACCTTTAGCTTCTTATCATCTCGATGCATTATGGATGCAGATAGTTTAGTAGAAGTAGTTATCGTGTGCTCTAATCATTGAGATATAGATGTTGTAGGTTTGGCACACACTTCTTTCATTTTACCTCTTGGATCTTTGATCGATGATGCTGGTCGTATGTCTAGGTGCATTGAGGGGAGCACGAAGTCCCTCAAAATCTGCTAAATTCATGTATTTGAATGGTTCTTCATCTGAAGGCACCATGTGAACCTATCCCTCATGCACGTATTTGATACATTGATGGAGAATGGAAGGGACACAATACATTTCTCTTATCCAAGGCCTCCCTAGAAGTATATTGTATTGCATAGCACCTTCGATCACATGACACATCATGGGGATGGTCTTTAATCCCACCTGAATAGGTAAGACTATAGTGCCAATAGTTGAGCATAATGCATCATTAAAAGCTCTCAATGTGAAGGTAGAAGGTACGATGTGCATCTTTGGTAACTTCAGGTATGTCAATGCCTTGGTCATGATTATATTGATTGATGATCTTGTATCAATCAAAACCTACTTGAATGGTATGTGATTTACACATGCTATAATATGGAGTGACGGGTCCACTGTGATAGTGGAAACCATCTTGACTTCATGATCATGAAATTGTATGATCGGTTCTTGACATTGTTGCACGTGTCCCATGAAGTGTGTGAATACTTCAGGATCCTAGGACTGCACTTCTATGGACCTTAAAATATCCATAAGCATCTCCCTATGCTTGGGAGACTATTGAATCAGCTCATAAATCGACAACTTCATTGGAGTCATCTGTAGGTTTTGAATTAACCTACTCCTGATTGTCACCACCGGTCTAGTTGGTGGGCCTAGCACATTCTGGGCTGCCCTTGGAGGAGGCACAACTTGGACTCTAATGGGCAATGGAGGTTGATTTGGACTTTCATACCTCGCATGTCTTGTGATGACATTGACCATTCCGATGAACCCATGGGTTGGTGGTTCGATGCGTACTTGATTGACTTGGCCAACATTGTTCCTTGGTACCTCATGGTTGGGTAGAGGATTCTTGTAAATCCCCATATTTTGATTGTCAAGTGCTTGTAGGTTGTCCACAAGAAGCGTACCTCTTTCGATCATATTTTGCACTAAATGTTTGAAAGACCAACATACCTCTATGTCATGGCCTTTCATTCGATGAAATATGCAATATTGATCATCCTTATACCCCTTAGGCTTGGGTTGATTAGGGTCCAATAATTTAATCTCAGGTAAGTTTATTGCCTTTGCCTCACATAATTGATGGAAAATCGAAGTCAACAATTCTGATAATTGAGTGAATATGTGAGGAGGGCATCTTTATTTATCCTTACCCTTCTGATTGTTGTTGCATTGCTCATACTATGTAGGAGGAGGTTGGGCTTGATAATTTCATTGTTGCTGCCCCTTATCCCCTTTCTGAAGGTTTAGAACCACCTGATTAATATGTGCCGACTTGGCCTATTGTTTCTCAGTGCTCTTCTTGTTCCATTCCTTCTTATTCTTGAGTTTCAAGTTACCCTCTTGTAACTTGATATCCTCTATCACTTTGGCTTGTGCCAAAGCCTCCTCGAAGGTCTGATATTGTTGCAACTGTAATAATAATGAAATGTGCTTTGCATAAATTTTCATAAACATTCGAGTTAATTCAGAAGTAGGGATGGAGAATGATAGCTTTACCATCATATTTCTCCATCATTTCCCATAATCCATAACTAGCTCATCATCATGTTGCATTAAAGTAGCTATATCAGATAGGTTCACCTTCTTCTTGATGCTAAAGGAGAAGCATTCAAGAAATGCATCGACCAGTTGCTCAAAATTGGTGATATTGTACCTCTTGAGTTGATTAAACCACTCTCGGGCTGGGCTTGAGAGGGTCATAATGAAGGTCTATAGGAGCAAAGCATCATTGCTCTCGATCTGAAAGCACATGTCTAGAAAACTCGTAACATGCTCTTGAGCGTCCTCCTCTCCTTTAAAATTTTCTAGCCTAGGCATCTCAAAATGCTCAGGATAGGCTAAAATAGGCATTGATGGGCATAAAGGTTCATTATGAATCTTATTCAAGGTAGGCTTTTGATAAGTCATCCCTTGCTTCTCGATAGCTTTAACCTTTTCTACCAAGGCCTTATAGGCCTACGAAGATAGGAACTCCTCTTCTCTGGATTGCCTTGGAGGCACCTTCGGAGGCAGATTCCTCTTCTATCGAGGTGGAGGACTAGGCTCATCATCCACTTTGACTAGGGATATTTTAGGATATTCTTGATCTAATTCTTCTCCCACCTCTTCTTCATACTACCTATGCCCATGATGTTCGGATGTGGGATGTCGATCTCTATGTTGGGTCGTATGGTGAGTATGGGTGTCTATATGCTCAGGGTGCAACTCGGGCTATGAAGTAGCTCATCTGTCAATGCGCTCCCTGTACTCACTATGGGGAGGTAAACTAACATTGGCCAATCGGTCCTCCCTCTCAATGCACTCCTTTTGATCAAGGATGCATTGCTCATGCATGCGTTATTCATATAAGCATTGTCTTATGAACCTTTGCCTCTGAGTGTTCTCATTTTTGAGGCACTCTCATTCTATATGAACATCCTCCAATTGGTCTTGGAGGATCTGACATCTCTGCTCTGACACCAGTCTATGAGATCTATCTATGTGATCATTCGTATGAGGCCTCTGGTGTGTGTGCTCTATTCGAGCAGCTTTGTGGGTGTGTCCCCCAATGGACTGATTTGCTACGCTCTTGCCCTTGTTTGTGAAGATGACATTCATGTCTAGCTATCACATATACTCTGTGCTCGCATGGGATGTGAGGGCACACATATCATGAGAATTCTTGGAGCACTCTCTAGGCTCTCTGATGGTCCTAATCGTACTTCCTCTATGTACACTCATAGAATGAGAGGGTGTAGGTGAAGGTTTATAACCTAGCTATCCTAGGACTTTATCTAGACCATCTAACTATCTACTATGCCAAGGCTCATGAGGTGGCATACCATTAACTCCCACTTTAGACATGTCTATGGTGATCTTACAAGGTTCACCTCTGTAGGGAGTCTACATGGGCCTATGCTTAGAAGTGACCCTCTCTGTTTACCCTTGAATGGGTGGATCTTGAACTTGTCTATACTCATATGGTGGAGGTCTCAAGCCTCCCCTAGCTATAGGTCGAAGGGGTACCAATATGGATCCCTCTATGACATACTCCTTAGTAGATCCTATGGATGCACGTGAGTGCGATCATAGTAAATGCTACCATATTTGGGACCCCCATGCTGGGAAGCCCCATGCTTTGATCTATGCCTCGAAGAGTGTCTAGCACTTCCTCATATTGGGGTATTCTCAATAGGATCCCCATGCATAGAATTATCCCCTCTAATACTCATCGAATGATGTTCGGGAGGATTCTATGGTTGAGGGCCTTCTACGTTGTGTTGTGCATTGGGTGGAGCTTCGGCTTCGATCTCGGGTCTATGCCCGGATCGGCCTCTCCGTGTATGCACCATGATATTATATTATCTCTTATGTAAGTTTTAAGGCAAACAAAGTAAACAATGATGATTATCTCTTTTAAATTTTTGTTGTGAGCCCTAAACTGTTTGATGTGTTTTCCAAGTTTGTTGTATCAAAAAGTAACTCTCATCATGTTTTCAAAATGTTGATGATATACTCAATTGTTAAAGGGCTTTCACCTGTATACTCGCAGCTCGACAACCTGGCAATGAACTCCAGGTCACGTAATCCAACCTATAATGTGGTAGTGAAGTCCACACATGATTAGGGAGCATAGGTACTACTAGACCCTCACCCAATCTCACCTAGTCAGTATCATACCCTCCGAAGAGGAGTACATGCAAATTTTTTGGGCTATGGATGGCTATTGGGTTCGGTATTGGTCTAGTAACAAAAGGTTCAAGGGAGTTGGGCCAATGGATGGAAATCACTGCCACCATCGTTGAACCCTACTAGTGGTTGGATGTGACTTCCAACTCACTAGCATTTACAATGTGTCATGGTGTGTGTGGTTCCTTTTACTTTGCATGAAATAGAAATGCATAAAACAACACTCAAATGATTCTACATGCTTTCAAAAGAACATTTCACTTTTCAATTGCATGACTATGCTAAATGAAATTCAGAGAATGCAACTACCTATGAGGGGATGGCCACTAATTGGGCCTCATGCATGCAAACTCAACATAAAATGGCCTAGACCACTGGAGACTAGGGTGGACTGCAATCAGAGGTCCATTGTTCCTAGCAACGACTAGTAGGAAAAACTAAAAAAAAGGTCCTAGGGATTCATCCTTTTCTTTTACCTTTTCATTATGTTTCCTAATTAATCTACCATTTTATGCATTCTAGAAAATTAGACATAGATAGAATAGGAAAAACATAGGGAAATGAATATTACCTCAGATCCAAGTTCGATGATGATCTGGCTACCTATTGTATGGTCTGTGTTCTACTGACCGTGGCTCTGTGGCATGGCTGCAACTGTTGCCCATGGGTGTCAGCCACGGTTACAACTGTTAACCATGGTTCTCAGCCATGGTTAGTACCTATCATCACAAAACATAGTGCATCAGTATTTTGTGGCATAAAATTCAGATTTCCCATCGTGATCGCCTTCTGTAGCAATCCAGGAAGCATACACCTAATGCTAGTAATAATTGAAACATCACATATAAAGCATAAAAGATAAACAAATTTGCAAATAACCACAAAGAAGGGCTTCCTTTTTATTAAATTTCCAATGAAACTCGATTACAAATCCATCCCTCTTAGGGATACCCAATGTGATACAATTATTACAATCATAGAACAATCCCCACGCAAGGGTAGGTGTAATTCGTAGGCTTCCTAAATGCACACGAACTGCTCCAAGGTATCGATGACCTTCTTCTCCATGATTAGAGGTATTTGTTGCCTTGCATGTCAACACCCTGTTAGTCCTGCATACAATAAACAACAAGAAGCATATTAGTAATAAAGGAGGCCTCTCTTGATGAGGCTTTAAAAGGAAGTTATACAAAAAGATGCCATGAAAGCTTGAAATCAAGAAAGTGCAAGAAACATGGTAAACCTATGTTAAACATGAAATATTGCCATGAAAGATGTAAAGGAAAGACAAAATTATCTATCTAATGCCCTAATTATGAAATCAAAAGCATGAAAACATGAAATGTAAGCATTCTTGTCCTACTTACTACAAATGCCAAATGAGAAGAAAGATACCTAAACTCTTAATTCTACCGGACAAAAGTCTCTAATAAAGCAAATATACACCTGATTTATCTATTCTAATGCAAATGAAATAACACCTATGGCTAAAGACCAAGGAAATATGGAGATTGAACCTGACCGTGGGTCTGTCATGCGGTGAGCACTGTTAGCCATGGTTGACAGCTGCGATGAAGCCAAAAATGCACTTGCCCTCCAAATATGGCCTAGATCTCCGATTTCCCTGATGAATTGATGGTTCAAGGGTCGCCTCTGTGTCCTCTGATAGATTTGGTGGTTGAATTGTTCCGATTGTTGATGGATTGCTCGTAATCTCATTTCTTGATTCTTCTAGCCTCCTAAGACCTCCATGACTTCAATTGTCATTTCAATCTCTCAATGCTAGCTAAAGGACTTCTCTCAATGCAAGTAGGTGAGTACTAAATTCGATAGGGCTTCACCATTCAAATTCTCCTATGCATCTCTCTCATTTCCCATTTTGGATGGGGTTCTTATAACCTCTAGGAAGGCTATGTCTTAGCTTCTTGAGGAAGCCAAGATCAAGAATGGATAACTGGAGCAGTTGGAGGGAAGCTTCTGGATCTTTCCACCCCCAAACCACTCGGATCTGCAACCAATTGGCCGTTATAACCAAATTTGGGTCGGCCAAAGTCCAACTGATTCTGACTGCTAGCCACGGCTCTGAGGCATGGTCAGCTCTGTTAACCATGGGTCTCAGCCATGACCAACACTAGTTAGGCCAAAATGCCTAAATGAGTGGTTAGAACCACTGCTATACCTTGGTATTTGTCCAAGGTCTTCCATATGGTCTTCTAGCATGTCCCATATGAGTAGTCACCTCGACATGATGCATTTTAGGTGTCTACAAGACCCTTTGGCAATAAGATATACTTCAAATCCTGAAGTCTATACCTTCTTCTCTACGATGCATTAATATCAGGAGGGCATACCCCAGTTTGAAAGTATTTAGTCATATGATCTACCCAGTCTAATTATCATGATTGTAATTATTCAATCTAGTCATCTGCTATGGAATGACAAGCTATTATTTTTACCGAAACTACTGCTTCTGTCAGACCTTGGCATAGGGCTCTACCTCTTACCAACTTGTTAGGATGGATTTCCACATCATATTCTTGTATATCAGTAATCCAACTAGCTCTCTTATCTCCTATCTCACCTTGTAGAATAAAACTTCTTACATTCGGATGAACAACATAAACCAGGGTCTTGCTTTGAACCAAATATTACCTAAATGTTTTCAATGATTTCACTACAAAAAATACTTGTTTCTTAATGAAATTATACTTAACCTGGTATTCATGAAGAGTATAGATCTAAAAGAATATAGGGTGTTCCTCTCCTTCATCATTCTTCTGGGTGAGTACTGATGCATAGCTTTCCTTAGCTCCATAAGCATAAAGGATGAAATATTTGCTAAAATTTTGATTTACTAGCACTAGAGTTGTAGCAATAGACTTCTTGATGATTTAAAAGGCTTGCTTTCTTACCTTGGTTCATTTGAAATCTACATATTTCTTCAGCAGTTCAGATATAGGCCTCACCTTCTGAGTAAAGTCAGAGATGAATTTTTAGACAAAGTTTATCTGATCAAAGAACAACTGCATGACTTTCTTGTTCACAGGAAATGGAAGAGCAAGGATGGATTTTATTCTATTTGGGTCAATGGCCATACCTTCTTTGGAGACCACATGAACTAGAAACTTCCCCTCATGAACTATAAAAAATGACTTCTTAGGATTGAGGGAGATGCCAAATTATCTGCACTTTTGGAAGACTTGTTCTAGGTGTGCCAAGTGGTCTTGCTTGTTGTGGGAAAACACAATCATGTCATCTAAATAGAAACCTTGTTAATTAGTTCCCAAAAATCATAGTCCATTGCTCTCTGGAATGTGGCTCCTGCATTAGATATCCCAAAAGGTATTCTTTGATATGCAAAGGTCCCCCATTTTGTGGTGAATGTTGTTTTATACTGATCTTCATTCTTCACCCAAATTTGGTTATATCCAGAGAAACCATCTAGTAATGAGAACCTTTCTACCCCTGCCAAAATCTACAAGATTTGATCAATCTGTAGGAGGGGGTAATGGTCTTTAAGTGACGCTTGATTAAGATTTTTGAAATCTACACATAGGTGGATGCCACCATTCTTCTTCCTCACAGGTACCAAATTGGCTACCCAGGTTGAATGTTTTATTGGATAAATGATCTTAGCCTTTAAGAACTTCAAAAGTTCTTCTCTCATTATGGCTTCGATCCTAGGATTTGCAGGCCTTTGTTTCTGGCAGAATGGTTTTGCATTAGGCTCTAGCTCAATGGTGTGTTGGATGAACCTCTTGTCATATACTTTGAGGTCCTCATATGACCAAACTACAATGTCTTGATACTTTAGGCATAAAGCTTTGATATCCTCTTCTTCTTTTGGAGAAAAAATTCCAACCTTGAGCTTCTTTTCCCTTTTGATTTCAACTTCTTTATAGATTTTCTCATTGACTCCCATGGATCTGATCTTTTTTCTATCTTCATTGTTAAACAGGCTCTCTAGAGTAACTGTTGGTCATCAAATCTGCCCAGGAAAGGATTTTGGGAAAGTGTACGCGCCCTAGACCTGGACCAACATTGAAAGGCCGAAGGGAAGAGATGCCCCTCGTGCCAATCTCCGGAGAAAGGTCGGCTCCTATACTAAACTACTTCGGTGTTTAAGATAAGGGTGCAGGAAAGAGATAAATAGAGTAAGGGTGCAAGAAAGAAATAAAAGGGGTAAGGGAAGAGATGTTGATAATTTAAAGTGGGAAAGAACCAGAAGCACGATCACTGGCCAATAGCTTGAAACAACAGCAAGAAACACCAAGAATAAAATGAAAAGAACACGATATTAGCCTTCCTATGTATCCTCTGGACGAGTTCCAGGATTACCCTCCCCTTTCGTCGAAATTCAGAGTTCAGAGTTACGGCGATTAGGACAAAGTGAATATAACAGAAACACGATCCACAGGCGGCATACAAGAAAACTAATACAGCGTTTTCCTCTCCTATGTATCCTTCGAGAAAATTTTAGGGTTCCATCCCCAATCGCACACCTAAATCCAGAATGCAGAATTACAGTATGCAAATGAAGAAATAGATAAAAGAAATAAACACAGAAGGCAGCATACAAGAGAGAAATTAAGCTCAAAGATCTTTAGTATTAATCGCAGGGATTCAAGTTACAACAACTTTCTTAGCAGAAAGTTCCCCCCCTTTTTCATTACAATGCCTGGGTTTTTATAGAGGACCCGACCCTCTGAGCCATCAATGCACAAAATGGAGGAGTACATCCTCGAAAATCCAAGAAGTCGGCTCTTCGCGGCTCTCGTGACTGAGCTCTCAAATACTTTACCAAAACTAGCAGCTACGATCGGGTCAGCCGAGGAAACATGCATTAATGAGCCGCCTGAACGTCCTTGGCCTCTGGGTGCAGTGCTCGAGTGGCCGCCATGCTCGTCGGGCTCTCCTTTAGGAACTGATACCTCATTTCCAATTGCCAAAAATGAGCAACGAGTTTATCGGGCACGTAAAAATGCATTTATGAGGCACTTGATTGCCTCGAAAAAATACCCGGCTTGGAGTGTGTGCCCTTGAAGCGCTTCGCTAGATTTTCGTTCGCAACTCCGCTTCGCAATGGATTTGAGCCGAAGCAGATCTTCCTTCTTGGTTTGCACTTCGCATGGTGGAACTTCGCAAGACAGCTTCGGGGGTGCCGAGTGCCGAAGCAGGTATTCCTCCTCAAGGTGGGGCTCTTCATTTCTCGCTGCTTCACTGGAGAGACGTGTCAAAACTGCTTCATCGAGGTTCTCCGCCGAAGTGGATGCTTCACTGGTGAGTCTTCAAAATGCTTCACCGCGATCCTCCCTCAAAACTATGGTTCGGGGGCATTTCGGCCGAAGCGCATTCTTGCCTTCGAAAAATGTTTCGTTCTTTACGGCCGCTACCGCTTCGGGTGAAAGTGCTTCGCACGAAAGCTAGCCGAAGCAGATGCTTCGCGACAACTTTCGGTGAAGTAGAAATGGTTCACTGGTGGGGAGGCCCGAAGTGGGTGCTTCGACGGTTTTTTGGCGAAGTACTTTTCAATGTTTGCGCTCTTTCAACTTCTGCTTCGCAAGATTTTTGCCCGAAGCAGCTGCTTGAAATGCTTCGGGTCCGAAGTAGTTTTCTCGCCTTAGCAAACTCGGACCGCGATCTAGACTTTCCTTCTTCGGCGAAGCTGTTCTTTTGGACTGCTCGAATGCCGCTTCGCAAAACTTTCGCCCGAAGTAGCTGCTTGAAATGCTTCGGGTGCGAAGCTCTTTTCATCCCCTACTTCTTTCTTTTGGCGAAGCTATCTTCCTTTTCTTGCGAAGCTTTTTTCCTTAGCCTGCTCAGTAGCGAAGCTCTTTCATCTTCATTCTATGTACAAGGGGGATGGCGATGAAAGCCAAAATTGCTGCAATGCTTACAAATATTTTTCAAAAAAACAAGAAAGAAATACTTTACAAAAGGAAACACTTTACAAAAATTTTGATTTTTCTACCCCTCTATGCAATGTGACAAAATTGTCAACATTCTTGGCGGCTCATGGGGCAACGAGCTCGTCTCGGTGGAAGAACCCTCAGCTTTGATCCGTTGGGCCAGAGTTACCTCCAGACCCTTCTCCTTTTTCTCCTTTCGGGGGTGCTTCCACGACTTCTTCTTCTTCTTCTTCTGCCTCTCCTTCTTCTTCTTCCTCCTCTGGCGAGGCTTCCTATTGCGGCGATGGGAGAAGGCGATCGCGGATGCGTTCCATGGTTCGGCGAACATGAGCCCAGGCGCCTTTCGAGAAAGGCTCTCGGTCTTGTAGCGCTTTTACCAAGACATGGAACCGATCTATTTGCCCTATGTCGACATGCTTGGCTCTTGTGCTTAGATCGTTGAGGCAGGCCGTGATCTTGCAATGTCTCAGAATAAAATCTGTGACTTGTCCTTCTGTAATTGGCTCTTCCCAACCATCTATCTCTGAGACATCGCTCTCAAAATGTAGCCAAGCCGGCTTGAGCTCTTCCTTGGTCAAAAGGTTCCCATCCTCATTCGTGAAACTCGGGAAACCTAATGAAGAGAGGTCTTGGAAATACCCCAGTGATGTACGCTGCTCGTGTTCGAATACATCCAGGAGGTCCTTCGCCTTCTGTGCCTTCCTCACCTTGGAGAAGAAAGCGCGGACCGTGGCTTGAGCTGTAGACCAGTCTCTGGCGGTTCGGCTCATCGCGGCGACCTGCAGGTCCTGATATTTGACACTTTGGACCTCAAAAGCCAGTTTGAGTCGCCTTCTGATTTTTTGGATGACCTCATCTACTATTGGCCCTTCTTGAGAAGCGGCATACTGGGCTTCGGTAATGTAGGTCAAAATTGATAGGGCACTGGAGGCCCGAGATCTGAAGTTCTTGAGCAAGTGTGAGCGAATTTCTTTTATTCGGCCCCTATCAAACAACTCCAGACTTTCTTTCTCGTACAACTACTGCTGCATCTCCAGGATTTTGCTTTCAAATTCTTTGGCCTTCAGATCAGCTTCGGCCTGTATCTGGCTCTGGGTTTTAGTTGCACTCTGCAGTTGTCTTACTTGTTGTTTCAGGGCGACTACTTCCTTCTTCATCTGCTCACACTACTTTTCTGAGTCCTCCAGCTTGGAGCGGATCCTGGCTAGCTCCTCTTCCAACTTGATGTTGGCACTCTCTACTTCAAATCTACGCTGATTGGCGATGTTTGCATGCGCTCGAAAAGTTTCAATTCTTACATGCATGGATGCAGATTCATTATCTACATTTAGGTGCTCCAGGTCCTTAGTCTTCTCTTGATAATCATAATCTACTGGAGTCATCTCGTCCAGAGGTTTCTGGACCTTAGGGACCTTTTTCACCTTATGTAACTTTCCGCCTTTCAGGTAAAAAATGGCGCATTTTTCTACTTCGGCCAGAGAGCGCCCTCTCTTTTTCCTCGCCTCCTTCAGCATCTTTTCTGTGTTTTGTCGGGCTTGGAGCAGCTTCTCGGCTAGAGGGCATTCTTTAATCATGGACAACTCTGATTCAAATGAGGCTGGATCTCCAGCCAAAGGGGTGAACAAATATAAGGAATGAACGGGGGATGCCTCACCAGTAGGTTCGACGATGGGTGTGACGGGAGCTTCGATGAAAGGAACGATGTCGTGTGTAACAGGGGAACAAGGAACGAGGTTCGACGTTGGGGTACTATCTTTGCCCTGACTGAGAACCAAGGGGATGGTGGCATGGGCAGGCGAAGTAGTATCAATAGACTTGTCCCGGCTAGACGACTCGAATGGAGTGGGGCTAACGGGATCATGGGGCAGACTCGAGGTGGCAAGGGGCAACACGCGAGAGGGTGATTGACCTTGCGAGGGAGAGAGAGACTACTGGGGACTCATGGCCGGGACCATGGTGGACATGCTTTGAGAAACCAGGGCAAAGGGTGGAGAGTGCGTACCTTCGTGCCCACCTGGCAGAGCAGTAGTAGTGACTTCCTGTGTGATCGGCTCTTGCTCCTTCTGAACTTCGGTACTTGCGACCTCTACGACTTCTTCTTCGGGGACCCCTTCTTGTTGGAGGAGTTCCTCCACATCGATGACATCCATGTCCGGGGTTGCTTCGGCTCTTGGTGACGCCGTCCCTTCGATATTTGCTTCGGCTGGGCCGGTCGCAGGTTGTCCGACAGAGACACTTGGGAGCTTCGTGCGGGGTCGCTTCGGGTGGGTCGGAGGCACTTGAGCTTGCTCCTGCCTCTTTCTTTTCTTCTTCTTTGATGATTGCGCCGACCCCATGGCACTTGTGTTGGGTGTAGCTTCTGCCTCCTCCTCTTCTTCTTCTTTCGAAGCATCATCATCTCTCCTTGGGCTTTCGCCCAAACCTGGGACACTTGGGGGAATGAAGTCGGCGAAGGAGGTGGGCTTCCAAGTCCCAGCATTGGCTTCGTAAACAACTGTGAAGTCCTTATCCATCTCCAAGAGTCCATATGATTTCATCTTTTGTCGATGAACTCTCATTTTCCACCATTCTTTTAATTGTTCTACGCCCCAATATTTCAATTCCTCCCTTAGATCGTCCTTCATCTTCCTCCAAAAAGTGGAGTCTGGGGTTGGGAAAGGATGTTGAACAGGATCAAACTCAACTTCCATAGGGTAGAACTCATGCCAGGGAGGCAAGGTCTTCATCCTTTCTAAATGCCACTCCAGATCCTTCCCATTGGGATTATTTCTTTGCTCCACAATTTTTGGGTGGGGGCAGACATGAAAATTCTTGAATCTGAGGTGGTCCCTCATCACTCCCAAGGGATCGTAGAGCCACCTCTGAGGAATCTAGAGCAGACCAAAGCTGGCAAGCTTCTCCTCCAGGAAAACATGTTGCTTTAGGGCAAACACCTCTATTACCCCCATTTTGAAGGGGAAGTCGCAGGTGTGCGCCCATTTTCGACCGTGGCCGTAGACGACATTCGTTGCGTCGCTCTATCGAGCGACCTCTAATGCGAACTGGTACTCGGAGGGGTAGACAGGCAGCAGGAAGGGCTTCCCCGTGAAGCCGAATAGGCGAATCACAAGTCCTTGTGTCAGTTGAAACACGTCTCCCTTCTTCTCCATTACCACTCTGTCTCTCAAACTGAGGGGCACCCGAGGGCAAGAACCCTTCAACAAATGCATAGCAGGTCCCAAGAATTGTTGATTAAAAGAATAATAAGACTCCATCCTCAATAGGAGGGGAGTCCACTGGTACACAGGCAGAGGATTTCCATCCTTGCCGCTCGAAGAAATGGCAATGTGGGGAAAATTCTTATGCACATGGTAGAAAAATAACCAAACAAGGAAAGAGCAGGGTGCGAAGTACTGGCCCGTCCCAGAATTCTTCATGCTGGTAAGCCGTGTGTGCAAGGTTCGGGCCACCCATTCTGCCCAATCGAAGAAGACTGGGTTGGTGTTCGGCCTTGAAGCATCAGGGGCATAGAATTCCCCTCTCGAAATACATTCGGCCAAAGACACCTACCAGGGGTGCACCGAAGCATCGGTTGACAGACCCGCCACCCATGCAATGATGGAGAAGATGTCCATGCTCTTGAAATCTGTCAAGGGGAGGGGCATCTGGGGCAGCTTGCCTGAAGGGAGCCCATTCTTGAGGTTCTCTCTTAGAAATTTCAAAATATAGGTGGAGGTAGTGAACCTCTCCATTTGTTCGCTCAGGATGACATTGCGAACGGAATAGCCCTTGGGCGGCCCCTATTGCGGTGCGAAGGCTGCTTGCACATCTTCTTTTAGAATTGAAAACAATTTATGGCCCACAGCGTCCAACACTTTTCTGGAGGAGGGCTGGTAGTTCTGCGCGATGGCACAGATTAACTCGGGACAATGGTGAGCGGGCGGGGTCAGATACCAGTAAATTTGAGAATAGTATGCGGTAGCCCTCTTGTTCTCCGGGGAAAGTCTGCTTGTCATAAACTCGATAGTGTGTCGGAGCTCGGCCACACTCTTCGAGAGTTCAGTGTCCCAAATTTTCTCCCACCCATCAATTGGTGGTTCTTCAAGTTGTTCCTCTTCAGAATCCTCTCCTTCCTCCATCGGCTGCTTTTTTGGGCGGGGGTTGAGATTGACCTTCTTAGGTGTATGTTTTTTCTCTTCCTTGCCCTTCTTCGGGGCTGCTACCTCAGGCTCCTTCCCCTTCTCCTTAGAGTTCTTCTTTCCCATTGTGGATATTCATGGCAGCAGAGTTCATGATGCAGAAGACTTCGACGCGAAGGACTTCGATGCAAAGGGCAGAGGAATTGCAGGCTATCATCGAAGCTCTCAATCTTTGCATTAACAGTTGGTGAACACCCCTCTTACCGCTGAGCCTCGTGTTTTATAGCCTTAAAAGGCAACTACCTTAATTTATGGCACCTGCCATAATTAAATTTACACTCGAATGGGGAAGGTTGCCGTGCCTTTTGATTGGCTTTGCGACGGTGTGGTACGCGGGCCCATGTGGTTCGATGATTTCCCCTGCATCGAGAACTTAACCTTCTGCCACCTCGTACCCGGGTGCAATTTTCTCGCAACGGAATTCTCTCGGGATGTGCTCCGCCACCTTGGCATTAAAATCGTTTGCCTCGAACATTCCCCTAGGTTGTCGTTGGTGCGTCCCTCAAGACACGTTTTAAATGCTTTCTTGTCTTGCCATTGGGTTGGCGAAGTGAAAGTTGAAGATGCTTCGTAGTGAACCTCCGGTGTGGGTAGATTTTCTATGCTTCGGGCCTGAAGTAGTTTTACTTCCTGCGTCACTACTTGCTTTGCGGAAGGTTAGCCCCTCGAAGCTCGTTTTCTTTGAAAAATGCTTCGCTAGACTTTCTTCGAAAACTGCTTCGCTCATACTTGTTTTGCGAAGCATTTCTTATGCCTTCGTTTCTTTTGATGACTCCTTCAGTTTTCCGAGGACCTTTTCGAAGCCAAAGTGCTTCGCTGCGAAGCATCTCGCATCAGTTGCTTCACATCAAAACTTCTCGAAGGAGATTTCGGCTAGGCTTAGCGAAGCTGGAGTTTGTCACTGTGACACTTAACCTCTCGAAGATCTTGAAGCAGGGTATATATACAGGAATGAAAAACTATATACAAAAGTAAAATTTGAACATCTTTTTTTTTTCTACATCTTCAGTGATGAAAAGTCTTCAAATGAAGACCATTGATAGAAATTGGCAATACCTGGCCATCTGCATCCTTGAGGATGAAAGAATTGGCTGAGTTTACCTTCACGATTTCGAATGGTCCATCCCAGAAAGCGTCCAATTTGTCATGATTCCCAGGCTTGGCCTTCCAAGAATCCCACTTCCATACTAGATCTCCCACTTTGAAAGTGTGATCGAAGGACTTCTTCTTGAACCAGTCTCGGGTGATTTGAGCATGCTTAGCGAAGCTCTGGTAAGCCTTCTCACGATCTTCCTCTAGCTGCAGAAGCTGAGCCAGCCTATTTTCCATAGGATTAATTTCCTCTTCCTTGTCCAGCAGCTGCAATGCAGGGATCTCTACATGAGTAGGTAGGATGGCCTCCTTGCCATACACCAGGGCGTAAGGTGATGTCTTGATTGACTTCTTGATAGAAATTCGATCGGCCCACAAGGCTCGATCTAGAAGGAGGTGCCAAGTTCTTTTGTTATCCTCTATGAGCTTTCTTAGCACCCTTAACAGAGTCTTGTTGGTAGATTCCGCCAATCCGTTACCCTGTGGATAGTAATTAGAGGAGACTTTATGATATATCCCATATTTGTAGAGGAACTCATTGATTTTGGCGCCTAAAAACCCGGGACCATTGTCCGTAACGATTGCTTCTGGGATGCCGAACCGGGTGATCAATCCTTCAAGGAAGGCGATGACGGTCTCTTGATCAGCATGCTTCGTGGGAACTGCTTCGGCCCATCTGGTGAAGTAGTCGGTCGCGGTCAGGATGAACTTATGCCCTGCAGAGGAGTTAGGTGATATGACCCCTATGAAATCCAACCCCCATTGTTGAAAGGGCATTTCTACTTGTATCGGTCGGAGAGGCATAGGAGCACTTCTGCTTCGGCCGACGAACTTCTGACATTGCTCACATCGACGACAGACCGCAAAGGCATCGACGAAGAGTGTAGGCCAATAATAACCAGCTTTGATTATCTTCAATGTCATTGCTCTTCCTACGAAGTGACCTCCAGACAACCCTGAATGAAATTCTCCCAGGACTCTCTTCTTATCATCTTCCTTTATGCACCTGAGGAGAACGCCATCAATGTTTCTGAAAAATAGGCCTTCGGGGCGCAGCGTGTATCGGAGGGACCGCATCCTGAAATGCCTCCATTGCGAAGCATTTAGATGCGAAGGACATCTATCGATGTTAAAATATTCAACTATCTCACCGACCCAGTCCTTCTCGTCCTCTTCTTGGTTTGCGAAGCATCCTTCTGCTGGCGAGTCGTCCCACTGACAAGTTGTCACTTCGGCCGCTACGCTCTTCGCCAGTTCTTGACACAATGCACGACCGTGAACCAATTTTGTGGGCCTAATCTCGATGTCGAACTCTTGTATCTTGCTGACCCAACCGACTCTTTTGCTACCCAATTCTCCTTGGATAATGAAGTTGCGCACATCGAGGTGAATGACAAAGACTGTAACCCGACTTTGGGAAATGAATTGCTTGAATTTCCTAAGAGACTTCATTACTGCATGCACCTGCCTTTCTATGAAATTGTATTTTTCTTCATGGGGGTTTATCACTTGACTTAGAAACGCGATGGGGCACTCTTCGCCATCTTCCCCTTTTTGTGTCAGGACTGCAACATAGCTCTCAGGTTCTCCTATGGCATATAGGATGAAATCCCGATTGTAGTCAGGGTTGGTCAGGACCGACGCCTGAGCGATTCGGGCCTTGATCTCTTCAAATGCTTCTTTTCTTTCCTCCATCCAGATGAATTCGGCATCCTTCTTCAAAAGTTTGGACATCGGTTTGATGACCTGGGCGAAATCTGGAACAAACTTCCTCATGAAGTTGATCTGGCCAAAAAAGGATTGAAGTCCTTTCTTGTTCATTGGGAGTGGGAGCTTCAATAGAGCCTCAGCTCTATCAGGATCTACAGTGAGACCCTTCTCTGATATCACATGCCCCAATAGCTTCCCTTCGCTGACTGCGAATATGGACTTCTTTGGATTGATTGAAATGCCAAACTCTCGACATTTTTTGAATACCTATTGTAAATGTAAGGGATGATCCTCCCTTCTTCGGGAGAAGACGGTCATGTCATCTAAATAGATAACAATAACCTTATTCAAGAGTTCACCAAAAGCTAGATCCATGGCTCTCTGAAAAGTGGCCCCCGCATTCGAAAGGCCGAATGGCATTCGTTGGTAAGCAAATGTTCCCCACTTGGTCGTGAATGCGGTTTTATGCTGGTCCTCATCCCTAACCCAGATCTGATTATACCCTGAGAAGCCATCGAGTAGGGAGAAGCACTGAGCCCCAACCACTGAGTGCAAGATCTGATCTATCTGTGGGAGAGGGTAGTGATCTTTGAGAGAAGCCTGGTTCAGGTTGCGAAAGTCCACGCATAGTCGTATATCTCCGTTCTTCTTTCTAACAGGGACTAGATTCGCCACCCAAGAGGAATGCTTAATGGGATAAATTATCTTTGCCTCGAGCATCTTCAGGAGCTCGGCTTTCATCAGGACCTCGATCTTCGGATTTATAGGCCTTTGCTTTTGTCGAAAGGGTTTGATCCCCTCCTGCAATTCAATTGTATGTTGGATCAGTTGTCGATCATATCCCTTTAGGTCTTGATAAGACCATGCCACGATGTCGGGATACCTTCTGCATAGAGATCGGATCTGTTCTAGCTCCTCCGAAGTGCAATCTATTCCAAATTTTATTGCTTTTCCAGGTTCAAGTTCCAAATCCTGATACTGCTTCGCATTGACCTTGATCCTATGAGAAATTGCTCGATCATTCTGATCAAAGAGGCTCTCAAGAGTAATTAATCCCTTGGGAACATGATTATTCTTCAATTGAACTAACCCTTCATATTCCTCATCCTCAGGGCTTCTTCTCTCAACTGTGGTTGCTTCTTGAATCATAAAATTCACAATCTGCTCATCACTATCAAAAACTTGCCAATGCAGATCCTTGTCTAGGATAGAGGGCCTATAAATCATCCTCATAGCTTTAGGCTTATGCACCATGTCTTCTGCTGGAGAGTACTTGGCTGCGATGGATGCTAGAACATCGACATGTCGATTCTTTTCTCATGGAATAGACTGTAGATTGAGAGATTCGAACTGGTCAAACAAGTCCCATACCCTGTTACGGTATGACTTGAGATAGTGCTTCTTTGAAGTGCACTTGTTGGTGACTTGATTGCATACCAATTCTGAGTCTCCAAAGATTTGGAGATGCTTTATGCCTAACTTTTTTGCTTTTTTGAGTCCTAGGCATAATGCTTCATATTCTGCTGCATTGTTGGTGCAACTCCACACCAATCGGTAACAATATTCCTTCTGCTCTCTAGAAGGTGATACTAAAAGAATCCCTGCTCCATCATTTTTGCATCGGGCGCCATCGAAGAATAATTTCCATAATTCGCCTTGGGCAGAGACCTTATCTTCTGACTTGATGTGTTTCTCAGGCTTGGCGATGGCATAACATCCCATCTCGGTTTCTATCATGGCATTAAAATCTGCCAATGAAAATTCATCTTCACAACTTAACTGTGCGAGGGACTCCTCGATCAGGTCCACTTGCTCTATTTCTTCCACTATCGCCTGCACAGGATCGTTGCTCTCTTCTTCGGACATCTTCTGTACCAGGAAGGTAGAAGGCTTCTCATTGTAGATTTTTACCTTCTTCCCTTTGAATGGAATCTCCAAGTGCGAGTAATCCATAGATAGATATCCTCCCAGCTTCACCGTAAACTCTCTTGATAAGCACATACTGAAATATGGCTCCAAGTCGACGACCACCACCTCTTGTATAACTATGATTTGAGGCATCTTGTGTAGTCGAATAGGAATATCCTTAATCACTCCTACAGTCTTCATGGGAGTACCATCCAACTGGAGTACGCCATGACTACTTCACGTATATTCCATCCCTATCTCTTCGCATACTGCTTTGGGCATGACTGTCGTCGTGGCCCCAGAGTCAATCATACAGTTGTGTACAACATACCCTTCCATCTGTAGAGATAGGTAGAATGGAGGTGGTCGATTCTTCCCCGTAATGGATGTGGACAGGGTCTGCACTAGGGCAAGTGGTGCTACTTTTCTTGCTTTAGTCGTCTTCAATGATTCTTGCAACAAGTCCACTTGATCGGGCAACTGTAGTGCATCATATAGGCTAATCTTGGCTAGAATCTTCTTCAGCTCATCTACAATATTGTAAGCTAGGGAGTTGTGCACCTCAGGTTCTCTTTTTGCCTCGTACCTGGTGCGATACTACTCCGTAGCTTCGACCCTTTGTCGCTTGGTCAGCGAAGGAAGCTTGAGCTTCTCTCTAGCTTGTTCTTTAGTTTCCACCTGAGGTGGATTTGCAGGGGCCTGTTGGGCCTTCTCCTTGGCTGGTGCAGGCTGAGGAGCTTCGCTCGGGACCTGAGAAGGTTGTTGTCCCTTCTCATGGTGAGCATGCACCTTTAAAGGAGCCATTTGAGTAGCATCTACCTCTATCGACCTTTTCCCTCCTCTGGTAAGGACTGCAACTTGCTCTTCTTCACCAATTACCAGGTTCTGATCTAATTGCCTGATGATGTTGACTTGACCACCATGACTACTGCTCACCAGCGTTTGCACATAATGTTGGTGCAGCATGCAGGTATTCTCTTCGTGAGGGTCATTACACGTGGAGCACCAATGTATGTAATCGGAAGTGCTCGGAGCTTCATCAATCATGACATTTCTTGTCGACGCTCTCCCTTGCTGGACCGCTTGATCTTTAGTAAGCGTAGGTGTAGGATAAGATCTTCTCGGTAGAAACTCTTGTTGCACTTGCTTCTTCTTCATAATGGTCATGTCATTAGACAGAGTCTGCACTATGGAGTTCAGAGACTGAACTTCTTGCAGTATTTTGGCTTGCATATCATCGGTTTTAGGGATAGGTGGCAATGGAGCCATTGTTGGTATTGGAGGTAAGGCGGGGTGTTGAGGTGGTGCTGGCAATACAGGGAATGCCGAAGAGATAGTGGGCTGTGAAACCAAGAATGTAGGAAAATGGATTTATGGAGTAGCAATCTGTGATACAATGGGATTCGGGTTCCAAGATGAGATCGGGTATGCAGGGGTTGCAGAGATCTACGAAGCGGCTGCGCTCGCATACTGGGATTGAGGGAAATCGAGAAGTATGGGCATCGACATCCTTTGGGGAAGCTTGCCCATAGCTATTAGATCCATCTCCGCTCTCTGGGCTAACTCGTATAACTCGGGAAGGTATTAATGTTTGAATACCTCACCATGACACTGATATCAGGGTTGAAAGCTCGAAGGAAATAGTATGTTGCAGCTTCGTCAGTTGGTCGAAGTCCAACTGGTATCCTTTGCCAGGTTCGAGCGAACCTAACATTGAAATCAATGATCTCTTCTTGTGGATGTCTCTGGATTGTTGTGAACTGATGCAGAAGAGAAGATGGATCGACGGACTCATTGAAGCTTCGCATCAACTGTCCGGCTAATTGGTCCCATCCCGTTATAGTACCGGGTGGTAAAGATCTATACCAGTAGAGGAGTTTCCCTCTAAGAGATAGAACCAGAAGCTTTACCATAACTCGCTCTTCTGTGATGTCATGAATCACCGCCAGAGAAACTATGTCCTGGATATGCTCCAGAGCAGTCTTCCCAGTTCCATCGAACGTTGGGATCTTCTTCATAGCAACAGGCGGAACTTGCCCTTGTCTCGCTAAATTTAGCGGTCCCAAAGAATTCCATGCTAGGAACAATCTGGGCGGTGGTTGTTGTTGTTGCTATTGCATTTGTTGTTGTTGTTGTTGTTGTTGTGCCATATTTGCTCTTAGATTTTGAGAAATAGGAATTCTCGAAGCTCCTCCTTGGTTGCTAACAGGACGACTAATGTGAATGGAGGCACTAGGATGCTTCGGTGAGTTGGGAGGATTAGGAGGAAAGCTAGCTGCTGTACTATCCAAAGTTAATCCTTGTTCATCAACAGTGGCCTCTTGCGAGGATGTTCCATGCAATAGTGACTCAGGGGTGACCAACCTAGAACGTTCCCCGAAGGCATCAATATCAAGCTCAAAGAACTCAGTTTCCTCTCCTCTATTCCTAACTCTCCATCTTGTTTGCATGAAGGCACAGACTTAGGTACCGGTCTCTACGACTTAAATATTCTCGGTTAAACAGAGTCGCCAGATGCTAAGAGTCTTTCGGCAATGAGACGAGCATCGACTCTCACTACCACTCACAAGGTGAGACTGACCGGGTCCCACCGGGCGTGCCAGAAATTGTTGGTCATCAAATCTGCCCAGGAAAGGATTTTGGGAAAGTGTACGCGCCCTAGACCTGGACCAACATTGAAAGGCCGAAGGGAAGAGATGCCCCTCATGCCAATCTCCGGAGAAAGGTCGGCTCCTATACTAAACTACTTCGGTGTTTAAGATAAGGGTGTAGGAAAGAGATAAACAGAGTAAGGGTGCAAGAAAGAAATAAAAGGGGTAAGGGAAGAGATGTTGATAATTTAAAGTGGGAAAGAACCAGAAGCACGATCGCTGGCCAATAGCTTGAAACAACAGCAAGAAACACCAAGAATAAAATGAAAAGAACACGATATTAGCCTTCCTATGTATCCTCTGGACGAGTTCCAGGATTACCCTCCCCTTTCATCAAAATTCAGAGTTCAGAGTTACGACGATTAGGACAAAGTGAATATAACAGAAACACGATCCACAGGCGGCATACAAGAAAACTAATACAACGTTTTCCTCTCCTATGTATCCTTCGAGAAAATTTTAGGGTTCCATCCCCAATCGCACACCTAAATCCAGAATGCAGAATTACAGTATGCAAATGAAGAAAGAGATAAAAGAAATAAACACAGAAGGCAGCATACAAGAGAGAAATTAGGCTCAAAGATCTTTAGTATTAATCGTAGGGATTCAAGTTACAGCAGCTTTCTTAGCAGAAAGTTCCCCCCCCTTTTACATTACAATGCCTGGGTTTTTATAGAGGACCCGACCCTCTGAGCCATCAATGCACAAAATGGAGGAGTACATCCTCAAAAATCCAAGAAGTCGGCTCTTCGCGGCTCTCGTGACTGAGCTCTCAAATCCTTTACCAAAACTAGCAGCTGCGACCGGGTCAGTCGGGGAAACATGCATTAATGAGCCGCCTGAACGTCCTTGGCCTCTGGGTGCAGTGCTCGAGTGGCCGCCATGCTCGTCGGGCTCTCCTTTAGGAACTGATACCTCATTTCCAATTGCCAAAAATGAGCAACGAGTTTATCGGGCACGTAAAAATGCATTTATGAGGCACTTGATTGCCTCGAAAAAATACCCGGCTTGGAGTGTGTGCCCTTGAAGCGCTTCGCTAGATTTTCGTTCGCAACTCCGCTTCGCAATGGATTTGAGCCGAAGCAGATCTTCCTTCTTGGTTTGCACTTCGCATGGTGGAGCTTCGCAAGACAGCTTCGGGGTGCCGAGTGCCGAAGCAGGTATTCCTCCTCAAGGTGGGGCTCTTCATTTCTCGCTGCTTCGCTGGAGAGACGTGCCAAAACTGCTTCGTCGAGGTTCTCCGCCGAAGTGGATGCTTCACTGGTGAGTCTTCAAAATGCTTCACCGCGATCCTCCCTCAAAACTGCGATTCGAGGGCATTTCGGCCGAAGCGCATTCTTGCCTTCGAAAAATGTTTCGTTCTTTACGACCGCTACCGCTTCGGGTGAAAGTGCTTCGCACGAAAGCTAGCCGAAGCAGATGCTTCGCGACAACTTTCGATGAAGTAGAAATGGTTCGCTGGTGGGGAGGCCCGAAGTGGGTGCTTCGAAGGTTTTTTGGCGAAGTACTTTTCAATGTTTGCGCTCTTTCAACTTTCGCTTCGCAAGATTTTCGCCCGAAGCGATTGCTTGAAATGCTTCGGGCCCGAAGTAGTTTTCTCGCCTTAGCAAACTCGGACCGCGATCTAGACTTTCCTTCTTCGGCGAAGCTGTTCTTTTGGACTGCTCGAATGCCGCTTCGCAAAACTTTCGCCCGAAGTAGTTGCTTGAAATGCTTCGGGTGCGAAGCTCTTTTCATCCCCTACTTCTTTCTTTTGGCGAAGCTATCTTCCTTTTCTTGCGAAGCTTTTTTCCTTAGCCTTGCTCGGTAGCGAAGCTCTTTCATCTTCATTCTATGTACAAGGGGGATGGCGATGAAAGCCAAAATTGCTGCAACTTACAAATATTTTCAAAAACAACAAAAAGAAATACTTTACAAAAGGAAACACTTTACAAAACTTTTGATTTTTCTACCCCTGAATGTAATGTGACAAAATTGTCAACAGTAACCAAACGTCTAGGTATATGTTTGTTCTTGAGTTGAATGACATTCTATTGATCAATATATTCTAGATTTTCTTCTTGAATAGTGGATAAAAAGGCTTCCCTTACCAGAAAATCAATGATTTATTCATCAGACTTACAAAAAAATTTGCTTATCTGGAACTACAGTCCTGAAAATCATTTTGATCCCTTTGTATTTATTAACTCCTATGTCTGCAGAAGGGTTGAAGTTAGCTCTCATTACTGCTAAGGAATATTCCAAGGTGTTCTTTGCTATGGGAACAAAATGTATGTTTAGGACATGAAAGGATTCCATCAAATACCATACCCTATTTCTATATGCTTTCAGGTAATGATGCTTACTACTACACCTTTCCCTTACCTTATTCACAATCAATTTAGAGTTGCCATATATGTTTAATATCTTGATCCCCATGCTTTCAACTTGCATCAATCCAAGGCATAGACACTCATATTTTGCAACATTATTAGTGCATGACCATGCTAGCCTATAGGAGAAACTCTCCGTCCCTTATGATTGGGACTGTAATACTACACCAATACCAATGCCATTTCTACATCTGGTACCATCAAAGTGCATGGTCCATGTTTTTGTTTCTCTCATAGAATGATTAGATATAATAGAAACTCTCTTCTTTATTTTTGTAGAAATATTGTATGTGCCCATACCTGTCCCAAACTGGCTGTAATCCTCTCTGAAAGGCAACTCATCTTCAATTTCCAACTCTTCAAAACTGTCAACCAGTTCAAACTCCTCAAGAGGAGTGATATTGTACATGTCTTCTTCAATTCTCTCTATGTGATAAGACACAGGCCTCTCAGGTGTTATTCTTATCCTCTTTCCTTTGAAAGGAATGACCATGCTAGAATAGTCCATATACATGCATCCACCCAACTTTACAATGAACTCTATTAAAAGATAAGCGAAAGTAGAGCTCAAGATCTACCATTACTATCTCTTGTACTATAGTTACCTCAGGTTCTCTATGTAGCCTCATCAAGATATCTTTTATTACTCCCACTATATTCACAGGTGTCCCATCTAATTATAGAACTCTAGGGCAAGATCTGGTGTATTCCATACCCATATCCTCACAAACTACTTTAGGCATAACTGTAGTAGATGCCCCTGAGTCAATCATACAATTTTGGACAACCCACCCTTCCATCCTTAGAGAGATATAAAAATGAGGGGGTTTATTCTTCAAAGTGGTAGGATATATTTCTTTCTTTTTAGAGGGTATGTTGAAGATTGTATTGGCTTGCTTTTTATGTGGATATTTATTCAAAGAAGCTTTTAATAGGTCTATTTGGCCAGGCATGAAGATAGTGTCATATAGACTAGCTTTGGATGGTATCTTCTTCATTTCCTCCACAATGTTGTATTCAAACTTAGCCAAGGTGGGTCTCTCAGGCCTTCTTTTTGGCTCACCATATTTTCTCTTATATTGCTGAGTGGCCTCAATTCTCTACCTTTTAGTAATGGAAGGGAATCTAAGCCTCTCTTGGGCTTCATCCTTAGACCACATCCTATCTCCCTCAGCTTCTTTCTCAGTTATTTTGGGAAATTGGCTGTCTTTTTTTGGTCCTTAGGAGCCATGTCTCTTTTCATTGGCCTAGGGGATAGGAAATGTATCACTGGTTTGGGCAGGTGGATCTTTATTTTTTTGATAAGGGACATGAAATTGACCCATATTTTGTGGATCAACTTGTAGTGTTTTCTTACCTGACCTTGTCATGATAGAAATGGGTCCATCCTCATCAAGATATTTTCCAACCATGATCTGGTTAGGTTGCTAGAGCATATTCACTCTTCCTTTTCAATTTATTTCTATTTGTTCCATGGGATATTGTACATGGTGTTAGTACATAACATAAGATTTTGAGTCATGAGGATCATTACACACCAAACACTAGACCTTCACCAAACTTATCTCTGAAGAACATCCAGGATCTTCATATGTTTATTTACTCTGACTCCATTACTATTGCTAGGACTAGGTATTTGATCTTTATTCACATAAGGAAATATCCTTTGTTGAGACCTCTCCATCTCTCTCTTCTCCATTGAATTCATTTTGTTGCTAAGAGCTTTCAAAGTATTATGTATATCAAGGATGACACAAAATTATTGAGGAGTATGAGAAGGAAGTGGAAGAAAAATAACTACAACATATGGTTCTTTTGGCTAAGGAATGAGATTCATCTGTTGGAATGGGGATGACAATAGAGGGGGGTCCTTATAAGATGGAACAAAAGTTTGACTTTGGACATTAGTGGTTTCCAAATTGTAAGGTAGCACAACTTTTGGAGGTAATATTCCCACATAAATAAGGATATTTTTTGCATGAACAACTGCATTATAGACTTGTGGTAATGTATCCAACTCAGATTGTTGGGTTTGTAGGCCTAGCTATGATCTAAGAACTCTGATATAATATATGTAAGAAAGCATTACAAATGGTCTAGCTATAGGGGGAATTCTCTTCCAGGTTCTGCTGAACCTCAAATTAAAATCTAAAACAATTTCTTGCTGATGTTTCTGCATAGATGTGAACTGATTAAGGAGGGAGAAAGGGTCAATAGATTCATTAAATTATTCCATAAAGGGCTCACCCAATGCTGCCATGAGGTGATGGTATTGTCTTAAAAGGTCCTAAACCAATGTAAAATCTTTCCTCTAAAGGATAAGGCTAGGATTCTGATAATAATATCTTCATTCTTTATATTGTGGACTGCTGCCAGATTTAAAATATCTTGGCAGTGCTCATATGCAGTTTTTCTAGATCCATCATAAGTGAGAATGGCCTTAGACACAACTTGAGGAATGTCATGCATATGGGCCAGTCTAAGGAGGCCAGTTGTGTTCCAACTAGGGTACTTCTACAAGGGATGATTTGGGGCTGCATTTTGTGCCATGTTTCTAGGTGTAGCTCCTTTTGGAGATGTTAGATTAACTGCAGGGTTCTTCTCAGGAGGATTTTCTTTTGAATACAAATCTTGGTCTAGATTCCTTATAATAGTAGATCCTCTATAAGGTAGCTCACAATAGAAAAGGAGTATGGGTTATTCATCTTGAATGACCTGACATACATGAAAAACTATGGTCTACAGGGATAAGTTTTTCTAGGTTTACAGACCAGGGAGTTGTAAGGAGAATTTTTTGTTCTCCACTTAGCAAGGTCAATACAATTCACCAAATCTTGATTCCTCTGGGTAAAGATAAAACAATAAAGCATATGATGGGTTTTAGTGTTTCTTGCAAATAGGTCCCACCAGGCGTGCCAAAAATTGTTGGGCATTCAATTGACATCAATGTTTACTTGAAAATGCAACTATCTATCTTTCAATTCTTTGTCTAGGCTTGCACTCGATAGTCACAACTCAACACTCAACATTGGATGGACCAAAGATTTACTTCATCCCAACCTCCAGTGTAGGCTGGTTCCTTGTCAACTTAGTAATATGTTGACACTATTAAAGCTCAATAAGGGTTTGAAGAATAGGGTTAGAAATACTATGCAAAAAAATGGTAGGATAGGCTAATATCATAGGCATATATAGTAGAAACCTTCAACAAACTACTTCCAGTGTCCCACACTCAAGATAAGCAACACCCAAAACAATGAAATCTTTGTACTTTAAAGCATAAAATAAAGATATGTTGTAGGAAGCAATTACAATATCTAGTATATTGATAATCCAGTTTAGCAGAATATACCAATATTCAAACTTTGCAGAAATAAACTTCCTACCAATACAAATCTAACTATGAACATATTTCAACTACTTTCACAACTAGTAATCCAATAAACAGGAATGAACTAACCATTATGACATTAACATAGATGTAATTCACAACTTCGAACCTCTTGCACAAAATACAACAAAGATAACATGTCTTGAGTAAAAAATTAGAGTAATGCTCCTTCCATTAGTTTGCAAAGGATATTTACAGTAGGGTAAGCAAAAACACTAGAGTCGACCCTAAAAACTGAGGGTTCAACCTCTATTTATAGTTTACAAATGAAATATTTGAAGGAGACATTACAAGAATTAAATTTTTTATAGATCAACAAAAATATTTGCTAGCATCATCTCATTTGTTTGTGAAGTCTGGGAAATCCGTTGGAAGCAATCTACCATGGCAACTCGACTCTACAACTTTCTGGTCCAGTAATAGTAGTTGGACCTCAGGACATTAGAAACTCGATCTATATTTTTCACTGTTCTTTAAAACTTCATTCCACTCTAGATCTATAACTACTCTGGTTCTTGGTTCTTGAAAACCCTTGACGCTTTGCCTTCTCAACTCGAACCAACTGCATCTCTGATCCTGTAAGAATTTGCCTTTGTATGGTTTGAACAATGTTAGAGAAATCTTCGCCGTTGATGTTATCAGTAGACAACTATGATTAAATCTTGGAAATGCTCTATAAAATAGTAGTGGAGAAACAAATGCCATTCTGCACTTTATTAATGCTGACATCAGCTTTGGTAGCTTCAACCAACGAAATCGAGTTCTGGTGAAAAATGAACTAAGTTGAGAGCGGAGTGGAATTTGTTGTTAATCTGCTTACTTGGCCTTCAACTTGTATTACTAATTTCTTACATCCATGAAATAAATCGAGAGTTGCAATTAGCACAAAAATCATGTTGACATCACTTCTGACTCAGTTTGACCGTGAAATCACCAATCCACTTCGAAAGCAGTGCAAACCACCTTTGTCACCATTCCACACTTTATACTTCCTTTTCAATGCCTCCAACCTTGTTATCGCCATTCCACTCCAAAATACTCTTGGGATTCAGTGGAATGTATCTTCTCAGCACTTAGTCACTGGAGCACGTGAAACAAAGAGGAATCGCCATTCCATACTTTGGAACACACTGACATCATCAAAGATAAAAAAATTTACGAATTGGAAACCTCGTCAAAATTTACTGCCAAATATACTAGGCATCGGGCAGAATGGAGTACTTAGATTGATATATAAAAAATGCTAAGTGTTGAGAAGAATGGAGCATTCTTTGCACGGATCTGCTCCAAAATACTCTATATCCTCAGTGAAATAGAGATTTCTATACCTTAGAATAATTTTCAAAATTTTATAAGGATGTGGCCATTTTGGGCCTACACTCATTTAACTGTAGTTTTACCTAAAAGAGTAGAGTCATCAACAAATTGAAGATGAGAGAGAGGTCTAGCTCCATGAGCAATGATAAATCCCTCAAGGGTTTTGTCTTCTCTCATTTTGGTTATAGTCCTACCTAAGAATTCAATAATAATGATGAATAAATAGGGGGATAGGAGGTCACCTTGCCTAATACCTCTAGAAGCTGGAAACAACCGAGAAGGTCTGCCATTGATAAGAACTAAGTAGGAAACTGAAGAAATACATCCCATAATCCAATCCATCCAATCCTGAGAGAAACCAAATTGGCTCAAAAATTTGGTAAGTGCCAATCCACTCTATCATAAGCTTTGGATAAGTCTAACTAAATGAACATGGAAGGAGATTTTTGCATATCCATAAAATGGATAACTTCCTGAGCAAGAACTATCTCATCAACTATTTTATGCCCTTCCACATAACCCCCTTGTTCAAGGGAAATAATATTATGCAAAAGAGGCTTCAACCTTTATGCCATGATCTTAGTAATGATTTTGAGAAGAATATTACATAAAGCAATAGGTCTAAAAGTTGAGATATGTTCAGCCTCTTGAGCTTTTGGAACAAGAGTAATATAAGTTTTATTGATAACATTCAAAATTTCTTTGGCTTTCCTGGCTTCTTCCACCACCTCTAATAAATTAGCATGAAGGATATCCCAAAAATCTTGGTAGAACTCAATGGGAAAACCATCAGGACCTAGGATTTTCCCTTTTACATTTTAAAAACTACCTGTTGAAGCTCATTGATAGTAATAGGAGCAGTAAAAAATAGAGTTCTCCTCATAAGTGATAAGAGAAGGGATTGCTTGAAGAATATTTTGTTGAGAAGCCGAGTTAAGAGGAGTAGCAATAAAAATGTTGGAAAAGTAATTGAAAATAATAGAGTTCATGCCATCCCAAGTGTAGAAAAAATCTCCAGAATCAGATTTTAGGGAAGAAATAAAGATGTGAGATCTTTGAGCTAGAAGAGATTTGTGGAAGAAATTTGTGTTTCGATCACTTTCTTTGAGCCATTGAATTCTAGATTTTTGCTTCCATAAGAGTTCTCTTTTTTCCCATTCCTCTAACTGAGTTGTGAGTTTAATTTCATCTGCACTTGTACTCTCTATGAGGCCATATAAATGGATTTTCTTATTCAAATTTTCAATTTGAGCAATAAATTCATGTTTTTTTAATGAACATCCCCAAACTCCTTCCAGTTCCAAGTCTTAATTCTATATTTAATATATTGCAATATTTTAGTAAAATAGAACATCTTAGTCCCATACTTGGGTTTACCTTCCACCATTGTTGCACTCGAGGTTTAAAGGAACTATCTCTAAGCCACATTAACTAAAATTGAAAAGGAGATAAACTCACATTGGTTTTCCACATTTCCACCATGATAGGCTAGTGATCTGAACCAGGATTGTTAAGAGTCTTCACTTTAGGAATGTGACCATGGATTACAAAATAGTCAGAGAGTAAGAACTTATCCAATCTCTCCATTATACAAGCTAAGCCTTGCCTTTTGTTAGACCAAGTCATAAGGCCATTATCTGGTTGGATGTCCACAAGATTGAGGTTTGTAATATATTCGCTCATGAGGTCAGTGCTCTTGTCCAAATTTATATTTCCCCCTATTTTCTCATTTAGAGAGAGGATGGTATTGAAATCTCCTTCGATCAAGATCCAAGCTTGAAGAAACTAAGAGATAATATAAGTAATATTCTTCATTTGATTTGTTGGTTTGTCTCTGAGTTCTTCCCTTTATCTTTAAATTGTGTTTCTAAGATTTTTGTTTCCATTATTTCCTATTCCTCACTTGGGACCTTATTTGTGGAAAGAATTTCAAATATATTAGCAGATAACTTTGATTGGTCCTTCATAACCAATTTTTTTTCTAAGTGTTCTTCTTCTTAAGCATTTGGAAACCTGCTGAATTTATATCTTCTTTCTTTTGATTTGGAATTTTATTTGGGAAAATACTAGCCAAATGACCATATTCATGGTAAATTCTACAACGAAAAGGAATGTTCTCATAGTCCACTACTTGCTCCCAAGTGTCCTCCCCAAATTGTAAAGTGATATTTTTAGGTAGGGGTTTGTCAAAATCCATTAAAACACAAATCTGAGCATAAATAATATGTTTAAATTTTTGAGTACAATCAACAATCATCATAAATATTCCTAAAGAGTTTCCAATTGAAGAAAAAATAGTCGGATTCTAGAATTCAATTGGGAGGCCAAAGATTCTAACCCACACAGGACCTATAGAAGGCATCTCTTCTTCGACTTTAAATTTAGTATGCTAGGGCTTCATGAGAAGCCCTACCCTTCCAAAGAACTAGGGACCCTCTTGAAAAGTTTTCTCTCTATCTTCATTATTAGCAAATAAAATAAGAAAATAACCATTTGGATAAATAGAGATTTGTAACTCACCTTTAGTTTTCTAGCTTTTTGTAGCCCAAAATTTGAAAGCAGATAGGCTCGGATGAAAACCCACGAAATGAAAAATTAGTCCTCTTTTTTCTAGATCTTCAATGCCAGTCTAAATGTTGCCCATATCAAGCTTAACAATAGGAGTTCCATCATATACTTTAAGACATCCTGACTCCATTTTCCTGGGATCATTATTAGGCATTCTTAGAGGTTTATGGGAAGCCCTAATATTAATATTAGCATCAGGCTGAGGCTGTCCACCTTGGAGATCCCTAAAATTTATTTTTGGGGCTAATTCTTTGAAATTCTTACCCTTGACAAGGGTTTCCACAGTATATTTATTTTGTGGGCGCACCTTAGCACCAGATTCACTTGAGATCTGAGCCATTTTTTGATCAACTGCTTGAAAATTGTTTCGTGATCTCTTTAATCAATGCTCTAGACACCATGGAAAGGTATGATTTTCATTTTTCTTTTGTGCAACAAATTGGAAGCCATTGTCACTCAAGTTCACAACATGAAAATCTATTTAAAGATAGATTTCTAACCCAAATTGGATCCCATACAACATTTCCTACTATAATCTTGAGCATAAACCATAAAAATATCAGCCACTAGGTCCCGAAGGCACCATAAACCAACCTCTGGAGCTGGAGATGAAACCCTTGCACAGTTGCTTGCCAAAAATCTCATTCCCACATAGGGATGTTCTAGGATCTGTGTTGCTCAAAATGATTTGAAAATTGGTGGAGAAATTCTAGGTTTTATTAGGCATCTACCCTCAAAATTTTAGTTCAATCTGAATCCAGATGAGTGAAATATGACCAAAACAAGTTCGATAGTTTGGGCAGTCCTACGAAAATGTCCCTCACATTTTTTTGTCAATGCATCTCAAAGCTTACAATAGTTCCTACTTGGAAAGACCTTGACCATTTATGTCATATTTGTAATTGGATTTTTCTCCACATTTACCTTTGCACCTTTAATTCCCTTTGAAATTGAACTTACATTGTGTACTTTCTCATCCCTTATATCCTTATTTGTTTCTTCTAACTCTTGATTCAAGTGAATTATGGTGACATTTTTCATAAGATGTTGTAGATAGGATTTATTTACCCCTTCTTAGGAGTGGAATATACTTGATCTGATCTACCTTCTATTAATGTATTATTTCCTTGCTTCACCTTGAACTTTATCTTATGATCAAATTTTTTTCTCTTTCTTCATAGTTCACTTTGTAAACTCTTTCCAAGTGGCTAGTCTCATAGCAATTGCGACAACGAAATGTGATATTTTCATAATCCACTTGTTGATATCATTCTCTTTTTTAAAATTTAATCTTAATGAACTATAGCAAAGGTTTTTTAAATATCCATAGCAACACATATTCTAGCATATATAACATGCTTTCCCTCCTTAATAGTTAGTACTTCCTTGATGAATTCTCCTAGGGTATCTCTACTATTATTCAAAACATCTTTATTGATAAGTTGATATGGAAGTCCAAAAAGCCTAACCTAAATTGAAATATTCTTAATAGTTTTAGTCTCAATAGCATGGTCTTAAATAAAGGGTATCTCTCCCTCTAAACCATGGTCCACCACTCAATATTTTATCCCTGATTTTTGAATTATAAAAGATGACAAGGAAAAAACCTTTAGGAATAAAACTCGTAAAGTGATTTGAATTCACTCCCCACTTCCACTTGATTCAATCTTAAATCTCTAAAAACCCTGGCCAGGATCTATGAAACTTACATATTAACCTCTACTTTCCAAAACCATTATATCATGCTCAATAATCTCATTTGTGATGGTCACTTATAGTGCAACATATGCTACTTGAATCGAACTTTTCATATATTTGCTCTTCCACTTATCTTCAACTTGGGCATCCTCACTTCCCATTAGGGCTTTAAAACATGACTTTCCTTCCAAACTAACTAGTAGAATTGGGGTTGGGGGTTGCTCCTCGCTAGCACTCGCTTCTCGCTTTCAATCCCTCTTGGCTCACACTTTCTCCTAGCTTCCACTCCCTCTTGGCTCACACTTGCTCCTATATCTTCTTTCTTTCGATGTTCCTTTACTTCAATAACATTTTGGAAACAATATTTGTTGCATTCATGGTAAGGGTTTGAATCATTGATACACTTCGAATAAATCCACTACTCTTTCACCATATCTAAACATCTCAATATTGGCTCGCACTCACTCCCAACTTGCGCTTTCTTCTAGCTTGCACTCCCTCCTGACTTGCACTCTCTTTTGGCTCACACTCACTCTTGTATCTTCTTTCTCTTGGCGTTCCTTTGATTCAATAAATTTTAGAAAACAATATTCGCCACATTCATGGTAAGGATTTGAAGCATTGATACACCTTGAATAAATATGGTGCACTTATGCTTTAGCAAGGAAACTAGCAATTTTTATTACAATTTTTGCGGCTACATTTATGCTTTAGGAAGGAAACTAGCAATCCAAATCATGAAAAATGGACTATGATAGTGCGATGTTTTGGAAATATTACTATATGCAAAATAAAGACAACACCCAACATTGAAAGAAAGAACAAGTGATATGCAATCAAAATATGAACTTTATATTATTATTTTTTTGAATGGGGCCTTGATCCCCTTTTTACAATCCTATTCCCCGCGCAAACAAGGGCATTATTACAACATTAGCTTTCTAAAAGTACAACGGACCGAAAGAGGGGTAATATGCCCATTTTCACCAAGAACAAATGATTGGGGTGTCTTCGGTATTCTTCTGCAACAACGATAGGGGTTAGAGGGCTTGCGTATCCTGAGATTGAACTACTCCAGATTCAACAACTGCTCTAGATCCTTGTTTCCTGCACACAAGTAAATAGACAAGGGTATAGTAGAACCTTTAGATGGGATTGGAAACCAAAATGTAAATCAAAATCCTCGAATAAATACACAAAAAACATAGAAGAATAAATTAAATTTCCTTGTCAAACAAAAATAAAATGAAAGCTCATGAATCTGATCATGTTTCGGGTTTTCAAATCTACTCTGTGTAACTACGGGGTGCACAGTTGAGACTAGGTAATCGCAGATGCGACGATCGAGAAACCATGGAGCAAGTGGTTGAATATACGTAACCATGGACTATGTATTTGGGGTTGAAAGGTGAAATCTCTCAAAATATGCATTCCAAAGTGTTCAAATCTTGGATATTCTCGAGGCACGTACGATCTCCTGGCATGATTCCAACAACATGATAGTATATTTCTTCAAACTCTCCTCTTTGATGTGGTAAAGTTTATTTTATAAGAAAGCTAAGGACCTTGTATGGAGTCTGAGTGATTCAATCAAGGTGCCTCACTTAACTGGGGGATGTGTCTAAATGGGCGAGTACAACTAAGATGAAGTGGGTTGATGAGTGAGTGCAATTGAGGTGAGGTGGGTTGACGATGTTAGACGGAAGGTAAGATTAACATATAATAATCTAATGCTCATTAACCTTAGCTTTAGAATAGCTTTAGGTTTAAATAGATTACAAAATAGGTAATTCAACCATATAGCTAATCTAACGCTAACTAACGCGTATCCTAGAATAGGGGATAGCGTAAAGTTAGGATAGAGTTAGAATAGGATATTCTAACCTTAGGTAAATATAAATTAACCTGTAGATATTTTTAGGAAGAAAATATCTACATGGTAAATAGTCAAAGTAGATGTAATAATCTAACTAATGTAGTATAATGCAATATACTACCTCATTTTACCCTAACTAAGGTGAGTTGGCTTGATGAGTGAGTGCAACTAAGGTGAGTTGGCTTGATGAGTGAGTGCAACTAAGGTGAGTTGGCTTGATGAGTGAGTGCAACTAAGGTGAGTTGGCTTGATGAGTGAGTGCAATTGAGGGGAGGTGGGTTGATGAGTGAGTGCAACTAAGGTGAGTTGGCTTGATGAGTGAGTGCAACTAAGGTGAGTTGGCTTGATGAATGAGTGCAAATAGGGTGATGTTCCCAATGCATGAGTGGAACTACAATACAAAGTGAAGGATGAGTGGGTGGAACTGTGGTGATAAAATCAATGCATAAGTACATATGCAGTGAAGTGAAGTGTAATATGGAGGATACATCATGTGAAGGGACAAGATGTGTGAGATGTGGCATGATTATGGATAGTTGTGACTAGAACACATGTCCCATGAGGAGATAAGGTATCCTATGTGAGTTTCCAAGATTTAATAATAATATAGAAAATGTGATTATGTGCAATATTTTATATGTCTAAGTTTGTACTTAGGCATAGATATCTTATTATGCAATGTTGTATGGTGGGATGCAATTTGTGTTGTGTGAGTGCCCAGGATTTTGTCTACATATGCCCATTTTTGTACTGCGTTGTGTGAGAAATAATGTGGTGCAAAAATTAATGGCACCTGTCTTTATTGGATGAATGGACTCAAATATTATCGACACACAAGAATGAATGACTTGAAAATTTTGATTTGTTTGCTTACCCCCTCAATTTGTGAATGGGTAAATAATGAAACCCACGAGCCAATTGACCAAATGTGGATGATTGCATGATGTGGATGTGATGCAAGTGTATGAAATTTTGATCAAATTGATGCTCCAAGTTTAGGATTATTTGTGTTGTTGCGAGTTTACCTTTAGTCTCAGTGATGTCAAAATGTGTGGTAAAATATTAGGCCACATTTGGAGTTCTTATTCCACTGTGACTTTAGCAATTCCTTCCAAATGATGGGTTCAAGGAATTAGTCGTTCAATAATTCATGACTCTAATGATTGTTGATTATACCAAGTGTTGATTTGATTTATTTCTACTTTTGTACCCAACAGAAAAGACTGAATGGTAACCTTTGGCAAATTTGATTGAACACAACCAAATTCAAATATTGAGGGACCTAGTTGATTGAATAAGTTTCCTTATGGTAATTTACCCATCCTACCAGATTGCATGGACAACCAATCGCTGCAACCACCATGTGTGTAGAGTAAATGACTAGATACAAGGTTCACTTGAGTTGATGATGATGTGAGATGATGATTTGGAAAGTTTTGCAGTTTGTTTGTGTTTGTTTATGTTTATTTTTTTCAGGTTTTCAGATTTGCTCTATGTAACCACAGGGTGTGCAGTTGAGACTAGGTAACCGTGGATGTGATGGTCGAGAAACCGTGGAGGGAGCGATTGAATCTGCGTAACCACAGACTGTGCGATTGGATCGAAATGCAAAATCTCTTAAAAGATGCACTTTAGGGGGATTGAATCTCGAATCTCCTTGGGGCATGTGCGATCTCCTGGCATGATTTTGGCAGTTTGACAGTATATTTCTTCAACCTCTCATATTTTATGGGGTAAATTTTATTTTATACACAAGCTCGAGGTCTTGGATGGAGTTAGATTGAGTCACTCAAGGTGCCTCACTTAACTGGGGGATGTGTCTAAATGGGTGAGTACAACTAAGGTGAATTGGGTTGATGAGTGAGTGCAATTGAGGTGAGGTGGCTTGATGAGTGAGTGCAACTAAGGTGAGTTGGCTTGATGAGTGAGTGCAACTAAGGTGAGTTGGATTGATGAGTGAGTGCAACTAAGGTGAGTTGGATTGATGAGTGAGTGCAGTTAAGGTGAGTTGGCTTGATGAGTGAGTGCAACTAGGGTGATGTTACCAATGCATGAGTGGAACTAGAATGTAAAGTGGAGGATGAATGGGTGGAACTGTGGTGATAAATCAATGCATAAGTACATATGCAATGAAGTTGAGTGTAATGTGGAGGATGCCCCATGTAAAGGGATAAGATGTGTGAGATGCGACATGGTGATGGATAGTTGTGACTAGAATACATGTCCTATGAGGTAAAAAAGAATCCTACATGAGTTTCCTAGATTTAATAATAATCTAGAAAATGTGACTATGTGTAAAATTTTATGTATAAAATTGTACATAGGCATATATATATCTTATTATGCAATATTGTGTGGTGGGATGTAAGTGGTGTTGTGTGAGTGCCTAGGATTTTATGTCTACAATTACTTCATTAAGATGTGATGCGTAGATAATAAAGGTGGATTTTTGGTATTGTAAAGGTTACTATAGGAAAATTTCAAGAATGATGTTGAAATATGGAATATTTATCTTCACACAAAAAAAATTGATGAAGATCCAAAAATAAAAATTAAAGAACTCAAACATTTTATGAAAATGATGTAGGTATCTAGCTATAGCATCTCAATTGAGATGAGAATTGAATATATTTAAAATATCTCAAGCTCTAAATGAGAGAGTTGTGGATTGTAAAATGTGGGAGACTTGAGTACAACCGCTTATTCTCCACACACAAAAAAAATACTTTTGCTTATCTATTTAAAAATTATATTGTAAATTTTTTTAATTTATGTTTTTTGCTTTTTGAATAAGCTGTGTAGATTCTATTGGGGACCACTCCTATTACAAAAACAAAATATTACATTGCTCTCATTACATTTCTATCAAATTAATTAAATCATATCCAACCTGCCTTTCTATCAAAAATATTCTTCATCTTCCTTTCTTATCAAAGAGATTTGCCATCTTCCTCATTGCTAAGTTTTCGTAATCAACTCATTTTTATCATTTCATATAGATGCCTTTTGAAATTGAAATTTTGTCAAGATAAAATTCAACACCATGAATGGCTAAAATATTTTTTGCCCATTTTTCATATCTATAAATATTAATATATTATTTATAACAATATGAAAGTTTCTTAATACCTTTTTTCAGTGTTATTATTCATGCCCCTAATATTCCAGGATATTATTTTCATTGTTATTTTTTGTTTTTATTTTTGGTTTAGCCCCACTTCTTGTTAATACTTGTGATATTTGCTTTTTTTTTCCCATATCAATATCCCTCTAGTTTTTTTCTCTTTATTTTTGCTTCTTGAGTTTTTTTTTCAACAAATTCTTTTATCTTCATCCATATCTTCAATCTCCTCACATTGCTCAACGTAAGACTTATCATATACATGTTTGTCTTGTTATGTAGGATTTGTAGAGCAAGGATAACCTCAAAAGCACATTCTTATTGATATTACCCTAGACACCCTAAAGTGCAAGGACTCTCTTCCAAAGCAATTACCTTCTTATTCTATCCTAAAATCCCTAAATTGTTAGGGACTTCCTCCATCCTTATTTCTTATTTTTCTCTTAAAACACTGAAGTGCAAGGGATAACCTCTACACCACTTTCACCTTTATTACCAAGATAAGATTTTATACTACTTGAGGAAAATGAAGATGATTTACCTGGAAATATCTTAACCATTTATGTCGTCTTTGTATTTGGATTTTTCTCCACATTTACCTTTGCACATTTAATTCCTTTTGAACTTGAACTTACATATTGTACTTTCTCATCCCTTATATCCTTCTTTGTTTCTTCTAACTCTTGATCCAAGTGAATTATGGTTACATTTTTCATAAGATGTTGTAGATAGGCTTTATTTACCCCTTCTTAAGAGTGGAATATCCTTGATCTGATCTACCTTCTATTAATGTATTATTTCCTTGCTTCACCTTGAATTTTATCTTATGACCAATATTTTTCTCTTTCTTCATAGTTTTCACTTTGTAAACTCTTGCCAATTGGCTAGTATCATAACAATTGCGGAAACGAAATGCGATATTTTCATAATCCACTTGTTGATCCCATTCTCTTTATTCAAATTTAATCTTAATGGATTTTGGTAAAGGTTTTTGAAATCTCCATAGCAACACATATTCTAGCATATATAGCATGCTTCCCCTCCTTAGTAGTTAGTCCTTCCTTGATGAATTCTCCTAGGGTATCTCTAATATTATTCAAAACATCTTTATTGATAAGTTGATATGGAAGTCCAAAAAGCCTAACCCAATTCAGAAGCTTCTTAATAATTTTATTCTCAATAGAAAATATTCATTCCATGGTCTTAAATAAAGGGTATCTCTCCCTCTAAACCATGGACCACCACTCAATATTTTATCCCTGATTTTTGAATTATAAAAGATAATAAGGAAAAAACCTTTAGGAAGGAAACTCATAAAGTAATTTGAATTCAATCCCCACTTCCTCTTGATGAAATATTGAATCTCTAAAAACCCTAACAAGGATCTATGAAACTTACATATTAACCCCTAATTTTCAAAACCATTATATCATGCTCAATCATCTCATCTGTGATGGTCACTTCTAGTGAAACATATGCTACTTGAATCAAAATTTCCATATATTTGTTCTTCCACTTATCTTCAACTTGGGCATCCTCACTTCCCATTAGGGCTTTCAAACATGACTTTCCTTCCAAACTAACTAGTAGAATTGGGGTTGGGGGTTGCTCTCTACTAGCACCCCCTTCTCGCTTACACTCCCTCTTGGCTAGTACTTTCTCCTAGCTTCCACTCCCTCCCAAATTCCACTCCCTCCTGGCTCACACTTGCTCCTATCTCTTCTTTCTTTTGACGTTCCTTTGCTTCAATAAAATTTTAAAAATAATATTTGTTGCATTTATGGTAAGGGTTTGAATCATTGATACACTTTAAATAAATCCACTGCTCTTTTACCATATCTAAACATCTCAAGATTGACTCGCACTCGCTCTCAGCTTGCACTTTCTCTTAGCTTGCACTCCCTCCCGACTTGCACTCCTTTTTGGGTCAAACTCGCTCTTGTCTCTTCTTTCTCTCAGTGTTCCTTTACTTCGATAATTTTTGGAAAATAATATTCGCCACAATCTTGGTAAGGGTTTGAAGCATTGATACTCTTTGAACAAATATGCTCCTCTTTCACCATATCTATATTTTTTATTTTTGGTTACATAGGAGAGTTGGTCACAACCATACTATTTTTAGTAACTGAAAAGTGTAGGGTTCAAACCACAAGGGCTGCTCCCGCAAAAGCTATTTCACTTTTTTATTGATACCTAACGTGAAAGGGATCACCAGTCGCTCGATATTTGTACCATCATCATTAGTCTAAGGTACACTCAAAGAATTTAGATCAAACTACTACCTTTTCAAACAGGCTACCCTTGAGTTCTGAACCTGGGTGTCTTCTTGGTAATACAAGAAATTACCAATCCACCCAGCCCTTAGGGGTAAAATTTGTTAAGGAAAACCATTCCTCATACCCCTTGGGGGTCAAGAATTTCCATTCCATGGGGCCTATCCCATCCAGGTGTACCCCTTAGGCTAGCTGAAGGTTTTTTATATCCGATATAGGCGACCAGGCTTGAACCCTTGTATTTTTTATTTTAAAGTTATATATGGATTTGATATAACATTGTTTTTATAGAAGTCATAATTTATATAGCAACTACATTGTTTTTTTATAAAATATATTTTGTAACAATGGCATTAGGAAATTCTTGATTTAAATTGTCAAAAACTTAACAATTGATATTGCATTTGCTTCTTCTTTAAGTGAATGTTTCCTGTCATCATAGGAGTATAAGTCAAATTAGAATTTTTTTCTCTTTATATTTGGCTTTGGTTCACATTTAAGTAAGAAAAAATTCTCATTTCATTTTCAATTATTTTGTATAAGAGCTAAAATACTAAGAGACTCTTCAAAGTTTCTAATGCAATTGTTTTCTATTTTTTTATTTGAATAAAAAAGATGAAAGAAACCCTTATTCATGTGAAAAGTAGCATATATATATTTTTAATTACTAAATCAATCATCTTCTTTATGATGTTTTCTTTAAGGATGTGGACAACAATTTTCATACTAAAAAAACTATGCAAGTCATTGTTAGAGTGACAATAATAACTTGTGAAAATTTTAACCATATAACAAACATCTCTTGATTTTATATAGTGCCCAAGATTTTGTGAAAATTTTAACCATATAACAAAAATCTCTTGATTTTATATAATGCTCAATATTTTGTTGTAGTTTAGGTCTATATTGTTGTGTTTTCAAAAAATCAATGATTTTTTATAAAGTTAATAAGATCATCAAATTTACTTTATTTTATTTAACTTTAATTACATATCATTTATATAAGCATAGCTCTTGAATTTACAAGGGGTCATGGTTTGGAGGAGACTTTTCAGACCTATGTGTTGGTCGTAGGGGTTTCTCACATTAACCAAAAAAATAAAAACATTATTTTATTTTATAATTTAATATTTTATTAAAAAATAATATATAGATAAAGGTAAAATAGTTTTTAATGTGCATAAGGCCAACGACCATATGGAATGATTCTTAAAGAGGATGTTGTTTAATTAATATGTGGTTATCCAATCATATTTTGGTTATTGAAGTATGATGTACAACCTTACCTTAGTGGAGTCAAACCTTGGACCAACTATTTAGAATTCCAAACTCTTCATTGTGAGGGCTAAATAGTGTTTACGTGTGTGTATATATATATCAAATTTTTTTGGTAAACTTCTTTACCTTGGTGAAATTTAATCTATTTTTATCTTTTGTGAGTGTTGAACTTAAATGCGACAATGATTTAATGGTCATCGAAGTGTCAAGAGGCATATGAGCTATTGAAAGATAAGCTGATGATCTCACCAGTACTTGCAAACTATTAGGGTTCATTGTCTCCAAAAGAGGCATTGAGGTGGAACCAAACAAATTCAAGGCCATAATGGAGATGTCTCCCCCAAAAAAATTAAAGGAATTGCATGGTTTACAATGAAAGATTCAATCTATTTGTCATTTCATTACGCACCTTTCTGATAAATGTAGGTCATTCAATCACCTGCTATAAAAGGGGGTGCCATTTTCATGGATAGATGAATGTCAAAAAGTCTTTGATGATATTAAGCAATACCTGGCTTCTCCACTAGTCTTAGCTTCTCCTTGTCTAAGGGTACCCTTTCATCTTTATGTTTCAACAACTAACTTTACATTAGGGACAATGCTTGCACAAAATAATGAAAACAATCAAGAGCAAGTTGTCTATTATATTAGTCGAACATTGGTAAGCTATGAAACTAGATATGCTTATGTGGAAAAATTGTGCTTAGCAATGGTCTTTAACACTAAGAAACTTAGACATTACATGCTAATTCACACCACATATATCATAGCTAGAGAAAATCCTCTACGTTATATGATATCTCGCACTTACAATAACACTTGCACCACTAAATGGATAATGCTTCTCACTAAATTTGATCTTGATTTTATTAGCCAAAAATCCATTAAAGGTCAGGTTATAGCCAATCAACTTATGAAAGCTCCACTACCTAGTGATTATTGTGCTTCCAGATGATTCTGTATTCACTGTCACTGAATAAGAAGAAGATGTCATTCCAGAGGAAAACGTCGATATCACACTATTCTTTGATGGTTCTAAGTGTGAAAAAAGGTCAAGGTGCTAGATTCATGTTCCATACACCATAGGGGGTACCTATCCCCTTATAATTTAAACTAGAATTCCAATGCACAAACAACAATGTAAAGTATGAAGCCTTAATTTTAGGTCTTCAAGCAGCTACAACTATAGGCATTAAGTGTATCAATATATTTGGTGATTCTTAACTTGTTGTCAAATAGGTAACAGAGAATACCAATATAAAGAGCCTACCATTAAGCTTTACCATGAAGTAGCAATGAAATTGCTCTCTAAGTTTGATTGGTATGAAATTAATATTTTGCCATGCTAAACTAATAGATTTGTAGATGCGATGGCCTCTCTTGGATCATTGATTCCAAAGGATACCTTAGGAGAGGTACAACCCCTAATAATTACAACGATCTCTAAATTTACAATTGTTTGTGCTGAATATAAGGATGAAAAAGATGTTTGATTTATCCATTTGGAGCCATGTGAGCCTTGGTCAAACCAAATTATAGCCTTTCTCAAGTTTGGAACACTCCCATAAAATATGTCACAAACTGCTAAATACACTTTCAAGCAAAAGGTAGCTCGTTTTACTCTCTTGGGGGACGTGTTGTATAGATGTGGTTATGATGGAATCCTCCTTCATTGTCTCGAGTCTACTAAAGAATAAAGAGCCATAGATGAAGCTCATGATGGTACTTGTGGTGGTCATTTTAGTGGAATGGCCATTACAAAGTGTATTCTACGCATGGGTTATTATTGATCCATAATGGAACGAGATTGTTGCACATACGTCAAACATTGTAAGCAATGTCAAGAGCATGCTAATTTAACTCAGGGACCATCACAAGCATTACATCCTATTCAAATCCTTTGGCTCTTTTCACAATGGGGTATAAATTTAATTGGTAAAATATCACCTTCTTCGTCGGGATAACATACATTCATCATCATAACCACAAAATAAGTGGGTCAAGGCAATTCCTCTAACCAGTACAATAAGACCTAGAATTGTGGAGTTTATACTTCATCAAATTATTTGTCATTTTGGTATCCCATCAAAAACATTTATGACAATGGCAAGTATTTCAAGAACAAGGATGTTTGAGAACTTTTCAAGAGATATAATATCCAACACAGTTTCTTGAATCCTTATTACTCATAAGTAAATGGACAAGTTGAGGCCACCAATAAGACCTTAATTGCTATTCTCAAGAAAATTGTTAAACAAAATCATAGAGATTGGCATACACAAATTCCCTTGGAATTATGGGCTTATTGAACAAGCATCCATATGCCTATCAAGGCAATTCCATTTTCATTGGCCTATGGAGTCGAAGCAATCATGCCTCTTGAGCTTGAGATCCCCTCATTGCAAATTTTATTGTAGGAATTCATAGATGACGATCTTGCTAGACAAGCATGTCTTGACCAACTCACACTTCTTGATGAAAGACGAGTCAATTCTTTAGAGCATTTACAAGTATATCAAGACTGCTTAAAACGTGCTTATAATACCAAAGTTCATCTACGTGAATTCCAAGTAAGAGATCTTGTCCTTAAAGAGAATCAACAAAATACTAATGCTTTATTGCATATTTGTGACAAATTCGTGGCTAATTGGTTAGGTCCATACATTGTTACTCAAAAAGTGGGTAAAGGAACTTATAGGCTTGCTAATCTAGAGGGAGTTGAAGAACTCGAACCACTTAATGTTATACACTTGAGATAATTCTATGCATAATGTGATTTATATATGTATATATACATGGCTATTACACAAAAACAAAATTGCATTTCACACATCACATTGCACACATTGCATTTTCATACATTGCATTACACACATTTTATTTCATTTCATAAAATTGCATTTCACAAGCTACATTACACTCATTCCATTCCACAAAATGCATTTCATACATTACATTCACACATAATTAGGGATCATTTATTCAGTTTATATAGTTTTTAGTCCAATACAGTCATGTTGCCTTAATGAGGGGCACCTTTAAACCACCATCCATTTCATCGCATCATTCCATAAAGCCAAATTGTCATTAGCAAAGTCACATATCTACAATTCCTAGGTGTTTTCGGTCACTCAACCACTCCTAGTGTTTTAAGCAACCTCCAAATACATGTCGAGTTTTCTTTAGGACCAAGACACAATTTTCACTAAGAAAATATTGAGTTTTGGGAATTGACTCTAAATATTCTTGAACCAAACACAATGTCACATCTTAAAACATCTTGTGTCAAAGAGGGATAACACCATATTTTGTTTGAACCTCAAAGTGAAAAGGGTAGTCCTTGCTTGTCCCATCATGCAACATAGTCCACAAAAATAGTGGTTTTTACCACTATCACAGTTGCTTCCAAATTTAAAAGACAAAGTAGTAAGGATAGGGTACAATTCTCATCACACTTAGGTTGAGAATTTGATTCCCCAAAGCTCTAAATTTTTCATCACACACCATAGATCCTCAAGTTGTAAGGATAGTACTATATTTACAGTCATACGGTTAGGTAGTCATCCCCAAAGCCTAATATCAAATCCTTAGACTATGAAGCTAGCCTCCACCTGAGCTATAGACGCTTGAATGGCAGTGGAGTACGCTCATGCGTGGTAATACATCTATTTTAAAGAGACCTTTGATTGCACATAAGGAAAAGCTAGCTTCTTGGTTTCATCTATAATAGGTTTCACCCAATTTACTCAAGATGAGTTAATGAACTCACTTGTACACACATTGGTTCTTGATTACCTTGAGTTATTACCATGCTCATGATTCGGTAAATGAATTCATTGCACACACATTTGGTCTTAGAGAAAATAAGCAGTATTTAGTGGGTTTGTTTGATGCCACTCGTATGTCTGAGTCTTTACAAAATAGTCAATTTTCTATATCAGCATCCATATCTTCTTATATGTCAAAATCCATATCACTTCATATGTATTTTCATCCCATCTACCACCAGTCTAGTGCCCATGATAAAACAACAATGCTAAAACATGGCCAAGCAAAATCTAAACTATGAATGATCATTAGATCATTTGCATCATACACATTCTATCACTTGCATCAATCATCCATATAAACTTACATTCATACATATTCCTTATGCATTAATCATCCATATACACATGCATCCACACAAAACATTCACACGAGCATAACACAAAAAGTACAATCCATGTATATATAGATATCACATGTACAATGAATGCCCAAAAGCTATATAGAATAGAGCACCAAGGATCATATAAAAAAAGTGCATCTAGGAATTAGATAATGTCTATAAGAGGACCCCTGTGACCCTAAATGAGCCCTAGATCTAAAGTTGTACCTAGACTCACTAGGCCTAGAAGACCCAAATATGGATGAGGAGGGTGGATCTGGAAGCCCAATGTCATGCTCCATCAGTCAATCCTCCAACAATAAGATATATCCATCCCAATCTCAAAGTTAGTGTACATCATGTCTCTATTGATGACTCTTCTCTAGTAGATCTACTTGGAGACTCATGATCCTATCCTTGCCTCCACCTGTAGTTGATTGTGTCCCTAGCTCCACTTGCAGTCGAGCTACCTCTACATCTTGAATTGCTATCTCATCATCTTGAGCCCTCTTCCCATATCGTAGCCTAGCTATTTATACATCTTGAGCTACTACCATAGCATCCCACTATACCACCAATTTATTTAATCTTACCCAATCCTACTCACTCTAACTAAGAGACCCATCCAAAACTTCATCCCTATCCTCTGTGCTCCCTCCTTATCCTCCAAAATTTTGAATATGCTATGCTGTCCTCCTAGTCTACCTCCTCCAACTGCTAGCTCAAAGGTACCTCTAGTGCTTAGGAGCCTCATTGGCATCCTCGAACTCATCCTCATCCCCATGCCCCCCATATATTGCTGGATTTGATACCCATGGTGGCTGAGTCGTGAACCATGCATCATAATCCTTAGTAGTCCCTACATCATCCACATCAGGGATATCCATCTCCTCATCATCTGCATAAGTAGACCTCCATACCTTAACACAAGATAGACTCGTCTTATCTCGATTATGCATGTATAACATGGGTGCCTCAAGAACCCCCTATCTCAATATAAATTGTCATAGTACTTGTGAGAACTGGATTAGTTTTACCTCCTTTATGTGCCTCCCAACCACCCATATAGCCTATCACACCCACCAAAGATGCTCTCCATCACCTACCCACATGGCACCTCATCATGACCTCCATATCACCTGGGCTAGTGTCAACCTAACCCACAAATTCCTATTCCACTGAATCATCCTCATAGGTTGGCTCGACTGCACCTCCTCTGACACCAACCACCTCATCGCATAGAACTACTCACTATCCCATCCCCTAGTTGGTAAAGCCATAGGTCGAGCTACATTGAAGTGCTCCCAACCCCGGCATTGTAGTAGCAAACTATAACCTAGTCCCTGACACCACCACATCCTCACCTCATATATCTCTTGATATAATTGTACCAATAATGTAGGATCCCACACATACACCTGATGTGTAGAGATCATATCGCACACCAACCTGATAAGGTTCCATGGGAACTAACAACCGGTATTGTTCGAGTCCACTATGTTGGCCAACATGGACATCACCAATGTGGGTAGGGCATCCAAATTATTGTCCACATACATGAACAATTATGTTATCCCTCCACCTCTAACCTCCACATCCTCCCATCCATATATGAACATGCAAAACAACTCATGCTTCTTGTCGTGTCCAACCTCAACACGCAAACCCTCCACTAGCAACTTGAGAATGTAGTATACATCCTCAAGTGTCACAGTCACCTATCCAGTAGGGAGTTGAAACGTCCCCTATCTGGATCTCATCTCTCTACCAAGGCAAAGAGATACCCCTCATATACCCACACAACATCTATCTTAGAAACACCAACCATCCCAACATCCTCCAACCACTTCCACTTGTCCTCCCACAATGCCTTCCTCACCCTAGGGATGAGAGGTGAAAATTGATACCAAGCCTCCAAAATATTCAGCTGCAACACAACACAAAGCATTAATGTCAAATACATTGCATTATTTAAAAAAATAAATAATTTTTTGTAAAAAAATAAAAAGCGTTTCAAAATCATTTACATTGGTAAAGCACACACCTGCTCCCGCAATCGCATCCGCTCCATCCATCGCCATAGCTTTCACAACTTCACTCCACTCCACTCCCTCAAATGCAACTTCCAAAATTTGTGAACGCACAAATGAGCTTGATTTCCCCTCTATAGCCCTTTTATAGCTATTTCAGGTGCACTAAAATAACCATGGGTGCTCCGAGGTACACTAAAACACATTCCTACATTTGAAAAGCACCAAAATTTAGAAGGCGTTTGTGCAAGCAATAAATGCCCGTCGATGTTTGGTGTCAATATTGAAAAAAAGAAAAAACTGATCCAAAAAGGTAGCTTACCTCCACCAAATCATTCCAAATTGCATCCATACATCAATTTTATCATAATTTCATGTTTTGAGAAAGCCAAAATCATTTTGGATTCTTAATTTTTGCTCGTGACCAAAAGTTGTAAAATCACATTACAAGTTACAAAATGTGTCCAAATTTTCACAAAACAACCATTTTCATCATCAATTCCATCATTGCACTCATTTTTGTGAAAATATGAATTGATTTGGAGGACTAACTATTATTTGTGCCCACAAGGCACAAAATTATCCAAAATTGCTTCAAAATGCTCCAAATCAATGCAAAAGTTCACAAAACCATACAAACAAATCACCAATGCATTTCTCATCATCACATCTTCATTCCAACATCATTTTCATCCATAAATCATTGCATTTGCACATTTTTCCAAGTTCATATACAATTTCAAGTGAACCTCATATCTAGTGGTCTATTTTATCTCCTTGGTGATTGCAACAATTTGCATCCATGCAATTTGGTAAGATGAGTAAATCACCATAAGGACACTTAGCCATATTCATCATAACATTTTTCATTATTTGAAAATAAAATCAATTTTGGTACTTCACCTTTTGAGTGAAACTATGCCAAGACCAATTTGCTCTACAACTGTCATTGATGCCCTTTTCCATGGGGTTCCCAACATGGATAAATTTCATCATTTCATTTACAATTACACCAGTATCTCGAGGATATAGGCTGGGTAAAGTGATTGAGCAACCATTTAGAGATTTTGTGTGGGAATTGCTACAATCATGAGTGGCTCCAAGGGTAAGACTATTTTTATTTTATTTTTGCATTTGCATACTTGCATTTCAATGATGTCGAAAGGCACATTCTTCAACAACATGGAATCACCCCAAACTTGGGGTAACTACATTTGACTTGGATTTTCCAAAAACATGATACATGTTACATGATCATGGCATTTACAATTGGAAAAAACACCTTTCCTTTGTTAGGGAAACAACATAATCAATCACTTGCATTTTACAAAAACACCCTTCAACCATTGGGGCAAAAACGATATCACATTTACATCATTCATATCATCCACAATCACACCATACATTTCACACAATCATTTGCACAAATCTGTCAATTGGCTTGTGAGATGCATCCATCACTCATTTTCCAATTGAGGGGGTAAGCTACACAATCAAAATTCTTTTATCTCCAAGTTCATCTTTGCATTCCAACAAGAAAGTGGCTTCTACATCAAGCCAAGCCAAGTGTCTTGTATTTTTCCACGACATTGTATTTCATGCAATATGATACAAAAAGGGGCATCTATAGACACCAAAATCTAGCCACTTGTCATCCATAGTTTCCCACCATATTTACCCATTATATATGTATATATATATATATATATATATATATATATATAAATCGAAAAACCCCTTGCGGGGCTGCCTTGGTCTGAGAGACCACGACCATGGGTTCTACACTATCAAAGTCACCCGGGAGTTGCGTGATCGATTGTAGAAGCTTACATTTAATTTTATCAATCCGAGGGAAATCAAGGTTAGATTTAAAAAGTAGCAATCCCGTATAGATTATATCGTAGGAGTTAATACTAAGTCTAGCTCAATTTTCTTTCCAGAATTCATGCGTACACGTGTACAAAAAGAAATATAAAAATTATGCAAGGATGAATTATGCAAGATATGGTAAATAAATGCAATCTAACTTTTACTAATGATGTAATTTACTGATGTATCTGATTACTTGCAACTAATTTATGATATGTTTTAATCTAAGTGTAAGGAACTAATTTATGATATGAGGATCCTCGTGCAATTTATTTTATTTTATATAATTTGAAATGCAAGTCTAACTAATCCTAATCTAATTCAGGGGCGAGAGAGCTCAGGGACTGTCTATTAGGAGTGGGCCCTGCCTCCTAAAGTGGCAGTGTAAGTCTTTCTCCCCTAATTTACCTTATCAGTAACTAAGTTTTATGTTTCATACTAATATTTATGCATATTTTATGAATGCAGGTAATAAGTCTACAATTTACAAAATAGAGATTAAACAAACTACAAAGTTGATACAAAATACCATATTTGAAGAAAATGTTGTTTTATTGTTGGAGCTTCAACTGTACATGCTTCCTCAGAATTGTAACTTAACTTAGAATAGACTGTAAACTGTAATGCAAAATTATTCCAATGCAGCTAACCCGGACCTCTCTCAAGGTCCTCTATGTAATTTTATACTAAAACTAATACAATGTTGAATAGTTTCTTCCACGTATTTGTCATGCGTAACTTGTGGACTGATGACTGTACATGAATCAACAATAATCTAAAACCTAATATAATTCTTATTTTGACTTGGACTTATAAATGTTCTTATTGGTCCAAGTGGCATCTACACATAATCCTATCAAGATACTATCTATTCTAACTAACTCGCAAGATAGATGTTAAGACTTTACTTCCTTTATTCCAGGAAGTCTTAACAATATTTTGCGATTACATTTCAAATGTCCCAAAATAAACTCATTACAAATCTTATGAAACTTTGTCAACTGGAGATATTCTCGTAGATAATTATGCGAGAAGCAAGGTAGGTTGAAAATATATATGTTGTCATCCATTGTAATGTGTCGTCCACTTGATTGTGTCATCCACGGTCAATAGTAATTGTTGGTAACATTCTCCAGTAATTACTTTTAGTAGTTACCTTCAGTAGTTACCTTCAGTAACTACCTTCAATAATTACTTTCAGTAATATACTTTAGTAATATACTTTAGTAATATGCTTGAGTAATATGCTTTAGTAAGATCAATTACTATTGTTTCCCGAACTGCTATGGTTCTTCTTCTCGTCCAAGGTGCATTCCATAGGTTTTGTGATTTCTTTATCAATCATCCATGCTTTTTCCTGTATTTTTCTTAGAACTCGGACAAATTTGATACAAATCAAATATAACTGTTAGATTACCATAATTAATCATTTTTACTAATAAATTGTATTTTATTAAAAATAACTTACATAAATATATCAATTAATCAGGTAAATGAAGTAATTCTGATACAAAAATTTGTGGTGAATGACCACTCATCATTCCCCCAAACTGAAGTTTATGCATGTCCCCATGCATACAAAAAAATTTAAATGAAAGGGAAATAATAGTTCTATGCATGCATTACATATTCAAAAAAATGACATTATAATCAGAATTCTAAATGAGTATTAGAATTTATAACACATACATTTTTGTGTCAGAATTTTCAAAATAGTTCACACACAGATAGATATATTTTATCAAAACTATAATAGTCTGAATATAAACATATATTTCAAATAAAACTATAGCAATCTAACAAAAATCAGAACTGTAACAATCTAACAAATATATTTTAATCAGAACTGTAACAATCTAACAAATATATTTTAATCAGAACTGTAACAATCTAACAAACATATATTTTAATCAGAACTGTAACAGTCTGCATAGATACAAAAAAAAAATCTTTCTAAAAAAAACATAAATACAAAGAACAAAAATAATCAGAAATGATAAAGTAAAAATGAAATGATATTTTTACAGATCATATATAATGCAATCTATAAATATTTTAATAGCAAAGAAAATATTTTTATCTTTTTGCAATACTAACTGTCCATCCACTTATATACAAATATACAAATAAAAATTGTCTTCAATACCATATAAAATAAAATATAAGTCTGAATAAAAGTTCTTTGTCATTGTTTTACTATTTTTGAGCCTGTTGCGATAAGAGTCTAGAAGAAATTCTAGAAGATCGGGGTCTTGCTCCCGGTAGTTTTCATTCCTTTTTAACCTATTGTACCTGTCCCTTAGCTCTCTGGTCTGTAGCTGTTGTAGTGGTTGTAACTGGCGTCTCCACCATAATCGTCTTAATATGTTCGACCTCCTGATCACTTCCCTTCTGCTCTGCATCCTTTGCTTGTGAAGAATGGAGTTCCTCATTATGTACCATCAGATCATCTTCCAAAGGCATCCCTATATTCAAGACAAGGCCTTTTAATGCATTTCCTTTATTAGTTGGCACATTCAGTTTTATAGATTGATGTTATTGAGAAAAATTATGAGTTTGTTGGGAACTATCCTCTTCAAGAACCTTTGAAAAGTCAATTAATTTATTAGTAGATATCTGTTTACTAAAATTGATCGATTTCTTAGGCTTTTTCCCGAAGGTAGAACTTTTAGGTGGGGAAGTTTCAATAGGTGGCGGTCGGTTGATGGAGTCCGCAGGTCTCAGAGTCTTATCCACATAAAGTTGTTTAATTAATTCAAATTGAATAGAAAGAGCACGTTGTACAATTTTATACTATTCTATAAAATCTTCTCTTAACCTATCAATTTTCATTTGAAGAACTGTATTTTGTGCTTTGAGATATGACAGGGTTTCTACAACAGTTTCATTTACAGGTAATTCTGGCTCTTGTTTATCTTCATAATCTTCTACAATTTTTGTTTGCTTTCTAGGTTGAATTTTAAATCTCATATCTTTACATTTTTTCTTCGAGCTTTCAGGTTCTTCATCATGGCGGTCAGAGTCATCTTCTTCTGGAGATTGATCATCTTCGGATTCAGAAGACTCTGAATATTCAGGTACATTAGATTCTTCCACAATTCGGCTCCAAGATGCCTTTACTTCATGAGCCTTTTTCAAGATAATTAATTTAATCAGACCATGGTGAGAGATCAAGTGCAGCTTAGGTTTTTCCTTAGGAGCTGTTGGTTTAACCCTTAGAACTATTGATTTCAATGACTGAAACAGGAAATAGGGAAGATTAATAACACAATCATTTTTATCTGGATATTTCAAATTAATCAACATCCGAATATGATAGGCTAGCAGAATGGACATTCGTCCTTCGATAGTGAAAATTTTGATGATGAGGACAGCTGCCTCCTGCCATAAAAGGGGAAGTGTAGAGGTTGCAACTCCCTTGATTGATCCTTCTTTATCCCTTAAAATTGTGCATTTCTCATCAAATTTATTTACCAACTGAGTGACGCTTTTTGAGTTTTTATAGAAAGATGCACCAACCTCAGGTAAATTTAGAATTTCAGAAATCAGACTTGGGTTTAATTCTAATTGCAAACCTCCAACATGGGTGACCATCGTATCAGGGTTACAATTTAAAACAAATTATTTTGCTACCCCTACATCATGCCCTTTAAACTTAGTAAGTGCCTCCCACCAGTGAGCATTTTTGAATAATTCAATTACGAAATCGCTCAAACTTTGTGTATCAATAGAGGATGGCTCACTACGCTTTTGGAACACAGGTTTAGGCATCGTGGTGTCTGGGGATTGAGGAAGTTTTAATCACCCAAAAATCTTGCAATATTCGAGTACACAAAGTTTGTTTTAGAGGCCAACAGGAATCCTTATTATTTTCTATATATATAACCCTTTTTTTATTATTATTTTATACTTAATACCAAAAATGTACAGAATACAACACATAAGTGAAAATACAAGGTATATTTATAAAAACGTAAGATGTACAGAAAGCAAAACAAAAATGTAAAATATACAAAATACATTCTAGAAACAATAAAACGTAAAGATGTACATAATACATTATGTAGAGTGTACATCACATAATCTAAAATCTTATAGATTAATTAAATCATAGTAGAAAGCAATCCATAAAAAAAATATTTTCTAATTCAAGAAAGAAAACCCTAATTTATTTTTATAAACAAAGCTTAATTGTATACCAGATAATCACAAATTGTCAAATAATGCCTAATTCGAGGAATTTTCCTAGATTTTTACCTAAAAAAAAAAATTTAATTATAAATCTACTGTGAAGAATTAGGAATTTTCCATTTTTCTAAAATATTTTTAATAATTTAGTGTAGAATAAGAGATTTCAAGCAAATTGTTCTGTGAATTTGCCCTAAATTTAGGGAATTCATGCATTTTTTTCAAAATTTTCCCAAAATTATAATCGAATTTTGCCCAGAATAAAGAAAATTCATTTTCCCCCAAATAATTTCAGGGTTTTCAAGAAATTTCAGGATTTTCAAATAATTTTAGTCCTAAAACAGAGATTCTGCCCTAAAAAAAATTAATTATGGCTTTCGTAGAAAGGATGAAAAACCCTAATGGCAGATTCCAATTTTGCTCAGAAAACCTTGTTTATATCAGGTTTTGCCTAATCCTCACTTAAAAATGAATAGGGAAAAATAAAGAAAATAGGGAAATCCTTTTTAATAATAAAGAACATAAAAGTAATAAGAAAAAGAAAAGTATTTTTACCTATCGCCTGTCGCAATCGTAGAGGAAAGGGTTTGACCACCTTTTGGTTGACGTCGTCAACTTCCTGGCCACCTTTCATTTTCGGCCTCCCCAATTTCTCCGAATATAAGGAAATTGCAGAATATTGGGCTAAAACACACCGATTGCATAAGTTATTTGCAAGAAACACTAAAATTGGATAAAATCTGGTGAAAATTTTAGTGGTTTCCTTCGCATGCACCTCGACTCTAAAATAATAAACAAGAATGATCGATGACGAGAATTTTGGCCACATTTTACCCTAAATTTTCATCGACGTTTACCCTATGTTTTGATCGATAGTGGAGGTTATTCTCAATTTTAATCGTCAATGGAGAATTTACCCCTAATATAGATCATCGATGGAGGTGGTTTAAGCAAGGTTTGATCAATGACGCAGGTTGTTCGTCAACCCGCCTAACCCTAAAATCAATGGTGATGCAAATATTAACAAGTTTACCTTGTGTTTGTTCGAATTAGATTATGACCATCGATTTCTATGCAATCAATGGTGGAGAGATCTTATCCGCGTCCTCGCATTCTATTGGTTGGAGAAAAACAAAATTGTCAACATGGTCCGTTGATTAGGTTACAGGATCGACGGTGCATGTTGTACTCTGCGCATACACACGATTGGAGCCTTTGCCCACACGTTGCAATATTTATACATGGTGCAAAGGAATTTCACCACCTTTCTCCGCATGTGATAAGGTTTGCAACAATAGTCGTAAATCATAATTGTTTTATATAATATATATAATTTTTATATTATATACATATATTATAATATATATACCATATAATGTATAATGTATATTTATTACAAAGTAAGGTTTGCAATTTTATTATAATATATATTAATTATAATATATTCTTATATTAGATATAGTTATATTTTTATAATATAATATTAATATATATTTACTATACGAATTAATATAGTTATATTTAAAAATTATTATAATGTATATTAATTAAGTTATATATTAAGCTGTATATAATATGTATTAATTCGTACATGATTATTTACTATATTTTAATTATTATATTTTTTTTATATATTAGATTTTTACAAATGATAATTACAAATATTACGGAATAATATTACTGATAATGGTATTTTACAGAAACCTATATGAAAGCAATTATTTTACAGAAGGTGTCTATGGAGGATACTTACATAAACTACTTACATAAGATGTTTACAGAAAATACTTATAGAAGATTCTTATGGAAGACACTTACGAAAGGCACTTATGGAAATATACTTACGAAAGGCACTTACGGAAGGTACTTACGAAAGATATTTACGAAAGGCATCTAAAAAAAAAATTCTTCCCCCAAACTATATTATAAGCTATATACATCTTTATTTATTCCCCCCCCAAACTTTAATTTTGGCTATATAGCCAAAACAAAGAAAGAGTATTTATGGATAATAATAATAATATTTTATATACGGGGTGTATGTATAAGTTTTTGAGATTATGCTTCCTGTATGTCATTAAGAAGTTTCTATTGTCAGTCATCTAGAAAAATATAATGGATATAAGCCATGTTTTTGTAGAAAATTTTGAAATCATAGTACTGTCATAATGTTTTACTATTGGGCTTTGCATAGGATGTTTCTAGGTTGATTCTTCAAGGTCATCAAACAATATTCTAGGCATACTGAAATAAACTCCATTTACTTCTATCACAAATCAATTTAGTGTTAAAGTTATCCTAGTATGTTCAAGTTTTCTTTCAAAACCAACTGTGTGTGCAGTGAAGATTCATTTCCCATTATGAGTAAGGATTAAAAACAACAAGGATTATACATGTCAAAAGCTAGTTGATCTTGTAAGCATCTAGAGGTCTTGTCCAGACTTATTGCTAATACGTAAGGATACCTTAATAAAGAATATCCCATGGTTTTTGAAATACTAAGAATTCCAGGGATTCAAGCTCTTTTTGCCCCTTTTTATTATGCTTTATTTGGGATACTTGCTTAGCAAGGGATTTTGTAGTGCTTTTTGAGGTTCTTGCTTATTTTGAAGAGAAGCAAGAATATATGTTTTTCTTTGTAGGATTCTTGTTTATTTTGAGGAGAAACAAGAATTTATGGGGATACTTGCTCGATTAGATGAGGAGCAAGGGATTTTTTTTTTTTTTTTATGGAAGAGGGCGAGCTTGTCCTTTTGCCAATTCATTAGTAATCTAGACCATGCGTATAAATAGATAAGCAAGGGAAAATTTTCACTTATGGAAAATATAATACATGAGTTAATTTTCCAAAACGTCACAATGTCTTTTAAATGTGTATGTGTGTGTGGTTAAAAGAGAAAACTTAATCATCTAGAAGTTACTCATAACATTTCAAAATATTTGTTCTATTTTCAATGAAAATTTTGTTCAATATACCAGATATAATTTGAGTATTTGAAAAAAATACCTAGATTTCATCTAGCAACAAGGTACTATACATCATGTGGTCATCATTTCTCTACAAAGTTTGAAATAAAGAATTTTCTTGAAAAACTTTGAAGACTGAAAAATAAAAAGAAATGTAGATACTTCATGATGAAATAAAGGAAGCATAATCATTTTTATTTTAATATAATAATTACATTATTATGTATAGATATGTATATGTACATATATGTATATATATGTATATTTTTTCAAAGAAAGAGTTTATTGAATAGTAGTTGATTGTAGTTCAGAAATACATTGCAAATTAGTATGTTGTCTAAACTGATGTATGAATTCTTCCTTAGATAATGGCTTCTTATAAAGTTTAAGCCTATGGCCATTTACTAATAATTTTCTTGTTGAATCATCTATAGGCTTAAGCTTAACTGTACCGTTTCCAAATATTTCCTCAATTTCATAGGGTCCTAGCCATCTTGTTCTCAATTTACCTTGAAAATCTTGGTAACGAGAATCAAATAACAAGGCCCAATCTCCTGATTGAAATGTACGTGGTACAATGTGTTTATCATGCCATTTATTACGTTGTTGTTGAGTTATTTTTGTTCTATGCAAGGCTTCTAATCTTCTTTCATCCAAAAGATTTAACTTTTCCAACCTTTCTTTTTGTGCATTATCCAAATTCATGTCAAGTTGTACTGATGTGCGTAATGTTTCTATTTCAAATTCAATGGGCATGATGGCTTGTTTTCCATAAACCATTTCATATGGTGATAAACCTGTGGTAGTTTTCCAAGTTGTATTATATGCCCATACAACTTCTTTTAATCTCTCATTCCAATCACCCCTATTAACAGTTACAGTTTTTGTGATAATCTTTTCAAGCTCTCTATTTGTAACTTCTACTTGTCCATTAGCTTGAGGGTGATATGGTGAAGTTTTCTTGTGTTTTATTTGATAAATGTTAACAAAATAATCAATCACATTGGAGGTAAATTGAGGTCCATGATCTGAAACTAATTCTCTTGGTGCTCCAAAGCGTTGCATTATGTTTTCATAAAGAAAATCAGCTACTGGTTCAGCTTGAGCTCGTGGAAGAGCTTTAACTTCAGCCCACTTGGTAACATAATCTGTACATACAAGTATGTGTTTATTACCATCACTTGGAGGGTCTATAGGTCCAAAAAAATCAATTCCCCATTTTTCAAATGGTTCAAGAGCTATTTGTGGAACCAAAGGCATTTCCATAGAGGGTGTAGGCTTGCTAGCTCTTTGACAAGCATCACATCTATCAATAAATCGATGAACATCCTTATTCATAGTAGGCCAGAAGTACCCAGTTCTAAGTATTTTGTTAACTATTTTTTGGGTGGCATAATGACCTCCACAAGGTTCTTCATGTGCTGCCCTAATAATATCATATACATCATTTTCCTGTACACATCTTCTAATTATTTGATCTGGACATCTTTTAAATAAATTTCCATGAATCCACGTAAAAGGAATACTTTGATGTATTAATTTCCTACGCTCATGAGGTGTAAAATGTTGAGGTGTTCTTCCTGTTACTAAATAATTTACAATATCAGCATACCAAGGGGTAAAAATAGAAAGAGCAAATAAATGTTCATCTGGAAAATTATCAGGTATTAACTCATTGTCATCAAGGATTTGCATGCGAGATAAATGATCGACAATAACATTATCCTTTCCTGCCTTATCTATAATTGTGACATTGAATTCTTGTAGTAAAAGAAGCCATCTAATCACTCTACTACCTACTGTTGCTTTGTTCATTAAGTATCTAATAGCAGAATGATCAGTGTGAACAAATACTTCATACCCTGTTATGTAATGTTTAAATTTATTGAGAGCATGAACTACGGCTAAAAATTCTTTTTCTGTAATAGTGTAATTAAGTTCAGCTCCATGCAAATTTTTGCTTACATAATAGATAGCATAAGGTATTTTATTTTCTATTTGTTGCAATACTGCTCCTATTGCATACCCCGAAGCATCACAATGTATGTGGAATGGTAATTCCCAATTTGGTCCTCTTAAAATTGGAGCAGTAGTCAATCTTTCTTTTATTTCGTCAAAGGCTTTTTGACATGCATTTGTCCAATTAAATTCACTGTCTTTAGTTAAGAGCTTAAGCATAGGAGTAGCAACTTTACTGAAATATTTAATAAATCTACGATAATATCCTGCGTGTCCTAAGAAACTTCTCACCTCGGTTTGTGTCTTTGGAGGTTGAAGAGTTTGAATAACTTGTATTTTTACAGGGTCTACTTTAACACCATATTGTGATATATAATGCCCTAGAACAATGCCACCTCTCATCATCATAAAACACTTTTCATGACTTAGAGAGAGATTTTGCTCTTGACATCTTATTAAAACTTTTTGCAATCCTAATAAAGTTTCTTCAAAAGTAGTACCATATATTGTAAAGTCATCCATATAAATTTCCACGCATTCATTTGTTAAATCAGCAAAGATAGCTAACACAACTCTTTGAAAAGTTGCAGGTGCATTACATAATCCAAAAGGTAGAACATTATAAGCATAAGTTCCTACAGGACATGTGAAAGTTGTTTTTTCTTGATCTTCCTCAGCTATGGAGATTTGATTATACCCACTAAAACCATCTAGAAAACAAAAATATTTCTTTCCAGCCAAGGTATCTAGGACTTGATCAATAAATGGTAAGGGAAAATAATCTTTCTTGGTTACTTTGTTCAATTCTCTATAATCAACACAAATTCTCCATTTACCATTCTTTTTAGGGACTATCACCAAAGGTGATACCCATTGGTTGTCTCGAAATTGGGTATATAAATCCTGCATTTAAAAGTTTAATGATTTCTTCTTTAACTATTTCTTTCATAGCTGGATTTAATCGTCTTTGGGGTTGTCTTACAGGATTACAACCTTCTTGAATAAATATTCGATGAGTACATACATTCGGGTGGATACCCTTCATGTCTTCGTAGTTCCATGCAAATGTTGATTGATGCTTTTTAAGCATATCTACCAATTGCGACTCTTGTATGCTCAGGAGTTCATTATTGATGTTAAGAGTTCTTCCAGGTATAATATTTATTTGTTTACATTTTTTTGTATTTGCATCTATCCCATTTACTTCATGTTCAAAAATATTCAAATCATAGCCATATGATTCCATTTGAGATTGACTTGTGCTTGCTTCATAAATAGAAGATTCAGATAAATAACTATTGTTTTGACCTTGTTCTTCTTGTTGATTTTCTAACAATAATGGTAAGGGTCCCTCAACTTCTTGTTCAAGTTCTTCGATTAGAACATTAACTGATAAAGTTTGAATATCATCATATTCATGAGGAAAATCATACCACAATTATTTTGGAAATTCTTCTTCTATTGGTGATTTAGGGAATAAACTAAGATCTTTTGTATCCTTGCCATTAGAAATAGTCATGTTTCCTGATCTACAACTAATGTAAGCATCAACTGTTGCAAGCCATGGTCATCCTAAAATTAAGGGATGTCCCCCTAATTTCTTTTTGGGTTGTAGGACTATAAAGTCTACAGGGTATTCCCATGAATTTACTGAGACCATAATGTCTTCTAATTTTCCTTCAGGCTTAATAGTAGATCTATCAGCGAGTTGAAGCACAATAGAAGTTAATTGTAGTTTATGCATCCCTAAGGATTCTGCTGTTTCTTTGGTCATAACATTAATAGCAGCTCCTAAATCAACCAAAACATTTTGTAATGTTATGTTTCCAATATGCACAGTGAGTATAGGTATTCCAGGATCTGTATATTTGGGTACTAACCTATCTCCTATCATCATCTCAGATAATTGTCCAATGACTTGAATAGTTTGAAATTCATTCTTCTTTTTATTCTTTGAACATATATTTTTGATAAGTTTAGAATAAATGGGTATATCCTTGATAGCTTGTAATAAAGGAATTTTAATAGTAACGCCTTCTATTTCTTGAAGAAAATTAAAGGTTGGCTTGGATGGTTCTTTTGGTATTGCTAGTATTTGAGGAAATGGTACTTCTATTTCCTTACTTGTTTGGATTTCTTGTTGTTTGGTTGGAATATTTTCCTGTTGATTTTCTGTTTCCTTCTTGTTGTCATTTTCATTTTCAACCAAGTTTTCAATAGGATCATCAGATTTTGTGAGAGTGACATTATCTTCCAACACCTTTCCTGATCTTAATTGAATTTTTTGACATGGTGCTATAGATATAGAACATGTTTCATTTGTTTCATAGACTTGTTGGACATTTTTATTGTTATTAGGGTTAGGAACTGGTTGAGTTGGAAGAGGTAATTGCTTAGGAGGATTATTATTATTGTTTGGAGGTGGTAGAAGTCTATTTTGAGGTGAGTTCTGAGTATTTTGTCCCCTAAATTGATTTTGAGAATTTTGTTGTTGCATTGTATTTGGAGACCAATTAGTGCCACCTTGATTATATTGGCCACTATTATTCCAACCAGGCATATTTTGATTTTGTGTTCCTTGATTCCATGGGGGTTGTCCTCCATAAGAGTTAGCCATAAATTGAGCCCATGGGGGTATGTTCCAATCTTGGTTGTAAGAGTTCCAATTAGTCCAGTTTGGTGTATTGGACCATTGATTAGGCCTTTGTTGGTTGGGATAACTAGGGTTTGACCAATTTTATGGGCCATTAAATGGACCATTTCATCTTTGAGCAACAAAATAAACATCTTCTGCCTCTTCTACTTCAGGTTCTTTTATGGCAACTTTAACAACAGAGATATACTTACATTTTTTAGTTTTATGATCTTTATCACAAATTTGGCAACAAGCAGAAATATTGGAGATATTTGTTATGTTGAGAGGACATTCTCTTGAATTGTGCTTTTTCCTACATCTATGGCAGTAAATTTCTTCACTATCCTTTGTATTTTTATCCATTAAATCCAAATATGTGGTAAAATTACTCAATAAATCAGTTTTTAAACCTTCCAACATATTTCCAATTTTGGCTCTTGTCACTCCTACTCCTGTAGATATGTATTTATTACCTCTCAAAGGTTTGTTTCTTGAATAGTTTCTACAAATATTTATAATCTCCTCAAGTGATATAGAATGAATATCTCCTTTTGCCATAAGATTTAAGATTTCAAGAACATCTTCCTTTAAACCTTTCAGAAAAAGTTCTTTTAGGATTTCTTCTTCAAGATCTATATTTATTCTAGATCCTACAAATTGAAATCTCTCAAGATAATCTTCCAAAGATTCATCTTCTTTTTTATTCATATGAAAAATCTCAGCTTTCTTATCCCTAACTCTACAATAATCTTGATATCTTTCAAGGAATATTTGTTTTAATCCATTTTCTCCATCCCAACGATTACAAACTCCTTCTCCTAGACCCATAAACCATCTCAAAGTGGCATCTTTAAGAGTAGAAGGAAATAATATTAACTTTTGCTCATTGGTAGTGTAAAAATAAGCTTGACATACTACTTCAAATTCAAAAAGAAAAGCATCAGGATCTTCATGGGGTTTTCCATGAAAAGTAGGCAATACAGAAATAGAGATTGATTTAGGTTCCCTTGTTCCATCTTCTGTATGTAAGATTGGGAAAGGAAATGTTTTTCTTTGTCTAATTTCCCCCTGATCTTGTCTTTGTCTCTCATTTCCATGGTTTTCTTCTCCTATTTCACTTTGTGCATCAGCCATTCCTGAATATAGGAATTCAAGAATTGGTTTAGGTATAGGTTCAGTAAAAATAGAAGAGGGATCTATGTAGTTGTCAAATTCTGGATTGGACAATAAATATGTATTGGGATCTTGATCTAGGATTTCAGCTTGATTGGTTGATGATGTAGCCTCAATTTTTACTATTTTAAAAATCCCAGGTTTTCTAAAGTCTCTTGGGGATTTTTCTATTTTATTAGTTTTTATAAATCTTCCTTTAGAGTCTCTAGGTCTGTTCATGTATGTTCTAAACCTATTATTATTATTTTCTTTTTTTTTTTTTTTTCAAGCACTATGTCTAATCTTCTTTGAATAATTTATGTATATCGTTGATTGGATCAAGTTGGTCTGGTGTCATGAAATGTTCCTCTTCGAAATTAAAATAATCTATCAATAATTGAATTAGCTGAACAAGATAAGCTTTAATTGTGATAGGATTAGGAATTCCAAACTGTAGTTCGTAACGTAATTCTTGGCACAATTCTCTAAAACGTACAACTCTAGGAATTCTACAGTATCTCTTGTTGTATTGCAGGGCTAATTCTCTCCTCTCTATTTCTGCAAGAAAATTGTGAACAGTGAGGGAATCCTCAAGGTATTGATTCCAAGGATAAATTGCTGGATTTACTATTGCTCTTCTATCCCAAAGCCAATTTTCACAACTTATTCCCAGATTATCATAAGGTGTAGGATGATTTACCCTTAAATTTTTTGCTATATTAATCCTTTTTATCTTCTTAAGTTCTTCTGATATTTCATTGATAGAGTCAACACGTTCACACAGTGCTTCCCATTCTGGTTTGGTTGTTATGAAATTTTGATCAACAAGAAGATTAACCTCTTGTTGTATCAAAAATTTTCTAAGGTCTATGAATTCAATCTGACTATTTTCAACCATTTGTTTATTTTCTCTTTCTGAATTTTATTATTATTATTATTTTTTTTTTTTGGGTTTTGATTTTTCTGTTTTCAATCCTACTATTTACTTAAATATAAAATTCAGAATTTATATATACTTTTAACAAAATGGAAAGAAAAAAGAAATATGTATAATTTTAAACAGACCTAATGCTTACTAAAATAAGATGTGATCCACGGTCTATGAATCCATACAACCTATTTTAGCAAAATTAGGGAAAAAGTATGACCTAATACTACTAAAATTAAGTGTGATCCACGGTCTATGAATCCATACAACTAATTTTAGTATAATTAGGTGAAAATAAAATTGCTGAAATAAAAGGTAACTTCTTATTGTTTCTTGGATAGGAGGATTTCATTACAATTGTGTCACTCAATGTAACTAATTCCTATAGAATAAAAATAGGGTGTTACTTTCGGTGTTCACCTACTTCCTAATTTTATTTATAGGTCCTAACTAGTTTAACAATAATAATTACCCAAAGCAAGAAATTTGCAAAAATTAAAATTTGCAGGAATTGAAATTTAATCTATGAAAGTAGTAAAACATGAAATCCTTATGAAAAATGAACCTGGCAACGTCGTAAGGTGGGGCTCTTTGTAGCCTATCTACAGTAGGGAGGTCTCATGTGTACCATCTACGTAAATATCTACTCTAACTCGTATGCACACCAAGGGCCCATGTGTCCACATGATCTCATGCGTACAAGTAAGTCCACTCGCTTTGCACTGCCAAGCAACTTTTTTGACCAACTACTATGATGCTACTTTCCCCGACAATGATGCCAAAATGATCGGTTGTAGAAGCTTACATTTAATTTTATCAATCCGAGGGAAATCAAGGTTAGATTTAAAAAGTAGCAATCCCGTATAGATTATATCGTAGGAGTTAATACTAAGTCTAGCTCAATTTTCTTTCCAGAATTCATGCGTACACGTGTACAAAAAGAAATATAAAAATTATGCAGGGATGAATTATGCAAGATATGGTAAATAAATGCAATCTAAATTTTACTAATGATGTAATTTACTGATGCATCTGATTACTTGCAACTAATTTATGATATGTTTTAATCTAAGTGTGAGGAACTAATTTATGATATGAGGATCCTCGTGCAATTTATTTTATTTTATATAATTTGAAATGCAAGTCTAACTAATCCTAATCTAATGCAGGGGTGAGAGAGCTCAGGGACTGTCTATTAGGAGTGGGCCCTACCTCCTAAAGTGGCAGTGTAAGTCTTTCTCCCCTAATTTACCTTATCAGTAACTAAGTTTTATGTTTCATACTAATATTTATGCATATTTTATGAATGCAGGTAATAAGTCTACAATTTACAAAACAGAGATTAAACAAACTACACAGTTGATACAAAATACCATATTTGAAGAAAATGTTGTTTTATTGCTGGAGCTTCAACTGTACATGCTTCCTCAGAATTGTAACTTAACTTAGAATAGACTGTAAACTGTAATGCAAAATTATTCCAATGCAGCTAACCCGGACCTCTCTCAAGGTCCTCTATGTAATTTTATACTAAAACTAATACAATGTTGAATAGTTTCTTCCACGTATTTGTCATGCGTAACTTGTGGACTGATGACTGTACATGAATCAACAATAATCTAAAACCTAATATAATTCTTATTTTGACTTGGACTTATAAATGTTCTTATTGGTCCAAGTGGCATCTACACATAATCCTATCAAGATACTATCTATTCTAACTAACTCGCAAGATAGATGTTAAGACTTTACTTCCTTTATTCCAGGAAGTCTTAACAATCTTTTGCGATTACATTTCAAATGTCCCAAAATAAACTCATTACAAATCTTATGAAACTTTGTCAACTGGAGATATTCTCACAGATAATTATGCGAGAAGCAAGGTAGGTTGAAAATATATCTGTTGTCATCCATTGTAATGTGTCGTCCACTTGATTGTGTCATCCACGGTCAATAGTAATTGTTGGTAACATTCTCCAGTAATTACCTTCAGTAATTACTGTTAGTAGTTACCTTCAGTAGTTACCTTCAGTAACTACCTTCAGTAATTACTTTCAGTAATATACTTTAGTAATATACTTCAGTAATATGCTTCAGTAATATGCTTTAGTAAGATCAATTACTATTGTTTCCCGAACTGCTATGGTTCTTCTTCTCGTCCAAGGTGCATTCCATAGGTTCTATGATTTCTTTATCAATCATCCATGCTTTTTCCTGTATTTTTCTTAGAACTCGGACAAATTTGATACAAATCAAACATAACTGTTAGATTACCATAATTAATCATTTTTACTAATAAATTGTATTTTATTAAAAATAACTTACATAAATATATCAATTAATCAGGTAAATGAAGTAATTCTGATACAAAAATTTGTGGTGAATGACCACTCATCATCGCGCCTGGACCTGTCCACACCAACATTATAAATTAGATTTTGGGTACCCAATTCAACTTTTTTGGTAGGTTGGAGATTCGAACTTGGGACCTCCCTTGGAGGATTTATTTAATATATATTTAAATAATAATATTTTATATATTTTATTTATATGTTTAATAAATATATATTTATATGAATTAATCCCAGCCATCCATCATGATCCAATCCCAACCATTCATCTACCTTAATCAATGCCACATGCCCAAATTTAATCTCCATCCTCCATCATGTTTTAATATTGACCACACAAATTGTGTCATTGAAACCCTAACATGCCCTAGGAGAGATTATAAAGAGGAGTCATATTGATGACTCAAACCTTGAATCCCCTAAGTTCTCTATGTGGCATTAATCCCTAGATATTTTGGAGTCCTTAAGTCTTTTTTCCTAATAAGTCTAAAGTCTCCTTGCCATCATTCCTATCCATCGTCATCGCCTCCACATCCACCGCTGTCCACTTCGCACAAACCAGGTCTGCTTTTGCAACTTCTGTTTCAATTCTCAAAACACTCATTCGAGTACCTTGAGTGTCTCTACATGATTCCTATCATCCTTGAGTGCCTTTAGGCACTTATTTTCATCCTGGAGCACCTTTGGGCACTTCCTGCTATCACCAAGCACCCGTGGGTGTTCACAGCCCTAGTTCTGCAGCCTCACTACCCCTCGGGTGTTGCTAGGGCATCTGCACACCATTTTTTGCAAAAATAATGAATATTAGAAGACAACAAGTCAACGTGAGACAAGGTAAATTATTTATTGTATTTATTTTAGTATTCTTAGATTTATTTACAACATTATTTTTGCAACTAGAGTTTTTAGTAATTTTATTATTGAGGGTCTCACGCAATGGAGCCCTCATAGGTATTGCTAACTCTTGTTGCTATTTTTTGTGTGTAGATCTAGGAGTCATGTTCATTGGCAGTTGTTGAAGCTCAAGTGGTCCTGCATAGGATATCAAGAAGCCCACTCACCTCTGTTGGGATCAGACCAAACGTGAAGACACCACCACTATTTGTTTACTAGGGTTTCAGAGAATCCTAGTGTATTGTAATTATTGTATCAAGCATAATAAGATTTGTAACCCCATATTTGGGGCACATTTCATTGTAACATTGAAGATCCACGAGCAACATAATAAAATTTTATTTCATTGTGCAATTTTATGTGTTACATTGCTTATTTAATTCTATAGTTCATATTTTGGTGTTGTTTGATTTGCACTTACACTATTATAAGGGAATAGTTAATGAATGAATATTGTGAGAGGGTTACTTTGTTGGAGATATAATTACCTTTCTTTTAAAAATATAAAGGATAGTATTGGCTACTTTATTAAGGTAGAAGTTAATGGCTTTTTATGTTTGATGTTTTGAGAAATCTTGTTATGAAGATAGTAATGACTTTTCTTTAAATTAAAGCTTTGGAAGTTTGTAGATAAGATTAATATTGGTATGTAGATGGTTGCTTTTATTTTAAATATTAAAGAAAGGTAGTATTGTTAATAGATTAAAGAATAAAGGAGTTATATTTAAATTAGTTAATGTGAGAGCATGTTTATGAAGTTTTATGCAAAACCATTGAATGGAGAATGTTATTTTGAAAACATGATAGTAATAAATTTTGAGGCTTGAGTAGATAAGGAATTCATTATGAGAGAAGTATGGGATTCTCTCCTTGTTGGCATGGAAATTGTGTGATTGCATATTTGCATGTTAGTTGCTTAGTGCATGATAGGTTTGCATAAGCAATTCATGAGTTGTCTTGATCCCTACGCGTTTCTCAAAGTTCACATAGACTTTTCTTTCATGAAGAGGATCGTGAAAAGAAGTTGGTGCAGAGGCAACTTGGGCGAACTTGATTTAATGTATTTGGGAAGGAAAAGTTGCTATGTAAATAGGAGTTTTGTTATGTAACACTTGGTTATTTTTATTCTCGAATTAATAAGGCATGGAAGTCTTTATGTAAATATATGGAATGCTTAATTTTTGAGCAAAGGAAATAATGAGTTGGTTGTGAACTCTTTTGAATATGTTTTCATTGTGGAAAGAAAAGAAAAATCATATGTTAGCATTATGATATACTTAAGCTTGTTTTACTAGATTTAATTGAAGAGATGTTTCTTTCAGGCTAAAGCACTATGTTTGGAAATTATAAAAGATGTTAGCATTATTATATACTTAGCATGTTTTAATCTAGAGAGATATTTCTTTCATGCTAAACGTTATGTTTGGAAATCATAAAAGGTGTTAGCATGTTGTTATATTTAAGCATGTAATTTATTTATAGCACCTTAATTTTTTTAAATGGAAATATATTGTAATTTGTGTTGATTCTTGGGTCTAGTGGGGTTCTTAAGCATGGATTTAGAGCCATGATAGGACCCTCATGTCAAGAAGGTAACCTAATCCTGGAAGGAGTTGCGAGGATGCTATATCTGGGGTAATGTGAATCTTTGAAGGAGTTATGGTGATGTAATAGTCAATCATTCTCTAATATAGGAGGATTTGCAATGATGAAATAACTAGATAGTTGTGAATAATCACCTTGAATAGTAAGGCTTGAGTGTTCTTAAATTAGTGAAGTTTTAGGATATTATTCACAAATCAGTATAGTGGTGACACCTTGAACGATGAGGATCGGGTGATCATGTTCATTATCAGGTGAGAGGTATTGATCTTAGTTAGCCCACAGAGGTGTGGTAACTAAGCACTAAGGTATTATACCAGACATATCCAATATAGATGGAATTATGTAGGGTTAGGGAATAAGTATTACCCTTTAAGTGTTATGGGTCTTAAAGAATAATCCCAACATTGTGGTCAAGTTATCCTATATCCGTGAGGATATGGGAAAGGTGGGGGGACCACTATTGACATCCTTTCCAAATGGTGAGGTTTGGTAAACCCCTAAAATACAAAATGTTGGCTACTCTAATCTACCTGAGTGTCGTATGCAGCGACATCAACTCAAAATGTGGTTATACCTTATGAATACTAGAATGAATATATACTTGGGGACTTCTCTGTGAACCTTACTTGAAAAAAATATTGTCTTTCTCTTGGTTTTTTTGGTGGGTTGTTACACAAAGATTAAATACTAATCACAATAAAATCATTCACATAAACACAAAATATATTTCACAATATACAAACTCACAATATTATTCATAAACCATCAAATATTGCAACCTATTTTGATTGTGTTATCATACATGGATCTTTGTATCCATTATATAACCTTACAATATGACTCTTAAATACTCAACTATTGCTCTCCTCAAACATATAGAAGATGCATCCTTTCACATTCCTCATATATGACAAAATTCTCATGACTCTTCACTTTACATCTTGCCACATGTAATATGAATCTTCACTTGCATATTTGATACCTAACATCTATGACTCTTGACTTACTTGACACTTTGCACTCTCATAACTCACACCTCACACCTTGCACACTTTGACACTTACACACTTTATTACATAACACTTGGACACTCCTCACACATTGACACATACATTAGAAAAAATATAAACACACTCCCTAATCTAATATTTACAAATGTACCATATGCTACTTTAATAGTTACCAAATAATGTAATATCTCCAACACCTCTTCGTATTACATTATTTGGTGTGAAGAATTTTAGTCCTCAATCTTCACTCTTTGATAATCTTATCTTTATCATTCTCTATCTTTGTCTTTAGCTATGGTATGGTTGTTGGCGCTGCATTTTCTATAATCCTAATTATTTCAAAAGTTGTTTTTTGTAATAATTTGTTTAGGTATTTATTTATTTATTATTATTATTATTTAAATAGGGTTTTGAAAGGGTTTCTCTTTTTATTTTACATAAGCATAGTCATGTTGAGCTATTTGGTGCCATTGAGATTTGAACCTTTGTGTGGGATACATTAGTCCCATCCGTTGAACCAAGGACTTGTCATTAATCTATTTAGGAATTTCCTTCAATGCCATTAGTAATATTTCTTTTATAGTGTTACATTCATGAACACAATTTCCTTTATACCAAGATGTTTTATGGGTATGATTGTAACTCCCAAAATTTAGACAATGAACACAATTCCAACAATTTTTAGCCTTATGTCCAAACTTGTTACATTGTTTACATCTTTGAGCATAATTTGCTTTTGGATGGAATTTGGTAGGAACATAAAACTTGTTTCTTGATTTTGTAATTCTCCTTGATGTCACCTTTATTTAATAACAGGCATTTCAAAAACAATATTTCATGTATTATTTAAGAATCATAAAGACAACACCTTCAAACTCCCTTTGAATAAAGTGTATATGTTCCATTAGTTCTTGTGTTCCATGAGTCTTAGAATTTTTTCCTTTTTCTTGAGCACTCATATTTCTTTGCCTTCTATCCATAATTCAATTTTCAAATTACATCAAATTTCCTCCCAATCAATTTTCAAATTTCAATTTCAATTCTCCTTTTATCTCCCAAATTCAATTTTGATTTTTAATCCCCACTTAAATCTCCCAAATTTCAAATTTCAATTTCATAAAAAATATTGAAATTTCATTCTTTCATCATTCATTCATTCAATTCTCATCTCTCCAATTCACAAATTCCCAAACTCACCTTTAAATTCCAATTTCACCAACACTCCATGTAACTCAATTTTCAAAGTAAAATTCAAGCATATTATGTCCTTTTATCTCCCATGCATCAATGAGATTATTTTTTTTACCTCCAAACTTTATTATTTATTCAATAAATTAATCTCACAATTTCAAAAGTTTGAATCACTTATAACTCATGATATTATCACAAAAATCAAACGAAAGCTTAATGCATTACCTCTTCTTTTTCAAATCCTCATTGTGCATTGTCTGGTTGTTTACATTCTAACTAATATTTCCATGCATTATATTCATTGTCCAATATGACAAAGGCTTATTACAATGCATTTATAAATTAAATAATGTGTGTTATTAATGTTATTACCATGCATTACACTTGTCTTCTTAGATTCACATTCCTTTGTCTTCACAGTCCGCTCCAGTTCGCTTAGGTTTCTCTCCACACATCCATGCTTAGCTCTAGCAAGCCTCTTCTATTTACACTTTAGGATGATTCAAGAGATCTAATTCACTTTAGGTGTTTCAATTCACTCTTCCAATGTTTACTTCAACTCACTCCACAAGATTCCTCCTACTTTCAAGCAGGCTTTACTATGATCTTTCAATAATTTTTCTTCTTTCTCTAGCAAGTAGCAATCCTTCTTAGCTTTTCACAGACTCCTTTGGCTTGATCTCTTCTCTTCCATAAGCTCTTTCCTCCAGACTCTCATCTCACAATTTATGCTCTTCACCTTGATAAACCTATATCTCCTCACACCTGGAAATCTCACAGTACATGCTCTTTACATTCTTTTTTGGCTTCTATCATGAAATCAGAGTACACTATCTTAATATTCCAACTCATATTCATTGAATATCAAGAGACTCTAATATTCTAAACATATTAATACTTATCCTCACTAAATATCAAGTGTATCTAATTTTCTCACCACCTTAATACTCGTTCTCGCTGAATATCAAGCGTCTCCAATTTGAGTGACCTTAGCCCTATTCTTCAAATGCCTCCAAAATTTTCAAACTTCCTCCACAGATCTTCCAGTCACAATTTGGATGGCCTCATTCCTTATATTCTTCTTCAATATTCAACCTTCAATTCTTCAAACTTCCTTACAACAATCTCAAATGGCCAGAGTGCAACTCTGATACCATTGTTGGGATTTATCCCATATTATCTCATAGGTCCAATATCAAGGATCAAATATTAATCATAATAAAATAATTCACATAATTACAATAATATTTCAAAATATATAAACTCGTAATATTATTCATAAATCATCAAATATTACAATTGAAATTGATTGTGTTACAATGCATGGATCTTTGTCACCATTATATAACTATACAAAATAACTCTTCGATAGCCAACTATTCCTCTCCTCAAACATCCGAAAGATGCATTCTTTCACATTCCTCAAATATGACAAAACTCTCATGAATATTCACTTTACATCTTGCTACATCTCATGTGACTCTTCACTTGCATATTTGACACCTAACATCTATGACTCTTGACTTACTTGACACTTTGCACTCTCACAACTCACACCTCACACCTTGCACACTTTGACACTTGCACACTTTATTACATAACACTTGGACACTCCTCACACATTGACACATACATTAGATAAAATATAAACACACTCCCTAGTCTAATATTTACAAATATGCCACATGCTACTTTAACATTTACCAAATTATATCATATCTCCAACAATTACCTATAGAGGAAAGTTTAAATAATTAAAGGAAACTTTATTTTACATTTTTATGGTAATGATATTTTTTACGATACAACATGAGTTGGCTTAATGGTAAGACTTTAGAACTATGAATAAGAGGTTCAAATTTCAAATCCAATGGGGGTAGAGTTGTACACCATACTTTGATAACCAAAGTTTGGTTGGATAAACATGTATTGGGTAAATAATATCCTCTATGAGGGTTGTCTCATATGGCCTGTGGTCTCATGGATGTTAAAAAATACTTTACCTTTACCTTTTTATGAACTTAGCTTGTAGTTTTTATTTTTTAGTTCTTATGCTTTATAGACAAGTAAAAGACATTTTATCTCTAGAGATTTTTTCTTTCATACCAAGCATTAATCGTACATGTTTTTTTTTCCTGATTTGTGCTTTTTGCATTTTTTGAATGGATTTGATTTGGCATTTTATAAAATTTATTTTAAAATAAAGGGTTAATCAAACAATTTATATAATAGGTATATTGTCCTTACACACACATATTTTGAAATAGTGAGATCAAAAAGTTCTTTGTTCAAATTGTTGGAAATTTCAACAATCAACATTGCACTTGCACCTTATTTAAGCAAAATATTTTTGTTCATTATGAGAGTATAACCCAAACTAGAATTATGTTCTCTTTGCCTTTGGCTTTATTTTTATTTTTTATATATATTAACCTTTGTATTTATTCTTGTATCACTTTCAGTTATGTTGTAGAAGAGTAAGAAAACTTATGAGGCTCTTTGAAGTTTGTGATATGATTGTTTTCCATTATTTTAATTGAATAAAAATGATGAAATAAGCCCTTATTCATGGAAAAGTAGTGTGTAAATTGATTATTTATGAAGTAAATTATACTTATATTTAGATTAGAATCCATTAAATTACACATCTTCTTTATGTCATTTTCTTTAAGTATATTTGCAACAATGAGCCATATAAAGAAACTATACGCTATATACTAAATGTCCCTTGACTTTGTATAGTGCTTTAGATTTTTTGTAGCTCAAGTTGTATAAAAAATGTTGATCTAAGGCAGAATCTTGACTATTATAGTCATGAAGTTGCTTCACTATTTAGGTGCTTTTATGATAGTAATCATGTTTGACTTGATTGGACTTATTCAGTCCTCACTTTCTTCATGTGTTTTGCTCAATTAATAAATTTGGGTTGCTCCATGAAATAGGTTTTAATTTATCTTCTGATGAGTTTTTATTTTTGTAATAAGACTTGATACGTGTTAGAGGTAATCCAACTAATTTCTATTGGATTTTAATGTTAAATATCTCAAAATATCACTAGTCCCAATATAAATAATCCATAATATTACATGTCAAAATATCAAAATCAAGAGTAGAATTATATGAGCAATCAAATATATATATCAAGGCTGGTATAATAATAAAATAACATTCACTTACAATATAAAATATGAATGCAAATTTCCAAAATAATTCATGTACATGCATGAAGAATACTTACAATATAAATTACTCAAAATTTGTGTACAATATTTATTATCAATGCTTATTATGTGGTGATTGCTACAGATCATTTTTCTCACTTTTCTTCTTGTATTGTCCTTTTACATTGTATGGAGATTTACCTCCATAATACAACCATAGTAATGTGACTATTCAATACTTGTCTATTGCACTCCTCACATATTCGAGAGATGCAACCTTTCCTATTCTTGACCTTTGGCTTCTCATCTTGCCACTTGTATACTAGACTCTTCACTCTCTTCTTACATCCATACTTTAACTCTATAATATTTGCACACTTCTACATGACTTTTACTCTCCTACATGAAATCCTAATACAAAACACTTATGCACATCCTCACTTTACAAATTTCACACTTACATACGTGACACTTGTGCACATTCTCTCAATACACACTTGTATTCTTACATGCATGACACTTGTGCACATTCGCTCAATACACAGTTACATTCTTACTTACATAACACTTGTGCATATCTTGCACATTGCACTCTTACATATAAGGGAAATATAAATCATTCATCTAAACTATAGACACAAACCCTAATCTATTACATATTTACATTTGTACCATAAAGGTACCATGGGGGTACATTTGCATGTACCAAATAATGTAATATTCTTCAAAAATTTCAAGATTGTTTTAAGTTTTTTATTTTTGTTAACACACACTCTTATTTATTTAGCAAGATCAAAAACCTCTAAAAAAGTGTACATTGCATGGTTTCCTTTTTTTTGGCTTAAGAACAAGGGGTTGTACTTGAGTTCCCCATCCTTGAAAAATAATAAATCTCTTCTTTAGAGCTTGAGAGTTTACAAAAAGATCCAATTCTTGTCTTAATTGAGTTTCTATATCTAGATACATACATCATTTTCATAAAATGTTTGAATTCTTGATTTTTATTTTTTGGATCTTCTTCAATTTTTTGTGTGAATACAAATATTCTAGAATTCAGCATCCTTCTTGACATTTTCCTACAACAACCTTCACAATACCAAAACTCCACCTCTATTGTCTATACATTGCATCTTAGTAGAGTAATATTTTTTAAACATTGCACTATCATTATCTGCTTTATTAGCTCTAGATTACTAGTTTCATTCCCAAAGCATAAGTGCAACCACAAAAATTGTAATTAATAGTTTATATGAAAACACATTAAAGTTATAAAATAAAGCAAATATTAGCAATGGAAAACATTAAAATAAATCTTAATCATTATTTGATTCAAGCAGTCAACATTTTCTTGTCAACTTCAACTAAACGTACTACTTCCTCTAACCAAGGAAAATAAAATTTAACTTTGTGATCCTCAATTGGCTAGCCTATCTGCATACTTGTTTCCTTCCCTTAATGTATGTGTAAACTTGATTTCTTCAAACTCTATAGCAAGATCTTGTATTTCCACAATTATCTCTTATATGTTCCATGGAGCCTTTGCTTTCCTCAAAATTGCATTTATTACTATTAATGAATCACCTTCCATCCAAACTCTATTCCATTTCATTTATTTGTATATTTTTAACCCTTTCAAAGCCGCCCAAGCTTCAACTTCATTACTTGTCTTAAATCCATTATTGAAAGAGTAATGATATGAAATATCTCTTCTATTATTTCTAATTATTCCTCCTCCTATAGGTCCTGGATTTCCTTTAGATGTCCATCAAAATTCAATTTGACCAACTCCACATCTAGTGGTTTCCACTTTATATATTTACCTTCTTCTTTTTTCTCCTATACCCAACATTATAATTCCATTTGATGACTTGAATCCATCTATCAAGGCTCTCTACTTCCAAATTAAGGATTAGGTGAGTTGATAGGGTTGGTTTAGACTCCTCTATGGCTAAAAAAATCTTCCTTTTCATTACCTCTAAACTGCTTTCCTTTCATTTAAATATTCTTCTATTCCTTTCTAGCCAAATAGTCCAAAGTATTGTATCTTTTGATATATCCTAGATTACCTATAAAGCCTTAATTTTAAAAGTGTTTTGCCATTTATTTAACCATTCTTCAATTATGTCATTCATCACCATGCATTTACCAAACATATTAAGAATCCATCGCCATAGTTTCTAGACGATTGAGCAGTGTCCCACGAGATGGTCTAAACTCTCCTTCCTTTTAAAAAAACACTTCGTGAGGGGCCATGAAAACCCCTTTTTATAAGGTCATCTAAGGATAAAATTCTTCTATGACCTACTAACCAAACAAACATTGTGACTTTAGGAATGCTCGAGCTATCTGATGTGGGAACTCAACTAAAGCTATAATTTTCATTGAACAAAATGCTTAAATAAGCATATTTACAACAATAATATTCAAAAAATGGAATATGCTAACAATCTTAGCTACACTTAAAGCTAACAAATCCTAGATGCTAAAAAATTACTAATATTATTTATATCGACCTTATATGTCAAAATATTCATTTGCTGATGTAGACACCAAAATGTAGCCACTTGTCCTCCATACATAATTTCCCGTCACATTATCCATTATTTATATATTTATATATTTGTTTAATATATATTTAAATAATAATATTTTATATATTATATTTATATATATTTAATAAATATATGTATATATGTATGAATTAATCCCAACCATCCATCATGTTTTAATCCTAGCCATCCATCTACCTTAATCCATGCCATTTGCCCAAATTTAATCTCCACCCTTCGTCATGTTTTAATCTTGGCCACACAAATTGTGTCATCAAAACCCTAACATGCCTAAGGGAATATTATAAAGAGGATTCATTTTGATGAATCAACCCCTTAGTCCCCTAAGTTTTTGAATTCCCTAAGCCCTATAATTTCTTAGGGTTCTAAGCATTCTCAAGCATCCTCATCACTTCCATCATCCATCGCTCCCTCTTGCATCCTTCGCATCCACCATCACCCACCTTTTGAACCAGATCTGGTTCTACAACTTTCCCCTTAGCCACCAAACACCCCTTGGAGCTTCTCGAGTGTCCACCAGAGCCTACCAGGTGCCTCTAGACATTTCTAGTCAGCATCAAGCACCCACAGGTGTTTCCTGTCCTAGTTCTACAACCCTACGGTCATCAGGTGCCCCTGGGGCACATTTGTGTAACCATACTCTACAAAAACAATGTGTTGGCAATTTTGGGTTTGAGATCCTAGCTTCTTGTCTATGAGTTGTCATTGATGTCAAAAGGAAATGGCATTAATGTTAAGAGGATGTGTTGGCTTCAAAGGTGGAAGATTCCAAGAGAATATTTTTAAGAGAATCCGGAGAGATTCCATTGGCAAGGGTTTTTCATTAAAACCAAACCGGTTTTTATTAAAACCAAGTTGGATAGGGTTTTTATTAAAACCAAGTTAAATGGTTTTTATTAAAACCAATGGAGGTTCTCTTTATTATTTATTTAATTATTATTTAAAACCCTTCAAGGTTTTAATTAATTAATTATTTAATTAATTAAGGGAGAAATTATTTTTAATTTATTAAAAATACTTAAAGGTTTTTAAACCTTTTTTTATTCTTAATTTATTAAAATTATTTAAGGGTTTTTAAACCCTTTTTGAAAAGACTTTTGATTAATTTTGAAATGGTCTTTATTTTCGTCGACGTCAAGGTGTCTTCGAAGAGACTATTTATTCTCCAACTCCTAAGGTTGGAAGGCTAATTAATTCGAAATTCCTCGAATGCAATTTGCGGTGTTTGTGCTCTGTATTCGTTGCGATCGAAGGAAGACTTAGAAGCACGTGCGGTTGAAAAGTCTTCGGGAGTTTTTTTCGAGGGTGAAGTGGAGGGAAGTTCACTTGTGAACTTCGTAGCCCGCGTGGGCTAGTGGCAGCGAAGGCTGCTATTGGGCGCTGCATTGGCGGAGGTCACCGTTTCGAGTCTCGCGGGGGTGCTTTGCTAGAGTAACACACGTTTTTATTAAAACGTCTTTATGCCACGAAATTCGGAGTTTCTTGGACAACGATTTATAAGTTTGAGAGTTGTGTGTGGTGACAACTTGAAGGTTCAATTATCTTCTACTCCAATAAGGTATGGGCACATTCTTCTTATGAGTATGATTGGTGTATGTTTTCTGAAATAAGGTTGGAGTGAAAAGGTATTCTACTAGGTATCCTTTGGCTAGGTGTAAATCCTATTTTCTGGTTTGTTGAAGACTACTTATGCATTGTTATCCTTAAGGAGAGTTTTTGGTGAATGCATAATTTCTGGTTTGAGATAGTGGAAGCTTTGTGCACTAGGGTTTATATTTGTGAGTCTAGCTACTTGCATTGAGTTGGTGGAACCCTTGGTTGGCTGTTTTGAGTTTGATGGTTGAGTTGCTTCCATAGAGGTTGTTTGATCAAGTTATTGCTTTACTTGATTCATGATATTGGGCTTACTCCATTGAGTTGATTTGAGCAAGTTATTCTTTGCATTTGGTGATATTGTGTTGGTGGTTGTTTTGTTCAAATATCTTTGGAGGGAAAAGGATTTCTACTTGTTTCCTTTTCTTGTGATGATTGGTTGAATGCTTCAAGGTTGATGTTGAGTTGAATGGTGTTGGTTGACTAAACCTTGTTTGATGAGCATTGTTGTTGAAACCCTAATTGATGGTGAAAAGAACATGAGTATCATTGTTATGTGATTCTTTGCATAGTTGGCAATTGTTGGGGTTTCATGTTCTTGAAAGAAAACATTCTATCCTATCCATTTCAGATATTGAGTTGAGTTTTCAGATTTGAGATTGAGATTGAGCTGAGTTGATTTGAGTTGAGTTTTGAGATTGGGATTTGAGTATAGAACATATTGAGTCTCTAACAATTCTCTTTATGCTTCTATGAGTTTGAAAAATCACATTGGGTCTCTAACAATTCACTTTGTGATTTCCTACTAAGAAAGTTTTTCTTGGTGAGCTTGCTGAGTTTTTGGACAGGTTCCAGTGGGGACTTGTGAGCAGTTTTGGACAGGTTCCGGTGGGGACTTGTGAGCAGTTTTGGATAGGTTTCGGTGGGGACTTGTGAGCAGTTTTGGACAGGTCCTAGCAGAGGACTTGTGAGCTGAGTTTGATAGTTCTATCAGAGAACTTGAGGACAGAGGTGCATTGGTTCTATGAGAAGAACCTCGAGGACAGTTGGCAAGTCTTTGAGAAGGCTTGTATGCAGAGGATTGATTTGTTCAAGAGTTGGACAGATCTGACAGACAGAGGAAGACTTGTACTAGACCGACCGACCGTGTTTGGTACAGGTTGTTGAGCTACTGTGGACGTGATCATAGAAGGCAGAGGTCTCTTAGGCTAAGCATTGAGGACAGGAGGTCTTCGGTGGAAAGGAGTTCCACGTGCCAGCAAGAGGTAGAGGCAGTTGATCTTCCGAGGGATCATTTCCAGAGCAGAGGGGAAGGTATCTCCTTTGAGCAGAGGCTCATAAATTCTGATTGGGGGAAGGTATCTCCTTTGAGCAGAGGCTCATAAATTCTGATTGGGGGAAGGTATCTCCTTTGGGCCGAGGCTCATAAACATTGTAATTGGGAAGGATTCCCAAAGAACTTTGAGATAACTTTTAGAGAAAAGTTTTGTGGACGTAGCTCAACCATTCTGGGTGAACCACGTTAAAATTGGTGTCACTTTGTGGATGATATTGTGCATTGCTTTGATATTGCTTTGGGTATATTGCTTTACTATTTTGAAGTATAAAGGAAAAAGTAAAAAGAGGTCTTATACTGTTCACCCCCCCTCTCAGTATAAGCTTGTGTTCTTCAATTGGTATCAGAGTGGGTGCCTTCGAAAAGTTTAACAGCTTGAAGGAAAAGCTAGTAAAGAACACAATGGATCATTCAAGTGGCAATGCAACACCTATTCTTGATGGGTCAGATTTTGGTCTTTGGAGTGCAAGGATGAAGGTTCATCTAATGGCACTTGGGAATGAGGTTTGGGAAGTGATTGAAGATGAGTACACTATTCCTGAACATGGTCCTAATACTAAAGAAGAAAGGCTCCTACATCACAGAAATTCAAAAGCAATGAATGCAATCCCGAAAGGCTTACGTAAAGCAGATCTCACCAAAGTGATTCACTGCAAGACAACTAGTGAAATGTGGAAACAGTTGAAGGTGGTTCATACAGGTGATACAAATGTCGAAAAGGCCAAGTTGAGACACTTCAAAGGTATGTTTGAACAACTCAAGATGAATGATGATGAAAATATTAGTGACTACATGCTTCGTATGGATGAGGTTGTTAACTCCATGAAAGACTTAGGTCTTGAGCTTGCTGAAAATGATGTTTGTGATAAGATTTTAAGATCTCTTCCTAATAGATTTAGTGAAAATATTTCTGCTATTGAGGAAGCTAAAGATTTGGATAAGTTGAAAAAGGATGAGCTCCATAGTATACTTGCAGCATTTGAGTTGAGAACTCAAGTGAAGGTTGATGTCAAGAAAGAGGCAACTTTCAAGGCTACCAAGAATTCCAAGGGTAAACAACTTCAAGATAGTGATGAGTCTTCTAGTGATGAAGAGGCATATTACAGCAAGAAAGGCAAGTTCTCTAGAAAGCACAAAAGTATGAAAAATATAAGATGTTTCAATTGTGGAAAGTTTGGTCATTATGCTACTGATCGTACTGTTCCCAAGAATGAAAGTGATGAAGATAAACAGGATTCTAAGAGCAAGGATTCTGAAAAGCACAAGCATCACAGGAAAAACAAAGATGAGCACAACAATCAAGGAAAGAGGTATTCTCACAAGCACAAGAAGAGTTTCTACCTAGACAAAGCAAGTAAGTGTTCTAGTAGTGATAGTGAAAGTTCTTCAAGTGATAATGAAAATGAGATGTTGTTCATATCAGAAAAAGAGGAAGAACCGAAACATAGATTCATTATCATGAAATGTCTTAGATGTGGAAATTTTGGTCACCTTGAGGATGATTGCACAAATAATGATTTGGTTTCTAGTATGTATGAGGATGCTTCAGAAAACTATAAGGAAGATGCATGTATGGTTTTTGAAAAGGGTAGCACCTCTAGTGATAAGAAATCTGAAAAAGGCTTTGATGATTCAAAAAGCAAACAAATAGAGGAAGATATAGAGGAAGGTGAAGTAGATCTTGAAGGTGAACTTATTAGTGCTCTTAGTGCTTTGAAAAAGGAAAGAAAGAAGAATGCTAGACTCAAGGATAAGTTAGATGAATGTTGTATGGAGAGAGATGATCTTATAGAAAGTCTTGACTTCTCTATGGCTAAGACACAAGAACTCAAGGATGAGTTAGAGTCTAAGGTTCTTGAGTATAGTGAGTTAGAACAAAAAATGGCTTCTTTGAAAGAGGAAACTAAAGAGTACAAGGATAAGCTTTACAGGTTTCAAGATAGCTCCAAAAAGGTTAAGTCACTCATCAAAGGTCAAAGAAAGACAACAGATAAAACAGGCCTTGGTTTTGTTAAGCCACACAAGGAACAAGTTGGAGAGTCTAGTAAGAGACTCCAAAAGGAAGAGAGTTCTGATGAGGAAAGTATTTCAGAAAAGGAGTCCTTGAATGATAGATGCACAGAAACAGAAAACAGAATTCAGAATGAGAAGAAGAAGTTTTCAGAACCTAAGAGGTCAATTAAAGGAAAGTTTCAAGGCAGATGTTTTGCTTGTCACAGGTTTGGTCACATGGCTTCACATTGCATGGCTCAAGTGAAGGAGGTAAATGACAGTTTCAGAAGTGCTAGTTACTTTCAAGGGTATTGCTACTCTTGTCAATAGTTTGGGCACAAGGCAGTTTATTGCAAGGCAAATAACAGGAACAGGTTTGGTCAGAACAGGTTTGGCCAGAACAGGTTTGGTCAGAACAGGTTTGGTCAGAATAGGTTTGGTCAGAACTGGTGGATTCAAAGATCAGGTTTACCTCAGAGAAACAACATCGTCAAGTGTTTCAAGTGCAACAATGAAGGTCACACAATCAGACAGTGTAGAGCTGAAATTCCAGAATACAGGAACAGGAACAAGTGGCATGATCGGGTCCAAGGATCAAGGCATGGACAAGAACAGGGATGAGAACAAGAACAAGAAAAGTGACAGGAATAGGAATATGGACAAAGAGTTCAAGAGAAGGCCCGACAAGGAAGTTATAGACGCTGATGATGATCAGTGCCTAATGGGAGTTTTACTCCCACCCAAGAATTAATCACCTCATCGGGAGGTGGGGGAGGGACTAAGCTAAGAGGCTCATTCTTAGTCCCGAGCCCCAAAGGTGACCCTTTGCCATTGATGACAAAGGGGGAGAGATTTGAGTAAGGGGGAGAGCCTCAAGACAGGGGGAGCTATTTATGTTGAGTTTCTGTGTTGTTGAGAAGCATGGTTTGCCATCAATGACAAAGGGGGAGATTGTTGGCAATTTTGGGTTTGAGATCCTAGCTTCTTGTCTATGAGTTGTCATTGATGTCAAAAGGAAATGGCATTAATGTTAAGAGGATGTGTTGGCTTCAAAGGTGGAAGATTCCAAGAGAATATTTTTAAGAGAATCCGGAGAGATTCCATTGGCAAGGGTTTTTCATTAAAACCAAACCGGTTTTTATTAAAACCAAGTTGGATAGGGTTTTTATTAAAACCAAGTTAAATGGTTTTTATTAAAACCAATGGAGGTTCTCTTTATTATTTATTTAATTATTATTTAAAACCCTTCAAGGTTTTAATTAATTAATTATTTAATTAATTAAGGGAGAAATTATTTTTAATTTATTAAAAATACTTAAAGGTTTTTAAACCTTTTTTTATTCTTAATTTATTAAAATTATTTAAGGGTTTTTAAACCCTTTTTGAAAAGACTTTTGATTAATTTCGAAATGGTCTTTATTTTCGCCGACGTCAAGGTGTCTTCGAAGAGACTATTTATTCTCCAACTCCTAAGGTTGGAAGGCTAATTAATTCGAAATTCCTCGAATGCAATTTGCGGTGTTTGTGCTCTGTATTCTCTGCGATCGAAGGAAGACTTAGAAGCACGTGCGGTTGAAAAGTCTTCGAGAGTTTTTTTCGAGGGTGAAGTGGAGGGAAGTTCACTTGTGAACTTCGTAGCCCGCATGGGCTAGTGGCAGCGAAGGCCGCTGTTGGGCGCTGCATTGGCGGAGGTCACCGTTTCGAGTCTCGCGGGGGTGCTTTGCTAGAGTAACACACGTTTTTATTAAAACGTCTTTATGCCATGAAATTCGGAGTTTCTTGGACAACGATTTATAAGTTTGAGAGTTGTGTGTGGTGACAACTTGAAGGTTCAATTATCTTCTACTCCAATAAGGTATGGGCACATTCTTCTTATGAGTATGATTGGTGTATGTTTTCTGAAATAAGGTTGGAGTGAAAAGGTATTCTACTAGGTATCCTTTGGCTAGGTGTAAATCCTATTTTCTGGTTTGTTGAAGACTACTTATGCATTGTTATCCTTAAGGAGAGTTTTTGGTGAATGCATAATTTTTGGTTTGAGATAGTGGAAGCTTTGTGCACTAGGGTTTATATTTGTGAGTCTAGCTACTTGCATTGAGTTGGTGGAACCCTTGGTTGGCTGTTTTGAGTTTGATGGTTGAGTTGCTTCCATAGAGGTTGTTTGATCAAGTTATTGCTTTACTTGATTCATGATATTGGGCTTACTCCATTGAGTTGATTTGAGCAAGTTATTCTTTGCATTTGGTGATATTGTGTTGGTGGTTGTTTTGTTCAAATATCTTTGGAGGGAAAAGGATTTCTACTTGTTTCCTTTTCTTGTGATGATTGGTTGAATGCTTCAAGGTTGATGTTGAGTTGAATGGTGTTGGTTGACTAAACCTTGTTTGATGAGCATTGTTGTTGAAACCCTAATTGATGGTGAAAAGAACATGAGTATCATTGTTATGTGATTCTTTGCATAGTTGGCAATTGTTGGGGTTTCATGTTCTTGAAAGAAAACATTCTATCCTATCCATTTCAGATATTGAGTTGAGTTTTCAGATTTGAGATTGAGATTGAGCTGAGTTGATTTGAGTTGAGTTTTGAGATTGGGATTTGAGTATAGAACATATTGAGTCTCTAACAATTCTCTTTATGCTTCTATGAGTTTGACAAATCACATTGGGTCTCTAACAATTCACTTTGTGATTTCCTACTAAGAAAGTTTTTCTTGGTGAGCTTGCTAAGTTTTTGGACAGGTTCCAGTGGGGACTTGTGAGCAGTTTTTGGACAGGTTCCAGTGGGGACTTGTGAGCAGTTTTGGACAGGTTTCGATGGGGACTTGTGAGCAGATTTGGACAGGTCCTAGCAGAGGACTTGTGAGCTGAGTTTGATAGTTCTATCAGAGAACTTGAGGACAGAGGTGCATTGGTTCTATGAGAAGAACCCGAGGACAGTTGGCAAGTCTTTGAGAAGGCTTGTATGCAGAGGATTGATTTGTTCAAGAGTTGGACAGATCCGATAGACAGAGGAAGACTTGTACTAGACCGATCGATCATGTTTGGTACAGGTTGTTGAGCTGTTGTGGACGTGATCATAGAAGGCAGAGGTCTCTTAGGCTAAGCATTGAGGATAGGAGGTCTTCGGTGGAAAGGAGTTCCACGTGCTGGCAAGAGGTAGAGGCAGTTGATCTTTTGAGGGATCATTTCTAGAGCAGAGGGGAAGGTATCTCCTTTGAGCAGAGGCTCATAAATTCTGATTGGGGGAAGGTATCTCCTTTGAGCAGAGGCTCATAAATCTTGATTGGGGGAAGGTATCTCCTTTGGGCCGAGGCTCATAAACATTGTAATTGGGAAGGATTCCCAAAGAACTTTGAGATAACTTTTAGAGAAAAGTTTTGTGGACGTAGCCCAACCATTCGGGTGAACCACGTTAAAATTGGTGTCACTTTGTGGATGATATTGTGCATTGCTTTGATATTGCTTTGGGTATATTGCTTTACTATTTTGAAGTATAAAGGAAAAAGTAAAAAGAGGTCTTATACTGTTCACCCCCCCTCTCAGTATAAGCTTGTGTTCTTCACAATGAAGATAAAAATGATTAGTTAGCGAAGACAAGGTAAAATTTCATTGATACTTTCACATTCTTAGATTTGTTTATAGTTTTTTTTTTGCAACTAGGGTTTTATTAATTTCATTTATGAGGGTCTCATGTAGATGAGCCCTCAGATATTATTAATACTTTATTTTTTTTGTTGTGTGTAGGTATGAGAATCACATTCATTGGTAGCTGCTAATTCTTGAGTGGCCTTGCATAGGATACCAAAGCCCACTCACCACTCTATTGGGATCAAAGAGGATCAAGAAGATACCACCGTTCATTGGATTAGGGTCTCAAAAACCCTAACATTGTAACAACTGTATCAAGAGCATTGTAAATACCCCACATTGGGGCACATTATTTGTACAATCGGGAGATCTACCCCATTCAATAAAATAATATTTATTCTGTATAATTTTGTGTCATTTACTTGTGCTTTTGTTACTTTTATATATTGTATTGGTGTTTCATTTTTGCATTCACAAATGGTGATCATGGTGGGACCCACAAAGGGTTCTATATTTTAAATTATCTTGTCATTAACTCACTATTTTTGTTTTCTATATTGCAGGTTTTCAGAAAATAGATCACACATATTTTATAGAGTTAGGGGTTTTAGAGTTGCAAAAGTTGCACAGACGCCTTGCAACACTCAAGGGATGCCCCCTAGAGTTCAGAAGGCACCCTAGTGTGTTTAATAGGATATGAGAGGTATTTTATAGAGAGGAAAAAGGAATATGTAGGCTTATTTGTAAGTCTGCCTCAAAACCCTAACCCCTATGTTTCATTTTTGTTTTACGTTTTTACATATTAATTGTTAAAAAGAACATTATTCAATATTTGTTAAAAACAATAACATTACATATGTATTTTAGGAATTGAAATTCATTTATACATTTCATTTAGATTCACTTTGTATTCATACTCACATTAGTCCACATTTTCAAATTTAAAATTTTGTTGCTTTCTGATGTGTTTTCATTCAAAAATATGCATATTGTGTTCATGTAAAGTAAAAATTGCATTAAAAAGTTTGCACATTAGGTTCAAGAATTCCTCTTTTGTTTACCTAATTAGGAACAATATCATAATACTAAAATTACTCCCGCTATTGGAATCACTTTCTGATTCAGAGCAGAAGAGTAGGCAAACCCTCCACTATTTAGAGTGGGTCTTAAGTAGTGTACCCTACATATTTTGAGGGAATTGGTATCTATGTTGTTGTCTTATGATTTAGACTTGCAAAATTGGTTACTATTGATATTGTATGAAAATACAATATAGAATATAATTTTTTAAAAATGAATCACACACAACATGTATTAGATTAAACAATAATGCGTTGGATTTCATCACCAACCATTGCTTGATATTTGGTGATGGTGGGCTTCATATCCATCCACCAATATCTACCCTTAGCCACCTTAGGATACCCCTGATAAAACTTTCTGGACTTCATCACCAGGAAGAATCTCATTTCCTAGACAAGCCATAGATTTCACCCTTAATTCAAATTAGTACATCAAAACACACCAAAAAAAACATTAAATATGAGATAAAAAAAAAAAAGGTAAGACACATTTGTTGTAGAAACTTAGAATTGAGTTGTTTTACTTGATTTTTGTGAAGTTTTTATTTACATTATTGTATTGCACATTGCATATATTTGATTCATTTAGCTTATGGTCTTAACTAGAAATAAAAAAAAGAAATAAGTATTGAATCAAATTTTCATCCCACAACACATTGCATCCATGGATAATTCATCATCCCTTCCTTTCTGTGATCAATCCCACTAGTGTGATACAGGTAAGTCATTCAGATTTTTCTGTGGGTTCCTCACACGCAATGTCATCACACAGTCATTCCACATGGCTATTCCACAAATAGAATTATCTTCACCTACCATTGGTCACCACATCACCCATATAGACATGGCCCAAGTAGAAGCTCTTCATAGATCTGCTAACTATATCTTAGAATCAGTCCGTAACTCACCTAGGCATGATCCTTGTTTCCAGTAGAAACTTGTCTCCTCCCAGCCTTCAAGATTTACCTAGGTGTATAACAATCCTATTTTCGATGTATCAACTACATCTTCCCAAAAATTTTCCATACCCCAATAATCATGTGCTCCAAGCACTCCATCATCTTACACCACTACCTATAGCAATATTTTGTATGAAGCACATGTCAATGCTGCTTCACAGATGCCAACATCCAACTGATACAATATCACCAATACAATTGTAATTCCTGTTGCAACTTTTCATCCACCCACCTCATCAGTTCCATCCGCATATATGCATTCCACTTCAGATATGGAAATACATGAAGCATGAGAACACCTTAAAAAATTTCTTAAGAAGTGACAAAATGCTCAACAACAAGCTTAGGTGGCCAATCCTAAGCCTCAACCTATTTCTACTCAACCCACCTTTATCACCCAAATTCCATCATGGGTACCACAATATTTTATGGTTTCCATCCCCATACCACATTCAACCCAACTCTATACCATTCCCATCAATAATCATTACAACCACAGTCCTCATACATCATCTCCATTTCAACATTTACCACCATTTCTCTACCAATATAATTATCATCAATTTCAATCCACTTTGCCACATCATCATAATATTATTACACCTCAACATCTTTCCACCCCACCTTCACAGAATCATCAAGTGATTCAGGATTTTTGCATTCCATGGGAAGACCCTAGGATCCAAACTATGCAACAACAAATTGATAGTCTGATGCAACACACTCCTGGTTTGATGAACCAGAAGCCCACTTTACGTCAATTGATCATTAAACCAATTCATCCTTTAGTACCATCATCGTCATATCCGATAGACTTTATAGTACCTGCATTTGATAAATTTAAAGGGATTGAGGACCCTAAAGAACATGTGAGCATATTTATCTATTCATGCTTTAGAATTCAAAAAAATGATGCTTTTATGCTTCAAACATTTCATCAAATATTTGGGGGAGATGTTGTAGAATGGTATAGTCACTTACCTCATCACAATATTTATACTTTTGAGCAATTGATTGACTAATTTCTTGAAATATTTTCTCTTAATGTAAGAAAGAAAGACTCATTATCTGATATATATGGTCTAAAACAATATGATGATGAGTTTGTCTATGACTTTGGCAACCGTTGGAGGGTCATTATTATAAAACTACCATTTGCCCTACCAATAGAAGAGCTTACTAGACTGTTCACTAAGGGTTGCTTAAAACCCATCTCTTGGTTGTTACAATTGTAACAATATCGATCATTTGAGGAAGCTCTTGCCCAGGCTAGCATCATTGAGGAAATAAAAATCCAAGAAGGTGTAATTAAGCCTAAAAATAAAGAATGACAAAGTAAGGGCCAATATAAAAGTAACTATTTTGGCTAGTCAAAATCAAACCAGGCCAATCCGACCAACCAAGCTAACCAAGTTAATCAAGTGGTGATGAGCCAGTCGGTAATGTCTCAACAACAAACTGTGCAACAACAACCATGATAAATTGAATATCATGTAGTTCCCTCAACAACTCAATTAATTCAAAACACGGTGCCAATTGTGGAAAATTGACCACATCAATAATATATTCGAAAACCTCGTCAGTACAACCCATTAACCGGAACTTATGCTTCCATATTCCATAGGTTATATGACACCAACCAACTTCCCTTACCTAAGGTTAAACCAAATGATCCCACCAAACATGGTAAACACTACAGGGAGAATTTGTTTTACCCTTATCATAGGCAAAATAGGTATGATATTAACAACTGTTATGTATTTAAAGATAGAGTGTAGGATATTATTGACTTAGGGGCAATCAATCTTGATAGTCCCTTAGCTCAGCAAAACCAAGACCTTAAAATTTATCAAATACCACTTCCTCACCATGAGGAAGTGCAACCAACAACAAGAGGTTCTAATACCAAAACCCCTCCTAATCAATCATGTCCAACAATACCAAGGTTTTATGGGTGTTATTCATGTAGTAATATGAGGTCAACAACAATGCACTAATCAACAAAATGCTTAGCAACAGTTTGTACAATCGCCCATTCCACCACATGCAAGTGTGTCTCAACCTGCCATATCATCACCATCCATACAATTTTTTTCCAATCCATATAAACCCATCCGTATTCCAAGTCATCCAAATCCCCCCATTCATCCCATCAATCATCCATCAAGGCTAATCATATCCTTGAGTAGCCGGTTAACCACAAGTCTTAAAATGGTTTCGACTAAAATATCCATATATGAGCTCATTCAACAATCTCCCCCACATCGTGAGGCATTAATGGATATTATAAATCTATTGAATTCCAATCTCAAGACACTAATGATTTTAATAATTTTGTGGGGAATACTCAAACATGTATGGAGCCTTCCATTATATTCTATGATTTTTATATTAAACCAATAAAATCAGAATCGATGGATCCTCCATTACACATCATGGCTCAAATTGATAGGAATTCATTCAAAATAGTTTTAATTGATACTGGCTTCTCCATCAACATCATCACCACATCTGCCCTTCAACATCTCAAGCTTCCACCAGATCACATTACCAAATCCACTTTTACCCTGAAAGTATTTAACAATGCTCTTTGCTCTACAGTGGTATTGTTGTTTTACCCATTGAAGTGGGGGTCAAAATATTGCATACCATATTCCATATATTGGAGGTATCCATGGTGTATAATGTACTCCTTGTATGACCTTGGATGAACTTGTATGAGGTAAATGAGATGTGTTCCTTCCATATTACATCAATGTTTGAAATACGTACATGAGGGACAAGTACATTGCATATCGGTAAATGTTGAATCATTCAAGTATTTTAATTTTATCTCAAACCCCTATGAGTACATGTTACCTTCCACTCATCTATTCCTCACTTCATCAACCACCTCATCAACCATACCATCCATATCTTCATCTATAGCCCCTATTCTGGAGGAGCTTCCCATCACCACTTCAAATCAAATATCCACTTCCATACCCCCATATTTATCATCATTGACTACATGCACATGTGATAAAACTAAATCTACATTAGCCATATCATAAAAATCATCACCTTCCATAATTATTCCTTCTAAATCATCATTATCCACTCAACCAAATCCATCTCCATCCACATAAGCCAATGTCTCACAAGTTGAAATGATGGATTGTGAGATACCATCCCAGTCAACACATAGTCCATACCCTGAGCCATCAACCAACCATGAGTCATCCACATCTACATCCAATCCATCCACATCATCCCAAGTCGAGGTCCACCTCACTAATCTTGGTATTGGTGAATATGTGGTCCAAAACATCATAGTTACACCATTCAACATTTAAACTATTAAGGATTACAATCATCCACATCACCCACCCTTATCTATAGGAGAGGTATATAACATGGGTTCAGTGACTAATAGCATTAATTTTATGTATGGGGGACTTGATTCATCATCCAATATAGTTACCCCAGATGAACCCAAACCACCAACACCTACCAATATACAACATATGTTGGGTTTTCCATATAGTTACTTGGCAATGACATGGACTAGGACGACATGAACAAGGAATGCACAAAATTATCAATTTTCCATATCGATAAACACATGATCGTTCTAGTTTAGGCTATCATCAAATTTCATCCACTTCTTCTCCCTAACAAGCTTTCCAAAGCTTAAATTTAAATTCATGAGAAGATATCCATCACATAAATGACTCCGAAGATGAAATCTATGAATAATTCAACCTTATGTCAATATCTTCTAATGAATTTGAAGAGGAGTCAAACCCCATCATCCCACACACTAAACGAGATGAGTTTTACCTCAGAATATTTCCCATCCATTAGCCCATCATTCCCTTGCTTCTTCCATAAGAGCAAGTTGATCCAATCGGTGAACCACCACCTCCATCTCATTAATCCATCTCATCAGCCATTTTGATTGTAATATATGTACATAACTCAAAATTTAAAAAAAAATCAAATAAAAAATAAATTTTAAAATTTCAAAAAAAAAAACAAAAACAAAATCATTTTGCATTACATGTACATTGCATTTATTTGTATTGTTTGCTGCTATTCGGGTTCTAAGAGTTCTAGCATTGGTTCTACCAAATAGGATCCACCCTTCCATTCACCCTTGCCAACCATCCATTTTTCCCCTTGAGTCAACATGAATCCTATTAATTTATTCGCTCCACTTCGTAATCCATACAATTTGGCAAAACCAATTCCAATTGACATAATCCTTATTGATATGGACTGGATTTCCTCGCTACCATCCTTTTTTGAGTTTGTTCTATCTGAGGAATTGTTAAGGGTTTCAACCAACTACATTTTTTCGTCACCCCACCTTCACCTTCACCTTCACCTTTAGATCCTAAGGTTTTCTAGGCAGACATAGATCAAGTTGAGTCAAAAGATTTTGATAACATCATATATAACATTCATCTGATTCCAACACCCCATCAACTTGAGGAAGGTTCTCATATATCCATTGAAGATACCATTGATGTGAACCTTAGTTCAAACGTAAACAATCCTAAAATTTTCAAACTTGGTAAAATTTTATCCACAGATGAACAAGAGCAATTAAATACTCTCCTCAAGAAAAATAAGGGCATTTTTGCATGGTCCTACAAATACATGTTTGGCCTAGACCCTAGCTTGGTTGTCCATAATCTCACCTTACATTATAATGCTAAGCAGGTCAAATAAAAACTGAGAAGGATGCATTCTACCATTGCCCTCATGTTCAAAGAAGAGCTTCAAAAGATTTTAGATGTGGGTTTCATTATCTCCATTGACTATCCTGAGTGGCTTTCAGACATGGTACCCGTTTGTAACCCTAATAGGGTGATACACGTTTGCACTGATTTTTGAGATCTTAATAAAGCGTGTCCTAAGGATGATTTTTCTCTTCCAAACATTGATACTCTTGTCGATTCCTGCACTAGCCATGAAATGCTTTCTCTCATGGATGGTTTTTTAGGATACAACCAAATTCAAATAAATCTTGATGACCAACACAAAACATCATTCACTACACCTTGGGGGACTTTTTGTTACAAGGTGATGCCCTTTGGCCTCAAAAATGTAGGTGCAACTTATCAAAATGCCATGAAATACATATTCCATGATTACATGCATAATATCATCAAATATTATATGGATGATCTCTTGGAAAAATCTAAAACTTGACAAGAACACATTGGTGTATTGGAAAAAGTCTTTGATCAACTTTTAGAGCATAATGTAAGGTTGAACCCCAAGAAATGTGTCTTTGATGTTACCTCTAGAAAAGTACTAGGATTCATTGTCTCCAAAAGAGGTATTGAGGTGGACCCAAAAAATTTCAAGGCCATCATGGAGATGCCTCCCCCAAAAAAAATTTAAAAATTGTATAGTTTACAAGGAAATATTCAATCAATTCATCATTTCATTGCACAAATTTTTGACAAATGTAGGTCATTCAATCACCTGCTACAAAAGAGGGTGAAATTTTTATGGACAAATGAATATTAGAAAGCCTTTGATGATATCAAACAATACCTGGTTTCTCCACAAGTCTTAACTCCTCCTCATTTGTGGGTCCCCTTCCATATTAATGTTTCAACAACAGACTTTGTATTAGGTACAATGCTTGCACAAAAGAATGAAAACAATCGAGAGCAAGCTATCTATTACATTAGTCGAACATTGGTAAGCTATGAAACTAGATATGCTTACGTGGATAAATTATGCTTAGCAATGGTTTTTTCCACTAAGAAACTCAAACATTACATGTTTAGTCACACCACATATGTTATAGCTAAAGAAAATCCTATGTTATATGATGTCTCGCACTTATAATAACACCTACACTACTAAATGGATAATTCTTCTCATTGAATTTGATCTAGAGTTCATTATCTAAAAATCCATTAAAGGTCAGGTCATAATCGATCAACTTGCAAAAGCTCCACTTCCTAGTGATCAACCTTTGATTATTGAGCTTCCAAATGATTTGGTATTCACAGTCACTAAATAAGAAGAATATGTCATTCTGGAGGAAGATGTCATTTTTTGATGGTTCTAAGTGCAAAAAAGGTCAAGGTGCTAGAGTCGTATTTCATACACCCTAGGGGGTGCCTAACCCCTTATCATTCAAATTAGAATTCCAATCTTAGGTCTTCAAGCAGCTTTAGCTATGGGTATAAAGTGAATCAGGATATTTTGTGATTCTCAACTTATTATTAAACAAATCATAGTAGAATATCGATGCAAAGAAGCATCGAACCTACCATAAAACTTTACCATGAAGTAGCAATGAAATTGCTCTCTAAGTTTGATTGGTATGAAATCGATAGTTTGCCATGTTCAACTAATATATTTGCAGATGTGATGGTCTCTCTTGGATCATTGATTCCAAAGGACTCCTTAGGAGAGGTACAACCACTCATTGTCACAATGATCTCTAAATATGCAATTGTCCATACTGAATCTAAACATGAAAAGGATGTTTGCTTCATCCATTTGGAACCATATGAGCCCTGGTCAAACCAAATTATAGCCTTCCTCAAGTTTGGAACACTCCCATCAAACATGTCATGAACTGCTAAACACACTTTAAAAAAAAATACATGTTTTACGCTCTTGGGGGACATGTTGTATAGATGTGGTTATGATGGAATTATCCTTCGTTGTCTCAAGTCTGTTGAGGCATAAATAGCCATAGATGAAGCTCATTATGGTACTTGTGGTGGTAATTTTAGTGGAATGGCCATTGCAAAGCGTATTTAATGAATGGGTTACTATTGGCCCACCATGGAATGCGATTGTTGCACATATGTCAAACATTGTAAGGAATACCAAGAACATGCTAATTTAACTCATGTTCCATCACAAGCATTACAACCTATTCAAAGCCTGTGGTCCTTTTCACACTAGGGTCTTGATTTAATTAGCAAAATCTCACCATCATTACAACCACCGAGTACTTCACAAAATGGGTTGAGGTAATTCCTCTAACCAGTATGATAGGGCCTAGAATTATGGAGTTTATACTTCATCATATCATCTGTCGTTTTGGTATTCCCTCATAAATCATCTTTGATAATGGTAAGTCTTTCAAGAACAAAAATATGCGAGCACTTTGTGAGAAATATAACATCCAACATAATTTCTTGACTCCTTATTACCCACAAGCAAATGGAAAAGATGAGGCTACCAACAAGATCTTAATTGCTATTCTCAAGAAACTTGTCAAATAAAATCATAGATATTGGCATACACAAATTTCCTTGGCATTACGATCTTATCCAACAAGAATTTGCATGCCTACTAGGGTAACACCATTTTCATCGGTCTATGGAGCCGAAGCAATCATACCTCTTGAGCTTGAGATCTCCTCCTTGCAAATTTATTTGTAGGAATTCATAGATGATGACACTGCTAGACAAGAATGTCTTTACCAACTCATACTCCTTGATGAGAGGTGAGTCAATGCCTTAGAGCCTTTACGAGTTTATCAAGACCACCTAAAGCATGCTTACAATGCCAAAGTTCATCTACATGAATTCAAAGTAGGATATATTGTCCTTAAAGAGAATCAATAAAACATTAATGCATTGCCATATCTTCGTGATAAATTCATGGCTAATTTTTTAGGTCCATACATTGTTACTCAAAAATTGGGTAAAGGAACTTATAGGCTTACCAGTCTAGAGGGAGTTGAAGAGCTCGAACCACTTAATGTTATACACTTGAGATAATTCTATGCATAATGTGATTTATATATGTATATATATATGGCTATTACACAAAAAAAAACATTGCATTTCAAACATTTCATTTCAAACATTGCATTGCATACATTTGCATTTTACACCTTACATTTCACACATTGCATTGCATACATTTCATTTGCATACATTTTATTTACACACATTCCATTTCACAAATCACATTTCATTCATTGCATTCGCACCATCATTTTTACACATTTCACATTTCATATTAGGGATCATTTATTCAGTTAAGATATTAATAGGTCCAATTAAGTCGTGTTGTCTTAATCAGGGGCACCTTCAACACATCATCCATTTTATTGCATCTTTCCATAAAGCCAAAATTATCATCAGAAAAGCCACATGCCCATAATTCATAGGTGTTTTTGATCACTCAACCACTCCTAGTATTTTAAGCAACCTCCAAATACATGTCAAGTTTTCTTTAGGACCAAGACACATTTTCACTAAAAAAATCTTGAGTTCTGGGAATTGACTCCAAAACATTCTTGAACCAAACACAATTACACATTTTAAAAGCATCTTGTGTCAAACAGGGATAACACCATCCTTGGGTTGTACCTCAAAGTGAAAATGGTATCCCTTGCTTGTCCCATCATGCAACATAGTTCACAAAAAAGTGCTTTTCACCACTATCACAAATTTAAAAATAAAAGAAAGAGTAGCGTAAAATCCATAAAGAATCTCAATATTTTTAAACATCACACACCACTCATTTCAAGTTGTAAGGATAGTACTACATTTCCAATCAGACGATTAGGTAGTCATCCCCAAAACTTAGAGTTAAAAATCATGGACTATGGAGTAAATCTCCACCAGGGCTGTATACACTTGATTGGCAGTGGAGTACACTCACATGTGGTGTGGTGGCACATATCTTTTAAAAGAGACAGACCTTTGATAGCACATAAGGACAAGCTAGCTTCTTGGTCTTCTTCATAATAGGTTTCACTCAATTTACTCAAGATGAGTTAATGAACTCACTTGCACACACATTGGTTCTTGATTGCCTTGAGTCATTACCATACTCATGATTCAGTAAATAAATTCACTGCACACACATTCACTTCTAGAACAATTAGGCAGTATTTATTGAGTTTGTTTAATACCACTAGTATATCTGAGTCTACAAAATAGTCAGTTTTCCATATCAACATCCATATCTTCTTCCATGAGTCTTACATTTCACATACCACCAGTTTGGTGCCCTTGATTAAACAATAATGCTAAACATGGCCAACAAAAATCTAAACCTATGAATGATCATTAGAACATTTGCATTCATACACATTATCACTTGCATTAATCATCCATATACATTTGCATTCATACACATTATCACTTGCATTAATCATCCATATACATTTGCATTCATACACATTATCATTGCATTAATCATCCATTTACATTTGCATCCACACAAAAGCAATTACACAAAAGCATTCATACAAAAACATAACACAAAAATAAAAGCCATGTATATATATGTATAAATATCGCATGTACAATGAATGCCCAAAGGCTACATACAATGGAGCACCAAGGCTCATGTACAGAAAAGTGTATCTAAGCACTAGCTAATGCCTATAAGAGGATCCTTGTGACCCTGAAGGAGCCCTAGACCTAGAGCTATGACTAGACTCAATAGGCCTAACAGGCCTGAATATGGATGAGGAGGGAGGATTTGGAAGCCCAATGTCATGCTCCATCAACCAATCCTCCAACAACCAAATGTATCCATCCTGATCTCGAAGGTGGTGTATATCATGTCTCTTTTAGTGACTCTTCTTTAGAATATCTACCTAGAGCCTTGTGATCCTATCCTTACCTCCATCTATAGTTGGTTGTACTTGTAGCTTCGCTCACAATCGAGTTATCTTCGTATCCCAAGCTATCTCTCCATCCTACAACTGAGCTATCTTTGTATCCTGAGCCACTACCATAGCATCTCGCTCTACCACCAGCTACTTAAACCTAGCCCAATCCTCATCACTTCGACAAGGAGGCCCATCTAAAATCTCCTCCCTATCCTCCATGCCATCTCCATCACCTCCAAACTCTAGAGTTTTCTCAGCTATACTCCTATACCGCATCCTTCAACTACTATATCGAAGGTGCCTCTGGTTCTTAGGAGCCTCATCAACATCCTCGATCTCTACCTCATCCCCATTCCCCTCATATACTACTGGATTCAGTACCCATGAAGGTTGTGTAGCAAACCATGAATTTTACTCCTTAGTAGTTCCTGTATCATCCACATCAGGTAGATCCAACTCATCATCATCCTCATAGGTCTCCCTCCATGCATCAACACAAGGGAGACCCATCTCGTCCTAATTATGTCTATAGAGAACTGGTGCCTCAGGAACTCCTTACCTCAATCCAAACTACCGTAACACTCATGAGAACTAGATCAGCTCCACCTCACTCATGTGCTTGCCAACCACCCACCTAGCCTACCACACCCACTGTAGCTGCTCCCCATCACCTATCCACATGGCACATCACCATGGTATCCATATCACTTGATCTGCTATCAATCCATCCCACATATCCCTTTACCACTTACTCATCCAAACAGGATGACTCAACTGCACCTCCTCTACCACTGGCCACTTCATAGCATAGGGTTACTCCCTATCCCATCCCTCAACAAGCAGACCTACAGGTCAAGCTACATTGAAGTGCTCCTAGCCCTAGCATTGCAATAGTAAAATGCAACCCAACCCCTTTCGCTTTTGCCTCCTCACCTCATATAGCTCCTAGTACAACTATATCAATAAAGTAGGAGTCAATGCATAAATCTGAGGTGTGTTGGTCATGTCACACACCAACCCGATAAGTTTCCATGGGAACCGACAACCAGTACTATTCAGGGCCACTATGTTGGCCAACACAAACATCACCAAAGAAGAAATGGCATCTAAATTTTTGTCCACATACATGTACAAGTATGTAATACCTCCACCCTTCACCTCCACATCCTCCGAAAAATATCTAAACAAGCTATTCAACTCATGTCTCTTATCATGTTCAACCTTGACATGTAAGCCCTCCACTATCAACTTGAGGATACGATATACATCCTCAAGTGTCATGATCATCTCTCTAGTAGGGAGTAGAAATGTCCCCCTATCTGTATCTTATATCTCTACAAAGGAAGAGATATAACCCTCATCCACCCTCACCACATATATCTGAGCTACCCCAACCAGTACCACCACCAGCCACTCCCACTAGTCCTCTCGCACTACCTTCCTCATCCTAGGGATGAGAGGTGAGAACCGATTTTGAGCCTCCAAAATATTCAACTATAGCACAATACATAAAGGCAAAAACATTAATGTAAAAAAAAAGCAATATTTTTTTTTGCACAAAAACAAAAAGCTTCAAACGCCCTTACCTTTGAAAAGTGCACGTCTGCTCTTGTCACCGCATCCACACCTTCCATTGCCACAGCTTCCATAGCACTTCACCCACTCATTCCACTTCACTCCACTTCCTTAGATGCAGCTTATGGAATTTGTGAACGTACAAATGAATATGATCTTCCCCTCTATAGGCCTTTTATAGCTATTTCAGGCACACTGAAATGCCCATGGGCACTCCCAGGTGCATTGAAACGCCTCCCTGCATTTGAAAAGCGCCAAACTTTGGCGGGTGTTTGCACAATCTATAAGCGCTTGCCAAAATTTGGTGTCAACATCAACAAAAGACCAAAAACAATCCAAAGCATATCTTAACTCCACAAAATCATTCCAAATTGCATCCATAAATCACTTTCATAACCATATCATGTTTTGTGAAAACCAAAATCGATTTGGATTCATAGTTTTTTCTTGCGACCAAAAGTTGAAAAATCACACTACAAGTTACAAAATGCTTCAAAATTGTCCAAATTTTCACAAAACAACCATTTTCATAATTCTCATTATCCATTCCATAATTCCACTCAATTTCATGATAACATGAATTGATTTGGATGGCTAAATTTTATTTGTGCCCAAAAGGTGGAAATTGTCCAAAATTGTATTAAAATGCTCCAAATTAATACAACATTTTACGAAAAAATGCTTAATTCAATCATAAATGCATATCTCATCACACCTTCATTCCAACATCATTTTCATCCCTCAATCATTGTATTTTCACATTTGCCAAGTTTATACACAATTTCAAGGGAACCTTGTATCTAGTGGTCTAGTCTATCTCCTTGGTGAATGTAGTGATTTGAATCCATGCAATTCGGTAAGATGAATAAATCACCATAAGGAAACTTGGTCATCCTTATAATCACATATCTCATTGTTGAAAAGCAAAATTATCATTTGGTCCCTTATATTTTGAGTGAGACTATGCCAAGAACAATTTGCTCAACAACTGTCATTGATGACCTTGTCTGTGGGCCTTGAAATATGGATAAATTACACTACATAATTCTCCTCAAAAATCAAGAATTACGTAGAGTCATCTAGGAGCAGCCTCCTAGCAATCATACGATCTAAGGGTGATTTGTTCCTGATATTTTATATTTTTCATTACTTTGCATTTCAATGACGCCATATGGCAATTTCTTCAACAACATGGAATTACCTCAAGCTTGGGACAACAAAATATTGATTTTGATTTTCCAAAATACGATACATATTACATGATCATGGCATATACACTTGGAAAAATCCTCTTTTCTCTATTAAGGCAAAAATAGAATCAATCACTTGCATTTTACAACAATTCCCTTCCACCGTTGGGGCAAAACTGATATCATATTTACATCATTCATATCATTCACAATCACATCATTCATTCACACAATCATTTGCACAAAATATGTCAATTGGCTCGTGAGATTCATTTTTCACTCATTCACCAATTGAGGGGGTAAGCTACACACTCCAAATTATTTTGTCTTCACAATCATCTTTGCATCCCAATGAAAGAAAGTTGTGTCTTCATCAAGCCAAAACTAGGTATCTCGTATTTTTGCACCACATTGTGTTTCACACAATATACTCCCAAAAGATTAAAGTTTTATTGAAAAATTTGACTAAAGTAAGTGCTTACTTTTCATTGGCTCAAGTAAGTCATTCAATCACATCCTATTGGACGACTATCTTAGCCGATCATGTCCCATTAGCCCAAGAGAAAAAAATGCAAAACCTAAAAGTCTTTAAATAATTCAATTTTGCTTAATAGGTCATCCATCTCACCCGATGGCATCCCATTGGTTGTTTTAGAACTTTATGTATTTAATTCTCATTTGCTCAGCTATTCTACCCACTCACATCCAAAAACACACCATTGGCCACCAAATTTTTTTAAAGAGGATTTAATTTTGGGGTCAAAACATTATTTAAAAACAATTTAAATAAGTCAAGCAAGAAATATTTTAATCGGGTGAGTTTGAATTTTGAAACCAACAACATTATTAAAATTCATTTCAATGGGCGAATTTGAATTCCAGAACCAACAACATTCTTAAAATTTATTTAATTGAATGAGTTTGAATTATGGAACTCACAACATTATTAAAATTTCTTAAATCGATAGAGTTTAATTTCGGATCTGATGATATCATTAACAATCATTTAATCGAGGTAAGTTCAAATTTTGGATTCGAAAATTTTATTAAAAGTCATTTTAGTCAGACAAGTGAGCAGATTAAACCCCATTGGTTTGGGTGAGTGATCCGATCGCATCCCATTGGCTTGGGTAAGATAAGTGAACATGCTCGATTGGATGGAATTTATCGAAGTTATTTTTTTAATGAACTTAAGTTTCGCTATACCCCTGAAATAAATTTATAATAACCTAAATAGAATAAAGCCACTATTCCACATTTATGAGGCTAACTCGAGTACTCATATTCGATTGGAGCGGGTGACTTAGGCAATGCAATCCCATTGGCTTGAGTGGAATATCCGATCATATCTGATTGGTATGGTTATCTTGGTTGCATGCATCCTATTGGCACAACTATCTCAAGCACGTGTGTCCAATTGGATAGAATTTAAAAAATTAGAAATAATGAGTTGTCATTGATGTCAAAGGCCAACATGGTGTGCTTGGATAAATATTAGTGATGGTGTATGTTTTTCAATATTAGTAATGGTGTATGCCTTAAAATTAGTGGTGGAGTAAGCTTTAATATTTAAATATTAAAGTGATATAAAGGTTTGATATATTTAATCAAAATATTTAATTATTATTGTGAAGCGCAAGATGGGCCAACCATTTGAGATCCAATAGCAAGAAGGGAAACATTTCATATATAAAAAGGGTCAGAATTTATTTTGAAAGGAAAAGGTGTGATGATCGAATGCCTTTGAGATGTTTGGAAGAGTGCGCACAAGGATACCAAGCATAGAGTGAAGCAGATAGAGCGCACATAGAGTGAAGCAAATAGAGTGCACATGGAGACCAAAAGTAGAATAAAGCAAATAGAGTGCACACAGAGACCAAACGTAGAGTTAAGTAGACAGAATGCACATGAAGACCAAGAGTAGAGTGAAGTAGATAGAGTGCACATGGATATCAAGCATAGAAGTAAATAGATAAAGAGCACACATAGAAACTAAGCATAGAAGGAAACAGTGGATTCTAGAGGATCACACATTGGAAGAAAACTAGATATATTCCAGATGAAGTGATGTTGTTGATGAAGGCTTTCCTGCGTGTTTGACGTTGATAAGATGAGACTTCTCAAATTCAGATGTGAGAACGTATCCAGCTGGAGTAGCGAAGTGGCACATGAGATATGATACGGGAAGAAAGTAATTAAAGTCTTGAGCAATCAAAAATCCTAAGCATAACGTGGAAGCAAAGCATCGAAGTGCATTGGCAATGTGAAGGAGCTATGAGACAAAGAAGCACAGTGTGTTGGCAGAGCTATAATACAAAGCAATGCAATGTTATTTGCAGTGTGTTGAAGTATATCTCTCATTTGATGCTAAAGGAAGATGTTACATTGGAACCCAAAGAGATATCTTCATTCTTTAAGAAGCACGCTCATTTGAAGAAACCAAAAAATGTCAGGAAATAACACAATGAGCGTAAGGAGATAAAGCAACGAGTACAAGGAGAGAAAGCAGATTACAATTTCCAACGATGAAGAAAAAATCACTATCAGCGAGCGCAAGGAAATAAGGCAGGAAAGTATGATATTTTTAATGTGCTAAAGTTGAAATATTTATAGCAAAGAATTATTTCTAGTGGTTTATATTTTTTGGAAGTATTAATCCCACATATGCCCTACAAATGGCATGGGATAGCATAAGAAAGCCTTCGTGCAATCCATTTATTATGAGCACATCACGATGCCCACGACACCCTACTATACGTGGGCATGCAAAATTGAAGAGCGATGGTGCTTTGTGGACCATGTGGTAGAAATCTGAAAATCTCTTGACAATAACCATTGATTGGAAGTTTTCCTGCGTAGTTCATCGTTGAGATGTTGTGAGTTTGTTGTTGACCACACACACAGGGAATTTTGTTGAGGCAAATTTGAAGGGAACATACAAAATAAAGATCATCATTGTTGAGGCATATTTGGAGGTATAGTGAATTAATTCCTTTCTCAAGGTGGTTTATATTATTTGAGGAAAATATTTTTGTTTTATAAAGAGGGAGATATAAGGAGTCATTTTATTGTTGTAAAGTTTTATTTTGTAAATTTTAAAAGGGAGATATAAGGAGTTATTTTAATTAAGATTTATTATATGTTTTAAAAGGAGTGATAAGGGTTTAAAGTGTTTGATTTGATATTTAAATCAAGAAGGGAAAAAAAGAATTATTGAGGCAGATTTGGAAGGCAAATACAAAAGGAAAATCATTTTTTCAAGACATATTTGGAAAACATGTACAAAAGGAAGATCATCACATTGAGGTAGATTTGGAGGGCATAGATTTGAAACAAGTCAAGGCATCAAAGAATAGAGTAAGAGGATTAAGTGCACATATTCACCCAAGCATTCAATTAAAAAGAAGGACAAATTCAGCCATCTCAAGAAAATTAAAAGGTACACTTGATAGTGGAAGAAAATAAAGGTATTAGTGTCTCCAACTCAAACACGTAAATTTGAATAGTGTTTGTGAGCAGATGTAGGAACATATTTGAGAAGTATTTGTGAGCATATTTGGGAGAAGACTTGAGCAAGGGGATTGGTATCTCTTGTGGATTGGTGTCCACAAACTTGCATAAGGGGATTGGTGTCTCTTGTGGGTTGATGCCCACGGACTTAAGCAAGGGTATTGGTGTCTCCTATGGGTTGGTGCCCACAAACTTGAGCAAGGGGATTGGTATCTCCTGTGGATTGATGACCACAAACTTGTATAAGGGATTGGTGTCTCCTGTGGGTTAGTGCCCATGATTTTTTTTGAAGAAATATATAAGTAATATTTTGTTGTGGTTTTCTCCCGAAAGGGTGTTTCCACGTAAATCCTTGTCTCTTGTGTGTATGATGATTATGTGCATTTATTTATTATTGCATTGATATTATTTCAAGTTATTTCTTTGGAAATAAAAAGAGAAAATTTTTATCTTATATTGTTCACCCCCCTCTCAGTATAATCTTATGTTCTTCAATTGGTATTAGAGTAGGTTCTTTCATGAAAGCCTAACATCTTGAAGGAAGATCTTACAAGAACACACATGGCTTGCCAAGAAGGTTTTTCATCAAATAGGGTTCCATTGTTTGATAGGACTAACTATGCTTTCTGGAGCATGAGGATGCAAACCTATTTGATGGCACATGGCTATGATATATGGCAATCCGTTATGGATGGGTTCACACCACCTGATACCCCTCCCACAGATCGAGATGACAAGAAACCATTTGAAAATAATGCTAGGGCAATGAATGCAATATTAAGTGGGTTATGTGAATCAGAGTTTGTGAAAGTTATGCAATGCACCTTAGCAAAAGAAATTTTGGACAAGTTACATAGTGTTAGAGTTACTATGTTAGTAACTATAATTATTACCTCATTTAGGTAATATTTAAGTTTCACCTAGGTAGATATAATTTACCACATGGTAAAAGGTAATTTCTTACTTTTTACCACTAGTAGTTACTATTACTAGTTACCTTGGTTAGTAGTCTATCTTACTGTCATTTCCCTTTGGACGACAGATAGGTTAGTTGTTAGTAGGTTAAGCGCTTTTATCTCATAGCGTGTTAGTTGTTAGCATAGACATAGGATCTATTGTTAAATAATCTATTTTGTAACCTACTTAATCCTATAGCTATCCTATGCTATAGTTGATGATTTTAATCAATAATTAATTATCGCTCTTACCTTTTGTAACATTGGCATCAGAGCCACGACTGCGATCATGGAGGGAGGAATCACCTGGGCAAGGCGGGAGAAACGTTCCAAGCTAGACAAGGTGAATCTCTGGACAAGATGCGTTCCAAGCTGGACAATCTCATTCCAAGGAGTAGGATTTGATTTATTCATTTCCTTAATTAATCCTCTAATCTCCTAAGATACCGAGTAGGCAGGCGATTAGGGAGCAGGGAGCAACTTGAGCTAGACTCCGATGACCAGCACCTCAATTGATCACCAAAACTAGGCTCCGATGACATCGATAGGCTGATTTTTGAATGATGGTAGGAGCGCCCTCGGATGGCCGACCATCGGATCACACACTCCAGAGCCGGTAGGATGAACGACCACTGGAGATTGCTCTCCGACGAAGCCAGACCACCTGCTGATAAAAGACAGCCTGACAGCCCGTATGGCTGTTGACCCTGATAGCTTGTAGGGCTATAGACAGTCCGTTAGGAGGGAATGTGCACCCTCCCAAACGGTCGACCACCATGTGAGGGCAGGAGCGCCCTCCGTGCGAGGACATGGATCCGATCAATGATCGAGATCCGAGAGGGTAGGCGGCCCTCCGATCACCGACGACCGAATCGAAAACCCAAACCAAATGAGGAAACCTGGTAGATGCGACCTTGGGCACAGATCCTGAGGTGCTGAAATGGCACAAACCTAACCCTATTCTGTTGACTGGACCGACAACTGGCAAGGACCCATACTAGGCTGACACATGGCAACAAGCCACAGAGACTGGACTGACCTTACTAGACCGGGACATGTGGCACCTACCTGACTAGACCGAAACACGTGGCAGACTGGCCACGCGCCACACGATCCAGCCTGGACACATGGTGGACATGTGGTGAACTAGCCATGTGTACCACCAGACATGTGGACCCCTCCGACTGTGCCACATGGGCGACGGCAAAAGGAGTTCGATCGACTGTGACTGCCCGTAGGCAGTCAACTCAGGTTGTGCAAATTTTTCCTTTTAAGCCGCACAACATTCACCATGTAGGCGATGTGGGATAAATCCCACAAGCCTTTTTAAGGCTCAAGGCACCCGCGAAAGGGCACGCCCAAGGGACGTCTCCAACGGGGAAGCCTTCAACATGAAGGTGGCCCGCTCTCATTCCCGTCGGGCTTGCTAGCCCGACCGGCAAGGGTGGTCGGAGATAAGGCTCCCGACGGGAGGTCGAGAGTTCGACTCCCGTCGGGGCCGAACCCTTCTTCATTTTGCTCCACGGAGCAATAAAAGGATAACCTAAGGTAAAAAAAAAATTGCAATTTTAAATTAAAGTTTTCTTTAAAATATATTTTTTAATGATTTGAATATTAATTAATTTTTTTTAAATCAATTTTTATATATATATTTAAATTGATTTTTAAATCTATAATTATATTTTTATTATTCTTTGAAATATTTTTCATTAAATTTTATTTTACATTTTGCAAATTAAATAAAATGGGGTTACATTTTGCACAATTCAAACTAAGAGGGCTTTTGTTTTCTCCCATAGGGGGATATAAAACATTTAAAGCACCATTTTTTTGCAAATTAGAGAGCCCTTATAACTCTTCTCAAACCTTGTCAATTTTGCACCATAAAAGGGAGACAAAAATCAAACACATATTGATTCTTTATTGCAAAATTAGAAAACAAGGAGACACCAAAACTTGCAAAATTCAAAGACAAACATTTGTGCAATTGTTTTCTCCAAGGAGGGATAAAAGACAAGAAATTGCACATCTTATTTTTTTTGCAAATCATGAGAAGAACATGTAACCTTGGGTCCACAAAAACTAAGTCGTGTGTCGACTAGTTCTAGAAGCCTTCCAAACGCGGGTCGTGTGTCGAATTGTCTTGGAAGGAGTGCTCAAATTGTTAATTTTGCAAATTTGAGGGGGGGAAGACAATATTTGTACTTCTTTTTGCAAAATTGAACACAAAGTGGAGACATAAAATATCACTTTTTGCACAACACAAAACACACATTTTGTTGAACAAATTTAAAAGGTGCATTATCGATTTTACTCGACACCTTAATTGGCAAACTAGGTGATAAGAATTTTGAGGCCATTTCTTGTTTGATTGTTGCAAAATTCTTGTTGCAACTATAAGTCATATAATCAAGAACATCCATACCTCACTATTTCACAAATTTGTGTAAATCCATGCACATATTTAAAGCCAATTTCACTTGATATTCTCTCCTAAATCAACAAATCCCCTAATTCACTCTTATTTGTTTAGCTTAAATCTCCTCAAACTTTTCATCCTTCTTGAAGGGTGTTAATGCAGGTGCCATTAAGTATCTATTTGGGTGAATTATCTTTTGGTACTTTTTTAGGGTAATCAAAAGAAAGAACAAGTTTTTTGAAAATAAGGCACCTTAAAAGTTGCAATCCTTTGCACTAAGGGGGGATAATTCCTTTTTTTTTTCCCTCAAACATAGATTTTGATAAGAGGAAAATAAAACTTGTAAAGGCAATTAGAAAATTCAAATTCATCAACATTAAACCTTTTCTTTTAGACTTCATAATAACAATCATGCTTGAAGTACTTACAATAAGAAAGGACAAATTGGTGAATTTTGTTTTGATCAAATTGCCTAGAAAGCATAGTTTTGCACAAATTGTAAAAATGAAAACCAAAACACCATTCAGTGTTGGTTTCAAAACAAGAAAAACTAAAATGGCAAAGGCACAACACAGAAGCCATCTTTCTTGTGAAGTGTCTCATTCTGATTTTGTTTCTGGTTCAAAGATAGCACAAGGAGTGCTAAATTGCTAAAAAAGTTTTGTAGAGGGAAAACACGTGTCCCTTGGGCAAAAGCACCATATTTTCTCCCTCCTATTTTTGGCTTCATAAATAGCATAAGTATTTTGTTTGAAGACCTTTCAAATAAGGGGTGCTTGCACCTCTTTTAGGCTTCATAAATAGCAACTTCTAGGTGTTTGAAGTACTTGTAACAAGAGGAGCGACTTTTTGTGATGTAAAATTGTCTAGGAGGCAATATTTGTAAAATCCTTCACAAAAATCTTGAGTTGCATACTTTTAGTAATTGAGGGGGGATATACATTTCTTTTCTTCACTAATTTTTGTAAAAAGGGAAGCTGGATTATAAAGGTGCATTTTCAGCTTCGACCGACACCTTAGTCACACTTCCTTCAGAAATTAATTACACTATGTTTTTGCAACGAGAAGGGGGGAACTTATAAGGGTGCATTTTTGGCAGTGACCGACACCTTAGCTACCTTATCTTTTACAAACTCACATTGTAAATGAATGAACCTTGTATGAAGTGATCTATTCTACTACACCTAGCGATTGCAGTGGCTGGTTACCCATGCAATTCGATTGGATGATGTGATTACCATAAGGACATTCGTTGGCATGAAGACAAAGTGAGGTATGACCCAATTTTTTTCTTAGGAGCAGCCAGAGCACTATGACAGAGGAACGAACTAGCAGATCAACATCTTCTTCACTGTATTGGGGCAGTTATATACTTTACCCAAATGTTGTTGTATAGAGGGATATGTATGTATTACCCCAATAATGTAATAAGGGGGGATGTTAGAGTTACTATGTTAGTAACCATAATTATTACCTCATTTAGGTAATATTTAAGTTTCACCTAGGTAGATATAATTTACCACATGGTAAAAAATAATTTCTTACTTTTTACCACTAGTAGTTACTATTACCAGTTACCTTGGTTAGTAGTCTATCTTACCGTCATTTCCCTTTGGACGGCAGATAGGTTAATTTTTAGTAGGTTAAGCGCTTTTATCTCATAGCGTGTTAGTTGTTAGCATAGACATAGGATCTATTGTTAAATAATCTATTTTGTAACCTACTTAATCCTATAGCTATCATATGCTATAGTTGATGATTTTAATCAATAATTAATTATCGCTCTTACCTTTTGTAACACAGAGAACATATGAAATAAACGATAAGGTTAAAATGTCAAAACTTCAAACTCATAGGAGGAATTTTGAAGATTTGAAGATGAAATATGAGGAATATATTACCAAATATCTATTCTGCGTTGATGCATTCGTGGAATTGGAGAAATTATTGAAGACTCTAAGATTGTTCAAAAAATATTAAGATCACTTTCCATGAGGTTTGATACAAAGGTCTCAACGATTGAAGAAATGAAGGATCTTAAAACCTTAAGCATAGATGAGCTACACAAAATTATCACGACCTATGAGATGAGGAATGAAAAATATCAAATTGTAGCACCCTAAAATTGGCTCAGTCAAAATTATAAAATTTACATTCACCTTAGTAAATAATTTAAAAATCAAATTTAACCTCCCAAACCGCCCGTTAACCGCCAGGAAATCCGTTTCCCCCTTTTTCGTGCCATTTTTAGAGGTTGTTTTGACCGTTTGACGATATTGTCGCCGATCAGACGATATCGGCCCAGATTTGACGATTTCGTCTGGACTAGGTTGTCCAGATGATCTTGTCGCAAAACTAAATTTGCATAGTTGGAATCCGTTCCAACGGGTCTCCAATCCGGGTAGAAGCGTGTATGCGCCGTTGGGACCCTCCCCCGTTGGAGATCTCCCAAATTGGGATGATCTCCAACCTCCCAAACAACTCCCCCTAAGCCTATTTAACTTCTAAGATTTTCCCTCCCCAACCCCTGGCTGAATTTATCTGCAAATTGAACCCTTCTGTGCTAAAACATCATAATCTTATTTTTGCATTAGTCCCATAGCAATTTTGATGCAGGTATATCATTGATTTTCAACCGGAGCCAGCACCTATCGTCGCCGACGAACCTATCCAGATCGGAGGCGATCCTGTCGAATTCGAGACGATTTTGTACTGATACGAGATGATCTCGACTGCAGCCCACATCGAGGCAATCAATGCCTGGAGTTTGTTTTTCTCAACTTTGTCTTTGTTATTTTGTTTTGCAAATTAAATAATACATTCAATTTTTATCCTATTTTGCATCAGGAGTTCACCCATTTAGCTTAGATTGCATGCTAAGTTTATGATCTGCCATTTAAGCACAATAATTTGCATTAATTTTTGTTCTTGAATAGTGTTTAGCATTCATATTATCATTTGGTGTAATTTGCCTCCGTTAGCATAGTGTTATTTCTTGCATTTTGCATCTATTCTCTGTTTTGCAGGTTTCTGACAAATTCGTCAGACGAATTCGTCAGATCTCAGACGATCTCGTCTGATTGCAGACGATTCTGTCGAATCTTAGACGATCGGTACTGCTTCAAAATCAAAATCTTCTTCAAACATCCGGATCAGGTATTCTTTGTTTTCCTCCTGTAAATTCTATGTTCTCTGCTTTCACATCTGTCTGCTGTATTCATGAAAAATTGCATTTTCATATAGTTTAATTTAGTTTCATTCGGAAAAACCTAGGATAAATTTTTAAGGTTAAAATGAACTCATTAAACACATTCCAAAAACCTAAGTGTGGAAACTGCCATTAAATGTTTCCTGGTGAACCCATCATCCGTTGAAAAATCACCAAAATACACCTCCCTTGAGAGGCGGGACCTTCGTAAAGCCCTCTCGTCCGAGGTACCGCATCATCCTTTTCCCATCCTCCTTCCGGGCGCGGATCCTATAGCCTGAAGGTAGGGATGCGAAAAATTTGGAGCGATACACAAATATCCAAATGGGAGGCTGCATTTAAAGCTTCAAAGAAGACAAAGAATAAAGAACCAGATTCAAGTGAAGAATCAAGCATTAGAGAAGAAGCTAACTTTGTGCAAAGAAATAAGAAGGGTCCAAGAAAATACAAAGGTATGCATTATGTGAAATGTTTTAATTATGGTAACATTGGTCACTATGCATCTAATTACCCACAAGCTGGAAGTAGTAGCAGTGAAGAAGAAAAGGAATACAATAAAAAGAAATAAAGAAAAATATATCATGAAAAGAAAAATAGGCACAGTCAAAGCAAGCATGAAAAGATCTTTCAAAGGCACAAGAAGAGTCTTTATGTTGAGGAAGCAAGCAGTTCTTCCAACAGTGATGAAATCCTCTCCAATAGTGAAAGAGAAGAAATCCTATTTTTGGCTATTAAAGAGAAAGAAGATTCTCCTATTGTCAAAAACCAAGAAAAGAAGAAATATCTAGAAAGTGGAGAAGAAGCCATAGTTGACATAGAAGAGGAAATTATCGTTGCTCTTGAAGCGTTGAAAAGGATTGGAAAGAAGAACTCAAGATTGAAAACTCAAGTACAAGAGGATGAGATGACAAAGGCAAAGTTGTCACAAGAACTCATTGAATTGAAAGTTAAAGTTGAAGAGGCAAAGCGAATTGAAGAAGGTATGGCTGAGCAGTTATAGGCAAAATAGTTGGAATGTGAAAAACTGAAACATGAAGTTGTTTTTTTAAGAAAGGAAGTGGAAGACTCTAATGATAAGCTGTAGCAAAATATTATGCTTGAGAAAAGCACAAATTTTTTGGATGATATTATCAAAGCACAAAGATCTTTGGTTATAAATATTGGACTTGGTTTTGGAGAAGGTCAAAAGAAAGAAAGGGGGATTCAAGCTCAAAAGGAACAGAGGTATCAAATAAAATAATTAAAGAAGAACCTAATACCTATGTTGATGTGTTGAGAAGTGGAAGCATAGAAAAGGAAGAAAACAAAGCATCATAAATGAACAAGGTCCATCATAGAAACAACAATGAGAGAACAATGCGGTCATATCCTCCAAGGCAATAAAATAGGTTTCAATATTTCTTCCGAGGTTATTATTTTCATGTAATTATTTTAGTCATAAAGCTATACATTGAATATTTCATGCTAAAAATGATTTTGGTTTCACTAAGAGAAATTTCAATTTATTTGCATCTCTCATGGACTAAAACATCATATGTTACAAAATGTAATAATTTTTGGTATACATCTAGATGGTGTAGAATAGTGTTCCTTGAACTTCCAAAATCAAGTAAGAAGGATGATGGTCAAATTGTGCAAAAGAATATGACCTCCAAATTTTGGAGGAAGAAAATAGAACAAGAGGAGCATATAATTTGGTAGTTTCACTCCCATCTCTTCATTGATTGTCTCAGTTAGAGTAGGGAGTAAGGGGGCATTGTAAAGTGTCTTATCCTTCAAGCCCTGAGGAGCCTTTGCCATTGATGTCAAAGGGGAAGAATTTTAGTTAGGGGAGCAGCTTTTTAGGGGGAGCAATTTGTGATCATGTTGCAATAAAGGACAGTTTCTTTATAGGATTACCATCAATGACAAAGGGGGAGTTTGTTAGAAATAATGAGTTGTCATTGATGTCAAAGGCCAACATGGTGTGCTTGGGAAAATATTAGTGATGGTGTATGTTTCAATATTAGTAATGGTGTATGCTTTAAAATTAGTGGTGGAGTAAGCTTTAATATTTAAATTAAATATTTAAATATTAAAGTGATATAAAGGTTTGATATATTTAATCAAAAGATTTAATTATTATTGTGAAGCGCAAGATGGGTCGACCATTTGAGCACCAATAGCAAGAAGGGAAACATTTCATATATATAAAGGGGTAAAATTTATTTTGAAAGGTTCAAGTGTGATGATCGAATGCCTTCAAGATGTTTGGAAGAGTGCACACACGGAGACCAAGTGCAGAGTGAAGCATATAGAGCGCACACAGAGACCAAACGCAGAGTGAAGCAGATAGAGCACACACAAAGACCAAGTATAGAGTGAAGCAGATAGAGTGCACATGGAGACCAAGTGCAGAGTGAAGAAGATAGAGCACACATGGAGACCAATCATAGAGTGAAGCAAATAGAGCGCACACGGAGACCAAGTATAGAAGGAAATAGATAAAGAGCACACATAAAAACTAGGCGTAGAAGGAAACAGTGGATTCTAAAGGACCACACATCGGGTGAAAAGTAAATATGCTCCAGATGAGCGACATTATTGATGAAGGCTTTCCTACATGTTCAACATTGATAAGATGAGACTTCTCATATTCGTATTTGAGAACGTATTCGGCTAGAGCAGCGAAGTGGCATAGGAGACACAACGTAAGAAGAAAGTAATTAAAGTCTTGAGTGATCAAAAACCCTAAGCGTAGCGTGGAAGCAAAGCATCAAAGTGTGTTGGCAGTGTGAAGGAGTTATGAGAAACATAAACGTAGTGTGTTGGCAAAGATGTGAGATAAAACAACACAATGTGATTCGTAGTGTGTTGAAGTCTATATCTCATTTCATGCTAAAGGAAGACGTTACATTGGAACCCAAAGAGACATCTTCATTCTTGAAGAAGCACACTCGTTTGAAGAAACCAGCAAATATGAGGAAATAACATAGTGAGTGCAAGGAGATAAAGCAACAAGCACAAGGAGAGAAAGTAGATTAAAATTTCCAACGACGAAGAATTATATCAAGCAAATAAAAAAAATCACTATCAACGAGCACAAGGAAATAAGATAGGCAAGTAAGATATTTTTAATGTGCTAAAGTTGAAATATTTCTAGTAAATAATTATTTCCAACGGTTTGCATTTTTGTGGAAGTATTAATCCCACATCTACCCTATGAAGGGTGTGGGATAGCATAAGAAAGCCTTCATGCAATCAGTTTATTATGAGTACATCACGATGCCCACGACATCCTGTTGTACACAGGCACACCTAGTTTAAGGGTGCTAGAGCTTTGTGGACCACGTGGTAGAAATTTGAAAGTCTCTTGCAAGTAACCATTGATTGGAAGCTATCCTACGTAGTTCACCGTTGACCTGTTGTGAGTTCGCTTTTGACCTACTGTGAGTTGACCACACACGCAGGTAATTTTGTTGAGGCAGATTTGAAGGGAACATACAAAAGGAAGATCATCATTGTTGAGGCAGATTTGAAGGTATAGTGAATTAATTCCTTTCTCAAGGTGGTTTATATTATTTGAGGAAAATATTTTTGTTTTATAAAGAGGGAGATATAAGGAGTCATTTTTTTGTTGTAAAGTTTTATTTTGTAAGTTTTAAAAGGGAGATATAAGGAGTTATTTTTAATTAAGCTTTATTATGTATGTTTTAAAAGGAGTGATAAGGGTTTAAAGTGTTTGATTTGATATTTAAATCAAGAAGGGAAAAAGAGAATTATTGAGGCAGATTTGGAAGGCACATACAAAAGGAAAATCATTTTGTCAAGACAAATTTGGAAAGCATGTACAAAAGGAAGATCATCACATTGAGGCAGATTTGGAGGGCACAAATTTGAAACAAGTCAAGGCATCAGAGAATAGAGTAAGAGGATTAAGTGCACATATTCACCCAAGCATTCAATTTAAAAGAAGGACAAACTTGGCCATCTCAAAAATAAGACAATGTGCACTTGATAGTGGAATAAAAGCAAGGTATTAGCATCTTCAATTCAAACAAGTAAATTTGAGCAGAGTGTTTGTGAGTATATTTGGGAATAGATTTGAGAAGTGTTTGTGAGTATATTTTGGAGTAAACTTGAGCAAGGGGATTGGTGTCTCTTGTGGATTGGTTTCCACAAACTTGAGCAAGGGGATTGGTGTCTCTTATGGATTGGTGTCCACAAACTTGTAGAAGGGTATTGGTGTCTCCTATGGATTGGTGTCCACAAACTTGCAGAAGGGGATTGGTGTCTCCTATGGGTTGTTGCCCAAAAAATTAAGCAAGGAGATTTGTGTCTCCTATGGGTTGGTGCCCACAAACGTGTATAGAATATTGGTGTCTCCTATGGGTTGGTGCCCATGAACTTGAGCAAGGGGATTAGTGTCTCTTATGGGTTGGTGCCCATGAAATTGTATAGGGGATTGGTGTCTCCTATGGGTTGGTGCCCATGAAATTGTATAGGGGATTGGTGTCTCCTATGGGTTGGTGCCCACAAAATTTGTTGAAGAAATATATAAGCAATATTTTGCCATGGTTTTCTCCCGAAAGGGTGTTTCCACGTAAATCCTTGTCTCTTGTGTGTATGATGATTATGTGCATTGATTTATTATTGCATTGATATTATTTCAAGTTATTGCTTTGGAAAGAAAAGAGAAAATTTTTATCTTATACTGTTCACCCCCTCTCAGTATAAGCTTGTGTTATTCATTCATGAATTTATTTTTATTAGACCTTTATCAATATGCCTTATTAAAAACATTTTAATTGATTCAGAAGAATTTATTTCGATATTGAAGCATTATAATGTGAGGGTTAAGATTTAATGTGAAAGGGAAAAAAATTGATTGAGAAGGATAATAATAAAAAATAATAATAATAAAACATTAAACCATTGAGATATAAAAATATCATGATGTAAATAAAACCTAAGTATGGAATATTAAATTTGATATAATCAAAAGTAAAAAGGTGATAATAATAAATAAAGGTATGCATATAATAATGATAATGATAATAAAGGTAAATAAATAAATATGAATTAATATTGGCATGGATGAGATGGCGGGAGTAGGCGCAGGAGCGGGAATAGGAGCAGGTACAGGGGTGGGGGCTGGTTCAGTGCTTGGTGCAGGTCCCCGGTCGGGATCGGGCTCGGGGTCGGGGACAGGAACGTCAGGACCCGGTCCTGGGTCTGCAGGTCCCCCGGCGGGCCCAGAGGATGGGTCTGCTCATGATCCATTTGGGGGCCAGGGTGTCTTGGGCCCTGGCCCACAGGCCAGCCTCGATGCGAGCGCAGGGCTGGGGAATCAGTCCCCTGCTCCTGAGTGGGGATTTGTCTCGGGCGGGCTCAAACCTTCCTATCAGCAGATCCTAGCGGGCTCCAGGGCCCCTTCCCGGGCCCCGGGGTTAGGTCTTTCCCTCGAGGGCACTCACATTTCTATCCAGGATGAGGTCTACTCCTCCTTGGTAGCTGGTTCTTCTGCCTCCCTAGTAGGGAAATTCTTGGGAGGGCGTCCTGACATGGAAACCATCCGTAGGTGGGTAGCTACCAAATGGAAGGTTTTCGGGCACCTCCAGCTGGTTGCCCTGACCAAGGGTTTCTTCATCATCAAATTAAACAACAATGAGGATGTCGAGCAGATCCTATCGGGCGGGCCCTAGTTTTTGGGGTGCAAGAGCCTCTTCCTCAGGCGGTATGGAGCTGATTTCCACCCCAACACCCAAAGCATCAACTTCGCCCCGATCTGGGTTCGGCTCCCAGACCTTCCCTTCCATCTGTGGCACGAAGACGTCCTCAGACTCATTGCTCAGTCGATCGAGGACCTGGTGGCCTTTGACCCTGCTACCAAGGCAGGTTCCCGGATGGTGCATGCCCGATTTTGCATCAACGCCAACCTCGAATCCGTTCTCCCATCCTCGGTGACCATCTCCTCTAGGTCCTTCTTCTGGAGCCAGCCCCTGATCTACGAAAACAAACCCACCTTCTGCCCTACCTATAGCACTCAGGGCCACCTCTCCCACCAATGCCCAGTTTCCAGAAAGGTGGAAGGCCCTCCCCCCAAACCCCCTTCTCAATCTGGTCGGGCCCCGTCTCGCGGGCCCCCCCACGATGGCCCCAGATCCCAGGCCTGGACCACCAAGGGGCCCCCCCCGGCCCCTCAGGATTCTCACATGGACCTCGGTCTAGAGGGTGACCTCCCCCAGGTTTCCCCCTCTGCTACTCCCTCCCCTGGGTCATCTTTCGTGGCCCTGATCCCAGGTTCTTCCTCCCAGCCCGCTTCGAACCCCTCCCCGCAGGGCCCTGCTTGCGTGGCAAGCGAGCTACCCAGGCCTTCTTCCCCGTCGGCTCCCTTGGTCGGGGGCTCCTTTCCCCCCATCCCTGCACCTCCCTGGACCCCCTCCCGGCCCTCCCGACGATCCCTGTTGGGCTTCCCTTGGAGTGCGGATCTGAGAAGTCCAATGAAGAGACCGAAGCTAGCTCTTCGTCTGGGGCCGATGAAGTCAGTCCGAAGATGACCCGGAGTAGGTCTTTTGCCATAGACTTTGGCAGCAAACTCAAGTGAGGGTGCCCCTCCCTGGGCGATCAGTGGACCAGGATCACTAAAGATGACATAGCCAATGGCTCCCAGGAAATTCTTTCTGACATGGGGGCAAGCTTCTCCAAGGCGGACGCCAATCGATCCAAACCCCTCGCTCATTCTGGGAAATGGGGCAAGCGACCCCTCAAGGGTGTCAAATGAAGCTCATCACCTAGAATATCAGGGGCCTCAATGGGGCCCCCAAGAAAAGGATCCTCGACCAACTCCGCAGGGATCACCGTCCGTCCTTCCTCCTCCTTTAGGAAACCAAAATAGATGAGGCTGCTGCTCGACGTGTAGCCCAAGCTACCTGGCGCAACTGCGAGTCCCTGTCTACCCCTACGGTTGTCATATTCGGGGTCTGCTGTGCATGTGGGACCCTCGATGCTTCGAAGGAAGACTCATATCTTCGTCCCCCAGAATCATCAACATGTTGGTCCACTACGTAAAGTCAAGACGCTCATGGATTCTGTCCAACGTCTACGCTCCTAACAGTCCCGTCGAGAAAGTGGCCTTATGGGAGGAAATTAGCTCGATGAGAGAAGCCTTCGCCCCCCTGCCTTGGATCCTGGCCGGGGACTTCAATAGCCCCCTGTTCCTCTCTAAAAAAGTGGGGGATCAGCGGCTCAGGGCAAGAGCATGGAGGACTTTGGTGCCTTTATTGCCCTTAACGAGCTCATGGACGTCAGCCTGAAGGGTGCCAGGTTCACTTGGACCAACAGAAGAGTGGGAGCAAATCATATCCAGGTCAGACTAGATAGAGTTTTCTTGTCCAAGGAAGCCCTGCCTATGTTTGCTGATGCCACCCTGCTGGCCCTCCCCAAAATTGGGTCTGATCATAGCCCCCTCCTCCTTGAAACCGATCACAGGCCCTCCCCCAAGAGGCCTTTCCGGTTCGAGTCCATGTGGCTGCATCACCCTGACTTTCGAGCCCAGGTTGGGAGCTGGTGGGCTCCCCCAGTCCCTGGACGGCCCGCTGAGCAAATCTTCCATAAACTGAGATGCCTCAAGGACCAACTCAAGGTATGGAACAAGGAGGTGTTTGGCAATATCTTCGAGAACAAAGCTACTCTCAAAGAAAAACTCGAAGCCCTCGAGGCCAGATTTCAAGCTGGCTCCCAAGACCCGAGGCTCAGGGATGAGGAGCGCCTTGTTCTCAGTGAGTATCATAACATCCTGGCCCAGGAGGAAATATTTTGGAGACAGAAGTCGAGAGCCCTGTGGCTCCAAGATGGCGATGCCAACACTAAGTTCTTCCACGCGTCGACTCTCAGGAACAGGGGCTCCAACAGAATTATTGAGCTGGTGGGTAGCAATGGCAGAATCATCAAGGAAGAAGAGGACATCCGGGCTGAGACCTCCCGCTACTTCCAGGAGCTCCTGGGTGATAGCCCCCCCATGTCCCCAGATGCGGCTGACTCCCTTCTGGAGCACATCCCATCTTCTGTCATGGCCATGGCAAATCAGATGCTGCTGCAGCCTCTTACTGACTCTGAAATCCATGCGGCCACCTTTTCCATGAAGGCTGAGGTGGCCCCGGGCCCGGACGGTTTCCCCCTCGATTCTTCCAATATTTTTGGGACATTGTTGGGCCGAAAGTGTGTGCTGCCATCCGGGACCTGCAGACTGCCCGATCCATTCCCAGAGGCATCAACTCCACCTTCATAGCTCTGATCCCCAAGACCCAGGCAGCCCGATCCCTCTCGAATTTCCACCCCATTAGCCTATGCAATGTCCTGTACAAAATCTTGACCAAATCCATGGCTTCTCGTCTCAAGCATATCCTCCCCCTGATTATTGCCCCCTATCAGGGTAGTTCGATCAAAGGCAGATTGATCACTGACGGGATCATCATCATGCACGAGGCCATTCACTCGGCTGTCCTATCCAAAAAGGCCTCCTTTCTGCTCAAGCTCGACATGAACAAGGCCTTTGACAGAGTTAACTGGGATTTCCTGTCCAAGGTTCTCCTCAAGTTTGGGTTCCACCCTTCCTGGGTCAGGCTCATTAGTAACTGCGTGTCCTCCCCGTGGTTCTCTATCCTCGTCAACGGATCCCCTACCGGATTTTTCCCCAGCTCCAGAGGCCTCCGCCAAGGTGACCCCCTATCCCCGATCCTCTTCATCATCCTGGTTGAGGCCCTGGGGCGTACCATCTCGGGCGTTGTGTCCCACGGTCTCATTTCAGGCATCAGGCCTACATCGGGCCTACCCCCTGTGTCCCACCAGCAGTTCGTGGATGACACCATCTTTGCCACCTCTGCCTCAATTCCCCAAGCCAAAACTCTCAAGCATATTTTGACCTTGTACGAGGAGGCGACCGGCCAAAAAATCAACCTCCAAAAAAGCATGATTTTCTTCATCCACACCCCCTTGGCTAGACAGATCAAAATTGGGCAGATTTTGGGCTGCACCCCGGGCTCCCTCCCATCCTCGTATCTCGGGCTCCCCCTGTTCATAGGTGCATCCTCTAGGGCCCTATGGGGCGGGGTGATTGAGCGGATCCAGAGGAAGCTGGCCCCCTGGAAAGGTCACCTCCTTTCGCAGGCTGGCCGAGCCACCCTCTTGATGGCAGTCTTGCAAAGCATCCCGATTTACTTCATGTCGGTCTTCAGAATCCTGGCCTCCATTGCAGCACATATCGAACAAATTCAAAAACGCTTTCTTTGGTCAGGAAGTGAAGACAAGAAGAGGATTCCCCTGGTCTCCTGGCCCCTGGTCTGCCACCCCAAAGCTGAGGGAGGGATCGGGCTCAGACGAGTGGTTCCCATGAACAAGGCTCTCATGGCCAAGCATGCCTGGAAGGTTCACACCAACACCCCTGATGAGTGGGTCAGCATTGTGCATAGAAAATACTACCATAGGCATCCCTTCCTCAGTGATTCTCAGCCTCGAGATGGATCAGCCTTTTGGAAGTCCCTGATCTCCACCAAAGACATAATCCAGAAAGGGAGCAGATGGATCCTCGGGGACGGAGCCAACATCAATTTTTGGGATGACAGATGGATCCAGGATGAGGCCCTGTCTTCCGATAGAGAGCTCCTCGTTCTCAAACCAGGACTAGTGGACAGAGGTCCCAGGGTTGCGGCCTATCTCTCTTAGAACCTAGGGCGTGCCACCTGGATGCCCATCCTGGACCCCAGGCACCCGCTTCAAGCTGCCAGACTCCAGGGCCTCCTCAATACGACTGTCATCCCGTCCTCCGGAGGAAACGATAGATGCGTTTGGCATGGGACTCCCAACGAGTCTTTTCTGTCAAATCTGCATACAATTTTTAGAGAGTCCCCGATGAGGCTCCCTTCCCAACCTGGCAGGTGTGGGCCAAGAAGCTGATCCCCAAAATCAGCCACTTCATTTGGGCGGCCATCCAAAATAAGATTCTGACGATCGAGAATCTAATCAAGAGGGGCTTCCAGATCCTGAATAGATGCTACCTTTGTTGTGATGCCTAGGAATCCACCAACCACCTCTTTATCAACTGTCCCTTTTCATCTAAAGTCTTGGGCCTCATCCTCTCCCAATTCTCCATCCAGTGGGTGGGCCCCAAATCCTTATCTGACCTCCTATTGCAATGGCCCAACCCCTTTGCCCATCCCTTCACCCATTTCCTCTGGAGGTCTTGCCTTCCCCACTTGCTGTGGCAACTCTGGCTTGAGCGCAATAGCAGAGCCTTTTCCTCCCCGGCCCATTCCCCCCAGTGGATTGCGACCAAGGTTGTGACCTTCGCCCTTGAGAATTCCTGATCCACCCCCTTGACCGAGGTGCCCCGATGGCTGGGCGAAGCCACTCTCCTATCCTCTCTCGGCATGCTGCTCCCCCCCGGACCCCCCCCCGCTCCCTCCCGTCGATCTTTGACCAGGTGGTCTGCCCCCCCAGGCTGGGTTAAGCTCAACTTCGACGACACGTCTAAAGGCAATCCCGGGCCCTCTGGGGTGGGTGGGGTCATTCGTGATTGCCACGGGGCCCTGATCTTGGCGTTTGCTGCTCCGCTCGGCTTCCAGACTAACAACTTTGCTGAAGCAGTAGCTCTGCTAAGCGGGCTGACCGCCCTCAGGGAGTCTCCCTCATGAGTCATCATCGAGGGTGACTCCCAAGTCATCATCAATGTTGCTCGCAGTCTGGGCAATTGCTTCTGGCGCATCCACAACTTCATCCGAGAAGCCCTCTTCGTCCTTCAGGGATTCCCCGATCATAGCTTCTGGCATGTGTACAGAGAAGGCAACAGGGCGGTCGACTTCATGGCGAACCAAGCCATCTCTGCTGACGCCTTCACTACCTGGACCATGAACTTTCTCGAAGCTCTGGTTCACATTATCATGCAAGATCAGCCTAGCAATGTGGAGGACCCTGGTGTCTAACTCGCCCCATGTCGGGGCCCCATATTTCCACTGGCGTAGTTTCCAGAAGATAGAAGGTCCCTGTGGTGCCCCGTCGCCCGACTCAGGCCCGTCTCCTGCCAGTCTGTTGGCCTCCCAGATCTCCCTCGCGGTGGCAGGACTGCTCGGCCATGTCAGAAGCTCGGCTATTTCTGACGTGGACCTGCATTGCCCGGTTGGCACTTCTGGCAGTTCCAAGGTTGTCTCCTCGTCGACCTTCCCCAAAATTTCTACCTCGATCACTGCGAGGATGGATCCCCATGCCGCGTCAGCCCGCTCGTGGCTTTATCTCGTGTTGCTCCCTCAAGCCGCACCCCCACTCAGTCTGCGCCACCTGGCGCGCTGGCAGTGGCCCCTCCCCCCTGCCCCACATGGCAACCTGTAGCCATCACCCCTCAGCCCCTTCCCCCTCGTGTCGCACCCGACCTCGAGCGCCCATTCCCGATGTCGGTGGCTCCCCCCTTCTTTGGGCCCCGGCGTGGTTTTATATTCTTCGTGCGCTGAGTTTTCCCGCTGTGTTTGTTTCCCCTGTTCCCTGCCCCCGCGCCTCTAGTCTGATTTCCCCTCCCTCCCCTGCCCCATGGCTGCCAAAAGTGTTTTCATCGAGCCTTCCATGCTCTCTCTGAGCGAGTCGGCCAAGATTTTTTCCAACGCCAAGCATTTCACTCCCTTCTTCAGCAAATTCGTTGGAGCTGATGACGAGATCACCCAATGCTTCCTGGATTCGTGGATCGACGACGAGGTTACGGTCAAGGGGCTTCATTTTAAAGTTAACAAAGATTTTTTAACTGAGGTTACAGGGCTCCACCATGAGGAAAAGGGGCGTGTAGTCAGGCGGGACAAGCATAATTGGGAGGAGGAGTTGTCCCGCTTCCCGGAGCAGCAATGGGACAAGGCAAACCTATTTCGATCCAACCTCCCGACCCCCTTTGATGAGGCCATCATCCCGGTAATGCAATACATTACCTACGATGACCCGGACCAGAGGCTTTTCAGCTTCCACCTGAGCTACTTCAACCACCTCCGAGGCGCCACGGTGGTCAGCACTCCCCATTTTCTATTGTATTCCCTAGGTCTTGCCATCGACCGTGCCCACAAAAGCCATTCCCGGCCCTCTCACCAAGGCCTCATGGTTGTGTTGTACAGGCACGCTCTGGCCAACCAGCCACAGCTCCATCGCATTCCTCCCTTGTCTGCTGTCCCCCCGAGGCGGCTAATTCCCCTACTGGCTCCCCTGTTGCTTCCATTTCTAAGGAGTCCCCCTCGCCTGTAGGATCCCCTACCCCGAAGCACCGTAGACCAACCCAAAAGTGTAGGACTCTGGCCCAGGGCACTAGCGGGGCCCCGACCCCTGGGGGCGCTCGCATTGGCCCCTCCCCTGGCAGAATCAGGGTTGTAGGCAATGCCAAGAGGACCAATCAGGAAGCCTCAGAGCCCATCGATGTTAGCTTTGATTCTAGCAACAGAATGCAGAATCTGGCTATCAGAGCCCTCCTTGACATAGCTATCGGCTCTTTGACTGTGGCTGCCCAAGCAGCCTCCTCCGCTGCCACTGCCCTGGTTGAGCTCCGACGTAGGCTGGGAGACGGCCCCGATAGGGAGTAGTTTTGACCGACGAGGGGCCCCGTTCTGGCCCGGGACGGCCGCTGGGCCCACTGGTTTACTGTCGGCCAGCTTCTGCACGTTGGGTGGTGGCATTTTTTGGTTTTGGTGGCTTCTAGCCAAAGTCTTGTTGCTGTTTGTTCTAGGTGTTTTTGTAGGCATCAGGGCCCAGGGCCCCGGGCCCCGGATTTCTGCCTTTGGGCGCAGCCCCATTTTTTGTTCTTATTTCAGCCTAGGCTTATGATGTAACTAAGGTTTTGGGATCCTGTTTAAAAAACCCACTGTAAATATTCTGTTACTTACCCAAAAAAAAAGATGAATTAATATTAATAAAATTTTGACATTAGGGTTGATTTTATACAGTAGCACAAAAAATTAAGATTTAACTTTAATGTTAAAACATTATAAAAACACAAATAATTTAAAATTAAAATTAAAATGAGGTATAATGTTAAACCTTAGGAAGTCATTAAATAAATTTAAAATCATCAATAATAGTAATAATATGATTTTTTTTATCGCCAAAGTTCTAAATTGAATTTTTTTCTATGTTTGCATTTGACCAAACCAGAGGACGAAGAAGGAATCCGAAGAACCAAAGAAAGGAAATCGAAGATGAAGTGAATGAGTGAGAAGATGAAAAGTTAAGGATGTACAACATTCTAGAATATTTGGTTCATACATTTAGAAGCCATTAGAGCCAAATAAATTGCAGGGACCAGTTACAGAGAATGAAAGCCAAATAAAATATAGTGAACTTGGACTAAATCCTGACCATCTCGTGCATGTCAACTCAACATACTAATATTCAAGGAGAAGCTACCAGAAAATTTAAATATCAATGGATGAAATTACAGATCTAGATCAGAGAAATACCCAATTGGACACCTCATTGTCTCATTTGAAGATAACTTAGACAGATAGCTCATTTACCACTGTAAACCACTGAAAAATATAGTTGTAAAGCACTAAAAATTCAAATTGTAAGGCTATAAAAAGCCAAAGGGGCCCCATTTCAAAGGGTCGGATTCCATTTTAGTGATAGACACTAGGATTTGTTTTTCTTTAATAGGTGATGAGCATCTATACCCTTGTTATTGTAATTAGAGTACTTTATGCCTTGCAATCATCTGATGCAAGTAATTTTTTAGAGTTGTAATCATTGAATATTTTCATTAATACAAATTTTAGAATTTCTTGGTGTATTTTGCGCATGTTGATGGTGTTTACATCAAAGGTAATTATAGTATTTTTCTATCCCCTTTGAAGATAGCACCACTTTGGTCTTAAATTGTGAAAATGTTGGTTGAGTCAAAGTTTGTCAAGATCAGAATTCTTGCTTCTACAGATTCAGCATAAGGCTTCAATTACGATGGTTTGTTTTCTTTCTCTCTTTAACCCTATACTTTTAAAAAAAAATTAGAACTTCTTAGATTAGGAGTAGTTTAGTTTGATATTTTGAAGCTTTCCCTTCATGAATATGCATTGTACTATTTTAAGTTTCAGAATATCTATTGAATGAATTTAAAGATCATAAATAGAGGTAGCAAGCCTAGAATATTGCTTTTATATGCATTTTATTGTAAAATATACCAAGAATAGGACAATGGAAGTGATGATTGTAGTATATAATATTTTGAATCAGACCTTAAAACCAGAATTAATTACTCACCCTTGTAACAGTCACGTGTGGCCCTAAATATTCCAAATATTTTCTTTACTTTTCTTATAATCACTGAATAATAGGTTAGACAAACCTTACCCAAACCTTGGGGAAGTTCATATTTCCTTTCAAGAGAGGAGATATTTTCCTGATCGTTGGTGTATGTTTGCAATTGGAAAAATATATCACTCAACAGAAAATGGTACTAGAAGGAGGGCATGAATATTTCATCTCACTGTTACTTTAGTTCTACATAGCTTAATTGTTGAAATTTTTAAAGTCCTTTTTACCCTTTTCTTTGGCTCCTTCACGCACAATAGTAAATGACGCTAGAAGGAGGGCCTTAATTGAGTTGTTCATTATTGTTTTAAGGATTTTGAATTATTCATATAGTGACTTGTTGATCGTGAATTGCTAATTTTCTAAGTCCTCTCATCCCTCAATGCGTAATAGGAAATGGCACTAGAAGGAGGGCCTAAAGCTAGTTAATTCAATTTTAGGATTTAAAATGGTTTAAATTACTTTTAAATGTGAAATCCTAAGATATCTGCTACAATAGCTCTAATTTTTTTTAAATTCTAAAATATTTCATTTAGTGCTATTGTTGAACTGTTACTGTCTTTGTTTTATGTAGATAGTAGCTTAATTTTTGAACCTTTGATATCAGGAATATTTGGTTCTTGTTATATCTTTCACATACTACTATAATTTATTGATTGTTAAAGTTGGAACCTAGGATCATAATCACCAGGTTTAAAGCCTTTGAAAGTGATAATAAATTTCAGTCTTTCTCCCCCTAGAAGACCTAGAAATGGTAAAAGGTATTCAAGTACTCTTCCACCCATTAATACCTCATCACAATCCATCATGCCATATATTTATCCATTCATCACTCTATTAAGTACACCAATGGAAGCATTTGTAATTTGGTTAGGTGGCAGTAGCCCACTGAGTATTCCTAGACCATCCTATGATATGACTAATAATGTTGAGAGGTATTTACCTAGATGCAAATATGATGGGGCTAGAATAGCTAAAGAGCATATGCAAGCCTATAAGGATGCTTTAATTTGATTGCAGGTTGAACATGAAGATGTTGCATGTAGAATGTTTTCCCTTACTCTGGATGAATTAGCATATGATTGGTATATCAGTTTACTTGCAAATTCTATCACTTCTTGTATTGAGCTGGAAACCGCATTCATTAGCCAATTTAGATTACGTATAGATCTTGTTATCATATATCATCAATTTGCATCAGCACAAACAGAGCCTAATGAGCCTCTAAGGCTATTCAATACTAGATTACACAAGTTGTATAATAGGTTAACTCCACCTTATACACTTAATATTGATGCAACTGTACAAATGTACTTCAGAGCTTTAGATCCTCTTACATCCATGTTTGTAAGGAGAGCACCTCAGATCACCACTCTACCCATGGCATATAGTGAGGCCTTGATCGTAGAACAATAATTAATACCTCAAGGTTTTGGAATTAGTCAATTACCTTCTTTAGAATAGCCAGGTGCATTCAACCAAATCCCAATGATTAATCAAGATCTTTCACAACAGATGCTAATGTTGAATAATCTAACATCCACCAATTTTAATCAACCATATAATGCTATTACTGCTCCTACCCATCCTATTAATCCACCATACTTAGATAACCAATTTACTGCTCATAAGAATGCTAAAACTAATGTGCAAACAACACCCACATTTTTGAATACTTCCCTTGCTCATAATATACCAATATTTCCAAATATTAACCCTAATCAAAATATCCTAGCATTTTTAAATACTACTCAAAACAAAAATGTACCAGCCTTCTCGAATCCCACTGCCCCTGCAAATAATGTAGTAAATCAGACTGCTATAGGACCGAATAATAATGTTAATTCTCAATTTGAAAATCTATAAATATTAGTTCAAAAACTTAGCAATGATATGGTTTAATTGCAAAAGTAGGTACCTCAAAATCTACCTTCCAATAATACACCATAGAATTTTCAGAGAGTCAACTGCCAATGGAACACTCGTCCAAACAATGGAGGAGTGCAATCCAATTGCTAAGAAACCCAACACTATTACCAATCAAAATCAGGCTAATACCATAGTCAATATTTTAGATTTGGCCTTAAGAAATTTGTGTAGAGTGCATTCCACTGTGCAACATAGTGAAAATGACTGTCCTAAATTCAAAATAGCTTTAGAGATACTTTAGAAAGAGATGGAAAACATGGAGATAATACCTAATGAAAATAACACTAATCAGGCAAGCACCAGTAATGGAAGAACCTTAGTAGTAGAAACTTTTGAATATTCAAAAGGAGACAAAGAAGGATATGATTAGAAGAAGAAGTGCAAGCCTTTAAGCAATTCAATAGAGGAAATCATAATTATATGCTTAAAAGCAAAGGTAAAGCTTCCTTCACTTATTTCACTCCAAAAAATAGTACCATTGTTCCTCCTGATAATCAGGCTAACAATTATCCCAATCCATCTAAATATAGTATCCCACCCCAACCACACAAACTTTTAGAATAGGATAAACCAACATATAACATTGTGGAATATTTAAAGAAAATAAAAACCAACATATATTTATTTGAAGTTCCTCAACTAACTGATCAACAAGAACTTTTGATAAAAGCATTCAGTGATTAAAATAAAATTGAATCCAAGAAAACCACAGATGCCCAATGTGTATCACAAAATGATAAATGGGAAGCCCTTCCTTTTGTCTTGACTATTAGAATTGCAGGTAAAAATTTACACAATTATCTTGTTGATAAAATAGAAGTTAATATGGTTGGTATACTAAAGCATGTTCATATACAATTAGCATCAGAACTAAGAATTTAGTAGTACATAAACATACAAGTGGCAGATATCCCATATGGAAATGAAATGTTACTCAGTAGAGACTAGTCAAGGAATCTGAATGGACATATGGCCACTGATTTCTCTCACATGTGGTTGCCCTGGTGAGGAGTTGCAAACCAAATTAGAATAGAAATAGAACCTAGACTCAAAGAGCTTATTAGAGATTATAATATAACCAATGAAGTTCTCTATAATGAATATGAATTAGAAGTTTACACTCTTGAAACCAAATAGAGCATAGATAAACCTGAAACTAAAATATCACCAAATAAATAAAATAAAGATGAAAATCTGGTTTGGACTCTTAAGTTTGATGGATCCAAATCTAGGCAAGGTAGTGGAGTAGGTGTTGAGCTAATTATCCATAAAGGTAAATCCCATTTAGCTGCTTACTGATTGCAATTTCCATGCACCTGCAATACTGCAGAGTATGAAGCATTAATATTTAGTTTACAGTTAGCTTTGAAGAAAAATATCAAGTGTTTAAAGGTGTTAGTAGATATTGAATTAGTATTCAAACAAATTAAAATTGCAGTATGCTTGCCATGATAAAAGGTTAATTCATTATAAAAATAGAGTAAGAGATCTTATTGATGAATTCCATGCTTTTAACATCAAGTTGATCTCTAGGAAGAAAAATAAAATTGTTGACTCCTTAGAAGTAGTAGCAAGTACACTGAAACCTATGGATAACAAAAAACTCAGGAAAATTTCTATAGAATTAGTAGTCTGCCCATCCATACCTGATAATGCAAAAAATATCTAAGCATTTGAAGATGACAGACATTTTTTATTTTGTTACTAACTCTGGTATATTTGAAAATCAAGTTATTGATGAATATGAAAGGATACAAGAGGAAGAAGAAGAAGAAGACCAAGAGGTAAAAATGAAAACAAATTCAATCCCTAAAGGTATTGTCTCTCTTGAAAAACTATTTGATATTGATTATAAAAGTAATAAATGTAGTGGGTCTAAGGGCTTGTTTCAATGGTCAAAACGCTTTTGTAGGAGTGTGGAGACCAGGGTTCCAATCCCTCGAGCCCCGTAATACTAATGGGCATATCATGTCAGCATAGTCGGCTACATATAAGGTTTACCTAATGCAGCTGGAGGTTATAGTGGTGATAATGAGCGAGATCCAAACCCACAAAGAGGCATAGAAAATCATAACAAGTTACCAATTTTTCTAGTATAATAAAAAAAAGTAAGAAATGCAGTAAAGTTTCATTTCAAAATGATGCATGTAACATAGTTAATATAGGGACTAGCAAAAATCCACATAATGTGCTAATAGGAAAAGCTTGCACTAGTCAAGAAAAAGAAGGAATTATACAAGACCTTAAATATTATGGAGATGTCATAGCTTGGATCTATGAAGATTTGAAAACATATAACCAGAATATTATAACTCATACTATCCCTTTGAAACCAGAAACAAAGCCATTTAGGCAAAACTAAATACCTGTTAATCCATTGTTAGAACCTCTTATCCATAAGGAAGTTTAGAATATTTTAGATGCACGCATTATATTTCCCATTAGGTATTATCAACTTGGGTAGCTAATATAGATCTTGTTCGAAAGAAAAATAGGGAAATTTGCTTATGCATTGATTTTAAGAATCTCAATAAGGCTTCTCAAATAGATAATTATAATTTGCCTTCTATAGATCACATTCTAAAAATGGTAAATGGATCTGAAATGATGTTATTTTTAGATGGATATTTTGGATATAACCAGATCATGATAGATCTTAAGGATATAATGAAGACCATATTTACCACTAAATGGGGAACCTTTGCTTATAGGAGAATGCCCTTTGGATTGATTAATGTAGGTGCTACCTTTCAAAGAGCGATGGATTATGCTTTTAAAGACCTAATTTACAAATGCATAGTCATTTATGTTGATGATATTCCCGTGTTTTCAAAGAATGAGCCAATCATGTTAATGATTTAAGAAAAGTATTCCAAAAATGTAGAGAACATGGTATTTTATTAAATCCTAAGAAATGCATTTTTGGAGTAACTGAAGGAAAACTCTTAGGTCATGTTATTTTTAAAGATGGTATTTCAATTGACCCTGAAAGAGTAGAGGAAATACAGAACATTCCTCTCCCAAGCAGTAAGAAATAATTGAGATCATTTTTTGGAAAGATTAATTTTGTTAGAAAATTCATCTTAGGATTTGCAAAGATAGTCAGGCCATTGAATGACATGCTTAAGAAAGAATTTGACATTACTTGCACTTCCAAAGCCCAAGCAACCTTTCAAGGAATTAAATATGTTATATCCAATGCTCTAATTTTAGTGAGTCCTGATTATACACGACCATTTTACATCTATTAGTTTGCTTCTGAACATTCAACTGCTAGTGTCCTAACACAAAAAATAAAAATATTGAAGAAAAACCAATAGCCTTGATGAGCTTCCCATTAAAATATGCCCAACTGAAATACATAGTTACTAAAAAATAAGCATATGCTTTAGTAAATGCAGTGAAGAAATTCAGGCATTATATTCTACACGATATGATATTTGCAATTGTGCTAGACCCAGCTGTTAAAACCATGCTAATGTAAAATGAGCTAGGAGAAAGAAGAGGTAAATGGATGACAACATTACAAGAATTTTATTTAGATATCCAACCCATGAAATTGGTCAGAGGCCAAGGATTAAGTAAAAATCTAGGTAAAATTGACCCTCAAATCCTTTATCAATAATATTTTATAGATAGGTCCATGGTGTAGACCAATTGGTTTGACAAAACCCCGTAATGGGGGCGGAGGTCCAAGGTTCAAATCTCGAGCCTCGTTGGACTGAACGCTTGTCCCTTTCCTGGTGCTTTCAGTGGCGTAAAATGTTTAAAATGATTGTGGCATGGTGGTTATAGGGGCGGATTGCACGAAGATCTATGTGGCAACTTCTAGGGTAGACAATGCAAAATACTATGGCAGCCATAAAAGTCGAATAGCTTTCCTGAATTCATCGCGACTACCGATTCCACCATGTAAATTAAAAAAACAATATTTTGTAGATGATATCACAACTGATGAGTGGTACCAAGATAATGTGTATTACTTGTTCAATAAAAAATGCCCATATAACTTCAATGCTACTCAAAGAAGAGCATTATGTCTAAAAAGTGCCAAATTCATGATCAAAGCAGGTTTCATGTATAGAAGAAACCATGAAGGAATATATCTTAGATGCTTAAATAAAGATGAAACTACTCAAGTCCTTAATGATTTTCATGGCAAACATGAAACTAGACATGGTTCATATAATGCCACTACACATCAAACATTGAGATATAGATACTACTGACCTCATATTTTTAAAGATACCCATGCTCATGTTAGATCTTGTCATACCTATCAGGTTGCTGCCAATAGGGAAAGAAATACTCCTATGCCCTTGTAGCCAGTATTAGTTAGACCTTTTTCTCAATGGGGATTAGACTTTGTAGGAGTCATAAGTCCTAATTCCTCAACCTATCACAAATATATTTTAACTACAACATATTACTGCACTCGGTGGACAAAAGCTCTACCTACTAAAAACTGCACCACAGATGTCGTCATTCAGTTCCTTGAAGAACATATTATCACCAAATTTGGAATACCTTATTCCATAGTTTATGATAATGGTTCAAAATTTACCTCATTTCAATTTGTATAATGGACTTTTAATAACAAAGTGACTTTAAAATTATCTTCTAACTATTACCCATAGGGAAATGGTTTCACTGAGTCTACAAATAAAAGCTTGCTAACAATAATAAATAAACTCCTAGAGAGAAATCCCAGATATTGAAACAAAAAACTCAAATATGCTTTATGGTCAGATAGGACTATAATGAAAGCTTCAATAGGTACATCACCCTATCATCTGGTATATGGCCAATATCCTATCTTTTCCACCAATTTGAAACTATTGACACTGCAGTTCATGAAAGATTATTTAGAAGTTGATGACAAAGTGGAAGCTAGGTTGACTAACTTGATGAATTTAGATGAAAAGAGAGAGGGTGCCCTTCAAAATTTCAATGAACACCAAGGGATAGTTAAAATATGGTTTGATAAAAGATCTAATATTAAAGCCTTCAAATTTTTTTTTTTGGTAAATTTAGTGTATTAACAGTGGGTTTTTATAGAGGATCCCAAAACCTTATGTACAAAATCAGCCTTACTTCTAATAATGCATCATGCCTCCTGGCTGGATATATAAGCCTAATTGCAGAGATAGCAAAACCTGGTCTAATTACCCGAAGGCTACAATGAATGCATATATGCCTGAATAACGAGATAACAAGACATTTTTAACCAAGGTGACAAAAAATAATAGCCGAAGAAATAGAAACATTTAGAGAACAAAAACAAACAGCCATTCACCAATCAAAACACAACTACTCGGGATCCTCCTAATCCTTCGAGTTCTGATGCTCCTGGGTCTGCTTCAAAATTTTGATCATGGAGTTAACATAAGTGAGAATGGTAGATGCCAGGCCTAGGAGGGGCTTTCCGAAAGGACATCCTTCTCCTTCCTGATTTTCTTCAGGCGCTAGGACGATCTGTCGAGGGTGGACTCACCGCCAATGCTCCATTTTAGCCAAATTCGAATGGTGCTCCTATAGGGGTAAGGCCTGTCAGCACTGTAAGGGCAAGTTCTAGGGGGGCTAGGGGCTTGGCCCTCTGCATGGGTGAACGCACTGCCAGGGTACTGGGAGTTTAAAGGGTTGACAACTTGCAGGGGAGGGTGCATGGCTAGGGAATTCCTATAAATGACTGCCATGAGGCCTTCATGGGTGGATGGGGAGGACAATTTCCTAATCTTCTCGATGGCAAGGGCAAGGGAATTCGTTAGGTAATCAGGGAAGATCACTTGCTTGGCATCGCGAAGGTGATTGTAAAAACTAATGTGGAAGCTACGGAGTGGCTTCTCCGGATCATCACAAGTGATATATTGCATGATGGGAATCATGGTGTACCTGTATGGTTCATGGAGGGCTGACCAGAGGAAGCAAGTCTTGTCCCAGTCAAGGTTTTTCCCTTTATCATGGAACTGCTCCATCTCCTTGGCCCAATTATGGTTGTCTCTTCTGATGTTCTACCCAAAGAGGGGCATACCAGAGACCACCGCCATGAATTCCATAGAAACATGAATTTTTATCCCTTTAACGAGCACATCGCCCTGGGTCCAAGTATCAACAAAGGCTTGTGTGATTTCCTGGTCGGGACCGGCAAACTTTTCCAGAAAGGGCAACAGCTTCTTGGCTTTCATAAACATCCTCACCTCATCACACAGGGATAGATTAGAGGGCTCGATAAAGGGACTGGTCATGGTTAATGTTACCCATAGAATGCTCCAGAGACAGAGGTTGGATCTAACCACCAGAAAATATAAGACAAAACAGGTGGATAAACCTGACCGAGAACCACCATCCATGATTGTCCCGGAGTGAGTGTCGCAAGCCTAGGGCCAAAAGTGGAATGGCCTGGAGGTGGCACGTAGATCAATATCCCGCCCATCCCCTAACTAAAGATGCCACGTTGCCTTCCCACACGCCTTACCATCAGTCCTCCGTCATCCCTCCATGCACGAGAGGCAGTCCGATAGAGGTGTCGAACAATGGAAGGACTGTAGGGAGCGTGCCAAATTGGAGGCAAGGATTTGGTGAGAGCCTTGCCCAAACATTCTAGTAAAACACCATTATCCCATCCACGCATGGCCACCATTGGGAAGGGGCACTTTGGACTTCCATCACCGAACGTCATTGGGATCTGCCACGTGAGGGAAAATCTAGCTAGACCGCCTCGGTGGAAAAGGGTGCATTGATTGCCACCAGGACACCAAGTCTTGAACCCCTTGGAAATGTGAAAGCTTCTAGATTTGGAGAAAGGATTGCACTTCGCATGGCTCGTGTGATCGCTACCACACAGGTAATTGGAGAGAGATACCACCCCAACCCGACACACATCGGGAAGGACCTTCCAAAATCTATGTGGGGAAGACATCATGATGGGATATCCACTTTGGCTAGTCTTTCCACCTCATATGGGAATCGTGACCACCACACGATCGGACACGTGGTCACCAGCCCTTTTTTGGCCATGTGGTCTGCCATGTGATTGCCTTCTCTAAGGATATGACCCACTTTCCACCTGCCACATTGGGATAGGAGCGTTCTTGCCTTGAGAACGATGTTAAAGACCCTCCAAGACGGGTCCTTGGTGCCTAGAAGATAGTTTATGATGTTGAGCGAATCTCCTTCTATATTTAAAGTTTGAGGATCCTCAGAGAGGATCTGGATTCCTCTCAGGATACCTCTGGCTTCAGTAAAGTGACTCGACTGGGAGCCCAACTCTTCACAGTAGGCCAAAACTAGGTTCCCATCATGATCTCTGACTACTCTACCCGATCCAGTGGGCCTGGATTACCCTTAGCCGCTCCATCAAAATTTAATTTAATCCACCCCACAAGAGGCTTGGTCCAAATGACACTTCTTCGACAGGGTCTTGTGTCAGCTTTTGATGACGGGCAAAGATCCATCCTTCTGAAAATCACTTCTTCGCTCGGGATGTGGGGACAGGTACCAGGAGTGGCTTTGGAGTTCTCGATGGCGTAGTATAATGCCCTTTGAGCGATGAAAGGAGGTAATTTTAGGGTTCTACCAAAGACTCTAGCATTCCTTTCAAGCCAAATTTTCCAGATGGAGTGGTGAAAGGAGGCCTCAAGAAGAAATCAGAGTTTTGGATTCTTGAAAGGATTGGGCCACTGATGGAAAGCATCTTTGAGGGATTTGGGGGAGCACTAGAGGATTTGGAAGGAGGATAGGACAATGCTGAGGATCGAGTGGGAAAAGGGGCAGTGCAGGAATAAATGATCCACCATCTCGCACTCAGCTAAGCACATGTAGCACCTATTAGGGAAGGCAAAGCCCCTCTTGTGAAGGTTGTCAATGGTTAAAGCTTTGTTGTGGAAAGAAATCCAAGCAAATAAATTCACTTTAGGTATGACCCCTTTCCTCCAAAAAACTTTCCATCAATGATCCAGGGCAGTCTCGCTAGTTAGAAATCATAGGCAGATTTGACATAGAATAGACCATCTTTTGTGCCTCACCAAATGATTATGTTTGTCCTCCTAATATATGGCATGATAACCGATTGGAGGATGTTGGACAGATAAGTCAATTCATTATTGAACCCATCCACAACTGGTAACTTCCATCGAGGGGGAAAGGTACTCTGATCTATGAAATTCATCACCTTGAGTTGGGAGTTTGGGTTGGTCTGAGCTCTCAGGCTAGCCAGGTCCGCCCTCAAACCAAGGGCCTCATCAGAAGCCCACCTATACTTCCAAAAGAGGATGATATTAACATCACCCAAAATCCAGCGGGCTCCCAAGCTGATCAAATTGCAGGTTTTGAGAACCGATTTCCAAAAATCTGAAGCTTCGGAGGGAGCCTCGGCATCAAGGAAAGAATTGGAACCAAGATATTTCCTTTTGACCAACCTGACCCACTCAACAGATTCATTTTCTAGGATCCTCCATGCATGCTTAGCGATCAACATTGTGTTCATAAGCCCTGATCTCCTCATCCCCAAGCCACCTTGGTCTTTTTGCGAACAGACCTTATCCTAGGCCACGAGGGGGATTCTAAGTTTTTCTTCATTGCCAGACCATAGAAAGGTCCTCTTGATCTTCTCAATTTTGTAGTGGACAGAAGCTGGAAGCAGGAACACTAACATAAAATAGGTTGGAATCCCCTGAAGACAAGCTTTGGTAAGGGTGGCTTTCCCAGCTTGTGACAGGAGTTTGCCTTTCCAAGTGCCCAACTTATTATGAAGGCACTCTAGGATCATGTTCCACATACTTCCACGGTCGTGCCCATTGGAAGATAGGGGCAGCCCCAGATAAGAAGTAGGTAGGGAGTCAATGGTGCACTCCAAAATTCTGGAAATCCTGAGTTGCCTTCATAGGGGAGTGTTAATTAAGTAGATTTTGCTCTTAATGTAATTGACCTTTTTCTCGAAATCCTATTCGTAACGGGAGAGGATTCACTTGAGGGATTTGGCTTGGGCTACTGACACCCCAATGGAGATGAGGGTGTCATCCGCGAATTGCTGGTGATTGATGGGGTCAACTCTAGAAGTGGGAAGAATGTCAGAAATCTTGTTCTGACAAAGAGCCTCTTTCAAATACCAGCTCAGAACCTCTGCCAGGATGATGAAGAGGATAGGTAACAAAGGGTCACCTTGTCTGAGGCCTCTGGCTCTTTGGAAGAACCCAGCAGGGGATTCGTTGACCAAGACGAAGAAAAAGGGAGTGGATATGCAGCTAAAGACAAGGTCGATCCAGTGAGGATGGAAACCGAGCTTGAGGAGGACTGCACACAAGAACCCTCTATCCACTCTGTCAAAGGCTTTGTTCATGTCTAATTTTAGAAAGAGTGCAGCATTCTTGGAGTGGTAAGCAGAGTGAAGAGTTTCATGGATAGTTATGATGCCATCAAGAATGTTTCTGCCTTTAACAGTGCTTCCCTGACAAGGATCAATCAGGAGAGGGAGGACGAGCTTCAGTCTGTTTGCTATGGACTTGGTGAGGATCTTGTAAAAAACATTGCACAGGCTGATGGGTCGGTCATCAGAGAAGCTTTTTTAGGTGGGGGACTTTGGGATGAGATCAAGAAAGGTGGAATTAAGCCTCGGGTGAATGGATCTGGAAGCTTGAATATCCCGAATAGCTTCGCACACATCCGAACCCACAACCTCCCACATGACTTGAAAAAAGCGAGGAGGAAAACCATCAGGGCTAGGGGCCTTGTCAGGTTGCATAGAGAACAAGGCTTCTTTAATCTTAGACGATGAAAAATGGTCCAACAGCTTGATGCTTACCTCATGGGGGACTTTAGTCGAAAAGTTGGCAAGCAAAGATTTCTGGACTTGGAGGTCATTGTCGGGAGGATCGCTAAGCAAGTCCTGAAAAAAATCAACAGCTTTGTTTCTGATTTCCTCAATATCTCTTGTTATGTGCCCATCCTTGCAGGACACTTCCCTGATCTTGTTGGCCCCTCTATGCCTCATGGTTGACGCATGGAAGAACCTTGTGTTGGAGTCTCCGTTCTTCAACCAAAGGTCTCTAGATTTTTGGTGCCAGAAGGTTTCATCCCTTGCAAGAATAGAATGGTAGTCCACCAAGAGGCTTCGTTCTTCCTCCCTGAGGGACTCAGTGTAGCCTTCGAGCTCCATTCTCTCCTCCATACTTTTCAGGTTCTCCAAAATGGACTTTTTGGAATCGAATATGTTGCCAAAGACCTCTTTATTCCATATTCTTAACTTCTCTTTGACCATCTTGAGTTTCATAGCCACTCCTCTCACCTCCTGTTGCCACCAAGTTGATACCAGACCTTTGAAATCTTTATGAGAAGTCCACATGGATTCAAATCTGAAGGGGGTCTTATAGGTAGGCCCGTCGCTCGTCTTGAGAATAATAGGGTTGTGATCAGATCCAATCCTTGGTAAGGTCAAGAGAGTTGCACCTCCAAGGATGGGAATAGCTTCTTGAGATATGAAAAATCTGTTGAGCTTGACTTGAATAAGGCTGCTTCTGATCCTCCTGTTGCTCCATGTGAAGGAAGCCTCTTTGAGGTCAATGTCAAGCAAGCTGTTAGTAGAGACAAAATATTTGAAGTCCTCTAGGTTGTGGCAGGGAAGGTCGGATCCTCCTTTATTTTCAGATGGGTGTAGAGGATAGTTGAAATCTCCCCCTACGACCCAAGGGAAGTTACTGAAATTATCCCACATCTGGGACATAGCCTTCCACATTTCTGCTCTCTCCATGGTAGAATTCAAAGCATAAACATTGGACAGGATCCAAGAAAAATTGGTGGTTTTGGAGTGGAACAACACATTGATAATCCTATTGGAGGTTGATAGCAAGCTGCCCTCGACACTCTCTGGATCCCAAAGGACCATGAGTCTGCCTGATGTTCCCTCTGCAGGACTGGAGAGAAATTTTGCCTTGGCCCAAATGGCTTTAGCAACTTTATCAGAGGAGACAACATCGGTCTTGGTCTCCTACAAAATTAGGATGGAGGGGTTGGTCCTCTTTCGGAGATCAACCACTAACCTCCATTTGGCTACTCCATTCAGTCCTCTCACATTCCATGAGAGGACTTTCATCCAAATAGTTTGAGGTTCTTCTTGCCTCCCTTTCCTTATTTGAAGGGAGGTTTAGGTACATGCATTTCGCCCGTCCTTGTATCGAAGTCATCTGGAAACAGCAGACATTGGGTGCCATTCGTGACATCTGTCACCATCTATTTATCTCTTCTGTCTTTTTTGGGAGGTCGGCCTTATATGGCCGTCTATTTCGAGGGCTTATATGGTCGGTTTGTTCGTCGGCCCTCCTTCCAAGGAGGTAATCTTCTAGCAAGGTTTGGGAATGGTTGAAATCGAAATGGCCCTAGTCCTGGAGCTTGGGTGGATCTGACTGAGTGGTGTTTTGGGGGGGGTACGTTCCTTCCCCTCCTATGGATGACTTTCTTGGCAGGAATTTCCTCCACGTTGGGTGTTCGCGCTAAGCTGTTCTGGTTCTAGTTGGTGGGTATTATCCTCCTCTGGCTGGGATACTCCATCCTGGTCCCTGGTGGGGCTTGGAGAAGCTTGGGCCACCACATTTGAAGGTCTAGGCCATTTCTCCTGGCCTTCTCCATGTTCTATGGGGTTAAAGCTCTCCCGCTTCTTCTCGCCTAGTTTTTGAGAAGGACAGTTGGATAGAAGGTGGCCTTATGAACGGCATTGGGGGTAGAAAGCTGGTTTGTTCTCATAGACAATAGCTTATTTGTGGAGGATAGTGCCTCCAGATCGAAGAGTGATGGAGGATGGGAGGTCCACCTCCAAATCTGACAAAACACAAAATCGAGCTTGGATGAACCCGGTTCAGGCTTGGGTGGGAGGATCAATAGTGACCAACTCTCCAATAGAGCAGGCAATGCCTCTTATTACATTTTTATGCCATCCAAAGAGGGGGAGACTCAGGATTCTGACCCATATTGGATCAATGTTGATGTTCTGGGTATCAGGGTTGAAGTCCATGCCCCATTTCCTAAGAAACAGGCTCTTACTACCCAGGAACCATGGGCCTCCAACTAGGATTTTACAGTAGTCCTCCTTGTTGTTTAGTCTAATGGTAAAAAAACCTTGGGTTAGGATCGCCAACTCCATGTGCCCAGAGGTCCTCCATTTGTTTGTCACCCATCTGCGGATGGTCTCCATGTCAGGCCGACCATCGATGAGCTTACCAATGAGGGTATATTTCTCGTACTCCACGAAACTTGAGAGGACATCTGTCAGGATGTCCAGCTCATCTCCAACCGAAAATAGCTCCTTGGTGAAGTGACCTCTTAGGGTTTCTGAAGTAGTTGCCTGGGCATAGGACTTATGAAGCCCTCCTCCCCTTTTTTCTAGTGGTTCCTTACCTTGACTGTCTTCATCGTCATTCTGTAATCCCTCTAATGACAAGGACGCCTCAGTACCCCTGGGACCCACCTGCCCTTTGTCCGCTCCGTTGTGCCCTAGATTCGTACCGTTGCCGCTACCATGCTATACCACAGAGGAAGTCCCGCCCTTCATCCTGTCGACCCTTCTCTCCTTTTCAAGAAATGATAATGTTAATCAAGCCTTCAAAATTTTTGACCTAGTGTTACTATGGGATAAAGCACGTGAAAATAAAGGAGACCACGATAAATTTGACAACCTTTGGCTAGGTCCCTACCAAATTTTAAAACTACTTGGAGATAATGCTTTTAGATTGAAGAATCTAAGTGGAGAATACATCCCTCTGCCTGTCAATGGGTAATTCCTAAAGCACTACTTTCATCCCTGAGACAAAACAGTAAAATAATCATTGTACCATAGTGTCCTATTTTTATGCGCTTTCTTTTACATTGTTTTGATACAATTTTCAATGTCTATTTTGTTTTCTCTATTTTTCAAGTTCTTCTTTTCTTGTAAAAATTTTTTAGTGGTTTTGTTTGATTTTACTTGTTTAATTTCATTTCTTTTCATGAAAGTTCATATTTGCTTTTATGTTTTTGTTTGTTTTGTTTTCATGTTAGCTTTTCCTCCCTCAAAATTTTAAGTGGATTCAAATTTATAATCAACTATTGGTTCCTCTTAAGGAAATAATACTATCAATTTAGGATGAGTCACTTATGTTTGAAATTGAGTGAATATTAAGGATTAGTTAATCAAATTATTTGGTTGTGCTCTTTGATTATGGGATAGAAATAGATAATGTTGGGAATAGTGTAACATGATGCTGAAGCTTCACATCTATTATTAACACATTAAATAATTCTTAGATCACAAGGATGAAGCCATCTTGGTTTGATGATTATGTAAAAATCCATACACTCTACTTTTAGCCTTATATATCCCTAACCCAAAAGCACACTCAATATTTGCAATTGATCAAAATACTTCTTAATGAAGAAGGAAAATCTTAACAATGCAATAAACTAAAGTGCTTTGGTGATTCAGATACCTCTATCGGGGCCATAGACACCTGGCTGGCAGTAAAGCAATGTCTAGAAGGGATTGAGGTCATCTCCACTGAAGCTATGAATGCTTGACTGGCAATGGAGCAATGCAAAGGTAAATCATTTTTATGAGTGACATCTTTAGTAGCCTAACTTCAAATTAAGTGATGAAATCTTGATGGATCTAAAGAATGGAAATGAATGCACTAGCACACACTTTGAGCTGAAGCGAAGTGAAGCATTAATTCCAAATAAATTCGTTTGACCCCATTTACTTAGAATATTACCTAGTGATTTTCATTCCTTTAATTAAAAGTTTCACTTATTTCAAGTTGGGTTCTTCGTCCAAAATGCTCAAGAGCATTTTCCAGCAGAGTCACCATTTATTGTTACCATTGCACAACTTACCCCAATTTGGAGACCCACTTGAAGTTTTGGATTTGATTTAAAAATTTGCTTACACCAAGATTTTTGAAACTTCGATTACATAGAGGTTTTAAAATTGTTGGCATTCTTGCATCCTTGAAGATTTGGATTTAGTTACAATGATTTAGAATGAATATTTTAAAATATTTGCATCTTAATTGCATTATCTCAAATCAAATATTTTAGAAAATCTAAATTTCTAAGGTTTTTCAAAGGTTTAAAAATTAAATTTCATTTTAGGGTTATTCTAATTTCTTCACTTTTACCCTAAAAATGATTTAAAATTGAAGTGGACATAACTTGAGCTAGAAAAATCCATTTGAGCTGATTCAAAAACTGGTGGAAATATCTTGAACTCATCTTCACAATGGTTCTAGATTTGTAGAAAATTGGATGCCATTTCTTTTCAGAAATAGTAATTTCCTAAAGTAACCTTTGAATTCTAATTGGAATATCTCATTATCTAAAACAAAAATTTGAATTCTCTTAGTGGATTTGGATACCCATTTTCCTCATTTAGAAACATTAAAACTTTCATCAAAATTTGGGCACTTTGAATTTTAACCCAATTTTGGTGCCACAGGAAATAAGGCGAATTTCATACTTTAATTTCAGATAATTAGGCCTAAATATAATGCCAAGGTTGATTAATTACCAATAGATAATTATTAGGTTAATTCATGGTTCCTAAAATTCATCTTTTAATTCAATTAAATTCTTTTATAGGGCTTAAAACCTAAGGTTAACCAATTTAAGCGATGTATTCTTATTGGGGCGAGTGAATCAGCCGACCACACCTGATTGGTGCGGATAAACTGAGAAATTATTCTCCATTGGTTTCCAATAATAAAATCCCTTTGCTAAGGTTTTTAATGTCATGTACATAAGAAATATTGTCACCCTTTGAGTAAAATATGCTCCCAAAAGATTAGAGTTTTATTGGAAATTTTGACTAAAGTAAGTGCTTGCTTTTCATTGGCTCGAGTAAGTCATTCGATCACATCACATTGGGTAGCTATCTTAGTCAATCACATCCCATTAGCCCAAGATAAAAAAATGCAAAACCTAAAAGTCTTTAAATAATTCAATTTTGCTTAACAAGTCGACTATCTCACCTGATGGCATTCCATTGGTCGCTTTAGAATTTTATGCATTTAATTCTTATTTTCTCGGCTATTCTACCCACTCACATCCCATAGGTCTACCATCTCATCCAACGGTGTCCTATTGGTCCAAGATAAAAAATTAAATTCACCCAATTTATACTATCCCAAGTTATATTAGGGTTTTATTCCCCCACTTTCTTTTTAATATCGCATGATTCAAAATTAAGGCTTGTTCCAAAGTTTCCATAAGAAATCTAAGTCAAAACCATTGGTTGACTATGTCACCCAACAACGTCTCATAGGTCATCCATATCATTTGACGATGTCCCATTGGTTTGGATAAAACAAGTAAAAGCCAAGGTCATGAAATAAATATCTTCGCCTAAGTCTTTCGCCCAATTGTTCTTCATCGACTGTATCATCCAACTATATCCAGCTATCTCAATCAATGACACTTCATTGGCCACCAAAAATTTTGAAAGAGGATTTAATTTTTGGGCTAAAACCTTATTAAAAAACCATTTAAATGAGTCGGGAAAGAAATCATTTAATCGGGCGAGTTTGAATTTCGAAATCGACAACAATATTAAAATTCATTTAATTGGGTAAATTTGAATTCTAGAATCGATAATATTATTAAAATTCCTTTAATTATATGAGTTTGAATTCTAGAACCGACACCATTATTAAAATTTCTTAAATCGAGAGAGTTTAATTCCAAAGTCGATATAATTAAAAATCATTTAATCGAGGCAAGTTCAAATTTTGAATCTGGAAATTTTATTAAAAATCATTTTAGTCAGACGAGTGAGTCGATTAAATCCCATTGGTTCGAGTGAGTGAGCCGATTGCATCTTATTGGCTCAATTAAGAGAAGTGAACACGCTCGATTGGATGGAATTTTATCGAAGTTAATTTTTTTAATGAACTTAAGTTTTGCTATACCCTCAAAATAAATTTATAATGACCTAAAGAGAATAAAGCCACTATTCCCCCATTGGTGAGGCTAACTCGAGTACTCACATTTGAAGAAAACAAGCTTATACTGAGAGGGAGGTGAACATTATAAGACCACTTTTTACTTTTCTTTCCCAATAAATATTATGCAATGTATCAATAGCAATATCAACAACAATAATCAAAGCAATGCACAAATCACCACACATAATAGAGACACCAATTTAATGTGGTTCACCCAATGTGGGCTACTCCACGAAGAAAATGCTTCACTAATTTTTTTTCAATCAATCTCTTGGGAATCCTTTCCCTATTACAATGTTTATGGACCTTTTTCCAAAGGAGACACCAATCCCCTAATCAAATTCGTGGATATCTATCCACAGGAGAACTCCTTTCTCCTCTGCTTTGGCTGGTGATCTTCTAGAAGAACTACTGCCTCCACTACACTGGCTAATGGATATCTATCCACTGAAGACTCATATTCTCACTCAGAAGACCTATCCTCACTACCCTAGCTAATGGATCTCTATCCACTAGAGACTATCATCCTCTATACTCTATCACCTCCAAAGCTTGCTCTTTGCTCTGTCTCAAATATACACTAAATATAGTCCTTCAATATGGCACAAATTTGTTCAATTTATGTTTCTGGTCTGGCACAAACCTGTCCTCAAATCTGCACCAAACTTTGTCCTCAAATCTGCACTAAACACAGTCCTTCGGTCTAGCACAAATCTATCCTCAATCTCTGTCCTCAATCCTTAACACAAAGCTTGACTCAATCACAAATTAACTCTACTAGATCTGCCCCAAACCTTAACTCAAGGTTTGAACAAATCAATCAATCAACTCTGCTCTCAAGTCCTCTCAAAGACTTATCTCAAATATGCCTTGTAAGCTTCCATAAAATCTCACACTAATCTATCTACAAGTCCTCTCTAGAACTTGTCCAATCTGCTCAACAATATATGTCCTCAAATTTGTATTGTAAGCTTTCACAAAAGCTCACATCAATCTGTCCACAAGTCTTCTCAAAGACTTACCTCAAATCTGCTCAACAAATCCTCACTAGAACTTGTTCAATTTTCTCAACAATCAATGTCCTCAAATATGTATTGTAAGCTTCCATAAAAGCTCACACAAATATTTCCACAAGTCTTCTCGAAGACTTACCTTAAAACTGCTCAACAAGTCCTCACTAGAACTTGTCCAATATCACAGAATCATATAGAGAATTGTTAGAGACTTAATATGCTTCACACTCACCACAATGCTCAATTACTTTCAATCTCTCTTTTTATCACATAAACATATAGATAATTATTAGAGATTCAATATGTTTCACACTCACAAACAATCAACTTCTTTTTCAAATCAATTCAAAATATGGAACAATTTATTTCACAGAACTTGAACTATCACTTCAACACATCCACTTGACTAGGCTCAACCAACTCTACTTAACCAATCACTCAATGAAATAATCCTTGCTCACAAAACCTAGTCCAAACATATGAACACTTACTCAATTTTTTTCAACAATTCTTATCAAACAATCTCACATAACAATGATACTCATGATCTTTGCAAACCCTAGTTCAAGTTCTTCACTCAACCAATCACTTCAACAACAATGCTTATCAAGTGATCCTCACATAACAATGATACTCATGATCTTTCACAACTTCACATAACAATGATACTCATGTTCTTTGCACAAACCCTAGCTCAAGATAGCTCAATATTTCCAACAATGCTTATAAGGTTTTTATCATCAATTCTTACTCAAAAAACCTTCAACAATGCTTATCAAACAATATTTTTCACTCCAACTTAGCATTCACAACATCCAAAAATCATTCACTAGGAATATGTGCACATACCTTTTTCTTGATGTAGAAGTGCCCTTAAAAACCTGTCTCAATCACAATTTCCTTCTTTGCCAATTTCAATGGTTAGATGATAAAATATCATACTAACACTCTCAAAATATTTCCTCAATTACAAAAATAATCAAACTCAAATAAACCTTATTACTCCTTGAAATTAGCAATCATAAAATCACACATAAAATAATTACTCAATTACTCCTTATAATCTCCAATTTTAATTAATCAATCTCCAAAAATTAACCTTTCAAAATAGTATTTGCCTACCCTTTTATCTCCCTCAAAATACTCAATATCCAAATTAATTCAGGAAAAAATTAAACTTTATAACCAACAAAAATATTTTATTTTTCTCAACCTTAGCACATCCGAAATAATCAAGCGACCAACACAAATGACATCAGTGCATACCTTAATATTACCAAAAGGTCTCGGTGGGTTTCGAACGCGAGACCACTCCCCTCTGAGCGCCTTATCAAGGTGCTAGCCCACCACGTGGGTTAAGCACTTCCACGAGGAAGGGAATGCACAAGCCTCCCTTTATCCCTTCGTTTGACACTGCTCAAAAATAAAAATTGCCCTCTCTTCCTTGTAAAACGTACCCGACAGGATTTGAACCCTGCATGCCTTGCCTACGACATGACTTAGCACTATTCACCGTTGCCAACTGTGCTACATGGCACTGTGCAAGGTAAAAGGAGCCTCACTCCTATTTATTCACGCTTCTACCATCAGAGATATTTCAAATGCGAAAAACTCTATCCTTTTTGTGCACGATTCTTGGAGCATAGGAATTCGATCGATAGCATTAGGGGTGTAAGGCAAAGGTCTTTGCCACCATTTATACACGATGCTTCATGCCATAACATGTCGGCACTATTAAATCGATTTTTGACTTAGCCTTATAACCATCTGTAGGGTTTATTAAATTAATAAAAATTAAATTATAATTAACTTAAATAACTTTGGAAGTTAATTAAATTAATTAATAAATTAATTTATAATAAGATTATATTAATTAATTTATAATTAATTTAAATTTCCTTTTTTAATATTATAATAAAATATTATCATATTATTTGCTTGGGCCTCTTCTTTACACTTTGGACCACATCTGATGACCAGAAATCGGATCTGACCAAACTCCCCTTTTTGCACTGATTGTGGAACTACTTCTCCTTGTACTGCTCACTGAAATGGATATTTGACATCAATAACCACTCACTCTTGACATCAATGACAACTCATTTACTCAAAATGTCCAACAACATTCGATTGGAGCGGGTGACTTAGGCAATGCAGTCCCATTGGCTCGGGTGGAAGAGCCAATCATATCCGATTGGTGCGGTTGTCTTGGTTGCATGCATCCTATTGGCATATCTATCTCAAGCGTGTGTGTCCAATTGGATAGAACTTAATAAGGTTCATTTCGAAAGTCCGTAAGGTCCCTTTTCACGAATTTATTTTTATCACACCTTTATCAAAATTCCTTATTAAAAATATTTTGATTGAGTCAAAAGAATTTATTTTGAGACCGAAGCATCATAATGTGAGGGTTAAGCTTTGATGTGAAAGGGAAAATAAAATCTATTGAAAAGGATAATAATAAATAATAATAATAATAATAATAATAAAACATTAAACCATTGAGATATAAAAATATCATGATGTAAATAAAACCTAAGTATGGAATATTAAATTTGATATAATATAAAGTAAACAAGGTGATAATAATAAATAAAGGTATGCATATAATAATGATAATGATAATAAACATAAATAAATAAATATGAATTAATATTAATAATTTTTTGACATTAGAGTTGATTTTATACAGTAGCATAAAAAATTAAAATTTAACTTTAATGTTAAACATTATAAAAACACAAATAATGTAAAAATTAAAATTTAAATGAGATATAATGTTAAACTTTAGGAAGTCATTTAATAAATTTAAAATCATCAATAATAATATTAATAATAGTAATAATATGATTTTTTTTATTGCCAAAGTTCTAAATTGAATTTTTTTCTATGTTTGCAGATGACCAAACCAGAGGATGAATAAGGAAACCGAACAGTCGAAGAAGGAAACTGAAGATCCAAATAAAGAAAACCGAAGATGAAGTGACTGAGTGAGAAGATGAAATTTCAAGGATCTACAACAATCTAGAATATCTAGTTCATACAACTGGAAGCCATTAGAGTCAAACAAATTACAGGAACTAGTGACAGAGAATGAAAGTCAAATAAAATACAGTGAACCTAGACTGAATCCTGACCATCCGGTGCATGCCAGCTCAACATACTAATCTTCAAGGAGAAGTTACCAAAAAATTTAGAGATCAATGAAGGAAATTACAAATCGGGATCATAAAAAATACCCAATTGGACACCTCATTCTCTCAGTTGAAGACAGCTCAGTCATACATCTCATTTACCACTGTAAACCACTAAAAAATATAGTTGTAAAGCACTAAAAATTTAAATTGTAAGGCTATAAAAACCCAAAGAGACCCTATTTCAAAGGGTCGGATGCTATTTTAGTGATAGATACTAGGATTTTTTTTTATTTGATATGTGATGAGCATCTATGCCCTTGTTATCGTAATTGAAGAACTTTATGTATTGCAATCATCTAATGCAAGTAATTTCTGAGAGTTGTAATCGTTGAACATTTTCATCAATACAAATTTTGGAATTTCTTGGTGTATTTTGTGCATGTTGATGGTGTTTACATCAGAGGTAATTATAGTATTTTTCTGTCCCCTTTGAAGATAGTACCACTTTGGTCTCAAATTGTGCAAAGGTTAGTTGAGTCAAAGCTAGTTAAGATCGGAATTCTTGCTTCTAAAAATTCAACATAAGGCTTCAATTACGATGGCTTGTTTTCTTTCTCTCTTTAACCCTATACTTTTGAATTTTTTTTGAGAACTGCTAATATTAAGAGTAGTTTGGTTTGATATTATGAAGCTTTCCCTTCATGAATATGTATTGTACTATTTGTTAAGTTTTAGAATTCTTGTTGAATAAATTTAAAGATCATAATTACAGGTAGAAAGCCTAGAATCTTGCTTTTATATACATTTTACTATAAAATTTATTAATAATAGGACAATGGAATTGATAATTATAGTAGATCAAATTTGAATTCAAACCTTAAAACCAGAATTAGTTACTCATCCTTGTAACAGTCACGTGTGGCCTTGAATATTCCAGATATTTTCTTTACTTTTCTTAGAATCACCGAATAATAGGTTAGACCAACCTTACCCGAACCTTAGGGTATTTCATATTTCCTTTCAAGAGAGGACATCTTGTCTTGGTTGTTGGTGTATGTTTGCAACTGGGAAAATAGATCACTCAACTTGACCACAAACAACTCCATGGGGGGTGAGGATGGAGTCCACTCAAATGAGTTTAAAGGTAAAATTAGGGGCAATTGATAACATATAAGGAGTCAAAAGGACAAGGTGCATGTAATAGAGAGTAACAAAAAATTAAGATGTATAATGTAAGGAATGAAGAGAAAAGGTAGGTTAGGGTGCTTTATATACTTTTTCCCATGCAGGCTTTAACTACCCATGTCTCCTTATCAAGGTTATGCATAGTGGCTATTTATCGCCAAATTGGCTAAAATTAGGATTTTTAAAATTTAGAATTGGCTAATATTTGGGACCCTTGACCAAGGCCCATTAGCCAAAAAAATTTGGGTGCAAATTTTTTTGGATCGATTCGCCCCAATTTTATAATAATTTGACTATTTTAAGTTTAAATTTCCAATTTTACCCCTAATAATAGTGAACCTTTTAGATGTGTTTTGACATTATTCACCTGTATTTTGAAACCGATTCACCAAATTTTTATAAATATATTTTGGGGCCAACCCCTTATGCATAACCCTGCAGTCCTTATGCCAAGCATGGGGACAATTTAGGCAAGTAGTCAACCTATAGGGGGTCAATATACTTACCCGATCAATTATACCATGGTGAGGTGGCTAAGGTAGGCATCTCACTCAACAAAGCAAGTGATTTGTTTGTTATGGTGAGTAATGTACATGCTTATTATAACCTTGGGAAGTTTTTTGAATAACATAAATAATTATGATGAAATGGTAGACCAAATTTATCATAAAAGGAGAAGAAGATGAGTTGGTGGGAATTTTAGAATAAAAAGAAAGATCAAAGTAGGAATTAGACAACGAAGGGGAAGTATTTGCTAGTAATTAAGACCTGAGAAAATTAAAGAATGTAAATATGTATACATGTTTACATTTCCTTTTGGCCATAATTTTTTTGCTAGATAAGGTGAAGGTGTGATCTTGTAAACATTTGGATTCACAATCTTCAAAATTTGATAAGGTCCACTCCAAAGTGATTTGATATTTTTATGTTCTCCCTATTTTGCTCAATATTCATCCCATTTTAATATAAAGTATCCCTCCTTACAATCCATCTTGATGGCTTATTTATTAAACCATATTTTGACTGTCTCTTGGTGATGCACCATTCTTTTGAATGTCTTTTCTTTCTCTTCCTTTAGGGCTAGTAAATATTTTAGTCTCTCTTACATTGGCTTGATGTTAGTGTCCTCAAGCTATAATTATCATGATATTTAGAGGGAAAGGAGTTCCAAATTGATCGATAAAATGACCTCTTTGCCATAGATTAGCTTATAGGGCGAAGACTCAATGGATACCTTGGGTTAATTGATCTTCACATAGTGCTTTATGTAGCTTGGTGTGCCAAAATCTCAATGATTCAATAATAGTCCTTTTTAGAATCCTTATTATGTTCTTGTTAGCTTATGTTTCGAATCTACTACCCTAAGGTTGATAATTGGAGGATTTTTTAAGCAAAAACCTATATTCCAAGGTAAATGTCATCACCTTGGCCCCTTTGAAGTAGGTAATATTATCGATTACTATGGTATTTGGAGCTCCAAATATGGTGATGATATCTTCTAACAATTGGACCACCACCTCTTGATTGGCCAATTTGACTAAGACTGCTTCAACCCATTTTTGTGAAATATTATGTGGCAATGAGGATCCAGCCATCCTTTGTGCTTGACAAAGGGATGATTTTTCAATGATGTTTAGGCCCCATTGTTGGAATAATTTGGCCATAATGATTTTTCATTGATGCTTTCCTTATTTTCCCTATAAACATAAAGCAATATTTATAGATTTTAACCCACTAGAAGCAATTAGAGAAGATGGTGGACCAATAGTATCCAACCCTAAGGATTTCATAGACAATAGTAAGCACAAAATAGTACCCTCGATTATGATACTACTTGATTAGAGCTTCCATATTTTTTCTTCAATGCAACATAGTAGGACACCATCATATCCTTTCTTAAACAAGACACCATTGAACCAATATAATGCATTGTATTTTACCTAAATTGGACCCTTACCTTAACCATTAATACTTTTGGTACATTTTAGTGGCTATGTAACTACATATATTGATATTCCATCCTATCTTAGCATCTAGTTCAATTTCTTCTACTAAGGCAACTTGATCCTTGGGGATTGACATTACTAGATTTTCTTACAAGGTTCTACCCCTAAAGATCTTGGTAGGCTTTATTTCAATATCAAATTCTTGAATCTTGTTAATCCATCCAACCCATTTTTCTTCTCATTCACTTTGAAGCACAAGTCAAAAATTAGGGTGCATTATGAATATTATGGTATTGATCTATGATAGGTAGCACCTAAACTTATTAAGAGCTTTCATGATGGTAAATACCTATTTTTCAATGAATGTGTATATTAATTCATAGTTATGGAGGACTTGGATCATAAATGAGATGGGGTGTTCTTTACCTTTATCATTCTTCTAGGTTAGAATCAGGGTTATGCATAAGGGAGTGGCCCTAAAATGTATTTATAAAAATAAGACAAATCAATTTTGAAATCAAGGCAAATCATATCCAAACTCATGTAGAAGACATGGCAAATTACATTTTTTTCCCACCAAAAATTATAAAAATGGGGTAAATCAATTGCAAAATCTTGGTATCACACATTTTTCATATATTTTTGTGATAAGATAATAATATTTACCAAATCCATCATTTTAGGTTGCCAAGATCTAGCATCCTTTAAGGGTTTCTGCACATTACCCTTACTAGATCTCTACTTGCTTTTTCTCTGGTATCACACTTTAGAAACTTTAGAGCTCATTTTAGAGGTCTTTTGAGGGTTTTTTGAGGATTTTACTAAGTGTAAACTTGATAATAGATCAGTTTAAAATTGAGATAGGTGGTTTCAAAAAAAATAAAAAATAGAGCCCTAGATAAAAAGTTATACCTTTTAGTTTGTAGTCCGGTTCAAGAGGGAGGCCTTGGGTTGCGATAGGCGACTCTTTCTAGGCAGGCTCTTGTTGCAAAACTTTATTGGAGATGGTGTACTTCTCAAGATCATATTTGGGCTAAAATATTATCTTGTAAGTACTTGAGACGTATTTGTGAGGCTGAGATCCCTAGATTCAGCTTGGTTGTGAAAGGTTTCGTTATCTGGGACACTCTAAAAAAATGGGCTAGTTTAATTAAGCAGGGTTTGTTCTAGATTTACAATCGGGGATCAGATGCTCTTTTCAAGGAGGATTCTTAGGATGGCCACCCTCCTATATTGACTCAATATCCTAGGCTACATTCCCTAAGCATTTATTTTCTGGAAGGTGTTTGGTCTCATGTGGAGGACTTTAAAACAATCTAATATTTTGGTAATATGGAGATATACAAGTGGAAAGATCCGCAGGAATGGCCCCAGGGGGGATTGGCTGAGGATAAATATGTGCTTGCTCATATTCTTGTGAGAAGACTTTGTTCTTCATTGACGGGTAAAGACAGTTTGTCTTGGAACCCTGATCCCAAGGTAATCTACTATGTAGCCTATGGTTACTAGGTTCTTGATTTGTAGAATTTTGGGAGTCTCCCTATCACATGGTGGAAAAAGGTGTGGAACAGATTTTCTTGGCCTAAATGTAACTTCTTTCTCTGGTTGGTAGCTTGTAATAAATGCCTCACTTGGGATAACTTGAGGAAGAGGGGATTTTAGGGTCCCTCTATTTATGTCCTTTGTGGTAATAATGAGGATGACTCTTCTCATTTATTTTTCCAATGCTCCCTTGCCAGAGATATTTGGCACCATTGGTGGAGTGCCTAGAACCATCCTTGTTTTCATGTGCTCTCCTTGGAGGAGTTTTTGAGTAGTCTGGGTAGACCTTTGGCCAATACCCCCTTCATCTAGGTGGCTTGGAATTTGGACCCTTATTGCATCATCCAGTATATTTGGCTTGAATGGAACCATCACATCTTTTAGGGTAGTCATTTGGCTATTCAACAGATCTGGCAAAGAATTTGGGTATGGTTCAGGAAACTATCCATAGAAAATACGATGTGAACCCTCTTTTGGACTCTAGGCAGGAGAAGGTACGGTATGCCCTTGGTCTCTTTGGGGTTGGAGTAGACTTTTCTCACCCTAGAAGGGCTTCTCAGCTCAGCAAGAAAGTTAAGAGAGATGGTAGGTGGAGGTCGCCTCCTAGAGGAGTTTTATAAATTAATACTGATGGGTCGTCCAGAGGTAATCCTGGACATGCTGGAATTGGTGGTGTTGGGAGAGACTCTTATGGCATGGTCAGATTTTTTTCTATTTATAAAGGTGTTCACTTCAACAATTTTATGGAAGCTCTTGCGATTCTTGAGGCTTTTAGAGGGGATTTTCTCTTGGCTGGCGTAGGAGCATCTGCGAGTTTGACTCTCAAATTTTGGTTAATATTTTAAACAAAAAAAATTTGGATGATTTTAATTGGTAGTTGGCCTCTGTGGCCATTCATATTCTCATAATTAGTGAAGAGTTTGAATTCATCTCCTTTGTGCACATTCCAAGGGAATGGAATGGGGTTACTTATTATTTGGCCAAAAGGACTTTTGAGATTTCAAGTCCTTGGATTATAAATAACTAGGAGAGTCCCCCGTATGGGGACTCTCAGAGCCTCTAAGAGTTTATCCACAAGGATGTTCAGACTTAATGTGGTTTTTTCTTGTTGTCTTCTTCGGGTTTTCACCTTGTTTGGTGGGTTTAGCCTGTTTTGTTGCTTACTTGAGCCCTAGGTGGGGGCTTCACTATACTCTATAATATTATCTTCTTATCAATAATTTTTTACCCCTTTATTTAAAAAACAAGTTATGCCTTTTAGAAGGTTTCCTACCAATTGGTTGCTCTTCTACAATTGATTGACACTTGACTACTCCTCTACAACCGATCCACACTTGACTGCTCTTCTGCAATCAATCAATACTCGACTACTCCTTTGCAACTAATCTACACTCGATTGCTCCTCTAAAATCAATCTACACTCAATTGCTCCTCTATAATCAATTGACACTTGACTGCTCCTCTACAATTGATCAACACTCGACTGCTCCTCTACAATCGATCAACACTTAATTACTTTGCAATCGATCAACATTCGACTACTCTACAATCAATTGATACTCAGCTGCTCCTCTACAACCAATCAACACTTATGTTGATCAGCTACTCCTCTGTAACCGATCGACTCTTTTTTTGTTAGACTCTCCTCCTTTCTTTATGTTGATAGACTAATTCTTTGTAACTGATCATTTATTATTCTCTCTACAACCGATCATATCATATTTTTATTTATCATTTTTCGCTAATCCTTTCGATGAGAATGAATGTTTTAGATATATGAGTATCATTGTCATATTAGGTATATATAGTGGTGGTATAAGAGGTAAATTTGGCAGGATAAATAAAATTATTTATAATTTCAAGGCAAAAAAGGTCCACGATTTAGGTGAGAGTATTGGTGTTTTAAAATTAAAACGATGAAATTATTATCAATGTGGGACGAGCCGACCCAAAAATAAATTGCACCCAAAAATTTTTGGCAAAGGGGACCTGTTCAAGGGTCCCCATATTTGCCAATTTCAAATTTAAAAAATCATAATATTCATAAATTAATGATGATTCATCGCTATGCATAACCCTGGTTAAAATGGTGGCAATACTATCATCCATGCCAAACACAGAGCCTAAAAATTTTGTAAAAATATGGATTGAAAAGGACTAAGGCTTGGTTTATGGCATCCTTGACATCTTGAGAGACCTTTTTACCTTCATCAATCCATACTAGGGTAGATCCTTTTTCAACACTATGGTAATCAACTTGACCATTTGGGAAAAATTATTTATGTATTTGATGACAAAGTGGATTTAACCTAGAAAATAATGTATTCCTTTTATAGACATGAGAAAGGGAAGGTCTTGGATGGCTTTTATCCTATCAAGGTCTATGGATAAGCCTTAATTTGATACTTTATAACCTAATATTTTGCCTTCTCAGACCATGGAAATGGACTCTTGGGATTGAGTGATATGCCAAACTCTCTACACCTTTGAAAGATTGTCTCAAGATGTTCAATATGCTTACTCCTATACTTCAAATACATAGTCAAATCATGGAGGTATATGAGTATTATCTCACCAACTAGTCTGATGAAATCAATGTTCAAAGCCCATTGGAAAGTAGACCCTATGTTTAACAGCCCAAATAACATTCTTTGATATGTAAAGGTTCCCCATTTAATAGTAAAGGTTTCCTTATGTTGATCGTCATCCTTAACCTAGATTTGGTTATACCTTTATAAACCATATAGAATGGACAATATGAGACCCTGCTACTATTTTTTAAATATGATCAATAGTGGGAAGAGGATAGTGATATTTTAATGAAGCTCTATTCATGTTCCTAAAGTTGATGCACAATATTATATCATCATTTTTCTTGTAGAAAAGAACCATATTAGCAATGCAAGATGAATGTTTAATTGGGAATATGATTTGGTCCTATAAGAGCTTTAAGATTTTCTTCTTCATTGGTACCTCAATTTGGGGGTTTATTGACCATTGTTTTACCAAAAGGGTCTTATACTAGGTTCTAGCTCATTAGTATTTCTATGATACTCCTATCATATACTTTGTGATCTTCATATAACTATGCAATTATATTTCATATTTACAGTAGAGTTCCTTAAATAAAAGGATCTATTCCTGAGTGCACTCCTTCCCGAGCAACAAGTTATTTCCTTTAGAAACTTTGATAGGATGATAAGAAGATGATTTAACCTTAAGACTTGTCTTCCTTATGCTAACATCTAGGTTGAATAGGTTCTCTAGAGTAATCAACCATGTTGGGAGCTAGTTTATTTTAAGTTGTATGACTCCATCTTTAATGTTGTCCTTGTATTCATTTTTTCTTTGAGGCCTCTCTAATCAATAACTCAATGGTTTGTTCATCGTTGTTGAAGACCTATTAATGATTAGATTTATCAAGGATAACTGGATTGAAGACTATTTCTAATTCCTTTGGCTTATCCCACATGTCAATGGTGGGTCAAATATTCTTTCCATATCTTCTTGCTCATCTAGTTTGATATTAAACTCCTTGGGAATGGCCTTGATTTTGTATGTATCAAAACTTTCCAAAAAATCCTAAACACGATGATTATACAATTTTAGGTGCTTATTATTTGTGATATATTAGGAATTAACCTGATTTAAAATCAATTCAGGGTCACCATATATCCTCAATTTGTTAATCCCCATATTTTCAACTTTCCTCAAGTTGGTGCATAATGCTTTATATTTTGTCATGTTATTTATTTTGCTTGAGCAAAAGAGGTTGTACCAGAATCCCCCACACTTTACAAACGATAAATCTCTCCTTTATATCTTGAGAGTTTACAAAAATATATAATTCTCATCTCAATTGAGATTTTATAGATATATACCTACATATTTTTTCAAAATAAAATTGAATTCTTGATATTCATTTTATGGGTCTTCTTCAATTTTCTTTGTAAATACAAATATTCAACATTCTCCTTCTTGACATTTTCCAATATTGTTCATCCATCCATCCAAGTGAAATACTGATTAGTGGTGGTCTTTGATGATGTCAAGCTACCATTGTTCCACTTGAATATCCATAATTTCTCGGTTGACTCCATGCTTCTATTTCTCTACTCTAATATTTATAACGATGGCTCTTGTTGTTACCTAATGCTACTTCACCCTTTTGAAATCCAAAACCAATATGCTTTTTTTCCAAACACTGCCATACTTGATGCCTTCCTTACTCCATGTAGATCTATAATATTTATGCCTTAAGCCATACCTCCAAGACTGTTGTCATTGAAGGTGGAAGCATGTTGATATTCTACAACCTTAACCTTACATTTTATTCCCTTTTATTCTTCAACAATTTGTTTCTTTATTATAAATTTTTCTTCACAATATTCTCTCTTATGCTCTTCTTTTGTTGCATCCTTGTGCACTTCTAACAGGGCTTCCTTGGATATTGTTGTTGCTTCTTCCATGGACCTTATTATTGTTGCTACTATAAATTCAAAATTTGAGTCTTCTGTTGGTTCTTTAACTTGTTCCACTGTCATAATTGCTTCTTACTTCTCCTTAGATCCTTGCTTCTTAATATTTTTCTTTTGAATAGAACCATAAAATTGTGTATTATCATTTAATATTTTTTCTTCTATTACATCCTCTTTATTCATTTCTTTTAGTTCCCTCTCAAGCATTTTTTATTTCTTCTTCATATCCTTTTATGGTTATATTCAGACTAGCTATATTTTTGTATGGCTCCCATTGACTCAAGAATGCATGCTCCAGTTCATATTGAGTGTAATTTAAATTCCTTTCCTTATCAAAACTTTCCCACTAAACATAAGCTTCCTCTCTTAAAATTTTTATAAGTTGGATTTGCCAAAAATTATTACCAAAATATAGAGATATAAACTTCATCCACCATTCTCAATCGTCAATGTAATCCTTTTTAATAAAAATTGGAAACTCCATGATCTCAATACAAAAAATTTTCTAAAGCAACTAGGGCTTTGGAAAAAAAAAACTAGGGTTTATAAAAAATCAAATCTCCTCTATTCCTTGCTATCATCAAATAATTCTATAGATTCTATTCAAAAACAAATCAAATTGCAACTAATTTGCTTATCTTGACTAACAAAGATATCTGTAATTTTATTTTTTATCATTTGAAAAAAAAATCACTATCCTTATCTTGGATGACTGACTTCATAGTGTCGTATCTCCCTCAATCAACGTAATGGAACTATAATGAAACCCTCTTCACTATTAATGAACTATTCCAATCTAAAAATATTACACTTGACTTTTTAGAACGAGTTCTACTTTTTTGAACAAATTATCAAATTTTTTACTAGGCATGTTATTATGTGGAGCCACTTATTCAAAAAATTTAACCTTCTTCACTGTTAATGAACTACTCAATCTAAAAATATTGTGCTCAACTAGAATGACATGCTTTTTTTGAACAATATTTTTATTTTTCCACTAGTCATGTTATTCTATTTAGTTGCTTACTCCAAATTTTTTGATCCTCTACATTCCTTGAGGTAACTTTTGAGAAATATAGTGCATATATTTATAGTGTGTTGCAAGAGAAAATCAAAATTAGAGACCGAAGCCATCACATTAGAATTTTCACTTATTACTTTTAGCCATCGAAACCTATTTTCTTTAACATTCATTCACACATTTTTATATTTTGTCATGTTATAGGTACAAGTGAATAATAATAGGTATGTAAAATGGGTATGTACATCTTATGGATCAATGAATTGAATAACACCTATCCAATTTATGATTATGGTTCCATCAAAGTGAATTGTTTAGGTTTTATCAACTTCTTGACTTGTTAGAGTAGGGAGACTAGATGGTTCGTATTTTATGAGATAATTCCTAAGGTTAGTATATTCATTATCAACCTCTAGGTCATATTCATCTTAAAGCATACCAATTATCATATTAATATTGGATTTTTAATCATCTTCAGGTTCTTCATCATCCTTTACAAAATTTAGGAGCTTATTCTAGTTTACTATGCCATGCTCGTCTAGTTTTTATAACAAGTAATTGCAAGGAAGAGCATTCTCAATTATGACCATTTTCCTATTCTAGGTACATTCATATGGGTATAGTCCATTGCCTAGTACCCATCTCCTAATAATTTACATGTTTATTCTCTAGATAGTACCATGTTGAAGGATGGGTAAGATTGACAACTATCACCTCTTATACAACTACCAACTCTAGGTGCTTAGCCATGGTTATAATTAGGTCTTTGAGAAACCCCACTACACTCACCCTAGTTTCATCCATCTGAATTCAAAGCCTAGTTATCTTGGTATAGGGTAAATCCATCTCTTCACAAACAACTTTTGCCATTGATGTCACTACTTCCCTTGAGTCAACTATGCAACTTCTCAACAAATATTTTTAACCTTTAGGATCACATAAAATGGGGGCGACTTCAATATTTTGGTTTTTGGAGCATTTATTATATTGGTTGTGTTAACCTTGAGGTTAGTTGGATGTTCTACTATTAAATTCTAGTGTTCAACTATACTAGTTTGAGCAAGCTCAATTGCTTATTCTCAATATAACTCCTTTCTTGCTCTTTTATAGACTTTTGGAGTAAATCTCACTAACTAGGAAGAGCTAGCACCTCCAACATGCTCACTTTGATAGGAGTGTTTTTATTTTTCTTGGTAGTTTTGTAACACTCCTACTTAGCATAACTCTTTATGGATAAAGACTTATGTATTGGTTTGATTGTTTAATGGCATAATCTCTTTTACTTTATGTATATTAATGAATTATTGCATTCTCTTGAGCATGGCCTATGGTACTACTGATGCGTTGGTGGGTGCAGTAGTAGTACTCTCTCTCTAGTGGGAACTATGGGGGGAACCACCTACAATGAGATATATTATGGGGAAATGATGATAATGACTTGCACATCAGCAACTTAGGATAACAAGGAAAATTACCTTTCATGTAGATGTATTACATTTTGTTGTTTTCATGTTCACACCATTGGACCAGGAAGTTTCTTGTTAGATTTTGATGGTGTATACCAAGGGAGAATGCAATCACTAGATGCACAATATGCAAAAATGTAAGATGCTAAAATATGCTATGAATAAAAAGTGATAAAAATGATACAATGCAGAATGGAGGAAATGAACACTCTAGAACTTATGCTAAATAAATATATTGTATCCATCACCAATATATATGGTGATCAACCCAGTATACCTACTAGTACCTACAGTGATATATTATCACTCAATATGAGGCCCTTTATATAAAAATATAGATTTCTTGGCCAACACTCTACTTGGATGTACAATGGGACACCTTAGACATTTACAACTTGCACATAGAAACTTGTGCAATTATTATATTACTTGAAGTAACTAGCTAACTACCCTCTAAATTAATCTACTACTCTAGTTATGTACCAAGGATGGTACATTTACATGACCCAAATGATGTAATATACTCTAACATCCCCTTGTATTACATTATTTGGATATTGAAGACTTTAGTGTTCAATATGGATCTTCTTCTTTTTTATGTATATTGTTCAAGCAAGTAGTTAGTGTATTCATACCATGTTACCCTTATTGTAAGAGCTTTGACTTCTTGATCATTTGTCATATCTTCTAGTTCTTCAATTTCTTCAATCTTCTGAGCTAGATGCTATTTTTTATTCCTTTTTCGATATTCCAATTGTGGATAATAGTTCTGATGCTAAGATTATTGTTTTCGAGGATTATTTTGATATTCCCTTGGTTAGAATACCCTATTTGGTTGGCTTCCATAGTTCATTTTATTTCCTTGATTATGATTTCTTGGATTGAATCTATAGTAAGATGTTATGTCTTTTTCTCCTGCATATCTGACAATATATGTTATTCCATGATCTTCATCGTTTTGATGATGAAGCAATGTTTTCCTATGGATTATCTTTTGATACCAATGCATTATTAGTCGTTTCATATTTCACTATATTTTCTATCTCGTATTCTTGAATAATATTGATTATTTCATCAAACTTTGTATCTTTGCTTAGAACCTATAAGGGTGTAACTATATGCTTGTAGCTATCTGGAATTGCTCTCAAGGTTACTTTAAAAAGGAATTTATCTTCAAACTTTTCTCCTAGGGTTAGTAATTTTCCTTTTATATCTTCTATCTTCCTTAAAAATAGTTCTATGCTTTCACCACTATTCATTTTCAAGGAATGTAATTGAGTTTGAAGATTTAAGATAGTGGCTTTATTTTTTTCTTCAAATATTTTCTCTAATGTTTTCCAAGCATCTCTAGATGTACCTGCTGAGATAATGTAAGCTTGTATTTCATCTATGATGGCAAAGGTTATTATCATTAATTCCTTAGCATCACTTTATTCAAACTTCTAAATATTTGTTTCTCCCTAAGCTAGTTTAGTTTTTGCTCCTTTGATAATATTCCAAAGTTTTTTGAATAGCTCTCACTTTGTTTTTCCATGAGAAGTAATTTGGGCCCTTTAGTAGTTGAGATTCTATAAGGATGAATTTTTTTGTGGTTATGATGACTCTCTAGGTATAAAACTTGTAGACACCAAAATCTAGCCACTTGTCATCCATCCATAGTTTCCCACCACATTTACCCATTATTTATATATATTTATATATATTTGTTTAATATATATTTAAATAATAATATTTTATATATTTTAATCATATATATTTAATATATATAGATATATATTTATATGAATTAATCCCAGCCATCCATAATAATCTAATATCATTCATTCATCCACCTTAATCCATGCCACATGCCTAAATTAAATCTCCACCCTCCATCATGTTTTAATCTTGATCGCACAAATTGTGTTATTGAAACCCTAACATGCCTTAGAAGAGATTATAAAGAGGAGTCATTTCGATGACTCAACCCCTATAAGTTTTCCTCAAGTCTAAGTTGCCTGAAACCTAAATCCTTGGAGCCTTTAGAGTCCCTAAGAAGTCTTAAGTCTCCTTACCTTTTTTCATATTCCATCACTCATCGTCGCTTTCGCATCCATCACCACCCACCTCGCATGAACCAGATTTGCTTTTGTAGATTCTTCTCCAATCCCTCGAGCACCTCTATGCATCTCCTGTTAATCCTCGAGCACCTTTGGGTACCTCTTGCAACAACCGAGCACCTCTGGGAATCTCCTGCCATCACAAAGCACCTACGGGTGTTCACATCCCTAATTCTGTAGTCTAGCAATCCCTCGGGTGTCGCTAGGGAATTTGCACACCAAATCCTACAACAACGATAAAGAACATAGAATAATGAGTTAGCGTGACAAAATAATTTATTTATTGCAAGTAGTTTTATTCTTATATATGTTTATAGATTCATTTTTGCAACTAGGGTTAGTAATTTTCTTATTGAGGGCCTCACATAGTGGAGCCCTCGCAAATATTATTGACCTTCTATTGTTGTTTGTTGTTTGTAGGTTTAGGGATAAAGTTATTTGGTAGTTGTTGAAGCTCGAGTGGTCCTGTATAGGATACTAAAGCCCACTCACCACACTGTTGGGATCATATTGAATGCAAAGACACCACCACTATTTGTTAACTAAGGTTTTGGAGAGCCCTAGTGTATTGTAATCATTGTATCAAGCATAATAAGCTTTGTAACCCTATATTTGAGGCACATTTTACTGTAACATTGAAGATCCACAGACATTATAATAAAATTTCATTTCATTGTGCAATTTTATGTGTTTTGTTGCTTATTTAATTTTATAGTACATTGTTTGGTGTTTTTCGATTTTGCATTCACAAATGGCGATCACGGTGGGACCCACAATGGGTTATTTATGCTAGTTATCTTGTCATTAATTCCTTGCTTTTTATCTTTTGTCTTGCAAGTTTTCAAGAAAATGGGTCATGCAAATTTTGTAAAACCAGTTTATGAGGAGTTATAGAAGTTACAGAAGGTGCGCAGATACCTTGCGACGCTCGTGGGACATTCAAGAAGTGCCCAGGTGTGTTTAATAGGCACCCAAGTATGTTTCACAGAGAGGAGGAACAATACATAGGCTTATCTTTAAATCTACCTTAAAACCCTAACTTTTATATTTTACGTATTTTCATGTTTTTTACAAATTTACGGCTAAAAAGAACATCATTAACAATATGTTAAAAACAAACATTTTAATCTGCATTTTAGGCATTATAATTTTTTTTGCATTCATCTTAATTCACAGATTTCACATTTCTAATTAAAAATTCACTATTTTTTGATGTGCTGCAATTAAAACCCTGCATTTATGTTTTCGTATGAACTATTAATTGCATGAAATAGTCTGCATTTTAGGGTTAGGAATTTCTCCTTTTTTTGGTCTATGTAGGAACAAAAATAGTCTATTAAAAGCACCCCCACATTTTTTGATTCAAGGTGGAAGAGTAGATGAACCCTCCTCTATTTAGAGAGTGATCTTAAGCGGTGTACTCTACTTATTTTGAGAAAATAAATATTTCTCGTGTTGGTTTCTAATTTAGACTAGTGAAATCAGTTATTTTTGACATTGTATGTACACCACAACAAACTGAAAACCTTAAAAGGAATCACACACTGAACATTTTATTTTTAACAGTAATGCATTGGATTTCATCATCAACCATTGCTTGAGATCTGGTGATGGTGGGTTTCACCTCCATCCACCAATTTATACCCTTAAACATCTTAGAACAACCCTGAGTAAACTTTTTGGATTTCATCACCAGTAAGAATCTCATTGCCCATCCAAGCCATAGTATTCACCCATTTTAATTCATATTAGTGCATTGAAACACACAAAACCAAAAAAAAACATTAACACGAGATAATCAAAGAATTAGGTAAGACACACTTTGTTGCATAAACATAGGATTGGATTGCCTATTTGATTTTGTGAGTTTTTCATTTTGCATTTCATTTTCAACACATTTTATATTTGGTTCATTAGTTTATGGTATTAACAATAAATCAAGCTAAAATAATGAATCAAATTTCCACCAAACAAACCACTTCAACAATGGAGTGTTCATCATCACCTTCCACTACCACTTCAATGATCAATCCCCCTAGTGTGATACAGGTAAGTCATTCAGATTTGTCTGCAGGTCCATCACACAATGTGTCACCCACATCATTTCACATGGACATGCCACAAATTGAGTCATCCTCGCGTAACTTTGGTCACCACATCATCCATATAGATATGGACCAAGTAGAAGTTCTTCAGAGATCTTCTAACTATGTCTTAGAGTTAGTTCCCAACTCACCTAGACATGATCCTTCTTTATAGTAGTAACTTACCTCCTCCCAACCTTCAAGATTTACCCAAGTGTACAATAACTCTCTTTTTGAGGTATATGTTGCACCTTCCCAACATTTATCCATACCATAATCATCATGTGCCCAAAAAACATCCATCCCATATTCATACACCTCAGTCCATGATAACCCCTTGTATGAAACACATGTTAATGATGCTTCACAAGTTTCCACATCCATGCCTTCTAGTGTCTCTCATCAAGTTGCAATTCCCATTGCAACTTACCCCCTACCTACCTCATCAATCCCATCCACATCCATTCCATCAATCACTGATATGGAAATACATGAGACATGGGAATATCTCAAGAAATTGCTTAAGAAGCAACAGATTGCTCAATAGCAAGTTCAGGTGATCAACCCTATGTTGGCAATTTTGGGTTTGAGATCCTAGCTTCTTGTCTATGAGTTGTCATTGATGTCAAAAGGAAATGGCATTAATGTTAAGAGGATGTGTTGGCTTCAAAGGTGGAAGATTCCAAGAGAATATTTTTAAGAGAATCCGGAGAGATTCCATTGGCAAGGGTTTTTCATTAAAACCAAACCGGTTTTATTAAAACCAAGTTGGATAGGGTTTTTATTAAAACCAATGGAGGTTCTCTTTATTATTTATTTAATTATTATTTAAAACCCTTCAAGGTTTTAATTAATTAATTATTTAATTAATTAAGGGAGAAATTATTTTTAATTTATTAAAAATACTTAAAGGTTTTTAAACCTTTTTTTATTCTTAATTTATTAAAATTATTTAAGGGTTTTTAAACCCTTTTTGAAAAGACTTTTGATTAATTTCGAAATGGTCTTTATTTCCACCGACGTCAAGGTGTCTTCGAAGAGACTATTTATTCTCCAACTCCTAAGGTTGGAAGGCTAATTAATTCGAAATTCCCTGAATGCAATTTGCGGTGTTTGTGCTCTGTATTCGTTGCGATCGAAGGAAGACTTAGAAGCACGTGCGGTTGAAAAGTCTTCGGGAGTTTTTTTAGGGGTGAAGTGGAGGGAAGTTCACTTGTGAACTTCGTAGCCACGTGGGCTAGTGGCAGCGAAGGCTGTTGTTGGGCGCTGCATTGGCGGAGGTCGCCGTTTCGAGTCTCGCGGGGGTGCTTTGCTAGAGTAACACACGTTTTTATTAAAACGTCTTTATGCCACGAAATTCGAAGTTTCTTGGACAGCGATTTATAAGGTGTGATTAAATTTTATGAGTTTTGGCTTTTGTGATTAGCATTGAATAAAAGCTTAGGAGAAATAAGGGCATATTTCTTTGGATGTATTTTTAAGATTATTCTTTGCTATGCTAAAATTAAAAATGGAGGTATAAGGTGTGAGTCTGTGATTGTTGATTTATTGGCATGTTATGGTGGTTGTGTTTAAAGAAGTGGAGCTAAAAGGTGTAATAAAGGAAGTTTATATTATTGCTCATTTCTTTTTATTCTAACCCTAACTTGGTTGGAAGTTTGAGAGTTGTGTGTGGTGACAGATTGAAGGTTCAATTATCTTCTACTCCAATAAGGTATGGGCACATTCTTCTTATGAGTATGATTGGTGTATGTTTTCTGAAATAAGGTTGGAGTGAAAAGGTATTCTACTAGGTATCCTTTGGCTAGGTGTAAATCCTATTTTCTGGTTTGTTGAAGACTACTTATGCATTGTTATCCTTAAGGAGAGTTTTTGGTGAATGCATAATTTTTGGTTTGAGATAGTGGAAGCTTTGTGCACTAGGGTTTATATTTGTGAGTCTAGCTACTTGCATTGAGTTGGTGGAACCCTTGGTTGGTTGTTTTGAGTTTGATGGTTGAGTTGCTTCCATAGAGGTTGTTTGATCAAGTTATTGCTTTACTTGATTCATGATATTGGGCTTACTCCATTGAGTTGATTTGAGCAAGTTATTCTTTGCATTTGGTGATATTGTGTTGGTGGTTGTTTTGTTCAAATATCTTTGGAGGGAAAAGGATTTCTACTTGTTTCCTTTTCTTGTGATGATTGGTTGAATGCTTCAAGGTTGATGTTGAGTTGAATGGTGTTGGTTGACTAAACCTTGTTTGATGAGCATTGTTGTTGAAACCCTAATTGATGGTGAAAAGAACATGAGTATCATTGTTATGTGATTCTTTGCATAGTTGGCAATTGTTGGGGTTTCATGTTCTTGAAAGAAAACATTCTATCCTATCCATTTCGGATATTGAGTTGAGTTTTCAGATTTGAGATTGAGATTGAGTTGAGTTGATTTGAGTTGAGTTTTGAGATTGGGATTTGAGTATAGAACATATTGAGTCTCTAACAATTCTCTTTATGCTTCTATGAGTTTGAAAAATCACATTGGGTCTCTAACAATTCACTTTGTGATTTCCTACTAAGAAAGTTTTCTTGGTGAGCTTGCTGAGTTTTTGGACAGGTTCCAGTGGGGACTTGTGAGCGGTTTTGGACAGAGTTCCGGTGGGGACTTGTGAGCGGTTTTTGGATAGGTTTCGGTGGGGACTTATGAGCAGTTTTGGACAAGTTTCGATGGGGACTTGTGAGCAGTTTTTGACAGGTTTCGATGGGGACTTGTGAGCGGTTTTGGACAATTTTTAGTGGGGACTTGTGAGAAGATTTGGACAGGTCCTAGCGAGAGGACTTGTGAGCTGAGTTTGATAGTTCTATCAGAGAACTTGAGGACAGAGGTGCATTGGTTCTATGAGAAGAACCTGAGGACATTTGGCAAGTCTTTGAGAAGGCTTGTATGCAGAGGATTGATTTGTTCAAGAGTTGGACAGATCGACGGACAGAGGAAGACTTGTACTAGACCGATTGACTGTGTTTGGTACAGGTTGTTTGAGGCTGCTGTGGACGTGATCATAGAAGGCGGAGGTCTCTTAGGCTAAGCATTGAGGATAGGAGGTCTTCGGTGGAAAGGAGTTCCACGTGCTTGCAAGAGGTAGAGGTAGTTGATCTTCGAGGGATCATTTCCAGAGTAGAGGGGAAGGTATCTCCTTTGAGCAGAGGCTCATAAATTCTGATTGGGGGAAGGTATCTCCTTTGAGGAGAGGCTCATAAATTCTGATTGGGGGAAGGTATCTCCTTTGGGCCGAGGCTCATAAACATTGTAATTGGGAAGGATTCCCAAAGAACTTTGAGATAAATTTTAGAGAAAAGTTTTGTGGACGTAGCCTGACCATTCCGGGTGAACCACGTTAAAATTGGTGTCACTTTGTGGATGATATTGTGCATTGCTTTGATATTGCTTTGGGTATATTGCTTTACTATTTTGAAGTATAAAGGAAAAAGTAAAAAGAGGTCTTATCTTGTTCACCCCCCCTCTCAGTATAAGCTTGTGTTCTTCAATTGGTATCAGAGCCGGTGCCTTCGAAAAGTTTAACGGCTTGAAGGAAAAGCTAGTAAAGAACACAATGGATCATTCAAGTGGCAATGCAGCACCTATTCTTGATGGGTCAGATTTTGGTCTTTGGAGTGCAAGGATGAAGGTTCATCTAATGGCACTTGGGAATGAGGTTTGGGAAGTGATTGAAGATGAGTACACTATTCTTGAACATGGTCCTAATACTAAAGAAGAAAGGCTCCTACATCACGAGCAATTCAAAAGCAATGAATGCAATCCTGAAAGGCTTACGAGAAGCGAGATCTCACCAAAGTGATTCACTGCAAGACAACTAGTGAAATGTGGAAACAGTTGAAGGTGGTTCATACGGGTGATACAAATGTCGGAAAGGCCAAGTTGAGACACTTCAAAGGTATGTTTGAACAACTCAAGATGAATGATGATGAAAATATTAGTGACTACATGCTTCGTATGGATGAGGTTGTTAACTCCATGAAAGACTTAGGTCTTGAGCTTGCTGAAAATGATGTTTGTGATAAGATTTTAAGATCTCTTCCTAATAGATTTAGTGAAAATATTTCTGCTATTGAGGAAGCTAAAGATTTGGATAAGTTGAAAAAGGATGAGCTCCATAGTATACTTGCGGCATTTGAGTTGAGAACTCAAGTGAAGGTTGATGTCAAGAAAGAGGCGACTTTCAAGGCTACCAAGAATTCCAAGCGTAAACTTCTTCAAGATAGTGATGAGTCTTCTAGTGATGAAGAGGCATATTACTGCAAGAAAGGCAAGTTCTCTAGAAAGCACAAAAGTATGAAAAATATAAGATGTTTCAATTGTGGAAAGTTTGGTCATTATGCTACTGAGTTATCTTGTTCCCAAGAATGAAAGTGATGAAGATAAACAAGATTCTAAGAGCAAGGATTCTGAAAAGCACAAGCATCACGGGAAGAACAAAGATGAGCACAACAATCAAGGAAAGAGGTATTCTCACAAGCACAAGAAGAGTTTCTACCTAGACAAAGCAAGTAAGTGTTCTAGTAGTGATAGTGAAAGTTCTTCAAGTGATAATGAAAATGAGATGTTGTTCATATCGAGAAAAGAGGAAGAACCGGAAACATAGATTCATTATCATGAAATGTCTTAGATGTGGAAATTTTGGTCACCTTGAGGATGATTGCACAAATAATGATTTGGTTTCTAGTATGTATGAGGATGCTTGAGAAAACTATAAGGAAGATGCATGTATGGTTTTTGAAAAGGGTAGCACCTCTAGTGATAAGAAATCTGAAAAAGGCTTTGATGATTCAAAAAGCAAACAAATAGAGGAAGATATAGAGGAAGGTGAAGTAGATCTTGAAGGTGAACTTATTAGTGCTCTTAGTGCTTTGAAAAAGGAAAGAAAGAAGAATGCTAGACTCAAGGATAAGTTAGATGAATGTTGTATGGAGAGAGATGATCTTATAGAAAGTCTTGACTTCTCTATGGCTAAGACACAAGAACTCAAGGATGAGTTAGAGTCTAAGGTTCTTGAGTATAGTGAGTTAGAACAGAAAATGGCTTCTTTGAAAGAGGAAACTAAAGAGTACAAGGATAAGCTTTACGAGGTTTCAAGATAGCTCCAAAAAGGTTAAGTCACTCATCAAAGGTCAAAGAAAGACAACAGATAAAACAGGCCTTGGTTTTGTTAAGCCACACAAGGAACAAGTTGGAGAGTCTAGTAAGAGACTCCAAAAGGAAGAGAGTTATGATGAGGAAAGTATTTCAGAAAAGGAGTCCTTGAATGATAGATGCACAGAAATAGAAAATAGAATTCAGAATGAGAAGAAGAAGTTTTCGAGAACCTAAGAGGTCAATTAAAGGAAAGTTTCAAGGCGAGATGTTTTGCTTGTCACGAGGTTTGGTCACATGGCTTCACATTGCATGGCTCAAGTGAAGGAGGTAAATGAGAGTTTCAGAAGTGCTAGTTACTTTCAAGGGTATTGCTACTCTTGTCAACGGTTTGGGCACAAGGCAGTTTATTGCAAGGCAAATAACGAGAACGAGGTTTGGTCGAGAACAGGTTTGGCCGGAAACGAGGTTTGGTCGAAACAGGTTTGGTCAAAAGCTGGTGGATTCAAAGATCGAGGTTTACCTCGGAGAAACAACATCGTCAAGTGTTTCAAGTGCAACAATGAAGGTCACACAATGAGACAGTGTAGAGCTAAAATTCCAGAATACAGGAACGAGGAACGGTGGCATGATCGGGTCCAAGGATCAAGGCATGGACAAGAACAGGGGATGAGAACAAGAACAAGAACGGTGACAGGAACAGGAATATGGACAAAGAGTTCAAGAGAAGGCCCGACAAAGGAAGTTATAGACGCTGATGATGATCGGTGCCTAATGGGAGTTTTACTCCCACCCAGGAATTAATCACCTCATCGGGGAGGTGGGGGAGGGACTAAGCTAAGAGGCTCATTCTTAGTCCTGAGCCCCAAAGGTGACCCTTTGCCATTGATGACAAAGGGGGAGAGATTTGAGTAAGGGGGAGAGCCTCAAGACAGGGGGAGCTATTTATGTTGAGTTTACGTGTTGTTGAGAAGCATGGTTTGCCATCAATGACAAAGGGGGAGATTGTTGGCAATTTTGGGTTTGAGATCCTAGCTTCTTGTCTATGAGTTGTCATTGATGTCAAAAGGAAATGGCATTAATGTTAAGAGGATGTGTTGGCTTCAAAGGTGGAAGATTCCAAGAGAATATTTTTAAGAGAATCCGGAGAGATTCCATTGGCAAGGGTTTTTCATTAAAACCAAACCGGTTTTTATTAAAACCAAGTTGGATAGGGTTTTTATTAAAACCAAGTTAAATGGTTTTTATTAAAACCAATGGAGGTTCTCTTTATTATTTATTTAATTATTATTTAAAACCCTTCAAGGTTTTAATTAATTAATTATTTAATTAATTAAGGGAGAAATTATTTTTAATTTATTAAAAATACTTAAAGGTTTTTAAACCTTTTTTTATTCTTAATTTATTAAAATTATTTAAGGGTTTTTAAACCCTTTTTGAAAAGACTTTTGATTAATTTTGAAATGGTCTTTATTTTCGCCGACGTCAAGGTGTCTTCGAAGAGACTATTTATTCTCCAACTCCTAAGGTTGGAAGGCTAATTAATTCGAAATTCCCCGAATGCAATTTGCGGTGTTTGTGCTCTGTATTCGCTGCGATCGAAGGAAGACTTAGAAGCACGTGCGGTTGAAAAGTCTTCGGGAGTTTTTTTCGAGGGTGAAGTGGAGGGAAGTTCACTTGTGAACTTCGTAGCCCGCGTGGGCTAGTGGCAACGAAGGCTGCTGTTGGGCGTTGCATTGGCGGAGGTCGCCGTTTCGAGTCTCGCGGGGGTGCTTTGCTAGAGTAACACACGTTTTTATTAAAACGTCTTTATGCCGCGAAATTCGGAGTTTCTTGGACAGCGATTTATAAGGTGTGATTAAATTTTATGAGTTTTGGCTTTTGTGATTAGCATTGAATAAAAGCTTAGGAGAAATAAGGGCATATTTCTTTGGATGTATTTTTAAGATTATTCTTTGCTATGCTAAAATTAAAAATGGAGGTATAAGGTGTGAGTCCGTGATTGTTGATTTATTGGCATGTTATGGTGGTTGTGTTTAAAGAAGTGGAGCTAAAAGGTGTAATAAAGGAAGTTTATATTATTGCTCATTTCTTTTTATTCTAACCCTAACTTGGTTGGAAGTTTGAGAGTTGTGTGTGGTGACGGCTTGAAGGTTCAATTATCTTCTACTCCAATAAGGTATGGGCACATTCTTCTTATGAGTATGATTGGTGTATGTTTTCTGAAATAAGGTTGGAGTGAAAAGGTATTCTACTAGGTATCCTTTGGCTAGGTGTAAATCCTATTTTCTGGTTTGTTGAAGACTACTTATGCATTGTTATCCTTAAGGAGAGTTTTTGGTGAATGCATAATTTTTGGTTTGAGATAGTGGAAGCTTTGTGCACTAGGGTTTATATTTGTGAGTCTAGCTACTTGCATTGAGTTGGTGGAACCCTTGGTTGGCTGTTTTGAGTTTGATGGTTGAGTTGCTTCCATAGAGGTTGTTTGATCAAGTTATTGCTTTACTTGATTCATGATATTGGGCTTACTCCATTGAGTTGATTTGAGCAAGTTATTCTTTGCATTTGGTGATATTGTGTTGGTGGCTGTTTTGTTCAAATATCTTTGGAGGGAAAAGGATTTCTACTTGTTTCCTTTTCTTGTGATGATTGGTTGAATGCTTCAAGGTTGATGTTGAGTTGAATGGTGTTGGTTGACTAAACCTTGTTTGATGAGCATTGTTGTTGAAACCCTAATTGATGGTGAAAAGAACATGAGTATCATTGTTATGTGATTCTTTGCATAGTTGGCAATTGTTGGGGTTTCATGTTCTTGAAAGAAAACATTCTATCCTATCCATTTCAGATATTGAGTTGAGTTTTCAGATTTGAGATTGAGATTGAGTTGAGTTGATTTGAGTTGAGTTTTGAGATTGGGATTTGAGTATAGAACATATTGAGTCTCTAACAATTCTCTTTATGCTTCTATGAGTTTGACAAATCACATTGGGTCTCTAACAATTCACTTTGTGATTTCCTACTAAGAAAGTTTTTCTTGGTGAGCTTGCTTGAGTTTTTGGACGAGGTTCCGGTGGGGACTTGTGAGCGGTTTTTGGACGGGTTCCGGTGGGGACTTGTGAGCGATTTTGGACGAGGTTCCGGTGGGGACTTGTGAGCGGTTTTGGACAGGTTCCGGTGGGGACTTGTGAGCGATTTTGGACGGGTTCGGTGGGGACTTGTGAGCAGATTTGGACGGGTCCTAGCGAGAGGACTTGTGAGCTGAGTTTGATAGTTCTATCGGAGAACCTGAGGACAGAGGTGCATTGGTTCTATGAGAAGAACCTGAGGACAGATTTGGCAAGTCTTTGAGAAGGCTTGTATGCAGAGGATTGATTTGTTCAAGAGTTGGACAGATCGATGCAGACGAGAGGAAGACTTGTACTAGACCGACTGATTGTGTTTGGTACGGGTTCTTTGAGCTGTTGTGGACGTGATCATAGAAGGCGAGAGGTCTCTTAGGCTAAGCATTGAGGACGGGAGGTCTTCGGTGGAAAGGAGTTCCACGTGCTTTGGCAAGAGGTAGAGGCGGTTGATCTTCCGAGGGATCATTTCCGGAGCGAGAGGGGAAGGTATCTCCTTTGAGCAGAGGCTCATAAATTCTGATTGGGGGAAGGTATCTCCTTTGAGCGGAGGCTCATAAATTCTGATTGGGGGAAGGTATCTCCTTTGGGCCGAGGCTCATAAACATTGTAATTGGGAAGGATTCCCAAAGAACTTTGAGATAACTTTTAGAGAAAAGTTTTGTGGACGTAGCCCGACCATTACGGGTGAACCACGTTAAAATTGGTGTCACTTTGTGGATGATATTGTGCATTGCTTTGATATTGCTTTGGGTATATTGCTTTACTATTTTGAAGTATAAAGGAAAAAGTAAAAAGAGGTCTTATCTTGTTCACCCCCCCCTCTCAGTATAAGCTTGTGTTCTTCACCCTAAGCCTCAACCTATTTCCACTCAACTAATCTTTGTTAACCAAAATCCATCTTGGGTACCACAATATTTTGTGGTTTCCATTCCAAAACCGTTACCAACCCATACCCATTCTATTCCCATTGGCCAACCTATCCAAATCCCTCATACATCATCTCCATATATTCATTCACAATCATTCCTTCATCAACCACATTATTATCAACACAAATCCACTATGCCAAGTCATCATCGTCTCATTACACCTCAACATATTTCTACCTCGCCATCACAAAATCATTAAGTGATTCAAGGTTTCCACATTCCTAGGTAGGACCCTCGAATCCAAGCTATGCAATAATAGATTGATATTTTGATACAACATACTCCTGGCATGATAAACTAGAAGCCTAACCTACATCAACTTATCAATCAACCAATTCATCCTTTGATACCATTACCACCATATCCAGCAAATTTTACAATACTAAAGTTTGATAAATTTAAAGGGATGAAGAATCCTAAAGATCACGAGAGCTCATTTGTTCATTCTTGTTTTAGAATTCAATGTAATGACGCTCTAATTCTTATAACCTTCCCTCAAACATTAGGGGGAGATGCTGTAGAATGGTATAACCATTTGCCCAACCATAGTATTTATACTTTTGAGTAATTGGTTGACCAATTTCTTGAAATATTCTCCCTCAATATAAGAAATAAAGTCTTATTATCTGATATCTATGATATAAAACAATATGATGATGAGTATGTCTATGACTTTGGTAACCATTGGATGGTCATTATCACCAAATTTCCATTTGCCCTACCAACGAAAGAGGTGACCTGATTTTTTGCTAAGAGATGCTTAAAACCCATCTCTTGGTTATTGCAATTACAACATCATAGATAATTTTATGAAGCTCTTGCCCAGGCCAACACAATTGAGGAGATAAAAATCCAAGGAGTGCTCAAGATTAAGAAGAAAGAATGGTAAAACAAGGGGCAATATAAAGGAAGTTATTCTAGCCAATCAAAATCCAATCAATACAATCTGACCAATTCATCTAATCAAGTAAATGAAGTGGTCATGAGCCAGCTAGTAATGGCTCAACAACAACCCATGCAACAACAACCACGATAAATTGAATATCGTGTGATTCCCTCAACTACTCAATCAATTCAAAAAATAGTGCCAGCTATGGGAAAATGACCTCATCAACAATTTGTTCAACAACTCCGTCAATATACCCCATTGGTTGAATCTTCTACCTCCATTTTTCGTAAGTTATATGACAAAAATCAACTTCCCTTTTTTGAGGTCATACCTGATGATCTCTCTAAACATGGTAGACACTTTAGAGATCATTTATTTTATCCTTATCATAGATAGAATGGGCATGACATTAATAACTACCATCAATTCAAATATAGAGTGCAATACCTCATTGAGTATTAAGCTTGATAGTCCTCTAGCTCAACAAAATTAAAATCTTAGGATCTCTCAAACACCACTTCCTCATCATGAGGAAGCACAACCAACAATAGGAGGGTCAAATACCAAGACTCCTCCTAATCAGGTTAATTATGTTCAACAGTAGCAATAATAAGGTTAATCATGGTCAATAGTACCAAGGTTTTATGGGTGTTATTCATGTAGTAACCTGAGGTCAACAACAACGCTCCAATCAACAAAATGTTCAGCAATAATCTATTCATCTGCCCATACCTCCATAGGAAAGTGTGTCCCAACCTACCACATCATCATCTCCCATACAATTTTCCTCTAATCCCTCATAGCCAATCCATATACCAACCCATCCATCTCAACCCATTCATCCTTCCAATCGCCCATCTAGGCCAATCATCTCAATGAGCAGTCGGTTAACCACAAGCTTAAAATGGCTTTAGCCAAACTATCTATATACAATCTAATCCAACAATCTCCTCCACATCGTGAAGCATTAATGTAAATTCTAAAATCCTTTGAACTTCAATCTCAAGATTCTAATTCATTTAAAAAGTTTATGGGGAATATTCAAACATGTATGGAATCATCCATTACTTTCTATGATTTTGAGATCAAACCAATATCATCAGAATCAGTGGATCCTCCATTACACATCATGTCTCAAATTGATAGGAAGCCTTTCAAAAGAGTTTTAATTGATATCGGATCCTCCATAAACATCATAACCACATCTACCCTTCAACATCTCAAGCTTCCACCAGATCACATCACCAAATCCTCTTTCACCTTGAAATCATTTAATGATGCTCTCTACTCCACAATTAGCACTGTTATTTTACCCATCGAAGTGGAGGTCAAAACATTGCATACTATGTTCCACATATTGGAAGGGTCCATGGTGTATAATGTACTCCTTGGATGTCCTTGGATGAGATAAATGATATGTGTCCCTTCCATATTACATTAATGCTTGAAATATATACATGAGGGACAAGTACATTGCATACCAGCGGATGTTGAACCGTTTAAGTATTGCAATTTTATCTCAAACCCCTATGAGTCCATGCTTCCTTCCACTCATCTATTCCTCACATCATCAACCACTTCATCAACCACCCCATCCATATCATCATCTAAAGCCCCTATTCTTGAGGAGCTTCCAATTACCAATTCTTATCAAGCCTCCATTCCCATACCCCCATCTTCATCACCATTAAATACATGCACATGTGGCCAAACCCAATCAACATTAGCCACATTATCAACATCAACACCTTCCATAATCATTCCTTCTAAATCATCATTATCCACCCAGCCAAATCCATCTTCATCCACATCAGCCAATGTCTCACAAGTCAAAATGATAAATTATGATATTCCATCATCCAAACATGAGTCAGTTCCATCCACATCATCCCAAGTCGAGGTCCACCTCACTAATCCTGGTATTGGTGAATATGTGGTCCAAGATATTACAATCACACCGCTCAACATTCAAATTTCTAAGGACTACGGTCGCCCACTCGACCCACCCCTATCTATGGGAGTGGTATATAACATGGGTTCAGTACCTAATAGCATTAATTTTATGTTTGGAGGACTTGATTCATCATCTAATCTAGTTACCCTAGATGAACCCAAATTACCAACATCGACAAATATACAACATATGTCATGTTTTCCATCCTAATATTTCCACATTGTTAATTGGCAAGGACATGGCCTAGGATGACATGAACAAGGAATGCATGATATCATCGATGTTTCATATCAAGAAACGCATGACCGTTCAGGTTTAGGTTATCATCCACTTTCATCCACCTCTTCTCTTGAACAAGCTTTTCAAAGCTTAAATTTAAATATAGAATACATTCATATCATAGTTGTCGGATGATAGTAATTGTCCCAAGTTTTTCCACTATCTTTTGTAGTGAATTTCTCTAATGAGTTATCCTAGTAACTTCTTTAATGACTTCCCCAAATTTTGCAATGAGGCTCTCCAAGCCTTCTCCTCATTTTTTCTTGAGACCTCTCCAAGGTCTTTAGTCTTGCAACTTCTCTGGTCTTCTTGATGAGACATTTCCTTCAACCTTCAACTATGAAAGTGTTGGCAATGAAATCTTCTTCATGGATCTCTGGAATAAGACTTTTTGATAGTCCTTCTCTATCTCTTCCAGGGATGGAAGTTCTTCAATGAGACCTTTTATGGGTCTCTCCAGCTTCTTCTATAGGAAGTCTTCAATCAGTAAAGGATATCACCAATCTCCTATCTTTCACAAACTCTTCTCTAGAGTCTTCTTCAGGTTCAAGGCTTCTATGGTCTTTTCTTCTAGATCAAGTTTTTTGTGGTATTTTCTTCTGGATCAAGGATTTTGTGGCCTTTTCTTTTGTATCAATGCTTCTATGGCCTTTTCTTCTAGATCAAGGATTCTATGGCTTTTTCATCTGCAATGTGTTGGTCTCCAACAGGGCTTCCCTCAGTTTCCTTTTCCTGCAAGAAAGTATTAGTAAGCTGATTCTAAATCTTATCAATGATAAATATTCACTAGTTGATTTATCAATCTAGTGGAATGAATGTTTATTCATAGTATTCATGAGTTTTTTTGCAACTCTATGGAAAGACTCTAGCCAAATGTAATCTTAAAAAAAATGGAACTAATATTTGCTTCTCCTCTCAATATTTCTTGTGAATTTCCTATTCCTAGTGACCTATTGTGGCTCTTCCTATTCCTATTGATCTACCGTAGCTCTGATACCACTATTAGCTTTTGATGGTGTATGCCAATGGAGAATGCAATCATAGGATGCAGAATATGTAGAATTGTAAGATGCTGAAATATGCTATTAGTGGAAAGTGACACAAATGATACAATGCATAATGGAGGAAATAAATACTCCAAAACTAATGCTAAAGAACTACATTGTATCCATCACTAATCTATATGGTGATCTACCCAATATACCTACTACTACCTACAATGATATATTATCACTCACTATGAGGCCCTTTATATAGAAAGATGGATTGCTTGGCCAACACTCTACCTAGTTGTACAAGGGGACACCTTGCACATAGACACTTGTGCATTTATTATATTACTTGAAGTAACTAGCTAACTACCCCCTAAAGTAATCTACTACTCTAGTTATGTACTAAGGGTATTACATTTACATAACCCAAATGATGTAATATACTCTAACATTGCCAAGCAATGAGTCTCCTTGATAGATTGGCGATAGATCTAGACTATCTTAAAAGATACCACCTATTTAAGGATAAAACAATGATGTGAAGGTATTGGTTGGTTTGAATTTGTGATTGCTCTTGTTGTGCAATTTTTTAACCATTAAATAATTTCATAATTTGCATTTGATTTGTTGAGATAATTTATGGAAAGTATTACTATTATTATCTTTTAGAAAGAAGAACAATTATTATAAAAACAATAATAAAATCGAGTTTAACATAAAGTTTGTTTATGGATAATTGTGTTTAATTTATTTATTGGTTGGCCCTCTCCCTTATCAAGCATGGGTGGTGCTTGAAGCACCCAAGCATGGCAATTATGGAGGTAACACTTCTTGAAAAAAAAATGTTACCCTTGCCATGTGCAAGAGCATCAAATTTCTTGGTTAAGGAGAGCGTTGGGGAGGTTAAGGGGGTTATTACTTTGTATGATTTGGAGGGAGCACCAAGCTTGGGAAAGGCAACATGATAGTTAATGTCAACCAAAATCTTGGCAAGTAGCTCTCTGGTGTAGATACTTTTGCTTAATGCCTTTGTTTACGCTTGATCTGAGTTCTTGGACCATATTTTTTCATGCTTTCATTTTGAACCTTTTCTAGCTTTGTTAATTTTTGTAGTTCTCCTTGGTTGAAGCCTTTTAATTGCTTGTTTTTGTGCATGTTGGTTTGTCGCGTTTTATTGTTTGTGCTTATGGCCTGGTGAAAGTCTATTTGGACATGTCAATTTATGTTGCTCTTTTACTTTGCTTTTTGGTTTGTGTAGACACATAAAACATGTCATGTTTAGGATAACTACTAACATAGGCATATTCATAGGTCATGTGACTAAACCTTGGACTTTCAAAGTATCAAAAGTGGTTCTCACCACTCATCTGGGGCAGTCTTAGCCCATCCAAGCTTGGTCATTGTAAACCAAAGAGGCTATATCTTGGCCTTTCAAGCTCAGAGCGGTCAAACCTCAGCCGTTGCAGATGGTAGCGACCAAATCTTAGTTGTTACAGATGATAGCGGCTAAGCCATAAAAGTGACTTGCCTATAAATCGGTCCATTCATGAGCGAAAGTGGTAGTTTACATGCAATAAAGGTGAGCATGGATAACTTTGCATTCCCCTTCACAACCAGTTCACATGGGAGACTTAAGTCCAAATTTAGACTTTAGTTAAACATAGAAAAACAAAATCTTATCATGCTAACATCCTCTATGCATGAGGGATTCAATCCTAGGGTTTTGAACATAGACCTAGGGCTTCACATACTTTAAAAGGTGCAAGCCTAAGAGCACCAAGGGATCACAAATTGAATAGAACAGGTCATTATGGAGAGTTTTTCAAGACTTGGAGAGCTTCCCTTGGAGATCATTTTTACAACGAAGCTCTATCAGATTAGAGAGCATATTGGAGCATCTTTGAGGAGCGATGAAGTGCAAGCCGATTTAGGGGTTTTCCATCTACAATATATTTGATACAACAGATAAGAAAGGACAACTCTTTCAACATTGACAACAAGCTTAGATCCATAGCCTTGGAGTACTAGAAACAGGTTCACCTTAGCGACCGTTATCTTGGACAATGGCCCGTCGGCCCAATCTAGCATTCTTTGTACTAGTTTCTTACATTTTAGCTTTTTACTTGCTTTTCATGTCATTAGCATAGATTTGCTTCATTTAATTATTCTAATAGCACTAGTTTCATTGCATTTGTTTTTATTAAGTGTATTAATTGCTAATAGCCTCATCCAAGGAGGCAATCTTGGACATCTAAGTGTGTGTTGTTTTTTCATTGTTTACAGGGCTACATGTTCATCGGGCAAATCCACAACATACAAAAGCAAGAGGATCCCTCTAGAAACCAGACCTGAGAAGGAGGCATCTATAAGGCCTCATACATTTTTGTGTGCATCATCGGGAAGCCTAATAAAGTGCACCACCCCTTGCAAGGGGATATTTTATGCATCTGCTACCCTCTTTGTTTGTAAAATCATGTATCAAATGAAGGGTATCCCTTAGAAGGATTCATATGTAACCAGATCTTGGAAATATCAATACAAAAGCATTCAATTATTTATAACTTCACATTCTGGTTATATCTTCTTTATGTCTTTCATTTAAATGCAAGTTTAAACGTTAAAAGATTCAACTAAATCGTAAGTAGAGTAGTGGGGACGGCGCGCCGCTTCCTTGGGGTCGCTATAGATGGCAATCATGGTGGGACCCCCACCTAGTTTTATTTTTTTATCGCTTTATTGATCCGTGTTTTTATGTGTAAGTTTAGCCGCTCTAGTCTACAGCGACCAAAAATCAGCCGCTCTGGTCTACAACGGCCAAAAGTCATCCACTCTAGTCTACAACGGCCAAAAATTAGTTGCTCTAGTCAACAACGGCCAGAACTGGAGTGTAGTAGAGGATAGAACCTTTGTTCTCTAATCTAGATTAAAGGTTGGTACAACTTTTCCGATGCTTTATGGTTTTATGTCAGCTTCTATTTTCTTAAAAATAGTGAAAATTAAGACATATTTAAATTTGGAAAACTGAAAGAATGAAAAAGAAAGAAATTGCATCTTTCGAATCTTAGGGTTTCTTTTTAGGTTTCCACTAGGCGTTGCTAGGAACAACGACTTATGCTTGTAAAGTCCACCCTAGAATCCAATGTGCTAGAAATTGTGTGTTGGTTTGCTTGCTCTAGGGCCCTTCTGGAGGCCATATTGGCTCTAAATAGAGTGCATGCATTAATCTTATAGTAGCTATGCATCTTTCTAAAAATTGAAATGTCTTATGCATTAGGCATATAGGAGAGAGTCATTGTTGTTGTATGATGCATTTTACTTTATACAAAAACTTAAAATGAATCCCACACATCCACGCATGTTTTAAACATTGGGGAGTTGGATTTCATCACCAACCCTCAATTCAGTCCGGTGACGTTGGAATTCATCTCCTTCCACCATTTTGCCCCCTAGAGCTTCCTAGAAACAAAATTAGGAACTTACTTATAGTGGTACTAAGTTACTTATGTTCAAACTATCTCCCACTATTGGAACAATTGGTTCAGATTGGAAGAGCTAGGTGAACCCCCCACTGGGATTTAAGTGGTGTACCCTAGTCTCTTTTGAGAAAATCATGTTTGGCATGGGTGTTCTTTATTACCCCTATGGATGAGTCTCCTCATTCTAAATCCAAAACAAGAGCAAGAAACAAGAACAACAAAACATCTAAATACAACAAACAGTTTAGGACACACTTAAATTGATAATCAAGATAAACATTTGCTTGATATTGTTTGGCTATATTTAATTGCAACATGAAAATCTAAATCCGTAAACACAATGGTCAAAACAAGAATTAAACATCCTCGGTATGATACTGATGGAGAATCTAAAGCAACACATATCCATAGGTGAAGTTTTAGTCACATTGGAAGACCCACTCGTAAGACTGTGAGATGCAGTTCTGCGAGTCTTAGGGGTGATAGCTCAATCCTTGGGGGTTCTCCTCGAGAAACCCCAAATAAGGAGCGACATCATGGAACTACATCACATAAACACAAAGAGGCCTCACGACCATCATCATCAAGGAGACATGAGGAGACCTCAAGGGCTTCCTCTAAACACATAAACTTCTCAAAGACATGAGAAGGATTCAAGAGCTTCCTCCCCACATGGACATAATAGGGGTTCTAAAACCCATTCTTCACACAGGGATGAAGAGGCTTCCATGCCTCCATCCTCATGGAGAAAGTGGGTGACCACAAAGCCTTCATCATCAAAAGAACACATAAGAGTCACAATATCCCAACATTCACATGAGACACTTAGAACAGATCATCCCACTAAGGGGCATGAAACTAGAGATACATCCAATCATAGACATCAAACAAAAGATATTCTTAACACAAGGGGAAGGATTCCAATAGACTATGATCTCATTGGAATAAATGGCACCCCATAGGATCAACCATGGAAAACAAGACAGTTAGATGAGTTGGATCGGATTTATTTGAGGCCACCTCCCAAAACCATAGCCATAGAGAATTTTGCATCTGGAAGTTCATGAATCGTGACTTCCAAGCCCACTTATCAAACTAGGGGTGCCTCAGGGCAACCCCATAGTAAACATACAGATTTTGATCATAGAGACACTCAACAATACACTAAACAAGTTACATTAGCTAGCAAGAGCAAAGAAACAACAGAAACCTCTTTGAGGAATCTATGAATCAAAACCACTAGAACAGGATCAGATAAGCATGAATCTTCTATGACAGTACAAGTTAATGGCATGCGATGGCTAGAGAATGTCTTGCATGAAGAGTGAGAGCTTGTGGAATCTCTTGAACATGATAAGCAAAGAGAAAGGCTTTTGCACCAACATGAGTAGTGTTTAAGAGAGCAAGTTGAGTAGTTGGCTCGTATCAACCAACAAACAAATGGAAATGATCATCAAAGAGATCAACGGCTGACTCACCAAGAGAGGGGCACATTAGACAAGAAGTAAACCTACAACAAAACCACCCTCCAAATCATGAGAGAAATCCAACTTGTGGAGAAAGGGTAAACCTAGTAGATCAAGATCACACACATCCTGAATCCCCTCGCAGGAGGGAAGAAAATAGAATAGATCAAGTGGATAGAGGGTTACCTATGTTGCCACTATGATGGGGATTGTAAGAAGAAGAGCTCCTCACCTCAAAGGTATTCCAAGCACTCACTGAAAATATGAAGTCCTTTGAGAAACAAGAGATGGCTGGGAACCAACCAACATTGAGCAAAATACACAATCAGCCATTATGTCCATCAGTCCCTAGCCTCGCATACCCTAAGCATTTTGAGATGCCTAGGTTGGAAAAGTTTAAGGGTGAAGAGGATGCACAAGAGCATGTTACCAATTTCATCAGTTCATATTTTTATATTGAATACAACGATGCTCTTATGTTAAGGACATTCATTATGAAATTTGCAAGCGCTACCACTCAATGGTTCAACCAACTGCCCAAGCATAGCATATCTAATTTTGAACAACTAGTGAACGCTTTCCTAAAGTGTTTCTCTTTTGGTGCTAAGAGGAAGGTGAACCTTTCAGACCTAGCCAATTTGAAACATTACGAAGATGAGCTAGTAATGGATTATGGGAATAGATGGAGAAAATTCATGGCAAAATTATCATTCTCCATCCCCACAAAAGAGATTGTCTGCATGTTCACCAAGAGTTGTTCTAAACACATTTCCCTCTTGCTACAACTTCAACAAGACCCCTCATTTTAGGAGGCCTTGGCATAGGCCAAACTCATTGAGGACATAAAAGTAGATGAGGGAACCATCAAACTCCGAACCAAGGAGTGGAACAAAAATAACAAAAATGGCAAATACAAGCAGAAGCAGGCAAATCCTGCTCTAGTTAATCAAGTAGTATTGGCTACACCTAAGTATGGGGCTGCACAACAACCCCAAAATTATCAAGCATAGCCCCCACTGGACAATTATGATCAAAATAACAATCAAGGGTGAAACAGAGAATGCAAACCCCTTCTTTATTTCACACCATTGACAGAATCAATGCAATCAATATTCAACCAATTGAGCGAGGCAGGAAATATCAGGTTCCCTGATATACCTCTTATAGATCCCAACCATCCTAAGCCAAAAGGATATGGGGAAGATCAATTTTACCCTTATCATAAGATACCGAGGCATAACATTGATGTTTATGTTGGTTTCAAGCACCAGGTGCAAAACATGATTGATGCGAGAGAACTTAAAGTTGATAACCCATTGGATCTTGACAATAGAGATATGGGCATATACAAAAACCCTCTGCCAAACCATGAGGCCCCTAGAGGGCAAGGTGTACAAGTCAATAAAGTTGAATTGATACGCCTAACCATGGGTGCATTAGGATGGTTGAAATGGTCAATATAGCAACCAGGAGTAGACGGTATGGTCTACCACAACCTCTTGCATCTCCCATTAACGTCCCCACTACACCTAGGTAGAGTCAAGGGTAAAACAACCTTTCAGGTCCACCAACCCGACCTGTGGTAACTATCCGGAGTAGACTTGAGCAGAACTTACAAACGACTCTGGACAAGCTATCCATCTATGAGCTCATACAATAGTTTCCAAAGCATAGGGAGACCTTGATGGAGATTTTAAGGTCGATTGAGCTCCAACCATAAGATCCAAATGCATTCACTCATTTTGTGGTACAAGTACAAGAATGCCAAGAACCTTTAATTTGATTTTATGATTATGAGATTAAGACAGTACCTACTGCCTCACCAGACCCATCGCTGCACATTATGGTGTCAGTCAATGTTTTACCTTTTAATAGGGTCTTGATCAATACAGGTTTGTCAATCAACATCATCACAACAATAGCAATAGAACACCTTAAGATCCCTAGGTCCAATATCTTTCTGAGAGACTATACATTAAGGGCTTTCAATGATGCTTTATGCAATACTATGGGAACGATAGTCCTACCCATCAAGGTGGGGCATAAGACCATCCCTGTGATGAGTCATGTCTTGGAAGGGGCCATGCAATATAACATCCTCCTCGGGCATCCTTGGATAAGGGACATGAAGTGTGTTCCTTCGATCTTACACCAATGTGTCAAGTATGTGCATGATAACAAAGTCTACATGGTGTTGGCTGATGAAGAGCCATTCAAATATGTACATCAAGTGGATTGTCCAGGAGAATTTATGATTCCTTATACCCACTTGTATGTAGGACCTTCATCTCCAGCTATGCAACTGAATGATAAAGACAAAGGGGTAAAAAAATACCCATCCACACCAACACCTCATCTAGCGCCTAACATGAATAATACTTCTAAGAGACCATCAAAGTCTAAGCCAAAAGATAATCAAAATCTAAAGGCACCCTTAGTTGAGAAAATAAATACCAAGGAAGTGCTAACCATAGCCATTGAGAAAAGTCCAAGTCCCATGGAAGAAGATCTCCAAGATCAAGTTGAGGAGATACTAGAGTCCACTTCGCCAGTGTTATCTGTAGGATCATCCACATCACATGCAACTATACACTTGGAAAGTACAGGGATAGTAGAGTATCTTGTGCAAAACATAACATTCATGCCCATCATAGAGTCTACAAAAGACATAGGATGACCAAAGGACCTACGGCTACCAGTGGGAACAATGGTTCCGCTTGGAATCCCTCCCAACCAGACAAACTTTGTCTATGTTGGACTAGACTGCGCCCATAAGTCTACTGATGAAGAATAGGATAATGATGAATTATTCACTATTAATGTTCATTACCTCTCTAATACTGAGTTTTCTCTAAGCTACTTTGAACATTGCCATTGGCATGGTTACAGTCTTGGTATATACGAACAGGGGCATATATGGCCATTTGAGATTAATAACAAGAAGAAAATGGATGTGGCAAGTGATGATGAAACACAAGCAGTATTGGCCTATAATGGGCCTCGCTATTTACACATATTTACCTGGTCCATCCACAATGAGAGTGGATTCATATCGGACAAAAGTGGCTATGAGTCAAAGGACTCAACAGAGAAAGCCTACCTAGAACCAAGGCAGTGGCCCCATAGCTTGGGGTAAGAAACTAATGTAAATGGCTTCTTCCTAAATGACAAAGAATATGAGGATGAGATAGAGATGGCCTACTTGGGGCCAAGACATGAGTCTCTTGTCTTGGGGCCACATATCAATGCTAACAGTTTTTGGATAAGTGATGACGACTTTGAATATGAAACCGAGATGGCTTATCTTGGGCCTCACCACTTACAGCAAGTCAATGCACTAGTAGAAAGAGAATCGGCACTTCGTACCATAGACCTTAGTTTATGATTTCTAGGAAGACCTGTCGACTTAGTTGCCATTCACTATACGGTCAATCCCCCTCTGCCTACATTCAGAGAGCTTTTAGAGCCCAATGATCCTATTATCTGGCCTGCTCAAGGGCCAAAAATCCCTTTTCCTCTAGAGCCTCATCATGAGTATGGAAGGGAAACCTCTGAGACAATATTTCACCCATGTGGTCCTAGATATTTCATTTCATCCATAAACATAATATCCATTGATTTGACCACTCCACTTCATAACCCAGTAGATCCCACGAAACCTTTGCATCTTGATACAGAGGCTATTGATTGGGATCGTGCTAATTCACCCATAGATCCTGAGGATATTTTCTCCAACGAAGAGACATTACAATTGTTCCATTTTGCATCAGGATGTGCTTATGACATGTTCCATGCTAGTTTGGATCTTGAGTCAGTAGGACCTGTAAATCTCACATATGACATTCACTTGATACCCACGCCTCACCAGTTGGAGGATGGGTCACATATGGCTATAAAAATAACTTTTGAGGTGGACATCAACGATGATCCTACTCAACCAAAGAAAGTCAAGTTCGAAGAAAACCTATCTTCAGATGAACAAGCCATAATTATCCCTCTCCTTAAGGAGAGGCTAAATTTTTTTTATTGGACTTACAAATACATGCCAGGGATTGATCCAAAGTTAGTTGTTCACAACCTTTCATTGGACCCCCTAAAGAAGCGAGTCAAGCAAATGTTGAGGAAAATGCACCAACCATAATTTTTATGGTAAAGAATGAGTTCCAAAAACTATTGGATGTGATTTTCATAGTTCCTATTAACTATCCTAAATGGGTCTCGAACATGGTACCCATGGGAAAACCAAATGGAAGAGTCCACATTTGCATGGATTTTAGACACTTGAATAGGGCAACTCCAAAGAATTCATTCCCATTGCCAAACATGGACGCTCTTGTTAACGCCACCGCAGGTCATGAGATGCTCTCCCTAATGGATGGTTTTTTTGGATACAATCAAATTCGGATCAAACCTGAGGACCAACACAAGACTGCTTTCATTACTCCATGGGGGATATTCTGTTACAAAGTAATGCCATTTGGCCTAAAGAATGCTGGTGCCACATATCAGCGGGCCATGACATATATCTTTCATGACTATATGCATAATATCTTGGAAGAGTACATTGATGATCTACTGACCAAGTCCCTATTGCGGTAAGAGCATGCTCAATTCCTTACAAAGGTCTTCAATCACCTCATCGAGCACAATGTCAGATTGAATCCTAAGAAGTGCGTGTTTGGCGTCACTTCTGGTAAGCTCTTAGGGTTCATCGTTTCTAAGAGGAGCATCAAAGATTATCATGCAAAAGTAAAGGCTATATTGGAAATGGCCGCCCCTACCAATATTAGGGAGTTAAGAAGCCTACAAGGCAAGGTAGCATCCAACCAAATGTTCATTGCTCAATTGTTAGACAAATGTTGACCCATGAACCAGTTGCTACGCAAGGATATCCTATTTTATTGGGATGAAGATTGCCAACAAGCCTTTGCAGAGATCAAAACATACTTGGAAACACCACCAGTATTGGCTCCACCAAGGCCAGACATACCATTTTTACTATACATATCGACTACTAATTTTTCTTTGGATACCATGTTAGCCCAAAAGAACACACAAGACAAAGAGCAAGTCATATATTATATTAGTCGCACCTTGGTGAGTTATGAATTGGGATATGCGTATTTAGAAAAGTTGTGCCTGGCAGTGGTCTTTGCAACCAAAAAGTTGCGACACTATATGTTGATCCATATGACCTATATTATATCCAAACAAAATCCTTTATAGTACATGATGAACAAGACCTATCACAATAAACGTACCGCAAAGTGGATCATGCTATTGACAAAATTTAATATAGATTTTATAAGCCAAAAGTCCATCAAGAGACAAGTCATAGCAGATCATTTAGCAGAGGCACCTCTTCAGGATAGCAAGCCTCTCACTATAGATCTGCCTGATGATGCAATCTTTGCATTATCAGATCCATTGAAACTCGAAGAACATGAGAAAGAAAGAGACATGGAATTGTTCTTCGATGGCTCAAAATGTGAGCAAGGGAGCGGAGCAGGGATAGTCTTTATCACACCACAAGGCGCCCCATTGCCTTTATCATTCAAGCTAGACTTCCCTTACATGAACAATAATATAGAGTATGAGGCCTTGATCTTGGGGCTTAAAACAGCCTTGGCAATGGGCATTAAAAGATTGAATATCTTTGGTGACTCCTTGCTCATAGTTAACCAAGTCAAAGGATTGTTCTAATGCAGGTGCCCACTCCTGAAAGCTTACAAGGAGCTTGTTGACACTTACCTAGCCCGATTGGAATGGTATGACATTAATGCAATCCCTCACACGTCAAAAAAAATTGTAGACACCATGGCATATTTGGGATACTTAATCCCTTAGAATCCATTTTCTGATTTCACAACCGTTTATGTGAAAGTGCTTGCGCACTCAACAATACAATGCGAGGCTGTTGACAATCAAGAGTCAGTCAACATGATCCAAACCGAACCAAATCAGGATTGGTCCTTCAGAGTTAGAGATTTCTTGCAAATGACACCTTGGGAATATTTGACCTCTCAAGGTCCTACGGAGTGTGGTAAAACCATAAACCACAAGGTTATTTTCCAATCTGTGTTTACAGATTATGGATCACAGGGAAAAAACATGTCATTTTATCCATAAAATTTGTGGCTTATCAGGATTGGCTTTCCTAATTACGAGATTTCCTGAAGCTTGGAATGGTACCACAAGGCCTGTTGCATGCTAAAATATGAACCTTTAAACAAAAGGTGAAAAGATACATTTTGCTAGAAGACATCCTCTATAGACAAGGTTGCGATGGAATGCTCCTTCGTTGTCTTGAGCCCCAGGAAGCATCCTAGGCAATTTTGCAAGCTCACGACGATACGTGTGGTAGTCACTTCAGTGTCATGACCATCGTTAAGTGCATATTTAGAATGGGTTCCTATTGGCCCACTATGAAAAAAGACTATTGTGAGTATGTCAATAAATGCATCAAGTGCCAGCATCATGCAAACCTCACCCACTTGCCATCACAAGCCTTGCAACCCATCCAGGTAGCATGGCCCTTCTCATAGTGGGGACTAGACTTAGTGGGGAAGATCTCTCCACCATCTTCAGGCCAACACACATTCATCATAATGTCCATTGAGTACTTCACCAAATGGGTCGAGGTGATCCCTTTGACATTGACTACTAGACCAAGGATTACAGAGTTCATGCTCCACAATATCATAAGTATTTTTGGGGTCCCTTCAAAGATAATATCGGATAATGGGTCATCTTTCAAGAACAAAAATGTGCATGCTTTAATGAACAAATACCATATTCAGCATAGTTTTTCAGCACCCTATTATTCACAAGAAAATAGGCAAGTAGAAGCTTCAAACAAAACAATTGTCTCCATATTGAGGAAGACAGTGAAAGATAATCATAAGGATTGGTATTTGCAATTACCTCTTGCATTATGGGCATACATGACTAGTGTGTGGATGCCCACTGGGGCAACACCATTTTCACTTGTATATGGCACTAAAGCCATCATGCCCCTAGAGTTGGATATTCCAACCTTGTGTGTAGCATTGAAGGACTTCATAGATGATGACACCACACGGCAAGGCTACCTTGATCAGTTGATGCTTCTTGATGAACGTCGAGTCAATGCCTTGGAGCATCTCCATGTTTATTAGTATCACCTTGCATGAGCTTACAATAATAAAGTCCACTTGAGGTAATTCAAATTTTGGGATCTTGTGCTCAAATAAAACCAACATAACTCAAATCTTTCGTCGCACCTGCGAGACAAGTTTGCGGTAAATTGGATAAGCCCTTACATGATTTCAAAAAGGGTTGGGCTTGGAGCATATCGCCTTACATCATTGGATGGTTTTGAAGAGCTTGAACCTCTCAACATCATTCATTTGAAGGTATTTCATACATAAGATTCAAAAATAACAAAAACATTTAAAAAATTCAAAAATAACAAAAACATTCAAATATGTCAAAAACACAAAACAAAACAAAAAATTCAAAAAACATAAAATTCAAAATTCAATAAAAAATACTCCTTTCGTCAAACTGAACGCTTATCCCTTTCCTGGTGCTTCCAAAGGCGTAAAAGGTTTAAAATGATTATGGCATGATGGTTATAGGGGTGGACTGCACGAAGATCTATGTGGCGACTTCCAAGGTGGACAACGCAGAATACTGTGGTGGCCATAAAAACTAGACAACCTACCCGAATTCATGGCGGTTACCAATTCCACCATGTAAATACGAAAAAAAAAAATTAATCAAAAATACTCCAAAGGTACCCAATCCGCTTGGTCAACTTCATTAAAATGCTCCAAAGGCATCTTAAATCCCTTTGGTCAAACCACAAAATGCTCCAAGGGTACCCAATACGCTTGGTCAACTTCATTAAAATGCTCCAAAGGCATCTTAAATCCCTTTGGTCAAACCACAAAATGCTCCAAGGGTACCCAATCCATTTGGTCGAATCAATCAAAAATGCTCCAAGGGTACCCAATCCGCTTGGTCGAATCAATCAAAATGCTCCAAGGGTACCCAATCCGCTTCGTCGAATAAATCAAAAATACTCCAAGGGTATCTTCACACCACTTGGTCAAATTTAATCAAAAATGCTCCAAGGGTATCTTCACACCACTTGGTCAACTTCATTAAAATGCTCCAAAGGCATCTTAAAGCCCTTTGGTCAAAACACAAAATGCTCCAAGGGTACCCAATTCGCTTGGTCAAATCAATCAAAAATGCTCCAAGGGTATCTTCACACCACTTGGTCAACTTCATCAAAATGCTCCAAAGGCATATTAAAGCCCTTTGGTCAAATCAAATCACAAAAAGCTCCAAAGGCATCTTAAAGGCCTTTGGTAAAAAACAATACAATAATCAAAAAGTACAAAAACAATGCAAAAATCAAAATACAAAAACATTTGCATCTTACATCCGCATCCACATAGTTGCATTTCATTATAACATACATATCCATTGCATTCACATATGTTATGATCACAATCTTACAAACGATGCCACAGTTTGTATCACAATCATAATATTCAAATCCATCTTCAACTGTGTTTTCCAACACAACCATTTCATGTTGCTATAAGAAATATACTAAGGTTTCCTAGGCATTCCACCATATCTAGTGGTCTTATCAGCGTTTGTAGAAAGCCACATTGATTAGTAGAGGGCAAGGTCTAGTTGTGATAATACCTTGGATATTCAGGATCCCACCACTAATTGAAACACTAAAATCCTAGCTGGTACAAGGGAAAGATGAAAACTACAAAAGTGGTCTAGGTTACCTTAAGCAAAAATAATTTTCCTTGCTTATCCCCATGTGCGATTGGTTTAAAGGTGTTGAGAATTGGCAAAAGGACAAGTTTTGCCCTACCCAAAAATGAGTGATTATCATCACTGCATAAATCCCTTGCTTTCATTAAAACAATCAAAATTCCCGAAAAAAAGCACAAATTGAAAACCCCAGTTTTCAAAATCATTGTTCAAAAAGTGCAAAAACAAAGTCAAGGCAAACAAGTGATTTTCATCCTTACATAAGTCCCTTGCTCAAGAAAAAAATCAATCAAAAATAAACAGTGATTTGCATCACTACACATGAGCAAGTATCCCAAATGAAATGAAGAAAATAAGGGAATGGAGCTTGAATCCCTAGAATTCTTAGCATTGTACAAAACTAGAAGGAGATATCCTTAAGCATGACGATATGTCTATCACAGTAGCTTCTAGCATTGGTATAGACCAATGTTTTCATGTGGATGAGCTAGTTTAGGTAACCTGATACTGCTTAGTGGTATAGTCCAACTAAGTCCAACATAAGGATGATATGAGCACTTGAGGATCCTTGATCTTAGCAATGGGCTGAAAGAATCCTACCTAACATCGGAGGAAATGCTTAGGTTCTATCTCAAAATATATATTCATTTGCACACACAAAGATAATGACTATCTAGGAACATGGTGAAATCCTTGCTTCTCAAAAGTCTCGCATGGTCAGTACATAGTTGTTGATAGGGTAACTAGAGTGTTTGAAGTCTCAAAAAAAACCTCAAAAAGTCCCACATAGCAATAAATCATAGCAATAAATCATATCATCAACCACATCATCAACTTTATCTATAAGCTTATGTAAATTAGGGGGTATTAATAAAATAAACTAGATACCGAATATATGTCAAAAATTATAGTTAAACGATCGCTGATTATTTTATATCTTTTAGATTACAGAAGCTTATCCAGAGAATACATACATTCCACACCATTACATTGCACATATGGATGGTTTAAATAATTAATTCTTATGATTAGAATGATTAAAAAAATATATTCATGGTTGTTATACTTTCTGTGGTATCACCCATTAGATTGTCAGAATCATATCATATGCATTCCTTATGTTTTAAGTGATTAAAACATACAAGTTCATTCACATTAGATTAAACACCATATACATAACACATTACATATTGCATTCACCTTATCATAGCATGAGTTAGATGCATACAATAAAATCAAAATCAAACATGCATTTAACAATAAACATTACATCCATAAATGCATAGTTCATAACTCATCCATTCACATCTAAGATCACATCATAATCCGCCTATACATACAATCATAAATTCATCATCAAGTCAATGCATGATACCTCACATCATTGGATCATATCACATCTACATGAGCATCCATCTAAACATCCCATCATCACAAATATCATCTATCATCTAACACACACATCAAATCATCATAATGCCATCATCACATTGCATAAAAAAAAAACATGAGCAATAAATGATACACATAATGAGTCATAATGCAAAGATATCATATAAATGTGTGTATCAAGTATGTGGATATACAAAAAATTGCCCATGGGATATAGTCATATAGGTTAAGCAGACCTCAAAAATAAAATCCAAGTGCATCATTAGTCAAACACGGGGCATGTGTACTCGACATCACCTCCCCCTATGGATGTGTCATGAGTAGAGTGATGTGAGCATGTTGGTATCTTTGTGTGATTCCGGGTCCTCTGACTAGGACAAAAAGAAGACTACCTGGAGGTGGAGCGCCTGCTAACTTGTGAACCACCTGCACCTGGTGCCTCCCTAGGGAAAACTCTATGCCTCCTAAGTTGCATCTGGAGAGAGGCTATATGGGAGAAATACCCCTAGATTTGCCCCTTGTACTCATCTAGCAATAACTATAGGCGTAGAACCTTTGCCCTTGGATCTACCCCAGGATCTATCCTAGTATCACCCTGTGGTGTAGAAGTAGGAACAACAAACTGCATCCTAGTGGCACCGCCCTTGACACTAGCCTACAAATTCTGGATCTATAGTGTGAGCTGCTCTATAGTAGCATCTCGTTGTGCTATAGTAGCATCTCTCTATTGTACCTGGATCTTGGTTGACTGGAGATCAACCTCGATCTCATGCAACTGTGCTCTTAGAGGAGAATCTCTCTCCTCAGGATCCAGCTCCTCCTCATCCTCCTCAGGAGCCTCCTACTCCTCCACTGCAACCCGCTCTGTTGGCTGGACCCATACCTTGGTCCTGGCTTAGACTCTGCATCCTACTGGATCTACATCGTCATCCCCGCCATCATCCTCACGGTATAAGATTCCATTACCATGCCACATCATATCCCCCCACCACTATGCAAATGCATCTATGACTCCCCCAACAACTCTTGGGTCAACTTTTGGGGCATCCTCCTCATTGAAAAGCTCTGTGATCTATAGTGGGGGAAGGTCTCTCTCTGTTGTAAGGTGCCTATACAAAAATGGAATAAGTGGCACATCCTACTACAACTCATACTGATGAAGAACCTAGGAGTAGAAGAAATACTCCCTGATGCCAACCTTGCGATCGATGAGCCACCGCTCACGCCGCGTCCTAGTTATGAAACTAGCTAGATCATCCCAATCCGAGCACTCATGGTATGGGTGCCATATGATATCTCTGTCCTTTAGCCCAGTAAAAGTAGCAGTGTAGTGGGAGAACTCCCCCGCATGAGGATGACTCTTGCACTCCTCGTGCCCTCGAGCCTATCTAGAAGCATAGCACTTTATCCGCTCCTTGATGGCTAAAATCTCGATAGGAAGCTCTCTAGGGTGATCTACCTTGATGTGCTCCCATCCCTAAACCTGTAAGAGCAAGTTGCAAGCAATGCCAACGCGACCCCAATGGCAGATGTGGTACAACTCATCATAACACTGGGCCAATAGAGACCTCCCCATGCATAGATGATGGACTTTGCACTATCCATCAGATCCTAGACCATCGCAAGGAGGTTCCACAAGAACCTCAAGCCTGAACAATCTGGAATGAGAATGTTGCTGATAACCATCAACAACACTACGTACCTCTTGAAGAATACCTACTCCCGGTACCAGCGTAGAATAGATATACTGCCAGATTTGGTGTCCTTGAAGGCATCCGCAACATGCCTTTTGAACACCCGAGTAAAGACAACATCACGGTCATTGGTGGTCGAAGAGATAATGGCCACTACATCAAAGGGGATCCAAAAAATCCTGTACACATCCTCTGGCATGATAGTCATCTTGTCAGTAGGAAGTTGGAAGGTATTAGTCCAAGGATCCCACTGGTATACCAAGGTTGTGAGGTAAGCCTGATTTGACATAATGTTGGGCAGCCTAGTGACATACTGTAGTTCACAGGCCTTAAGCTAGGTCTAGTCCGTATCATCCAGGAGTGGGAGAAGATTATTAAGGAGCTTCGGGTCTCGAGCCTGAGTAGTGAGAATCTAAGAGCAAAAGAAAACATAGCATAACTACAATGCATCTAAGGAATAAATCATAATAAGGCATGAATAACGGTGTAAATAATGGTGAGCTATTATAAAGTCTAGGAGAGAAGAGCAATAAATGCATCTAATCATGCAGCGAATTTCAAAAAAATAATGTAAAATTTCAAAAAAAATAAAATCAAATAATCACTTCAAAATTTAAAAAAAATCCAAAAAATTGCCTAAGTATTTATAGTCGTTGTCGCCTACAGCGGCCAAAAATCGATCGCTGAAGCAGGAAGCGACCAAACCTCCAACGATCATATTTCTGACCGTTGAAGTTCAAATCAGCCGTTGTAGTCAACAACGACCAAGTTGCAGGCCAAAATAGCAGCTCTAAGCAGCAGCGGCCAACGGGCGACACAAAAATAGTGTTTGCCCTAGGCCAAAAACACCAAAAAATATTGAAAAACTAAAAATGGGGGCAAGCCCACCACATTAAATCCTAAACTAAGCCTAAACTATGGGTTTGGTTTGTTGCCGACGAGATTAATGAGGTTCATTTCCTGATTACTTAGTGCGGTTCATTTTTACCCAAAAGTGAAACAAGCAGGGTTAAATATTTCGAAGAGTACCCGAGAAGCTCCGGCTCCTCTGCTCAATGATGCCTTGCCCTACGCAGCCATGATCCTCGACACAACAACACTCGAAGTTGCAAAAGTCACTTTATCTCCAGAGCTCTGAAAAGAAAATCGCCAGCTAGAAAAGTCAAAAGTCAAAAACCCTAGGTTGTTTTATATTTTTCAAGTTATGCCTCGATCACTGCTGCCATCAACGACCCGAACTTCTTGGCCATTGTAGGCAAGAGCGACCAAAAATAGGCATTTAGGGGTCGTTGGATCTGATAGCGACCAGTAGCACAAATAAAAATAGGAGGAATTCCCTCCATGAGAAGTAGCAAAAACATCAAATAAACACATTTTGATGACTCATGGTCATCATAATGTTCAAAATAACAAAAAAATCACATAAAAACACATCTCGAGTAAGCCTCGTATCAAGTTACTTAATCTATCAACTCAGTGGTTGCAGCGATTTGCACTCCATGCAATTCGGCGAGATGAGTAAGTTACCATAGGGCTACTTGGGGAAAATTATTCATTTTGGAATTATGATGTGCCTCTTTCAATCCCTAAGAAGACCAAGACGGTCGGATTGCTCCACGAGTGCGATAGAATCATCCTAATTTCCTTATGACATAAAAAACACTGAGCCAAGTGATGCAATGCAAGCATAAATAGAATCACTCATCCTAATTCCCTAAAAAGGCTATTGATAGTCGGACCGCTCCCGAGATAGGGATAAATTATTATCGTAAACAATTGATATCACACTTGGATGGGGGTTTACCCATTAAAAGAACAAATACTAGAAAAAAAACAAAACCAGTCATATTGGTCAAGCAATTTTTCGCTTCATTCATTTCCCTTCCCTTACCCATTCATTGTGTGAGGGGGTAGTTCAAATCTTCAAATAATTATAATCAAAATCAACAAAAGATCACTCGATCATATCAAAATTGTGTTTGTCCTACGAATCATTGCAGATAACTATTACAAAAATTTCCCTTGTTTGGTGCGATCATAAGCAAATTGTGACATCTTCAGTCCGTAGCTCTCCTACCGATCGGATCTGGTTGTAGCAACAGAAGCTACCCGATTGTATTTGAGGAATGAGTGCAATTGAACATGTGCAAGCCCTGTGCTAAGTTAAGCCTTCCAAACGTTGAAGCAATGATTCAAGGATGCACGTCGTCTTGCGTGATTAGGGAATCCAACGTTGATCAAACCAATGATCATCATACACCTTACAGACATATCAGTCTATGTTTTTGCTCAGCATTATGTTTTTTTCACACATCGCATCACAAAAAGGGGTATCTGTAGACACCTAAAACATGTCATGTTTAGGATAACTACTAACATGGGCACATTCATAGGCCATGTGACTAAACCTTAGACTTTTCAAGTATCAAAAGTGGTTCTCACCACTCATTTGGGGTAGTCTTAGCCCATCCAAGATTGGTCATTGTAAACCAGAGCAGCTATATCCTGGCCACTCAATCTCAGAGCGACCAAACCTCAACCTCCACAGATGACAGCGGCCAAATCTTAGTCACTATAGACAACATCGGCTAAGCCATAAAAGCAACTTGCCGATAAATCGGCCCATTCACGGGCAAAAGTGGTAGTTTGCATGCAATAAAGGTGAGCGAGGAAAACTTTGCATTCCCCTTCACAACCAATTCACATGGGAGACTTAAGTCCAAATTTAGACTTCAGTTAAACATAGAAAAACAAAAGCTTCTCATGCTAACATCCTCTACGCATGATGGATACAGTCCTAGGGTTTTGAACATAGACCTAGGGCTTCACATACTTTAAAAGGTGCAAGCCTAAGAGCACAAAGGGATCACGAATTGAACAGAACAGGTCATTGAGGAGAGCTTTTCAAGACTTGGAGAGCTTCCCTTAGAGATCATTTTTATAGTGAAGCCCTGCCAAATTAGAGTGCATATTGGAGCATCTTTGAGGAGCGACGAAGTGTAAGCCGATGTAGGGGTTTTCCATCTATAGAATATTTGATACAACAAACAAAAAATGACAACTCTTTCAACACCGGTAACAAGCTTAGATCCATAGCCTTGGAGTGCTAGAAACAAGTTCACCTTAGCGATCGATGTCTCAGACAATGGCCCGTCGGCCCAATATAGCACTCTTTGTACTAGTTTCTTATATTTTAGCTTGTTACTTTCTTTTCATATCATTAGCATAGATTTGCTTCATTTACTTGTTCTGATAGCACTAGTTTCATTGCATTTGTTTTTATTAAGTATATTAATTGCTAATAGCCTCATCCGGGGAGGCAATCTTGGACATCTAAGCGTGTGTTGTTGTTTCATTGTTTACAGGGCTACAGGTTCATCAGGCAAATCCACAACATACGAAAGCAAGAGGATCCCTCTAAAAACCAGAACTAGAGAATAAGGTATTTATAAGCCCTCATACATATACGTGTGCATCACCGGGAAGCCTGATAAAGCGCACCATCGCTTGCAAGGGGATATTTTATACACCTGCTACCCTATTTGTGTGTAAAATCATGTATCAAACGAAGGGTATCCCTTAGAGGGATTCATATGTAATCGGATCTTGGAAATATCAATACAAAAGCATTCATTCATTTATTTCTTCGCATTTTGGTTATATCTTCTTTATGCATTTCATTTAAAGGCATGTTTAAATGTTAAAAGATTCAACTAAATCGCAAGTAGAGTAGTGGGGATGGCGCGTTGTTTCCTCGAGGTCGTTGTAGTTTATATAGTTTTCATCTCCTCAATTCGAGTGGTATGGTTGTTATCGATGAGTGCCTTGCTTGCTTTGCACCTTTTTTTGTTTTCCTTATTGTGCTCACACTTGCATAATCTTCTATCATCGCTTGTGAAGGCCATCCTTGTTGTACCCTATGAGATCCTCTTGGCTTGTGAGTGCAGTGTGTTGGTTCTAGCCGAATTCATCCAAGGTTGCCTATACTTGTGAGAGTTTATAATTAATTTTATTTGTTACGTAAACCTTAGTCTTTTGCTCTTGATAATGTTGTGTATTATCATGCATTGTTTCCATAGTATTCTTATGGCGTATTAAGGTTTTTAGTTTTCAATTGATATTTTATTTGATAAGGTTTTGATTAAGTGTTTTTCTATTAATGTAAGGACCTTTGAACTTTAGTTTAATAAAATTGAATAAAGAGGGTACTTGGATATTTTATTTATTAAAGTGCTCAATTTCATTTGACTAAATAGAAGTACTTTGATTAAGTATTGGTTGTTTAGTAGAGTACTTGTAATTGTGTTGATTTAACATGTTACTTTATTATTTTAGATTTAATAAAGTACTTTGGTTTTAATGATTTAATAAGGTATTTTATTGGTAGATTTTTTATGTCTACATTTTAAATTTAATAAAGTGCTTGGTTAAATCATGTTAGTACAGTGCTTTGTTGCTAAGTATTTTATTATTATATTATGGTATTACTTTTTACTAGTTGATCTAGTTAGTACCATGGCATATTAATTAGATAAAGGTTTCTTAAAGAGATAAATGTATGTATATGTAATAGTATGCTTGGGAAAGTATATATAGTATATATAGTAAAATGTAGTATATATATATTCTAGTTTTAAAAGAGAAACTAATATAGTGATTCCTGATAATCTTGTGGGTTAAGGGTTCATTATAAATATAAGCATGGGATTCTCTTCTATAAGCAATTTTATTTTATGAGATTTTGAAAATTAAACTCAATAATTATTCTCGAGATTCTTGTGAGTTAAGGGATCATTATAAAGAGAAGTATGGTATTCTCTTCTATAAATTGGTTTATTGTATGTTAGTTTGAGAGATAAAATTGATAATGAATTCCTGAGACTTTGTGAGTTAAGGGATCCTTGTAAAGAGAAGTATGAGATTCTTTTCATGTGGGCATGATTTAGTTAGGTGCTATGCATGGTTGTTTACATTAAAAGAAAAATAATATAATTAAGTTGCATTGCATTTAGATTTGTTATGATCCCTAAGTACTCTTCATGAGCATGGGTGGTTCCCCATCATAAATTGGTATGCAAACTTATGGATGGCTTGGAGACCCTTGGCAGATGGTTTCATAGCTCTTGAATGTTTTTGAAAGTTGTGGAAAAATAAGACTTGTAAAAGAAATATGTTCTTTTGAAAATCTTTTTAAACTTTGTTATTGTGCAAATGGAAATATTCTATTGTGTTCTTGTGTATTGTGCAATAAAGTATACAACAAATACTTTTATTCATATATCTGCATTGAATTATGTTGAATACATGATTCCATTATGTTATTGATTATAGAAGAGTGTGCACTTGAAGCTTTTGTTAAGTATTGGAGTTATGAAAAATGTGGCTTTTATATGGAATGCACCATTGAAGTTTGAATGCATTGAAACTTGTAGTTTCATATCAATTTTTTTGAATTACACATAGTTTGGGTTATGATTTCGAGTCATTGCTGATGTATTTTGAGCTCTTCAATTTAAAATAATTTTGTCTTGTATAATGTTATGTTAAGATCTTTGCTTACTTTAAGGTGATTGTTTCAAAGCTTGTTTATCCCTTGGGGTGGGTAGATTTCTTGTTGGTACCATAAAGCCTAATCTTGGGAGGAGTTGCATGGATGCAATAACCAGGTAGAATTGAGTCTTAGAAGGAGTTGTAAGAATGCAATAGCTAGGAACTCATGAACCCTAGAAGGAGTTGTGTGAATACAATAGCTAGGGATCTTGTGAATCATTGCACCTTGAATGTGTAGGATCGGTTGTACCCCAACTAAAATAGTGGGACCATTCACAAGGCGACAGTGGATGCCCTTAGTGATCCCATGGAGGTGTGGTAACTAAGAGTGAGATCATGTTAGTTGTCATCAAAGTGGCAATGACCTTAGTTAGCCCACGAAGGTGCGGTAACTAAGCACCAAGGCTCTACACCAGATTAACCTACCTAGATGGACTTAGAGTAAGGTTAGGGAATAAGCATTCCCCTTTAAGTGTTATGGGCCTTAAAAGATAATCCCTACACCATGTTCATATGGTCCTATGTCAAAGAGGGTATAGGAAAGGTGGGGGGACCACTTTTGGCATCCTTCTAAATGTGTAGGTTTAGCAAGGTGAACCCCATAAACTATGGGAGTTGGTCACTCCTGTCCACTGAGTGTCGTCTGCAGCGACTTGAAGCTCAAATGTGGTGAAGCCTTGAATGCTGAGATAACTAAAAGAAAGGTTTCTCCCTTGCAAACCTTTGCTTATCAAGGTTATTTAATAAAAATGGATTGGTAGTTTTGGGTTATTACCGTGCTGAATTTGAACTCAACAGAGTTACTCTCGCTATGTAAAATAAACCCTTTTGTATCATCTTATGGTTGTTGCACAACCTTCACTTGTGAGAGAGGAGTATTTCAAAAGTTATTATACCTCCTTTTGAAATTGATCTATTTCTTTATTGATTCTCTTATCTATGGCTTGATTTGTTTCTTTCACATTTCTCCTTTTAGTTTTGGGTCTTTTATCCTTATCTCTCTATCTAACCTTATTGCTCTACACTTTTGCTTGAGTTGTATCATTATTTTTATTTTATTTCTATTACTTCTTGGTCACAATACTTTTATCCTTTATATGTAATGGTGACCTCCCTCTCCTAAGTATTGTTGTACCCTTATTTGCTTCAATCTATTTTTCAACTGAGGATTGCTTCTTAGATGTCTTTTGCTTACTTCTAGTCCCAAGCCCTTGTTAGTTAGCATAGATAATATTGTCTTCAAATGTGGACTCTTTATCTATTTTTATATGCTAAAACTAGTAAAGCTAACATTATTGGGGTTTAGTAAGATATGAATTTATTGTTGCAATTGAGGTTGTTGGTATGGATATTGACTTGCTATAGGTGCCAATTGACCTAATACAATGACCGATTGAGCTTGGTATTATTGGTTATACTGGATCATCTATGAATACTTTATGGCTATAGAATATTCCATATAATTGTGTCTCACATTGCATTGAAAACACCATAATGTATTAACCTCTGAGTTAGTGATTACCATATTATTATGAGCTTTGGGTTGTTCCTTGATTAACACCTTATCGAGGTACTTGATCTTTCATTAGATAAAGGGTTCTCTAAGGCTACCAATATTGAGATTGTTGTTATTATCTTTTTTCAATGTTGCTCTAATTTACTAAAGATTTATCACTTCCAATATTTTTTTTATCAAAGGATTACTGGTTCAACCATTATTCATGTTTGATAACGTAGGAAGGGCTAGGAATTGTAGCTAAAAAGCAATAATCAACGTTGAATTCTGGCCAAGATATGTGACAACATATTAAGAGGGGAATGTATTAGTAGCAACTATTGATTGATGATTTGGAATAGGCAAAATAGGGTGTGTAGGATCAAGAACTGATGAGTTTTGGGAAATATGAGTAATGTAGACCACATGTGAGGTAAGTGGTAAATTTCCCACCCTAATTAGAATGTATTTGGCATGGGCTACTTTTTTGAAAGTTGTAACAAAAAATCTAAGTCATACTATAAACCCTTGATGTAATAAGGCAATGCTTGTTCTTCATTAGGACTAATATTTTGTGAAAATAGATTTAAGGTCCTCAAGAATATAGTGTTAAAATTATGTATATTTTCTTGGGGATGTCTTTATATTGTATTCAATTGAAACAAAATCTAATAACCATTACTCATATTATCAAATATATGCATAATGGTTCAATGATTGATATCCATCTAGTAACAAAATTATTAGGCAAACCTCTATATCATAACGTAGCTTTATTATGTAAAGCGTAAATCAGTAAATGTACCATAATATCATCCCCTTGAACAAAGTGAATTGACTTTAGTGTGGATAACTCACTAAGGTGATCCAAAGCCATCTTATTCTTACTTTTATTAAAAGTAGATAAGGCTTTCATATCAACAGGGGGATTGGGGGAATAAACGACTATGTTCAATGGTCCATGATAGGTCCAATTGGGAAGTTTATATTGAGGCCTAGGTGGAGGTGTTGCATTATTTTGTGGTGGAAGAGGTTGACCATATTTTGATGATATACTATGTATTAAGGTGGATAAGGAGGATACTATTTGGCATATTAAATGAAGGAGGTGGTGGGTTTTGAAAACCCCACTATTGTTTTGGGAAAGGCTACATATTTGGAAATATTTTTCCTAAATATTCTACATTAGGAGCTACAAATTATCCTAGTGGAAGGTTAGACGTGTTGAACAAACTAGATCCAGGTGGGCTTTGAGTTGAAGTAGTGCTAGTAGGAGGTGTATTTTAAGCTTTAGATGTAGGAGCTAGGTGTGTGTTAATGATGTGGTAATAGCTTCCAAAAGGTGGATTATTATTGGGGTTATTTACATCAAAGGGCATCTCGTAAAGAGGGTTTGTATGGGTTAGTGTAGGACTAATATTTGACCAAGTTTGCTTAGCTAAAATAGAAAAATAACTCATTTGATGGACCAAGAAAACAATCTCTTGGGATGTGGGATATTAACTAATAGGATTTGCCCTTGTGCTTTTGTCTTTTGAGGAAATGAGATTAGACACTAGAATTTTATCAATTTCATCATCTTGATGTACCCTCATAATGATTTGCTTCTTCCTTTTTCCTTTGGTGTTCATTCTATGATATGCAATTATCTCCATAGATTGATGCTCTTTTCTTGATCTTTATGCCTTTGAGTATGTATCCATAAACTTCCATGTACAAACCTACGTGCATAGAGATTTGAGGTCAAAATTTGAAAACTTTTGAAAATTGGCCTTTCGAGTGATTCATTGACAAATTAGAGTGATTCACTTGCAAAATTAGGTAATTCACTAAAAATTGTTGGGTGATTCACTAGTCCAATTTGAATTTGATAAAAATTGGCCTACAAAGTGACTTGCATATGAATTAGAGTGATTTTCTTGCAAAGTCAAGCATTTTACTAGCAATTTTGAGTGATTCGCTAGGACTTGAATTTTTGTGAAGAGTGGGGGATCCAAGTGAATCACTCAAAGCAAATAATTTCAAAATTGGAGTGAATCACTCTCCTAAGGAGTTACGAAGAAATTTGTATTTTCTAGAAATGACTCTTCAGATTTGTCTTGAAGAGAAATCATAATTTCAAAGTGAATCACTTGTTTTGATCTTTGATGAGAATATCTTGAAATCTACCTAAAATACCTTTTGCCTATGTAAATGCAAAATTGGGACCAGATATGAGGTCTAATGCAATTCTAATGCTATTAATGTTTCTTGATTTATGAAAAATTTTAAATTTTGAATTTTATATTGGAGTTGTCATTCACAAGGCATGTGCAAAAATTGGATACAAATAATAAAAATAATATGAATTTCAATGTCAATTTGAGATTGGGCTTGATGAATTGTCCCTAGCCTCAACAAAAACTCTAGATTCGATATGTGCAAATGTAGTAGGTTTAGAGTGAATCACTTGGAAAATAGAGAGAATTGCTTGTAGAAGTGGACTTAGATGATATCTTAGGCAATTAGCTCAAAATGAAGCAAATCAATGTAAAATTAGAGCAAATCACTACCTATGTAAGGAATTGGCAAAATTTCAATCCCAATCCAATCGCTTCATCAATGATGGTTACAAATTTGATGCAAAAATCAATGAATCTAGCCAAAATTGAGCAAAAATTATGGATAATGATGGTGAGTCCCATCAAGAATGCCAAAAACTATGTTGAATTGGGGAATTGTCTTGACTTCTAATTTAATGATGTACCCCAATTCTAGTTTTAACAATGTTAGAAGGAAATGCCAATGGCTCCTCCCAACCTCCAAATTGAGGTTGACTCCCCATTATCCCTGTTGAATACTCCTATGCCAACCTACACTGATTGCATAAAAATTAAAGTGTAGAAAATAAAAATGCATAAAATATTAAGGGTGTGAGGGATTGAAGTAAAATACGATGTTAACCATAGTGAAGAAGTGTTCATGAACAATTAACACACAATAATTTAAATAACATCAATGTTTTTCTATTCATTAAGTATGGAATTATTAACCAAATGATAAAATGAGCAAAAGGGCTATGTCTCAATCATAATGCACTTAGCAAACTAGAAGGGTGGTGCCACTAATGGAATGCATAAGGACTTGTCAATTTCTCAACAATATCATGAGATACAAAGCATATTGTGGGTTTCATAGAGTGTAGCTCTAAATTTTCATGGTCAAAATATGTTTAAAATGGAGTCCATTGCTTCTATTTATAGTAGGAGTTTACCCTTGAGTTACCTAGCATGAAAAACTATTACTCCTAGTAAAAGTAAAGATTTGGGGGTATCTCTAACAATTGGTTGCACCTTCAAATGTTACATGCCTATAATTATACCTCTAACATGCTTAAAAGGATTCCAAAATGAGTTAGTATGTAACTACATGCCAAAATGTCATTCTTAACAAATTCTTCTTGGAATTTATACCTTCATTTTTATTCATTCACTAGTTGGTGAATGATTCGCTCTAGAAAGTGAGCAAATTGTTTAACTTTATTAGGAATTCACTAATCGACCCTAAGAAATTTGCTCCTATGAGCTAATAATGCTACTTTGCAAGTGAATTTATCTTGAACCAGTTGACACTTGAGCTAGAATGAGTCAAATTTTCAGGGGGCTTAGAAGGCATTGATTGCTTGATTTCACTATTTTGCATTGTTTCCAAGGTAGTGTTAAGGCATTATAAATTTGCATGTATAACTTGTTAGGATTTTTAGATTATGGTTTTATCAGTACCAACTGGTTATTAAATTGTAAATCATTATAAATTTGATCTCTTAAATTCAACTAGAGTATCCTATGTTAAATTCTTTTAATGCCCTATTTTAAGCAAAGCCCTTTGTTCCTCTTTTCAAAGCAACGAACAATTCAATTTTATGTTAGACATGTATTTTGTTTCAAAGTTGTTACAGTTGAGAGTGAAACTCGTTGGAAAATAAATAGAAAAATCCCTAGTTGAACTTAGTAAGGAATGATAGAATCTACTCATATTTTGTGAGTAATAGAAGTTGAACATAAAAAAAAAAAGTGAGCAATATTTTTGTACTCTAAAAATGAGTATTCACTTGTTATAACCTTCATAGTGGGACTTGTGATTTCATATTTTACATGACTATTTATTCAATGATTATTTAATGGTATATATTCTTAATGATTGTTCATTTGTATGTGGTCTATTGATGATTGTTCCTTCGTATGGGTTTCAACTACCATTGATATTTTTTTAATGATTGTCATACTTTCTCATCTGATTTTTATTCATGATACATTGGCATTCATGCAATCATAATAGTTCATTTTCTTACATAAGATTGTTTACAATAGAGTATATTGCATCTACAAAACATTGTATAAGATATGAAAAGGTGATTCTAAATGGACAGAGGAGAAGATTTGGAAATCAAACTTGTGCACCATGATGTAGGTATAGTAAGTTGGATTGTACACTCATAGGAACTACATTTAGGAATGTTATGTGAATGTACAATTGTGGATGGGTATTTGTATACGTAGTGTTGAGCAAGGTGCAGCGATAATATTGTCATTGTTGTCAACACACTTAGATAGACATGTTGATGCAGAGGACAGTTGTTCAGAGGATTTTTAGAGTATGTATAGTGATGTTCAATTCTTATGAGGATGTTTTTGATGTTTGGGTGAAGTTGTTACAGGTTGTTCATGCAAATTTGCAAAATTTGAAAAAATCGTTGGGAAGTTGTCAAAAAATTGCAAAAGTCATCACGGGCGTAGTTGGACAGGATGGATCAATTTGTAACATGCCAGCATGTCAAGAAATAGTTCAGAACAGTGTTGGAGGTGTCAGCACAGTGTTTGGATTGATCGATGACGTTTTCGATATCTTGGTGGATGATTTGGCAAGTGGTTGTACAGGCCAAAAAAGGGTAGTTTTGTCAGAAGCACTGCGAGCAAACCGAAAAGAATTTGATAGCGAAATTCAAACTAGAGGTGGTCGTTATCTTCAAGAACATGTGTTCCAAATTTCCACAAAAATGGAGAAATGAGGCGAATGTTACAAGCGTTGCAAGACTATCACAAAAACTCTCTTTTTGGAAAAAGTGTGTCAACAACAGTTTTCATGGAGGTGGTACAGGCAAACCTTAAGGATTTATATAGTGATATTCGGACTGCATGTAGTCAGTATTGCAGATATTCTACGTTTCAAATTTTATTGAAAAAAAAGTTACGATGTGAGACTTATGATTGTTACAAAAACGGTATAGGTCACTTTTATGTCAATTTGTTCCACTTGTGCAAAATCCTTCAGTTGGTCGTTTCGACCTTGCAGAGTTGCCAGAGTTTCGGTTTCAATGTTGTTACACCTTCAAGGCATCAAATAGAGCATCTTTAGTTTTTTGTTTGAGGTGTCACGTCGCTCCGAAGTAAGATAACGAGTAAGCTTCTTAAAACAATATAACTTTTATTTATTTATTTTGAGAATGCAAGTGTGTGCTTTTTAAGTGAAAAGGGATTTTATTAAAAATTCGGGACTTTATTTTGTGAAGAGAGAAGAGTGTGTGGAGAAAAATAAAGAGTGAAAATCCATGATTTTTGGAGAGTGGTGAAAAACGTCACTTCAATATTTTGGGCATAACTTTCTCATATGATATCCATTTTGGATGAAATTTTGAGAGGAGTTCACAGACAAAGTGTTACACAATACCCAAAAAGCGTTTAGCAATTGGAAAAACGAGCTAAGAGAAAAATCATTTTTTTAAGAGAAGATTCAAATTATGAGTAATGCAGAGAGAGGGATGTTATACTGGGTGAAATAGAAAGTTTTATATTTTGAGCTTACAGACCATAGAGGGTTCTGGTTTTAGTGAAGACATTCATATATGTCATTTTATTATCAATATCAAAATCAAGTGGGTGCTTGGTAGAGAGTTTGGTGCTCCTTTCTGTTGGTGCAGATAAATCAGGGGTTGGTGCTCCTTTCTGTTGGTGCAAATAAATCAGGGGTTGGTGCTCCTTCCAATGGGTGCTGGTAAATTGATTGTAAATTTGGTGCTTTGTAAAGGTTGGATTTGTATGGGAGTCCAAACAGTCATTTTTGAAGATGTAGCCAAATCGGTGAACCTCGGTACATCTTGTGTTGTGTGATGTTCTCTTGTTATACTTGCTTTATTTGGTTTTATGTTTTCATTGTTTTGGCTTTGAGTGTTGAAGATTTAAGTTTTAAAGAGCTAAACTGATTCACCCCCCTCTTAGTGTCATTGTGAGACTAACAATTGGTATAAGAGCGAGGTTCCTTAACAGGCTTAACCAGCTAGGGTGATCTTGGAAGTGACACAATGGCAGGTGGTGAAGGCTTCTCATCAAACAAAGCACCATTGTTTGACGAAACTAATTACGCATTTTGGAGACTCGGGATGCAGACATATCTTTGTGCTTTGGGATACAACATTTGGGATTTAGTAGATAGTGGATACACAATACCCACAACTTCACCAACCGATATTTCTGATAAGAAACTATTTGAAAATGACTCAAAAGCAAAGAATGCTATCATGTGTGGATTAGTGGATAGCGAACTGGTAAAGATTATGGGTTGTAAAATGGTAAAGGAAATATGGGACAAATTGAAGATCATTCATGAAGGAGACGTTAAGATCAAGGAGGCCAAGTTACAAACACATCGAGCTCAGTTCGAAGTATTAAAGATGAATGACGATGAGAATATAGAGGCATATATGCTAAGAGTTAATGAAGTCATTAATGCGATTAGAGGACTTGGTGAGGAAATCAAAGATTCTATCATCGTGAAAAAGGTATTAAGATCTCTTCCCCAAATATTTGATTCTAAAGTTTCAGCTATAGAAGAAGCTAAAGATCTAAATTCTTTTAGTATGGATGAGATGTCTGGTTCTTTGACTGCATATGAGATGAGAATAGGAAAATCTAAACCCACATATAGAGAAGCTGCTTTTAAAGCCCATAAAAATATGAAAGAAAAACAAAAATCTGAGGAAGAAGAGACATCAGATGAAATGGAAGCAAAATTTGTTCAAAATCTAAAAAGGGGAAAAGGAAAATAAAGAGGAAAGTTACCGTTTAAATGTTTCAATTGTGGAGGTGTTGGGAATTTTGTAGCTAAATATCCACTTAATGAGAAGAACAGAAGTGATGAAGGATCGCACGAAGAAAGAAGTGACTGGAAGAAAAAAACAAATTTTAGAAAAGGTAACTTCAAGAAGAAAATTTTCATCTCCAAGAATGTTAGTTCATCAGAAGATAGCTCCAGTGAGGATTCCGAAAAGGAAATAGGTGAAGCTCTTTTCATGGCACTCAAAGAAGAAAAACCAAAAAATAACAGGAATGTGATGAAGAATAAATTGATGCAGAAGTTAATTTGGAAGAGGAACTAATTGCAGCTCTAGATGAATTGATGATAGAAAGAAAAAAGAATAAGAAAATTTCAAGAAAGCTTGAGGATGCAAATGAAATCATAACAAATTTGAAAGTACAGATAGAAGAATCCAAGAAAATCTTCAAAGATATCGAAGCGCAAATAACCATGAATATAGATTATTGCAGCAACCTAGAAGAAGAGATTATTGGTTTAAGAATGCAGCTAGAAGAGATGAATCGGAAAATTAGTTGTTATCACAAACGTGAAGAAAGTTCTATGAAGCTGGATAAAATCATAAATAACCAAAAGACTACAGGCATAAAATTTGGTTTGGGTTTTGATGAAGGAGAATCGTCAAATGGATCAAAGGCCATAAATGAAGAATCCACAAAGAATGAAGAGAAGAAAATGGTTGATCAAGCAAAAACGAATCATGTAAAGGAAAGCAATAATGCAAGGCACGAAAGGAGAATTGACAATGATGGCTTCACCAATGTCACACATCAAAGAAGAAGAAGATTTATGGCTCCTACAACAACATGGCAAATACCACCACCCAGGTTCAATCATCTCTTTTCTGGTTACTGTTTTACATGCAATGGTTATGGACATAAGATCTCAGATTGCAAGTATAATGTAGGACCAAGGAACTTTACCAATAGAAATATTTTTTCACCTTTGATGGATTATGCGAGTAGAATGTTATAACTGTCATAATTTTGGGCATATTGCAAGAAATTATCGAAGTACATTTGCATCAAATCAATTTTAGGGAAGAAAATTTCAGCCAAATGGAATAAGACAAAATAGAAAATTTCTCGAAAAACATGCATAAGCTATTGAAAAAAAAAAGCCAAAACAAGAGCCAAGATTTGTAATCAAAATTAAGTGGAAATAAAAAGAGCAACCTAAGGAAGAAAAGGAATCCTTGATCGTACAGACGACATTAAATCTACACCATGGATACTTGATAGTGGATGCTCTAGTCATATGATAGGTGACAAACAAAAATTTGAGAAGTTGCAGCAATATGAAGGTGGTTCAATAAATTTTAGAAACAATGATGGAGCTAAGATAGTTGGCAGAGGTTCAGTTAGGATTAGTGATGGAAAAAATAGGTCAAAATAAGTCTTGTTTGTGGTTGGTCTGAAGCATAACTTTTTGAGCGTAAGTCAGATTTGTGATAGAGGTTATGAAGTGATCTTTAAGAAGCAAGGTTGTGAAGTCAGAAAGGCAAACAATGGGAAGTTGATAGCAACTGGATCAAGGACATCCGGCAACCTGTACACTCTCTCGGAGACTTCAGAAGGAGCTTGCTTTATTGGATAGGAAGAAGAAAATTGGTTGTGGCACAAGAGGCTCGGTCATATAAGTTTTGATAATCTAGTAAAAATTAGCTCAAAGAAAGAAGTGAGAGATATTCACACCATTAGCAAACCATCAAATAGAATTTGTGCTTCATGTCAAAAGGGGAAGCAAACTAGAGTCTCATTTAAAATAAAAGAGTACTACACAAGCAAACCTTTGGAACTAGTACATACTGATTTATGTGGACCCATGAGAACGCAAAGCATAAACGATGACAAATATTTCATGTTGTGTATATATGACTATTCCAAGATGACATGGGTACTATTTTTGAAGCATAAATCAGAAGCTTTTGAGATGTTCAAGGTTTTCAAAAACCAAATTGAGAATAAAACAGGAAAAAGGATTAAATATTTAAGGTCAAACAGAGGAGGAGAGTTCATTTCAAAGGATTTCATAGAGTATTATGAAAAATATGACATTAGGAGATAGTTTTCAGCAGCCATGACACCTCAACAGAATGGTGTGGTATAACGAAAGAACAAGACAGTGCAGGAAATGGCACGGACCATGTTGACTGAGAGCAAAGTAGCAGACATATTTTGGAAAGAGGCAGTACATACTATGGTATACATCCAAAATAGGTGCATGTTGAGGATGCATAAAAGCAAAACTCCTTATGAGTTGTGGTTCGGTAAAAAGGCAACAACAAGATACTTTAAAGTTTTTGGCAACAAGTGTTACATCAAAAGAACTAAAGAAAACCTTGGTAAGTTTGAAGATAGAGTGGATGAAGGTATTTTTCTTGGCTATTCATAAAAAATCAAAGCTTACAAATGCTACAACAAGAGGCTAAGGAAAATTGTGGATAGTGTCGATGTTAAAGTTGATGAAGGAAGGGAACGATTAATTAGCTATGAAGAGAACTACCCAATTTATGAAGAGGTCATTGAAGGAGATGAGGAAAAGGAAATGAAAAAGAAACTAAAAATTGACTTAGAGGATTCAAACAATGATTCAAAAGTGGAAGAAAACAATAAATTCAAAACACGCAATTGGCAGAAAGATCATCCTAGAGAGAAAATAGTTGGAGACCCCATAGTTGGTGTTCAGATAAGAAGAAGATTAGTAAGTAACTACTCTTTATTATCCAAAATTGAGCCCAAAAATGTTGCTAACGCAAGCAAATATGAAAGTTGGGTTAAGGCAATAAATGAAGAATTAGATCAGATCGAGAAAAACAAGACTTGGGAGTTAGTACCAAGACTCGCAAATAAAAATGCAATCGGTACTAAATGGGTCTTTCAGAACAAATTGAATGAAGATGGACAGGTAGTCAGGAACAAAGAAATATTTGTATGCAAAGGCTATGCACAAGTTGAAGGTATTGACTTTGAGGAAACCTTTGCACCTGTGGCCAGACTAGAGGCAATTAGAATATTTTTGGCTTTAGCAGTTTACAAGAATTTCAAAGTTTATCAAATGGATGTGAAATCAACATTTTTGAATGGGAAACTTGAAGAAGAGGTTTATATTGAGCAGCCAGATGGTTTCCAACTTCGTGATGAGCCCAACTTGGTTTGCAAGTTGAAGAAAGCGTTATATGGCTTAAAATAGGCACCCTGAGCATGGTATGCAAGGCTAGACAATTATCTTACTCAGCAAGGGTTCAAGAAAGGTATGGTGGATAGTAATTTGTATGTCAAAACAAAAAATGGTCATCATATTTTTCTTGTTGTATACATAGATGATATCATATTTGGCAACAGCAAAGATGAGTTGTGTAAAGATTTAGCAAATAAGATGCAAAAAGAATTTGAAATGTCAATGATTGGTGAACTTTCGTATTTCCTCGAATTGCAAGTTAATCAAAAGGAGAAGGGCATGTTTATTTCTCAAATTATATATGTGAAATAGATGCTAAAAAAGTTCATAATGGAGGATTGTAAGCCAGTTAGCACTCCCATGACGACGGGTTGCAAGTTGAGCAAGGATGACAAATCTCCACATGTTGATCAAACTATGTATAGATCTATGATTGGGAGCTTACTATACTTGATAGCTACCAGACCAGATATTTTGTAGGCAATATGCATGGTAGCATGATTTTAGGCTAGTCCCAAGGAGATTCATGTGACAATAATGAAGAGGATTCTTCGGTACCTCAAGGGTACTATGGAGCATGGGTTATGGTGTCCAAAAGGTAAGGACTTCACCCTTATTGTGTATTCATATGCATATTGGGTAGGATGTGTAGATGACAGGAAGAGTACTAGTGGAGGTGCATTCTATCTTGGATACAGGTTGGTCGCATGGCACAGTAAGAAACAGGAGTCAGTCTCCTTATCCAAAGCAGAGGCAGAATACATTGCAACGACAATGTGTTGTACGCAGGTGTTATGGATGAAATAAATTCTAAAGGATCTTGGCATTAATTTCAGTGAGCCGATTTTAGTTAAGTGTGATAACACCAGTGCCATTAACATATCAAAGAATCCGGTTATGCATTCTCACACAAAACATATTGCTATCCGGTATCATTTTTTGAAAGAGAAAGTTGCGGAAGGTGAGGTTAAGTTGGATTTTGTTTCAAAAATAGAGCAAGTAGCAGATATCTTCACCAAACCATTGCCCAAGGAAGTATTTGAGTACCTTCACAATAAATTGGGAGTGGTCACACTTTCCAAGAATTGACTAGCTATTGGGACCACATTCTTAGGGGGAGCATTTGTGTATTTGTTTATCTTTTTGCTCATGTTTGTGATTTTTGCTAAGTGTAATAATTTTTGCTTGAGAATGTTGTGCATGGACTCAGGGGGAGTTTGTAGTAGCCCTTTGGTCTTGTTTTCAAAGGGGGAGAAGAGTTACAGGAAATTGTGCGTGTGTTGCCAACAATTCCAAAGGGGGAGATTGTTGAGTAAGGTGCAACGATAGTATTGTCATTATTGTCAACACACTCAGATGGATAGGTTGATGAAGTGGATAGTTATTCAGAGGTTTTTTAGAATATGTACAATGATTTTCAATGCTTATAAGGATGTTTTTGATGTTCGGGTGAAGTTGTTACAGGTTGTTTGTGCAAATTTGCAAAAGTTGAAAAAATCGTCAAGAAGTTGTCCAAAAATTACAAAATTCATCACAGGTGTATTTGGACAGGATGGATCAATTTGTAACATGCCAGCATGTCAGGAAACATTCTAGAACAGTGTTGGAGGTGTCATCACAATGTTTGGATTGATCGGTGACGTTTTCGATATCTTGGCGGATGATTTGGCAAGTGGTTGTACAGGCCAAAAAAGGGCAGTTTTTTCAGAAGCACTACAAGCAAACAGAGAATAATTTGATAGAAAAATTTGAACTCGAGGTGGTCTTTATCTTCAAGAACATGTGTTCCAAATTTCCACAAAAATGAAGAATTGAGGCGAATGTTACAAGCGTTGCAAGATTGTCATAAAAATGCTCTTTTTGGAAAAAGTGTGTCAGCAGCAGTTTTCATGGAGGTGGTACAGGCGAACCGTAAGGATTTATGTAGCAATATTTGGATTAGATGTATTCAGAATTGCAGATATTCTACGCTTCAAATTTTAGAGAAAACAGAGTTACGAGGTGAGAGTTATGATTGTTACAAAAACGGTACAGGTCACTTTTATGTCAATTTGTTTCACTTGTGCAAAATCCTTCAGTTGGCCATTTAGACCTTGCAGAGTCGCCAGAGTTTTGGTTTCAGTGTTTTTACACCTTCAAGGCATCAAATAGAGCATCTTTAATTTTTGGTTTGAGGTGTCACATGGCTTCGAAGTAAGAGAACGAGTAAGGTGTCAATTCTTTGCATGTGACGTGTTTGACGAAATGCCTTCTCAAAATAAAAAAAAAAGAAGTTATATTGTTTTAAGAAGCTTCATTAAAGAAAATATTTTTAAAATTGAAAAGGGAAAAAAAGAATGTAAGTGTGTGCTTTTTAAGTGACAAGGGATTTTATTAAAAAGTGGGGACTTTATTTTGTGAAGAGAGAAGAGTGTGTGGAGAAAAATAAAGAATGAAAATTCATGATTTTTGGAGAATGGTGAAAAACATCACTTCAGTATTTTGGATATAAATTTCTCATATGATATCCATTTTGGGTGAAATTTTGAGAGGAGTTCGCAGACAAAGTTTTGCACAATACCCAAAAAGCATTTAGCAATTGGCAGAATGAGCTAAGAGAAAAATCATTTTTTTGTTTTAGAAGAGAAGATTCAAATTTAAGTAATGCAGAGAGAGAGATGTTATACTGAATGAAATAGAAAGTTTTAGATTTTGAGCTTACAGACCGTAGAAGGTTCTGGTTTTAGTGAAGACATTCATATATGTCACTTTATTATCAATATCAAAATCAATTGGGTGCTTGGTAGAGGGGTTGGTGCTCCTTTCTATTGGTGCAGATAAATCAGGGGTTGGTGCTCCTTTCTGTTGGTGCAAATAAATTAGGGGTTGGTGCTCCTTCCAGTGGGTGCTAGTAAATTGATTGTAAAGTTGGTGCTTTGCAAATGCTGGATTTGGATGGGAGTCCAAACAGTCATTTTTGGGGATGTAGCCAAATCGGTGAACCTCGGTACATCTTGTGTTGTGTGATGTTCTCTTGTTATACTTGCTTTATTTGGTTTTATGTTTTCATTGTTTTGGCTTTGAGTGTTGAAGATTTAAGTTTTAAAGAGCTAAACTGATTCACCCCCCTCTTAGTGTCATTATGAGACTAACAATTGGTATTATACGTAGTAGTTATATCACCTATAGTGCAAGTTGATCACTATACTAGAAACTAGATCTAGCTATGAGTATATATTCATAGGATTCATGGAAAAAATATGCATATAGATCAATGCATTAAAATAAGAATGTATTTCTTATTCTATTGGTTTCATATATCTACCTCTTCATGAAGGGTTGGAACTTCACCAAGAGAATTTGAGACAAAGACAGTCTTATGAGTGTCATTTGATTAGGTGGTAAAGCCCTCAAATGATATCTTCTCTCCTCCATAAGCAGGTATGCATAAAGAAGAAAAGTAAAATAACAATTTCATGACAATGAAGATTGTACTATGAACTCTTGTATGAGGCTTTAGAAATAAATCCATTATTATCAAATCAATGTTGAAAGATGTTATACTTATAATGATTAAAATGCAACTTCTATAAGTAATCTTAGAAATCAATCTTGATATAACTGTGATTGGTCATGTCTAATATAAAGGGTATATTGGTGATAAAACTTTTGTACAATATAGGTTTTATCTCCAATTGATTGATAGATGTGGTGGTAAGCTTTTCCTATGAGAAGGTTTGGATTGTCATGTGATGCAGATAGTTGGATATCTCACTACTATCTTACCATGATTGCCACATTGTTTTTAATTTCTCACTTTCAAATAGAGATTTTGTTGACTATTATAGAGGTATGAGTGTCACATTATTTTTAATTGCTAAGTTTTAAAAAATGAGTTATTAACTATTATAGAGGTATGATTGTCACATTGTTTTATTATTTAGTTTCAATTGTAAGATTTGTTGACTATTATAAAAGCATAGCTACCATAATGTTGCTTCATCATGATTGATATAGAAGTACGAATTGCTTAGAACTATTATAAAAGCATGGTTGTCATACTATTGGTTAACCTTCTTCTTTAAATATTATATCAAAATAGTTGATTGTATAGTCATGATTTTTACTCACAATTGAGTTCTTCAAATTAAAAAATTGCTAGCTATTGATAACCTTGGCTAAAGTTGATTTTCATAACTCAAAACTGATAACAAGTATGCTTTGTTAAATGGTATGGCATAAGTTTTTTTAGTGTAGTTGCTTTTAATAATGTTGAACTTAAAAAGGATTGTCTATTCATGAATTGTGAGGATATCTTATAACATAGAGGTTGCTATATATGGTTGTTCCCAACAATGATAAATTATATTTAAAGATTGAGTTCCAAACTAAAGAACTCAATGTGATGCACGAAATTCTTGGTAGTACACTCAAAATATAAGCTTTTGTTTATACTAAAAATATAGGCAATATAATCAGTTTCAATGTCTACAACAAAGTTTTTGAAAATCTTGCCATGGAGTAGATAATGAAAATTTGATAATTCTTTTAGGATGATGTAGTAACAAGGCATCATAGGTCCACTCACGATAATCCATGAGTGGGATAACCAAACTCAACTTTGAATTACATCAAGATAAAATTAAATTGTTGCAAAGATATCTTTAGGGACCAAGTATAGTCATAGAGAAGGCATGAATAAAATTCATCAAACACAAAAGAAGAGAGTATCTCATGGTTCAATTACATTTAGAAACCTTTATTATCATTTTAGGGAGAACATGGAAATAATAAGGAAAGCATAAGAGTCACCCAATATAATTATATACATAATGGAATTTAATTTTGAATTTATGTTATTGTTCAAAATTAAATTAAATTTGGAAGGGAGAAGGGGGGAATCATCAGAGTCCCTCCATGTTCCTTATAACAGACTGATGATCCCTATAATGCAATACTTCACTGTTGACAAGATTAATTCTCCCGTATGAAGCTTCCACTTGGCATTCCTGAATCATCTCAAGGATATTAAGACCATTAACATCCTCAAATATTTGTATAGGTCAATGAAGCTTTCCATTGATAATGTCAAGAAGGGAACCTCCATGCATCTGATTCATCAAGGCCTACACTTGATTCTTTACAAGCACGCTCTCTAGAAAGAGGCCTGAAAGTCACTATGTTATGCATAAGCAACCCTACTAATCCTCCCTCTATTTTGATTTTGAGTCAGGATTGCTCTCAGAAGGACACTGTGAGTGAGGGAGGAGCCATGGAGATAGCCTTGACATATACCACTAATACTAGAAGGAAGTTGATATTTGGCTCGAACTCCAGTGGCACTCCCTAGTCGATTAAAGTTGAGCCTCATTGACATTCTTCTAGAGGAAAAATGCCAAGCGGGAAGCGAAAGACTCCCATCACCACAAAGCAAGGCCAAGAGCATATGAAGGATTCTCTCATGAATCCAAATAAAGTTAAGGTTGAAGAAGCCCAATTTGGTTGAAGGAGGTAGAGTCCCCGAGTGGACATCACACCCATTATAGGTCTACCATCGACCCCCTCAAAGTTCTATTTAAGGTGTTGACCTCTACATCCAATGCAACCAAAATGACATGGACTCTTCTTCAGGAGGCTACAAATATGGTTGAAGATCTCAAGTTTTAGAAGGATGTTCACACCTAGGTGGATGGCAAGGAGCACAATGTAAGTAATGAAGACCATAAATCTGAGTAGCCATCTTTTACGTAGTTGTTCCTTTTTGGTTGTCCTTTGTGGGTCTTCCCTTGTTTTTTCTTTTCTTTGAGTTCCCTTGTTCCTCTTGGTAGTGTCTTTGGGAGAGCCCCTCCCCTATTTTTGTTAATGCCTTCGTGCTACTCCAGGATGATCTCTTGGGTTTTTTCTTATTCACTAGGTTTTGATTGTTATTGATCCCGTGGAGACCATCTCTTATGTGTCCACTAGTGTAAAAGATTTTTGGGTCCCTTTCAAAACCCCCTCCTCCAATCTATCAAAAAAAATTATAGACTTTTAGCTATTTTTTGAAAATGAGATAAGTAGTCCTCTTACACTACATTTTCATAATCAAATCTTTGATATTGTTTTTATTAACTAAAATTTGAATTTTGCAAGGATGAAGATCAACACTACAAATGGCTAATTTATTTTCTACCTAGATTCCATCTCTATAAATACGATGGCTATAATAACCTTTCAATTTATTAATACCTCTTTTTTAGGGGTCTTATTCATGCCTCTAATATTTCAAGATATCATTTTCATCATAAATGTTTGTTTTTATTTGTAGGTTTATCACCACTTTTTGTTAGCACTTGCAATATTTGCTTTTGTTTACATCCTTCTTAATTTCCTTTTCTCTTTATTTTTGGTTCTCAAGTCTTTCTCTTTTTTCTTTTTATTTTTCCCACTCTCACCAACACTTTCATCTTCATTGATCTCTTATACTTTTCATTATTGTTCATATTGAGACTTATCATCTGTAGGTTTGTCTTACTTTAAAGGATCTAAAGTGCAAGGAATAACCTCAAAAACATTTTTTCTTTATATTGCCCTTGAAACCTTAAAGTGCAAGGATGTTCCTCTATAACAATTACCTTATTATGTTGCCCAAAAAATACTAAATTGCTAATGATATCCTTCATCCTCATTTATTTATTTATTATGCTACTCTTCCTAAAGTGTAAAGGACAATATCTACACTACTTTCATTTATATTGCAATAAGAGGATTTTATACTACGTGAGAAAAATGAAGAGGATTTATCTAGAATGATATTTTTTGCCTCCTTTGTTATAAAATTTTCCTCCATATCTTCTTTTGCACCTTTAATTCCTTCTAAGTTTGAATTTATACATTACACATCCTCATCCCTTGTATCGTTTTGTTTCTTCTATTGGTTGATCCAAATGAACTATGATGGAATTTTCCATCTGATGTTGTAAAAAAACTTTCTTTGCCTCTTTTTTTTAGAGTGGAATATCCTTGATATGATTTAACTTTTACAAAATTAAGATTTATTTGCTTCATCTTAAAGTTTAAATTTGTATTTTTTTAATAAATAAATATTCTTTTTTTCTTGCTAGAGAAAAAGAGGTTGTACTTGAGTCCCCCCACCTTTGACAAATCACAACTCTCTCCTTTAGATCTTGAGATTTTACAAACAAAATTAATTATCATCTCAATTGAGTTGTTATAACTAGCTACCTACATCTTTTTCAAAACAAAAATGAATTTTTTATTTTCATCCCGTGGATCTTCTTCAATTTTCTTTGTAAATACAAATACTCAAAATTTAACATCCTTCTTCTTGACAATATCCTGCAACAACCTTCACGATACTAAAACTCCACCTTTATTATCTACACACTACATATTAGTAGAGTAATATTTCCAAAATTTCATGTTATCATAGTCTGCTTTACTAGCTTTGGACTGTTAGTTTCCTTCTTGATGCATAAGTGCAACCACAAAAACTATAATAAATAGTTTAGCAGTCTCAAAAAGTTGAAAGTTCATGTTTAAATATTATCAAGAGATATATGCATAATAACTAAATTATGGGTCATTATATAATACAAGTGGAATTCATTTTAATCCCAAATAACCAATTAAAAAAAAAAACATTTATCATTTTAATGAATTATGAAATGAATCTCATTCATATTATAATGACATTTTTTAAAATCAGAATGGTATTATTTTAATAAATAGTTTAGCAGACTTAAAAAGTTGAAAGTTCCAATCCATACTCTATCCCACAATCCAACTAACAATTCAGATGATCCATTCAACCATGAAGTCCATCTGATATCATCTTCTTCTACTCAACATACAAAACTTCTACTCACTTCACGAAATCATAGTATGCTTTACCAGATCTAGACTGTTAGTTTTCTCTAATACATTGATCTATAAATGGATCCCTTAAAACATTTTGTAGTCCTCTAAAACATTATTTTGAATTTACTCCTTTTAGATTTTTCTTGTCAACTTTAGCTAAACTTACTACTTCCTCTAACCACGAAAAAGAGAATTTAACTTCGCTATCTTTTATTAAAACCCCTCTCTTGGCAAGCCTATTTGCACATTTGTTCCCTTCCCTTAACGTATGTGTAAACTTGATTTCTTCAAACTCTATAGCAAAGTATTGCATTTCCAAAATGATCTCTTATATGTTCCATGGAGCCTTTGCTTTTCTCCAAATTGCATATATTACTATTAATGAATCGTCTTCCATCCATACCCTGTTCCATTTCATTTGTTTGCATATTTTTAATCCTTTCAATGTTGCCCAAGCTTCAACTTTATTATTTGTCTTAAATCCACTACTAAAAGCATAATGTGACAAATGTCACCCCTATTATTTTCTATTATTCCTCCTCTTCTTGCCAATCCCAAATTTCCTATAGATGCCATCAAAATTCAATTTGACAACTCTACTTTTGGTGGTTTCCACTTTATATTCTTTGTCTTTCTTTTGTTTCTCCTATACCCACCATCATAATTCCAATTGATGACTTGAATCCATATATCAAGGCTCTCTACCTCAATATTAGGGATTGGGTGAGTTGATACGGTTGGTTTAAACTCCTATATGGCTAAACAAATCTTCCTTTTCATTATCTCTAAATTGCTTTTCCTTCCTTTGTATATTATTTTATTCCTTTCTAGCCATATAGTCCAAAGTATTGTATCTTCCAATATATCACAAATTGTTGATAATGCCTCACTTTTAAAAGTGCTTTGCCATTGATTTAACCATTCATCACCATGCATTTACCAAACATATTGAGAATCCATTGCCTTAGTTCCTAGACTATTGAACAATATCCCAAGAGATGGTCTATACTATCCTCCTTTTTACATATAATACATTATGAGAGGCCATGAAAACCTCTTTTCTTTAGGTTATCCCAAGATAAAATTTTATTATGACCTACTAGCCATATAAACATTTTGACTTTTGGAATCTATGGCTGTCCCAAATATCACTCCATATTCTTGCGATATTAATATTTTGTTGGTGCTTTATATTATTGATTCTTACTATGTATTCTCTTGAGTTATTTAGCTCCCAAATCAGCTTATCCTTGGCTTCACTTGGAATAATCATTGTTGTTATCTTTTTGCTAAAGTGCCTCCTAACAACAATGTCTAGTATACTTGTAAAAATATCTTCTTTCCATTTGTATCTTCCTTCCTGATCCTTGTACATAATATTTGAAACCCTATCACCATATTTATCTTGAAGTAATTTCATCCATGGTTTCAAATTTAGATCTAGATTGAGTGGTCTTTTATCATACCAAGTATCCATCCAAATAGAATTTTTTTCTCTAGTTCCCACCACCCATCTTAGACCTTTAATTACTAGCAATTGATTTTTTAAATCATTCCTTAGAGCAGAACCATGTGGTAGTGAGAAAGCAGTAAAGATTAAGTTTAGGATACCGGGCTCAATGTACTTAGAATAATTCTTGCTCATTGTCTTTGACTCTCTTTGTACAGTCTACAAATTACTTTTTCCCTTGCAGCTAATTTTACATATATAAGAACTCTTAAACTGAGGCACCCCCTAGTTTTATCATCACACACCTTGATCCATTTCACCAAAGGAAAATTTCTTTTATCATGTAATCATTACCACAAAAATGATTGCATAATATAGTTTAAACTTTTTCTATCGATTTTGACATAATATACAATGACATATAGTATGTTGGAATGGCTTGTAAGACTGATTTAATTGGCCACACTCTTCCTACTAATGATAACCATCTACCTTTACATGTTGTTAGTTTATTATGAACTTTACTTATAATTAGATTCCACATTTCTATACTCATTCTTCCCTCAACAAAAGGTATCCCGAGATATGTCGCAGACAAATTTGCCTCCTCCATTCAAAGTAACCTACATATCCCTCCTCTAATTCTAGTTGGAGTTTTTAGGAAGTATATTTTGGATTTTTTCCTATTAACTATTTGCCTCAACACTCTTTCATATTCCTTTAATAAGCTATTCAAATCTCTATCATTGTTTTTCCCTGGCCTCCCAAAAAGGGTTGTATCATCTACAAATTGTTTTCTTTTGTTGGAGACCAAGGGGTTGTACTCATGTCCCCCACCCTTGAAAAATTATAACTCTATCCTTTAGAGCTTGAGAGTTTAAAAATAGATTCAATTATCATCTCAATTGAGTTGCTATAGCTAAATACCTACATCATTTTACATAAATTGTTTGAATTCTTGATTTTCATTTTCTGGATCTTCTTCTATTTTTTGTGTGAATATAAATATTACAAAATTCAACATCCTTCTTGATATTTTCTTACAACAACCCTCACAATACCAAAACTCCACCTCTACTATATGTGCATTGCATCTTAGTAAAGTAATAGTTCCAAAACATCACATTATCTTTATCTGTTTTACCATATCTAGATTGCTAGTTTCCTTCCTAAAGCATAAGTGCAAAAACATATATTATAATAAATATATTATATTAAAATACATTAATGTTATAAAATAATTCAAATATTACCAATGGAAAACATTAAAGTAAATCTTAATCATTATTTTATTAATGCAATCAACATTTTCTTGTCAACTTTAGCTAAATTTACTACTTCCTCTAACCATGGAAAATAAAATTTAACTTCATGATCCTCAATGAAACCCCTCTATTGGCTAGCCTATCTACATATTTGTTTCCTTCCCTTGATGTATGTGATAACCCGATTTCTTCGAACTCTATAGCAAGGTCTTGTATTTCCATAATTATCTCTTGTATATTCCATGGAGCCTTTGTTTTCCTCAAAATTGCATTTATTACTATGAGTGAATCACCTTCCATCCATACTATATTCCATTTCATTTGTTTGCATATTTTTAACCCTTCCAAAGCCACCCAAGCTTCAACTTCATTATTTGTCTTAAATCCACTATTGAAAGCGTAATGAGATAAAATCTCTCCTCTTTTATTTCTAATCATTCCTCCTCTTACTAGTATTGAATTTCCTTTAGATGCTCCATCAAAATTCAATTTGACCAACTCCACATTTGGTGGTTTCCACTTTATATTTTTTGCCTTCTTTTTTTTTCTCCTATACCTAACATCATAATTCTATTTGATGACTTGACTCCATCTATCAAGGCTTTTTGCTTCTAGATTAGGGATTGGGTGAGTTGATAGGATTGGTTTAGACTTCCCTATGGCTAAATTGTTTTTCCTTTTCATTACCTCTAAATTGCTTTCCTTTCTTTTAAATATTATTTTATTCCTTTCTAGTCATATGATCCAAAGTATTATATATTTTGATATATCCCAAATTATCTGTAAAGCCTCATTTTAAAATTGCTTTGCCATTGCTTTAACCATTCTTCAATTCTGTCATTCATCACCATGCATTTACCAAACATATTAATAATTTATTGCCATAGTTTCCAGACTATTGAGCAGTATCCCAATAGATGGTCTATACTCTCCTCCTTTTTACAAAGAACACATTATGAGGGGCCATGAAAACCCCTTTTCATAAGGTTATCCCAGGATAAAATTCTTTTATGACCTACTAGCCAAACAAACATTTTGATTTTAGGAATGCTTGGGCTATCCCAAATATCTCCCCATATTATTGTGATATTCCTATTTTGTTGGTGCTCTACATTATATCCACTTCTTATTATGTATTATTTTGAGCTATTCAACTCCCAAATCAACTTATCCTTGGCTCCCCTTGTGTTAGGATCCTCCATCGTAACATTAATATTTAATATTATTAATCAATTAATTATTATATTAATAACTCATAGCGTGAACCATCACGTCTCTTCACCAACGTAGCCTTAGGTTTGATATAAATATTAGGTTTGGGCATAGAACTTAAGAGGAAGAGAGGAATAATATTTATTTATAAGTATTCAGGAGGGAGCCCCTATAAGTGGCAAGCGATTCCAAGGGAGCCCCCTTTAAGAGGCCTACGATTCTGGTGTTCATATCAATTTATCCATTAAATTTATAATAAAGTATTTAGAATATTATAATTTGGTATTAGAGTGGTCTTGGATCCTAGAAGCAGTTTGCTATAACAACATGAAGGTCACACTCCCATAAGGAAAAAACTCATTTACAATAGCATAAGTGTAAGGATTCTTAGGCAGTTTAGCACGACAAAAGAGATAATCCACACACAGTGCTTAACGAAACCTACTAAAAAATGGATAGAACAAATTCGTGGATAGAGTGAATTTTCTTTATGTGGTCTTAATGTCAGCTCGTATAACAAGCTTTGTGTAATCAATAGAATTTACATCGTATACATCGATATAATTCTCAACTTGTATAAAAGCTAGGTGGTTTAGCGGAGTATCACTTTTGCTTCATGGAAAAATCAGCTCAACACGGCTTTAAAATTAAGTTTCACACTAGAGCCTAATTAATTTTTGCTCAGTGAAGCTTTAATTTGAGTTTCGCTTAGCAACAATATTTCTCGATGAAATTATCTTCCTCAGTGGTGGATATTGGCAAGCGTGACAATTTTACGACTCCTCAACAACGAACGTACTATAATCTTTGACTCTAAGCAAATTCACAACGTCAACATCAAAATAAATTTAGGCATGGCATATTTACATTTTCGGTGTACCCTGACGTAAGAGCCAAAGTAGTTCTACAACATCCAATGCGCTACAACAACTATGTAATTTGCACAACGTTCCTCAACAATAGATTGATACAAATAATCTAACGCACTACCGAATTCGAGTGTTGTTCGTGAGAACTGTTATTTTTGCTATTGTATCAAAATTCACGATGAGGAAAATAAATTCTAACACATTTCATTCAAATCTATCATTGCATAAATTCCCACAAATCCTATCGTTGCGAACTGATTCATAGTCTGAATCAACTATCTGCATCTTGTTTGCTTGTTGCCTCCATTCGTGCCTGCTATGGAATCTATCGCTACACTAGTAACATAATGTTGGAAAATTAATTTAATATAAAACCTAAGGTTAAAATCACTTTCAATTTGTAAACAGGGCACGACACGTAGCCGAAGGATCCAATATTCGCAACGTGCAAAGCAATAATTTTATTTTTAATTTTTTTTATGAATTCTTTTATCCCACATCATCGGTACGAAGGAATTTTCTAGGTTTAAAATCAAAACACTATCCTTTAGGTATTATGGCCACCGATCATTTGACCCTCGCTTCTTATGCGTCCCTTGTGTGCAATTTCTCTCCCTCGTTTCATCCTCCATTGCCCAGTCAGTGTCCTCGTCAGTCATGTCCATATCATCAATCCATTGTCCCCTTTGTGGTCTAATCAATGTCCTGCCAATCGTGTGTTGTGTCATGTATCAGTCGTCCATCATGTCATGTTTCATCCATACATCCACTAAGAAATTTGTGTCCTGTTGCATTAGTCCCATTCTCTCCACCCTTGTGTCCTGTGCCACATTTCGCTATCTCGTCCAGCCCTGCCCATGCTCCATGTCCCATGTTGTCCACTTCCACTGTATTTGTATCTTGTGCCACAATTCATTGTCTTATCTAGCCCCGCTCATGATCCATGTCCCACGTTGTTCACTTCCACTATCTTTCATCCCGTGTCATCTACTATTGTCACTTGTTAGTCCATGTCAATATCGATTTTCAGTCTACGTCCTTGTCTTAGTGTCAATTATCAATGCTCGGTCCAATGTCCCAGTTTGTATCATTGGTCCATGCTACATTCGATCGTCAGTCCACATCCTCGTGTCTGTGTTAGTTGTAAGTCTATCGCATCATCGTAGTCATCTATTTTCATGTTCATAGTCATTAGTTTTCATGTCGTATCCTATCGTGTCTTACCTATTGGTGACCGTTGAAACAAATCTAAAATTGCATTGTTGGAAAATTTGAATTCTGACACCCTCTACGACCGTTGTAACAACTTGGGTTCAAAAATTTGATAAAAAAACTAAAATTTTAAGCAAACTTAATTTTTATAATTTTGTCAAAATTTAAAAACTGTCCTTGCTACCCAAAAACTTCAAATTATAATCAAAATCCAAATTATTTTGTGAGCATAACCTTTCGAGACGAGTACCAATTATTGAGGGAGGATATCATGACCCCAGTTTAGCCACCTTAGATCATGAAATTTGCCAAATCAAGGACCTACGTCAACTAACTTCAATGCATGCATATCAGACTCAGTTCGAGGAATTTGCCAAACACACCATCGGGTTGGATGAATCATTTTTCATAAGTTGCTTCACCCATGGATTACAAGAAGAAATCAGAGTGGAGGTGGAGATGTACACTCCTCAAACCTTGCTTACAACCATTAGATTAGCTAAGTTAGTCGAAGATAAATTCAACGCTCAACGTCAACACGAGAAGCAACTCATTGTACAATTGCTTGTCATGTATGCTGCCTTAGAATCTAACCAACCCTTATCGATTAAGTACCTCAACCCAAAGGAAATGGAGGAGCGATCGACGAAAGACCTCTACTATAATTATGATGAGCAATATGGACCCAATCATAGATGCACTACACAAACATTATATTTGTTGAATGTAGTTGATCCTTGTCACTCCACATAGGGAGAAGATGAGGTAGATGTACAAGAAGTGACCGATGCACTAGGAGAAGATGAGGAAGATATGCAAGAAGTATACTGTGCACCTGATAACAACAATAAGGGAATCCCTGAAATTTTCTTCAATGCTCTCGTAGGTTTTACTTCTCTAGAAACTATGAAATTTCAAGGGTACTTCAAACAACAAAATCTTGTTATGATCATTGACTCAGGAAGTACTCATAATTTTATTGACCAAAGCATGGTGGACCAGGCTAATTTTTATATATTATCATGTTATAGCTTTGAGGTGTTGATTGGTACTGGGGATGGATTACCTGTCAAGAAAAGTGTCAAAATATCAAGCTCACCTTAGGCAACTACAACATGACAAGTGACATGTATGTGCTTCCATTGGGCAAAAGTGATGTTGTTTTAGGGGCTCAATGGTTGCAAATGCTCGGGGTAATACTATGGGATTTTGCAACATTGTGGATGCAATTCACCGTTGAAGGCTAAACATACACTCTAAAAGGACTACAAGCAAGTTCCTCACCAATAGTGAGTTCTCAACGTATGGGTAAACTTATTCAAAAAGGAGGTAAAAGGGTGATTGCACAATTATTTTCCCTTCATTCTACATGGGAAGAATAGGCTAAAGTGGAAGAGTTACAACAACTTTTGACACATCACTCTAGCTTATTTGAGGCACCACAAGGGTTTCCCTCTCACTGTCATTATGATCCTACTTTTCTTCCTAGAAACCCACCACTAAAGCTTCGACCTTCAAGATATCCCTGCCTACAAAAAAGTGACATAAGATTTGTGCAAGAACTTGTGCAAATGCTACTAGGAAAGCGGTTCATCAATTTCAACAACAATATCCTCAGTCCTAGATTTGAGGACAAAGCTTTTTCTAGGAAGGATGGCATGTTAGGATCCTTCATCCTAACATTAATATTTAATATTATTAATCAATTAATTATTGTATCAATAACTCATAGTGTGAACCATCACGTCTCTTCACCAACGTAGCCTTAGGTTTGATATAAATATTAGGTTTGGGCATAGAACTTAGGAGGAAGAAGAATAATATTTATTTATAAGTATTCAGGAGGGAGCCCCCTATAAGTGGCAAGCAATTCCAAGGGAGCCCCCTTTTAAGAGGCCTGTGATTCCGATGTTTATATCAATTTATTCATTAAATTTATAATAAAGTATTTGGGATCTTATCACCTTGGAACAATCATTGTTTGTTATCTTTCTACTTAACTACCTCCTAGCATCAATGTCTTGTATACTTGTAAAAAAATATTTTTTCCATTTGTATATTCCTTCTTAATCCTTGTATAAAATGTTTGAAACCTTATCACCATATTTATATTCAAGTAAATTCATCCTTGGTTTCAAAATTGGATCTAGATTGAGTGGTTTTTTATCACACCAAATATTTATCCAAACAGAAAAAAGTTCTCTAGTTCCCACCACCCATATTAGACCTTTAATAACTAGATCAATTGATTTTTTTTAAATCGTTCCATAGTGCAGAACCATTTGGTAGTCAGAATGCAATAAATATTAAGCTTGGGTCATTGGGCTCAACACACTTACTTAGAAGAATTCTTTCCCATTGTGTTTAATTTTCTTTGTACAATCTCCAAATTTATTTTCCCTTAAGAGCTAAATTTGCATTCGTAAGAACTCTTAAACCAAGACCTCCCCTAGTTTTATCATTAAACATCTTGCTTCATTTCACCTAAGGAATTTTTATTTTATAATGTAATCTTAGCCATAAAAATGACCGCATAATATAGATTAAACTTTTTTCTATTGATTTTGGCATAGTATACAAGGATATATAATATTTTGGAATGGTCGATAAGACTGATTTAATTAGCTGCATTCTTCCTGCTAAGGATAACCTTCTACCTTTCTATGTTGGTAGTTTATTCTAAACTTTACTTATAACTGAATTCCATATTCTATCCTCATTCTCCCCTCAAATAAGGACATCCCTAGATAAGTTGCTTGTAAATTTACCTCTTCCATTTGGAGCAACCTACATATCCATACTTTGATTCTAGCTAGGGTGTTTATGAAGTCAATTTTGGATTTTTTCCTATTAACTTTATGCCATGATGATCTTTTGTATTATTTAAATAAGTTATTCAAAGCTCTGGCCTCCTTTATCCTTGACCTCCCCAAAAGGTTTGTATCATCTACAAAATATTGATGGGTGATGTTGTCAATGTTATTACTAGCCTTAAGTCCACTTATAAGCCCATCTTTGTTAGCCTTCTTCAAGTTCCTACCCAAAACCTCTGCCATAATAATGAATAGATATGGTGATAGAGGATTTCCCTATCTAAGACTTCTCTTGGCTTTAAATGATTTTGTTACTAACCCATTGATCAACACTAAATATAAAACTGCAAAGACGCAAGCTTTAATCCATCTGACCCATTTCTTACCAAATCCAAACTTTTCTAATACTACAAAAATAAAATCCCGTTTAACCCCGTTATAGGCTTTGCTCATATCATGTTTTAAAATGATTGCTCTCTTTTCTTGAAGTTGTTGAATGAATAACTTCATGAGGTACTTTGATCCCTTCCATAATCTATCTCTCTTTCACAAATCCTACTTGCTCTTCTGAAATAATTTTGTTTAACAGTGGTATTAACCAATTTGCCATCACTTTGGAGATAATCTTATATGCCATATCACATAGGCTTATGGGCCTAAATAAATTAAGCAATTATGCATCCTTATTTTTTGTAATTAGGGTAAGATATGTTGCATTTATTTTATAAGGTATGTATTGTTTTACCCTAGACTATTCCATTTCCACCAATAAAGAATCCTTCACAATATCCCAATTATATTGATAAAATCATAAAAACTTGTGTAAACTCATTGGGAAAAAAATATGTTGATAGAATGTTGTAAAGAGCCCATCTGGACTTGGGGATTTATCCTTATCAAAAGAGAAAAGAGCTAAATGAACTTCTTCCAAATTAATAGACTCCATCAATTTCCTAATGTCTTCATCTATTATAACTGAAGGTACTTCTTGTAGTAGTTTATCATTTTGAACTTCAAACTCCTCTAATCCTATAATTTTTTGGTAAAAAGACCTTGCCTCCTTTCTGATTTCACTCTAGTCTTCAATATGAACCCCTTATGTTGATTTAATTATACTAATCTTGGATGCCAATCTTTGTACTATTGCCATCCTATGAAATAAATTGTAATTTTTATCTCATTCTTTTAATCAATTATTTCTCAATTTTAATCTCCAAAATTTCTCTTCCTTACTCAAAATATTATGATATTCACTAAGCAATTCCCTTTCCTTCAAGCTTAGATTATTATAATCAACTTTTTGGAATTTTGAAATTTTATCTTTTAGTTCTTCTTTCTTCTCAAAAACGTTTTCAAAATTGTTCTTGCTCCATTCTTTTAATCTAGATATCACTAATTTAATTTGTTTTGGAAGTGTATACAACCCACTGTTCCCTAAAGAATTCGACATTTGTGCTATCATAGCAAATAAATGAGGTTGGTCTTCCCACATCTACTCATATTTAAAATATGATATTTTTTAATTCACTTACCACCATTTTAACTCTTATTAGCTAGTGATTAGAACCAATCCTTGTCATGGTATTAATTTTAGCACAAGTCCCTTCATCTAGCCAATGATCTAAGCATCTGTCTAATTTTTCTACTATTAGGTTCTTTTCTTTCCTGTTGTTGGTCCATGTATAGTTGTCTTCTTCAAACTCAACCTCCCATAGATTATTATTTTGAATAAAAGTCGAGAAATCTCTCATAGTTTTTGTTAATTTTCTAATTCCTCCAAAATTTTCATCTAGCTTGGTTATGGCATTAAAATCTCCTATGATCACTATAATCTACAAGTTGTTTATAGGTGATGTTGTCGATGTTATTACTAGCCTTACTTATTTTCCCATATTTGTATTCCTTCTTTAAGTTCCTTTCCAATACCTTTGCCATAATAATGAACAAATATGGTGACAAAGGATCTCCCTATCTAAGACCCCTCTTGGATTTAAATGATTATGTTACTAACCCATTGACCAACATTGAATATGATATTGTAGAGACATAATCTTTAATCCATCTGACCCAATTCTTCCCAAATCTAAACTTTTTTAATACTGCAAAAAGAAAATATCATTTAACCCTTCGTAGGATTTATTCATATCAAGTTTTAAGATCATTGCTCTCTCTTTCCTAGAAGTTGTTTAATGTATTAGTTCATGAGCTACTATGATCACATCTAAAATTTGTCTCTCTTTCACAAATCCTCCTTGCTCTTCTAAAATAATTTTGTCTAATGGTGGTCTTAACCAATTTGCCATCACCTTAGACATGATCTTATATGTCATATTATATTAGCATATGGGCCTAAATGAATCAAATGATTAAACATCTTTCTTTTTTGGAATTAGGGTAAGATATGTTGCATTTATTTTATAAGGTATATATTGTTTAATCCTAGATTGTTCCACTACCACCAATAAAGAATCCTTCACTATTTTCCAGTTATGCTAATAGAATGCTACAAAGAGTCCATCCAAACCTAAGGATTTATCCTTATCAAAAGAGAAAAGAGCTAAATAAACTTCTTCTAGAGCAATAGGTTCTACCAATTTACTATTGTTTTCATCTGTTATAACTGAAAGTGCTTTTAAATTAAAAATATAAATATGATTAAAATTTTATAATTCAAAATTCATTTTATTCCAAGGCTTGGGTCCTATTTGAATATGATAATGCATATTCTACACCTTGTACTCTCATGTCTTTATGTCTATCTAACATATCTAAAAAAAGTCATTTAATAAATAAATATAATAAAGTAAAATAGATTTTGAGCTAAGGTTAAGTGGTTTAAAGGCTTGATGGAATAATATGGTTGGAGGACTATGAACCCTGTGGAGCACTGGTAAATTCTAGCAAGGGTTGGCGAGATGGTGGAGGTTGCAAGGGGGGGCCTTTGTCCCTCCAGGTTGATCATGCTTCCAATAGAACCATGGTAGATCAAGCTACCCATTCCCTCTAGGAAGAGGGCAATAGGCCTAAACCAAATTTGTCTAGCTTTGTAAAGAAACTTGATGATAATCCGAAGACTAAAATGAACCTATAGGAAGTGATCAAGGAGATCCATAATCTGGAGAATTTTACAATCATTGGACATTTCTATGGAATGTGGCCCAAGGAATCTACATTGAAATCTTGGATAGACTTAAACTAGGGTATGTAGGTTGAGGAGAAAATAGAACTATCAACGAAATATCGAGGGTTCTTCATAGCGGTATTCAACTCTGCAAGTAAAAGGGAGAAAGTGTTCAAACATGGATCCTATTTTATGAGAAGGAGCAAAATTTACCTTTCACCATGGCACCTCCAATTCAAACCTATGGAAGAAACACCTAAAGAAGTTCTTGTTTGGGTAAGGTTACCTTTTCTTCCTTGCTTCTTGAGAAAGCAATCAATCTTGGAAACCATTGGGAATAGACTAGGCAAGTTTGTGAGAGAAGCATAATACAATGGAGTCAATACAATAGTAATATGAAATTGTGTGATGGTGGAATTAATATTGGACTTTTAGAAGCTATTCTTCTGAAGGTAAACTCTCTCCATTTAGAACATAAATTGGACAGAGTCATTACCATTCAGATGTGTATGTTGCCATGAGTATGACCATTTTGCTCGAAAACGTCCAAAGGGTATAAAAATAGAGAATCCCAAAAATACCGCCAATGATGGTTATCAACAAGTTAGATGAAGAAACAAACAAAAATTAGATTATCAAAAACCTCAAGGCCCTCAACAAGGCAACTTAGGGACGAGCACCTCAACCAATAACAAGTTTGAGATTCTTCAACAAGTCATAAAAATAGAAACTACAATAGAGGAACCCCTTAATAAAAACATAAGGAAAAAATGAATTGTAGGGAAGGAAAAGCATATTGATGATACTCTAGAGAACTAGTAGCAGATGAACAAGGGGGACCTATAAACAAACGCGAGAATTGAGACTTGTTGGGCAGATGTATCAATTCTTGAACAAGAGACAACTACTAATGATCCAGGTTTGAGTAATGCTACTCTAATTGTAACTCAATTTTAAAACATTCTGGTAGATATTATTGCCTCTACAAATATGCCTCCAAAATAGCAAAACCTAGCCCAAGGTTATGATGCAAAAAAAACAACCAGTATAGCATGGATACAGGGGGATCTCCTAAAACTGCAGGTAAGCCATCAAATAGAACAACAAGAGATAAACAAGCCAAATAATCTATAACGGAGGATACCAAACTTACTCTTGAGGATCCAAGGGTTCTTAGGGTTAGGTTAGGAAAAAATCCCCTCAAATGAAAATTATAACTTGCAATATCAGGGGTCTTGATTCTCCTAAAAAATAAACGCCTTAAGGTGAAAACTTAACCAAGAAAAACCAAGTATAATATTGATTCAAGAAATAAAGTTGAGTGAAGAGGATATTTCTCAAGTAAAGGATTGCATTTGGAAAAATTATCATTTAGAAGCAATTAGTTCCAATGGCCAATCTAGTGGTTTGACCATATTGTGGAAAGACAGGTCTCTGGAAGTTGTCAAGAAGAGTATAGGCAAAAATTTACTATGTTTAACTTTCCATGACTCTTCCCTAAAGATCTCATTCAATGTAATCAACATCTATAGGCCCAATGACACCTCGACAAAGTTAGAAATGTGGAAATAGGTTTGGAACTTAACAAACAACATAAATAATAAACACATCATCTTGGGAGGATATTTTAAGACTATTTTGAGTAGCCAAGAAAAAAAGGAGGATACTTTAACAAAAATGACTCAATTCGTTCAAAAATATATAGGGGGATACACCAGTTTAATTTAGTTGACATCCTTCCAAAATAAGGCTACTTCACTCGGAATAATAGAAGAAAAGGGAGGGTGATGATTGCAAAAATATTGGATCGGTTCTAATCTTCGAGAGCTTGATATATGATTCGTTGGTGGTCGAAACAAGAGTTCTCTCAATCATTGACCAATAATTTTTGAATGCCACTTTCTTTCAAAAATCTCAAATTCACCCTTTAATTTTCAACCTTGTTCGATAGAACATGAAGATTTCCTATTCAGGCTTAAATATTGGTGAGGCAATGGAAGTCCTTCTTCTAGTATGCTAATGTATCAATTCCATAAAAAATTACTGAATGTCAAGAGAGGTTTAAAGTTATGGACAAAAAATATTAGAGATCAACAACAAGCTTAATTAATAATATCAATAAAGAATCTAGCTCAGATTAAACAAAAATTCATTCAAGAGGGTTAGGAAGATGCTCTATAAAAAGAGGAAGAAAAATGACAGTCATAGATAATGAAGAAGAGAGAGAAGAACAAGTTTTGAGGTTAAAGTCAAGAAGATTATGGCTGCAAAAGGGGATTCAAATACAAAAATCTTTCATAAAGAAAAAAACCAAATAAGAGGATTTACTAAAATTACTAAATTTAAAAATGAAGAAGGAGAAATAATCAAAGATCAAGATCAATTCAATATTGAGGCAGTTAAACACTTCAAAACTCTTTTGAATGAAGAAATAGAGAACAATGAAGAGGAACAACAAATTTTGAGTTTCATTCCCTCAGTGTGACTCTCTTAATGAATTTTGAGCTCTTCAAACCAGTAAAATAGGAGGAAGTTTTCAAAACAATTCAAGACATAAAAAAATATAAAGCTCCGGGTTTGGACGGTTTTCAGGTCAACTTCTACCAGGCATGTTGGGACATTATTAAAAAATATTTGGTGGGTATGGTTGAAGAGTCAAGAACTGATGGAGCAATTTTAGGAGCCATTGATGTGTATTTCAAAACCACAATCCAATTTCTTTTGATAGATTCAGGCTAATATCTTTATGTAACACATCATACAAGATTATATCCAAATTAATGGCCAATAGACTAAAAAATTCATTAATGAGTTAATATCAGTGGAACAAGGGGGCTTCATACTAGGGAGATACATTTAAGACAATATTGTCATAGCCCAATAATCTATTCATTCAACAATTATAAATAAAGAAAAAAATGGTCGCCAAGGTGGACCTATCTAGTGCTTATGACAAGTTGGACAAACGATTCATACATAAAATCTGAAAGCAAATGGGTTTCAATGAAGGATGGATTAAATAGACCCAGGACTACATTGATAAACCAAAAGTAATAGTGATGATTAATGGTAGACCCACAAGCTTCTTTGAAACGTCCATGGGTATTAGATAAAATTTCCCTCTTTCTACCTTCTTGTTTGCCCTTGTGTTAGAGGGTTTGAACAAAGCAATTCAAGCGTCTTTAGAACAACTAAACTTTCAGGGTATCAAGGCCTCAACCAATGTCAAACCTACAACCCATATTTTATTCACTGATGACACTCTTCTTATGGGATGGGCCAACATTCAAACAACCAAAGCAATTCAGGGTATTCAGAGGGATTTCATTGCAGAAGCCTCGGGTAGTAAGATAAACAAGGACAAAAGCTTCATACACTTCATCAATGTATCAACAAATCTCAAGAGAAAGATCTACAAAATTCTTGAATTTCAAGATAATTTAGACATCAATTAATTATCTTGGAATGCCAATCAAAGTAGCAATACACAAAATTAGTGACTAGAAATACCAGGTAGAAAAAATTAGGACAACAATGAGCAGTTGGGAAAATCAATTCCTTATCTTGGTAAGTTGATCTTAATCAAATCAACTTTCTCTACAATTTTAATCTATTGGATAACTTTACTCTTGGCACCAAAGGTGATTAGTTTGGAGATTGAAAAAGAAATCAAAGCATTATTGTGGGCAGACGACAAAAAATAACAGTAAGAAATACCATTTAGTTAAATGGTCAAAGATAGTCAATCCCAACTTAGCTGGAGGTTTGGGGATAAGGCAATTCGAGAAGATGGGTCGAGCTTTGGCTACAAGGACTACCTGGAGATTGATTTCAAACCCCTCAGCTCCATGGGCATCCCTTATCATCCATAAGTATTGTGGTGGGGCAAATATCAAGGATTTATTATAGTAGTGTATCCTGAATCCCAAGGAAATATCAATTTGGAAAAACATCTTGGGAGGTCTACAAATCCTAAAAGAATATCTAACTTGGGTGGTTAAAGAAGGAAATATAGACATATTCTCTCAATCAATTGCATGGCTCAAACCCTTGGAGACCTATGAAGACTTAGACATAACAAGGGAGTATTGTTATCAAAAGAACCTGAGCAGAGTTAAATATTTCTACGTGATGGTGGATCATGAATCAAGTTGGAAGGATTGTATAGTTAAGGAGATTTTGTTGGAGGATTACCCTAACAATTTAAAGTCCCAACTCAATCTTTTCAGGGAGTGATTGCAAAACATTCACATGGTTATTCAAGAGGGTCAAGATATTCCTATGTGGTAAGAGAAGAACAAACTTGTTGAACCAACAATTAAGAGGGTTTACTCTTATCTTTTGAACAAAAGTGTAGGAAATATTTTTCGATGAGTTTACACATGTTTTTATGAGGGTCATGGTCCCCTCGTACTGAGTGGGGTTTGAACCTTGGACCTGTAAAATAGAATTCAAAGCCCTTACCATTGTAGTAAGCTTGTAGCTATAAACGTGTAGGAAATATTAATCAAAACTATGAATGGAATTTCATCTGGAAGGGATTCTCAACCCCAAAAATAAGCCAACTGAATTTTGAGATATCATTCAAATTTCAAACCAATAGTAGAACAACAAACTTATAAAAAATTTGTGGCAAAATGGATCACAAGGTCTCATGTGGTAGATCTAGAAAGCAAGAAACCAACGTTGCTTAAGGGAGCAAATCGTGAAAACAATTAAGATTTTGAACATGACTCTAAGATCCTTGGGGGAACAGTCAACAGTTCTTTTCCCCCAAATAATGTGGAGAATAAATCAACATAGAGAAGAGACTATATATATCTTAACAAAATTAAATATAACCTTGATCTAAATCAACAACAATAATTTGGTTGTGCTTATCAATTTTTATGAAGACTCTTTGTTCAGTAGATGGATTGTAGACATCTACTTGCTATTGAGTAAGGTACACAGGGTAGGTCAATTTTTGTTTAGGCTCAAACCCTTTGTTATATCGTATGGGAACTGGAACTATTGTAAAAGCCCATGACTGAAGTGTAGTTTGGATGTTACGTTGGTATGGCCTTTTTGTGGGCTTCTCCTTAACTTATTTTATGGATTATCTAGCATTATAGTTATTGTCTTAGTCATGGCTTGAGTTGAGTGTGTTGGACCTTTATTTTTTTCAATGGGTTATATGGGATTAAAAAGGGCCCCACCTGTATTACATCATCACCACATAGTGGTATTACAATAAAGTTTAGATATTATCCACGTATCTTTTGGCAAGGTTCGAACCTGGGTCTCCTCCTTGAAATATTGAGGAATTTAACTAGTTGAGCTAATGCCACTTGAATTTTTAAGTTTGCATAGGTTTTTATGAGGGGTCTCGGTCCCCTCTTATCAAGGTTTGAAGTTGGGTTTCCTGAATGAGAACCCAAGGACTTACCACTACGGTATCCCTGATGGGTCTTTGTTGGACCGCCGTTGTATTATGCTTTGTTATCTATTTTTATGATTAATAGAAAATTTGCTTTTTTAATTTTAATAAAAAAGTAAAATAGATTTTAAGGTCATGGGCCCATAGACCATATGAATGATCTTTATAAAATATGGTGTTATCCAACATATTTTTATTCAACACTTAGATTATTGTAATACACTTAGATTATTGTAACATGTTGTACAACTCTACTCTACCGTCTAATTGGAACTTTAGACCTTCCATTTGGAGTTTCTATATATCTTATAATAAAATAAAATGAACTTAATCAATACAAATTCCTCAATTTTCAAAATTCAACCTAAGTTAGAATGTTGTTTAAGAATAATCCATGTATAATAAAAGAACACCATAACTGATATAATATAAACGAGACACTTTACAACACGTATAACCAAATAAAAAAAATATTATTATTTTATTTGCTCAAGTAAAAAGGGTTGTACTCAGGTCCCCACCCTTGACAAATCACAACTCTCTCTTTGAGAGTTTACAAATATATCCAATTATCATCTCAATTGAGATGCTATAGGTAGATACCTACATTTTTTTTTTAAGTTTGAATTCTTGATATTCATTTTCTATGTCTTCAATTTTCTTTGTAAATACAAATATTTAGCATCCTTCTTCTTGACATTTTCTAATCTTGTTCATCCATCTATACAAGTGAAATCTTGATTAGTGGTGGTATTTGATGATGCCAAACTACCATTGTGCCATTTGAATATCCAAAATTGCTCAGTTGACTCCATGATTATGTTGCTCTGCTTTGGTGTTTCAAATAGTTGGTCTTATTATTCATTGATGCTATTGTATCCATTTGAAATCCATAGCCACTATCATTTTTTTTCCAAACATGCCATACTTGACGCCTTTCTAACTCCATGTAGATCTATACTATCAATGCCTTAAGCCATACCTCCAAGATTGTTGTCTCTCAAGATGGTGTAGGTGCCAATATGCTGCAACCTTAACTTGAATTTTGTTTCCTTTGATTCTTCAACAAATTGTTTCTTTATTTTAAATTATTCTTCACAATCTTCTCTCTTATGCCCTTCTTTTAGTGTGCCATTGTACACTCCTGAGAGGGCTTCCTTGGACTTTGTTGTTGCTTCTTCCATGGACTCTATATCTATTGCTACTATAAATTCAACTTTTGAGTCTTCTGTTGGTTCTTCAACTTGTTCCCCTACCATATTTGCTTCTTGCTTCTCCTTGGATCCTTGTTTCTTAAGCTTTTCCTTTTGAATGCATCCATAAACTTGCACATTGTCATTTGTATATTTTCCTTCTATTATATCCTCTTTATTAATTTCTTTTAGTTCCCTCTAAAGCCTTTTTATTTCTTCTTCATATCCTTTGATGGTGACCTTCAAATTAACTATCTTTTTTATATGGGTCCCACTAACTCAAGAATGCATGCTCCATTTCGTCCCAAGTGTAATTATAATTCCTTTCCTTATCAAAACTTGCCCACCAAACATAAGCTTCCTCTCTTAAAATTTTTATAAGTTGGATTTATAAAAATGGTCACCAAAATATAGAGTTTCAAACTTCTTTCACCATTCTCAAGCATCCATGTTATCATTTCTAGTAAAAATTGGTAACTTCATGATCTTTAACCCCAAACCCATGATCTTGACTGATTGAGATATTTATAAATTAATTTTTTGAAATTTGAAAAAATCCTCATTGTCCTTGTCTTGGATGACTGACTTCACAGGGTCGTAACTCCCTCAATACTACCACAATGCATAAACTTAAGTAATAAAACAACTTGAAAAATTCAAACCCAAGTATTTCTTATGGTGAGCTTACTAGTATTTTCTCATAAATATTAGCTTATCTAGAGATAAACCCCCTCGGCTTGACGAAAATCCTTCAATTTTAATCTATTGTGGATTAAGAACGGTCAAGTTTTGAAGAGCTTAAATATTTGCAAGGAATAGCTCTTATCTATAATTTTTTTACCATTGCCATCCAAAAAAGTGCTCTCCTTTCCTCCAATTTTTTATCACAACTCCATGACCCCTCCCTTTATTGGATAGCACAACTTCAACAATGCTTGCAACAACAATGATATTGACGTGCTCAGCTCCTTTAAAAATCATATTATTTTTTTATTAATAATTAATTAATAAAAAACAACATTAAGAAAATCTCATAAACATAATTTATTAAACTCCTCAACTTTAAAGAAAGATCTAAGTTCAAAAACCTCATCACAATCTTATGCAAGTATTAAATTAAACTCGGGAGACCTAAGTTTAAAAACCTTAAGAACTAATTTATTTGTAAACCTCAAAAACTAATTTATTTATTTACGATATTACGAGGTATATAAGGATTTAAGATAATGAACAATATCCTCAAAATCAATAAGATATCTAAAGATAGAATTTAGCCCGGTAAAGATAGTTATAATATATAAGTGATCTGAATTTTATGTCATTAATACAACTGTGAAGAAATGCTATAGAATTATCTCAAAAATGTAATTTTCATATTTTTTTTTTTGATAGTTATAAGTGTTTGTATTTATAGTGGGTTTTAACAAGGATCCCAAAACCTGATTACATAAGCAATGGGCCTAGGGCATCAATCCCTTGAAACTGAACACCAAAACGAAATCCACGCCAGCGGTAACGATAAGCATGAAACAATCCCTCTTAGCGGGAAACAAACAAATAAGAAAGAAAGTAGTTTTGGAGATCCCGCCCAGTGGAGAGTAGCCAAAAACCACCATCGAGAAGATCCCACCCAGCGGGAAGCACGGAAAAACCGTTACAATAAAATCTCGCCTCGCGGAAGCAGTCAAAACCACCACAAACAGTCCCGCCTAGCGGGAAGCAACAGGAAATCCCGCCATCCGGAAACCAAGCAGAAAAGAAAGGATCCCGCCTCGCAGGAAAACCGACGGATTTGGCGGATCCCGCCTTGTGGAGAAACCATCCCGCCCATCGGTAAAACATTCAGTTCAGCGAGAGCCATCCTGTAGGAAGCCGACAGCCAGCACAGAGAGGATCCAGCCCATCAAGAAGTGACCAGAGAGTTGCACCACAAGGAACCCGCCTCGGGAAAACAAAAGAGGATCCCAGCAGCAGGGACCAAGAATCCCGTCCAAGCACAGAGCCCGCCGAGGGACCAAGAATCCCGTCCAAGCACAGAGCCCGCCGAGGATTCACAAGAAAAAGGGGGAAGCTGTCCAAACCCTAAATCGTCACCTCCACCGCACCGAGAAACGTAGGGGGACCGGATCCACGCGAATAACTCGCAAAAAAACCCCAAGGGGAAGCCCTAAGGGAAAAGGGAAGGGATCCCCAACCAAACAGGGATCCCTGGGAAGCACCAGTCCGAAAAAACAACCAAGGAAACCCTAGCCGAGCGGGAGGGGCGCAGATAGTGGAGAAGGATCTCCCCCCAGGAGATCATCTGCAAACAACCACTCCCCGGGAGGGATGACCTGGGTTGAGCCAGGGACTGGGCAGGAACCAGGAGCCATGGGAGGGGGAGCAGGGGAGGGACCAGAGCCCTCCCCTCTCTACTTTCTTCCCTCCTATATCCATGGTAATTTTCATATTTACTTAATATAAAATTAAAACTTTTTTCAAAAAAAAAAAAAACGAACAATATCCTTTAAAAAAATTCTTAAATCTTAAATTGAAAGCTTATTGCAGTGGTAAGGACTTTGGCCTCTCTTTGAGAGGTCCAAGGTTCAAACCCCACTCAATATGAAGGGATTAGGACCCTCCTAAAGACTTGTGTAAACTCCTTGAGGGTAATGATGAGAGCTATAGTCCTTAGAACACAAGGAACATTAAGTAGAAACTGGAATGTTGTAATTATTTTAACCTTTCAAACAAAAAATCAATCTCATATTAAAAGGTTAAAGTTATGAAATTTTTACATTTGAGATTGGAAAGGAACCGCAACAAAAGGCTGGGATGTTAGGTGGAAGGTTGGATCAACTTAAGGAATTGCAGTGGAAGGCTAGATCAACTGAAGGAAACGTAGTGGAAGGCTGAATTGGTTGAAGGAACCACAACGAAAGGCTGGAATGCTGGGTGGAAGGCTGGGTAGATGGCTGAAGGCTCTGTAGTGAAAGGTTGTGATGTTAGGTGGAAGGTTGGTGTGGTGCTTTGGCCCTATTTTTGTCTTTGGTGTGCTAGTGGGTTTAGAACCCATAGGGATTGGGGTGTTTCTCCCCCTTCCTTTTGCAATGGGAGTGAGCCTCTTCTTCAGGAAATTATTGGTCATATTTTTTCAAGTTCGATCTTGTGTGTCTGCTGCTGGTAGGTAAAATCTAGATTGGTTCCAGAAACATGGTTTCTAGGTTGGTCAAGAATTTGCAGTTGTTGGATTTTTTATCTTGAGTTGGGGAGGCTTGGAGGCTCATTCTCTTTTTCAGGTTTAGATTTTTTATGTTCTGCTGGTCCTAACCCGTGCTTTGCTGTGATCAACTTCAGGGGTCCTTTTGTATATTCCAAACTTTTCCAATTCTTGCATAGCAGACCTTACTTTGTTGAATGTTTTCTCAGGCTCATATTGGTTGTGTTTTGGGAGTGTTGGATCTCAAAGAGTGAATTCGTGTTGTAGAGATTTGGGCAATTTTTTTTCAAAATTCCTTGGCTCATTTGGGTGCCTTCCCATGGGCTTTATGGGCAGGAATTTATTTATTTTTTTGAATTTGTTTGAATTTTTTGGGTACAACTCTACGTTGGATTAGGAGGGAATGTGCATTGTAATGTTGAATTTAAACTTTTTTAAGGTTGCTAGGAGAGCTGAATATTGAGGTTGGATTCGTTTTTCAGAGATTTAGATGAGATTTTCTCTTTTCGAAATTCCTTGAATTGTTTATGGGTTCCCTCATGTAAATGTTTTTCCTTATGGACGTGAATTTGTATTTTGAAATTTGTTTGAATTTCTTAGGTGCAGATCTACGTTTTGAGTCTTGGGTGGAAAACTGTATTGTAATGTTGATTTGAATATTTTTCAAGTTGGTGTGGGAAAATTATGAAGGTTAGATTTGATGGTTTTGTGGATTTCGAGCTTTCCTCGAAACTCCTGGCTTATTTAACCCTCAGTTTATATGTGGTCATGTTAGATCCTCGAGATCGAACATTGTTATTTTTTCCTAGATCTTGATGTCTCAGATCGTGGTTCAGCTCCACTTTTAAATTGCTTTGGTAACCATCTTCTTAAGGCTGTGTTTTGTTGTAAGCGGCTTAAAGTTTTTCTAATCACCTTTCTTACTTTATAAAAGACTCAGAATCTTTTAAAACCCCTTCTTATACCTTATTAATATATATTAAATAAAATAAATATAAATTATCCTAGGAGGAACAACGTAACGATTCGGGTTTTGGCTCTTCTTCAAGAGGTCCAAGGTTCAAACCGTGGCGTGTGCGAGTGTGTGAGCAGGTGAGTGTGTGCTAAATTCCCTATTGATAAGCATAAATCTCGACTTTACGAAGGATCATGATTGAAAGGAGACTACTCAACCCTATACGTTGATCGTATGGATTTCTCACACTTATAAAAAATAAAAATAAAAAAAGACTTTATAAAAGACTTAAAACTCGAAACCTTTTCAAACCCCTTCTTATAACCGTAGCATGGGTTTGTGTGTGAGGGGTGGGTGTGTGTCTCCCTGGTGGAGTTGTTGTAACAAGTTGGGGGATTCCTGGTCAAAACCCCCCATAACTTAATATTACCAAAAATATTGGTAGTTACTAAAAATCGTGATTGTAACCATTGCTTCTATATACCAAAAAAAAAAAAAAAAAAATAAAAAAATATTACCAAAAATATATATATATTAAAAAAAAAATTTAAATTATTCCAAAAAGAACAACGCAACGATTCAGGCTTTGGCTCTTTTCAGAAGGTTCAAGGTCAGACTTTGACTCTTTTCAAAAGGTTCAAGGTTCAAACCGTAATGTATGCGGGGGGTGGATGTGGCTCTTTTCAAAAGGTTCAAGGTTCAAATCGTAGCGTGTGCGAGGGGGTGGATGTGTGCTAAATTCCCTAGTGATAAGCATATCTCTTGACTTTACAAAGGATAGTGATTGAGAAGAGACTGCTCAACCTTATACGTTGATTGATCGCAAAGATTTCTCACACTTTAAAAAAAACTTAAAATAAATAAATAAATCATTCTTAAATCTTTAACCAATTCCCAACAAATGAATGCCCTCACCCACTCTCCACCACCATTTCAAGTGGTGGAGCGAGTAAGACACCCAACTTTAGGCTTTATCTTTTTTACCTTTGTTTAAAAGGCACCTAAAGCTAAAATTCACACCTTTTGCCTTTATACTAAAATCCAAAGGGAAAGAAAAAAAGGCCAATTTCTCCGAATCTCCAGAGTGATCCGCGGTGAGTGCCTCTCCATTTAAAAACGATGGTGAATTTATTTGTGTAATTTTTCCACGCTTATCTCTAAGGCATTTGACTGACTTAATTACGCCTTCTGTTTTCCCGTTTGCCCTTACTTGCCTGAAAAGAATCTCTTCCTTCCCCTCTCTTCCTCTCTCTCTGCATTCTGTTCTTTTTCTTCTTTTGCTCGGAAGAATTTAAACACCCTCGACTGCCATTTCGGTGGCTGGAAGTCCATTTTTGCTGTTTTCGTGCCACGGTTGGTGCTTTTGCGGGCGGAATTATAGGTCAGAATGAAGATAACCATTAAGACTCTGAAGGGGAACATCTTCTCCGTCGATGTGCAGCCCTCTGACACTGTAAGTCATTTTTTTCTTTTTTCCTGATTTTGTTTTGGCGGTTTTCCGGGCGAATTTGAAACCCTAGGTTGGTTTGCGAGGCTTTTGTGTTCTCCGATGGTTTATTTTGTTTTTGCGGGTATGCGCGCTTTCTGGTCAAACATTATTTCGATCCGACGAAACCCGAGCAGAATTACTAGTGAAGGATTTAAATGGCGGGTTAGGGTTTTCTAGGGTTTCATGGGTTTTTGGCGTTAAGATAATGGTATGATTCTTTGTCTTTTATCGCTAGCAATTTTTAATTAATTTATTTTTAAGAATCGTTCATTGTTGCGGCCTTGAATTTTAGTTTACCCTAGCCTGCTTAAGAAATTCAGAGTTGCGGATTGGCAGTCATCCTAGTTGTCTTTTTTTTTTTTTTCTCTCATCAATGGTAACACAAACTTCAAGAATTGCACAATTATAACCTTTCAATGTTTGGTAATACTTTATTTTTTATTATGTGTGTGGGGGAAGCGGAATCTGGTGGTTGAGATTTGGGACGAAAAACTCTATGGAAGAAAGAAGTAGAAAACCTTGTTTTAGATTGGTTTGTGTGCCCTGGGATAATGTTTCGAATTGTATATTTAGATTTGTTGTTAAAGATATTTATTACAGTTCGGGAGCCAGAACAATTCCTAGAAAGTGTTATTTAATCATCTACATTTGTAAAGTGATCAGTTATGGGGTTGGCCTATAAGAATGTAATCTTTGGCTGGTGCCAGAGGGTTTTGAAGACCTCAGATTTGTTTTTTTTTTTTAACTCAAGGACTCATATCCGCAAGCACATAATTATGACTAACATTATGAGGTACAAGAAGACCTCAGATTTGCTTTTTTTTTTACTCAAGAACTCATATCCGCAAGCACATAATTATGACTAACATTATGAGGTACAAGTCACAACATGATATTAAAAGAAATATTATGTATTCGATGGGTTTTAGTAAGACAGTTTATCGGGATTTTTATTTTGATGGTGGATGGGCTTGAACTGTTGTCTGGGTGGTTGTTCTTGATTTGTAATTGAATCTAGCTGCCCACTGAAAGTCCATATTGTTAATTCTGGTCACACATTGTGTCTGGTTTGAAATCTGGTTAAGTTCCTGTGTGTAACAACACTGTCGAATTTCGTAGGATAACTCTTGTTTGTTAAGTGGTGGCTTGCAAATATATCCTCTTGTTTGTTAAGTGGTGGCTTGAAAATATAACAGGAAATTGGAAGATGATGGAGATTCACTTTTCTCATAAAGCAATGTTTATCACGTTAAGTCTAATTTGAATTTCTATGCAAAGAGTCTTTGGTCTAATTTCTGGAGATGAATAATCAGAGAATCTATAGTATCTTCAATAGGCTATTTTGTAAAGCTTCTATGTTCCAGGCTAATTAAAGAAGCTTACTAGCCGTGTGTTTAATAAACAATCATGGTAGATATGGTTTGCTTGTATGTATTCCTAGTGTTAAGGTTGAGGTCAGATATCAAATACATTTGTGCGTTATGTTTATTTTTTAATGTCCACGAGCATTGCATATATCTGACCACCCCATACTTCTCTGGGTCCACCATGAGTGGGAGGAGGCACTCTTGTTGTGTTATCTGCCTACTAAGTGTACTATCCTACCCCCTTTTGGGGTTGAAAATTGGACCTCTTATCTGGAGTACTTGAGGCTTCATTGTTGTTTAAACAAAAACAATTTTTTTTAAGGTCCATGAGTATCATGCATATCGGACTGTCTTGTACTCCTTTGGGTCCACTACGTGTGGGAGGAGGCACTCTTGTCATGCTATTCCTCTATAGGTGTGCATACCGTACTCCCTTTTGGTGTCGAACCTTGGACCTCCTATAAGGCTTCATTGTTGTTTAAACAAATTTGTGTGGTAGATCCTCTTAATACATGTATTGAGACTTCCTAATTTTATGCTTCAACTAATAGCCTTCGATATTATGATTTTCTTATCCCACTTATATCCCATGCTTAATTAGATATTCACAATGGTTGGCTTCTTAAGGGTTCTGATTGTTATTTTCTCAAGTTGACCTTGTTGATGGTCTAATATTGCATTTCAGGGAGATGGATGAGATCAATTTACCAAGCATGTGTACAAAGGTATTTGAACATTTAGAGAATAAGTGATGAACAAATTATAATGGGTGATATTGATGAGGGAGGTCATTTAAAGGTACCTCGAAAATAAATAATACAATATACAAAGGTATTTAAACATTTAGAGAATAAGTGATGAACAAATTATAATGGGTGATACTGATGAGGGAGGTCATCTAAAGGTTCCTTGAAAATGAAATTTAACAATAAAATTCTACTTCTGCTTAATGAAGGGTTTAATAAGGGGACCCTTTAGCAATGACCACGGGAACAACCACATTGTAAGTACTATGTTTTAATATTAGATTAAATATGTATTTTTCCTACTATTGAAGTGTTTGAAACGACCATACACCATGTGTTCTGGCCATTTCCATATCTTCAATGTATGTAATTCTAGATTTGTGGATGACCGGCTTTAATAACATTTGTAGTCTGACTATATATGAATTTTAACCTACTTTGATATATAGGGTAGACGTTTCTGGTCAAGAGGTTTTGGGAGAAAAAGAAGTTACTCCTAGCTTCACTTTTACATGTTGCATGGGAATTATACCTGTGTGCTTGCTTTGAATCCCACTCACTGTAATGTTATGTTTCCAGATTCGCGATGGGGGAGCCCTGTTTTGCATTTTTCACATAAGAAATGGCCGCACAACTGACATGGGCGTTGCCAACGGTTCTTTTAGTATATGTGTTTGACTAGAAATGTTGACATTGTGTTAAGATTTTTAACATGATTCTATTAACGGTTAGTTTACATCCAACCGACTGTTTTTTGCCTTACTGTGCATATAATCACTGCCCACTTACTTTCAAAGAGAGCTGTGATGGATAGCTACGGGGTTTGAAAAGGATGTAAGTTCAAACTTCCGTGAAATTTGTCTGTACTTAAATCCATTTCTTATATGCAACCTTTGCAAAGCTACGTTTCTCACATCATTGTTGTTGCCATCATGTGTAACAGTCATTTTGCATAAGTATGTTAGTGCGTATTAATGAATTTAGATAAATACCTTTCAAATGTTGTAATCTTTAGAAAGGGCGTGACGAAAACTAAATCATTTTAACTCCCAAGAAGGATTTTGACGGGTTCTACTTTTTAAGCAGGTCTTTGGTTGGCTCTTCCTGCTTTTGTCAGGTTTAACTTGAAGCCAAATCTAGCTAACATTTGATTATGTGGAAGCGAAGAAAACATGTTCAATGTATTCTCTCCAGGATATTCTTTGTTATTTAACTATGATTGCATCGCTTTGTGTTGTGGGTTTGTTTTTGTACAGTTCCAAACATAGTTACCAGATTCAAAAAATTGGATTTGCTCAAAAGGTCCAAAAAATCGGAAAATTCAGAATCTCAAAAAATGCTTGAAAATTTTTATTCGGAAGAGTTATATACCCAAATAAAATATTAAGTATTAAGAACATTAAGTACAGGTTAACTAGTTCATGAGTTTAGAGTAATTGGTGGGGAGTGAGGACCTTCACACCTTAAACCAAGGTTCAAATCTCATGGGTGAACTGCAACATTTATCAAATGGTATTAACTTAACCGGTTACATTCGTCAACTTTCAAGGAGGAGACCCAGGTTTAGATCTTCCAAGGGATACATACATAATTGCTGAACTGTTGTAATACCACTATGTGGTTATGATGTGATACTGGTGGGGCCCGTTTCAATCCTACATAACCAATTAAAAAAACTACAGGTTAACTAGTTGATGTCTGGATGCAGGTAAGAAAAATAAGAATATATGTCAAATACAAATACACTACTATTCATAAGTATAACTTACAAAGGTAGATTTTTCTTAACGCATTTTAGCCAACCTAGTCAAACTTGTGCACCAGTATTTGCAAGGCGGCTTTGGTGGTGTCAAGGAGGATGTATTGAAAACCAATTTTCTTTATCTAAGAAGAATTACAAAACAATAATTTGTTAAAAAGCAAGGTTCCACGGGGATGCGTCCCCCACTTTTGGGGGACGCATCCCCCCTCCCCCCGTCCCCGCTGTCCCCAGAACAGGGGGACGGCATTGGGGATGTTTCTTTTGGGGGACAGCAGAGGCCCGTAAGGGGCTGTCCCTGGTACGTCCCCTCCTAGGGGATGTCCCCGGGCACGCCCAGCCATCCCTGAGGACTCCTCGGAGACGCCTAGGCGTGTCCTAGCCGTCCCCCACGGCTGGGTGTCTCACATTTAATAAAAAAAAAAAAAAAAAACAGCTTTTAATAGACTCTTGCATGTCTGTCATATTTATAATAGTTTTTATCCATGTTTTCTGGTATATATATGTTGTTGTTTTCATGTATAATAGCTTTTAATATTTATCCATGTTTTCTGGTATACTCTTGCATGTCTGTCATATTTTCAGATAAACTGTTATTATATGTGACTCATATGTGTGGTCCATTTTCATTTTTATAATTTTATTATAGTTTTTTTTATGTGAATGTATTCTTAAAAAAATAAAAATGGTTATAAATGATTATTATTTTTTAATCAAATTATTACGAATTATATATATTATAAAGTAATTATCTAATAAATTATAATAAAATGATAAAAATGCATAAGTTTGAAATTTAGGATATTCTTTTTTTTTTTTTTTTTTTGGTATAAGGTAGAGGTGGTTATAAGGTCCACAAACCTTTTACAAAGTCAAAATGGGCTGGTTCTAGCATCAAGCCCGTATAATCAAAATACAAAATGGATCTTTCTAAGACTCACATTAAGCCATACTTAGAGTCCACAGTCCTATACTTGTCGCTTGACTATTCAGGATAAAACAAAAACCAAACAACACCTAGCACTTACTAACACTAGGTTGCTTGTACTGTACACTTGTCACCTCCCAGGCCCCAACAAATGGGATGCCTTTTCTGCCTAATTCCATCTGTCGGATTACTCATCATCAGCCCCTCTGATCTCCTGATGCTCTAACAGGTTTGATCTTAGCTCTTCTCTAGCAGCCAACACCAATAGTTCTTGAGGGAAGTTATCCTTCCAAATTTGCATCTCCCCAACAGAAACTGCAATATTTGCCATTAGATCCGCCGCCTGGTTCCCTTCTCTGAAGGTGTGTTGGATTCGGGCATTAACCAAATGAGATTTATGAATCTTTGCTTCTAGGATAAGCTCCAATATGGTCCAGCTGGGGTCTTTATCCTCCTTAATTGCCTTGATTATATTAAGCGAATCCCCTTCAAAGATAACTTCCTTATAACCCTCAAGTCTGGCAATTCTCATTGCCTGCATGCAGGCTCGGGCTTCTGCAAAATGATTTGTTTGAGTTCCCAAAGGCTCTGCAAAGGCAAGGACCACTTTTCCTTCCTCATTTCTCAAAACTCCTCCTGCTCCTGCAGCCCCCGGATTTCCTTTAGCTGCCCCGTCAAAATTAAACTTAACCCACTTTTGTGTGGGGGGTATCCACTTGACACCATCCCGTGGGTTGGTTGTAATGTCTAGGTCTGGAAGTTCCTCTCCCCAGTTCCGCAAAATCCTCCTTTCCCTTAGAGACATGGTCTCATTTTTGAAGAAGAAAGTTTTCCAGTTTTCTTTCAAAGCTCTGATTATTTTATTGCCACATAACCTGGGATCTTTCTTACGTCCTTTAAATACTCTCTTATTTCTCTCATTCCATATCCCCCATAAAAAATGGGGTAAGCTGAGCTTCCAGAGCCAAGTCAAAAGCTTTGCCCGGAAGGGGGAAGCCCACTGTATGCAGAAGTCAGACATGCTATTTGGACAGACCCAATCTATATGAAATTTGGACAGGATCATTTGGAAGACTGTACAAGAAAAATCACAAGTTAGAAATATATGACTTACAGATTCTATTGCTTTCTCACACAAGATACATCGATTGATGAATTGGAAACCTCTCCTTTGCAGATTATCTGTTGTCAGGATCTTATTTTGAACTGCCAACCAAAAGAAGAAAGCTATTTTTGGGGTTAAATTATTTAACCAAATAACAGAAGTCGGAGTCCAGCCATTGAATCCTGAGTGGATTAACTTATAGGCAGTTTTTACTGAATAGATCCCACTTGTAGTTTTGCCCCAAATCGCCTTGTCTCTTCCTCCCCCAGGAATGATCGGGAACACCCTTAAAGCATCATTGAGTTTGGTTAGGGCCACCTTCTCTTGCTCTGACAGATTATGAACTGTGATTTTCTTCCAAGAAGAAGTTTCCTGTGCTACAGCAATAAAATCCCCTACTTTTCCTCCCATTTCCTTCGAAAGTTTATGTTGGAGGACCTGAAGGTCTAAGTTATCTTTCAGAGGGGCCTCTTCCAACCACGGGTCTTTCCAAAAGTCCACTTGTCTTCCATTACCAATTCTCCATCTGATGCCTTTCCTGACTACCTCCCGACATTCGAGCAAACAATTCCAAAAATAGGATCCTCTAGGAAGATTATCAGCTTTCAGGAAGTCCTGATTATTTCTGATATATTTTGCCTTAAGAAGTTTTACCCATCCCAATTGATCATTATTGATAAATCTCCATACCTGTTTGCCAATCAGAGCTTGATTCAATTCTTTCATTCTCTTTAACCCCAGGCCCCCCTGATCCTTGCTTGCACACACCTGATTCCATGCTACCAATGAAATTCTCTTTCTCTCCTCTGAACCTGACCACAAGAAGTTGCGTTGAATTAGCTCCAATGTAGCTCGGACCTTTGCAGGCATTCTAAATAGAGACATGCAGTAAATTGGAATGCTCTGTAAAGTAGTTTGAACTAATAAGGCTTTTCCTGCGGAGCTGAGAAGGCTGCCCTTCCACCCTGCTAACTTTTTGGAGATCCTGTCAATGACTGAGTTCCACAAAGTAGCCTTCATTCTTCCTTCGAACATAGGCATGCCTAGATAAGTTGCTGGTAGAAGCTCCTTTCCACAACCGAAGAGGTTAGCTATTCTTTCCTCCCTCCCACCAGGCGTGTTAAAGAAATAGATGCTACTCTTCTTATAGTTTATGTACTGTCCTGCTTCTGTCTCATACTTGGTTAGAATTCTCTTCAACTTCCTAGCTTGAGGCACCGAGGCTTTGGACACAATGATTGTATCATCCACAAACTGTTGGTGAGACACTGGCCCTGCTGTTGAGGCTGGTTTAAAACCTTCCAATTGACCATCTGCCACCGCTGCTGAAATGTTCCTACCCAATGCTTCCGCTAAAATAATAAACAAGTATGGAGACAAAGGATCTCCTTGTCGCAACCCCCTTTCACTCTTAAAGTAACCGGAGGGTGACCCATTCACCATGAGAGAAAATCTTGTAGTAGAGATACAACTAAAAATCAACTTAATCCACTGGGGACAGAAACCAAACTTACCCAAAATCTTGGTGAGGAACCGCCATGAGACCCGGTCGTAGGCTTTATTCATATCAAGCTTTAGTAACATACCTGCTTCCTTACTAGTCACCATTGAATGAATAACCTCATGAATTGTGATGATACCATCCAATATTTGTCGCCCTTTCACAAAGCCACCTTGGTTCATATCAATGATGAAAGGAAGGATAACCTTCAGCCTATTGGCGATTGTTTTTGTGAGAATCTTCATCAGAGTGTTACATAAACTGATAGGGCGAAAACTGGAAAATTCCATTGCTCCCACTAGTTTAGGGATGAGGACTAAAAAAGTAGCATTAACTCCTTCTGGGATTTCCATGTCCTTTTGAGCCTCAATTATAGCTTCCACTACATCATTGCCTAGGATATCCCAAAACTTCTGGAAGAAAGCTGCAGGGAAGCCATCCGGTCCTGGGGAGCTGTTACCATCCATGTCAAAAACGACCTTCTTGATTTCCTCCTTTGTGAAAGGACTAAGTAAGAATCCATTAAGATTATCAGTTACGAGGGGTGGAATGGCTGCCAACAGAGAGTCCTCTTCTTCAATAGTCGGATTTACATCTTCTAGCAACGATTTAAAGTACTCAACCGCTTCCCTCCTTATGTCTTCCATATCTTTGGTGTTAGACCCATCGGCCATCTTGATCTCCTTAATTTTGTTAGTACTCCTGTGGCGAAGAGTAGAGACATGGAAGAACTTTGTATTTCTGTCACCCTCCTTTAACCAACGCAGTCTGGATTTCTGCCTCCAAAAGGTTTCTTCAAATCCTAGCATCGTGTGGTATTCGGCTAACAGCTCCCTCTCCTGGTTTCTCAGATCCTCTGTAAGCTGCTCTGACTTCAACTTCTCCTGTAGTTCATTGATCTTGTCTTTTAGTTCTGCCTTTTTAACAAAAATATTGCCAAAGGAAGTTTTGTTCCACTCTCTAATGTTAGCCTTCACATTCCTTAGTTTACATGCCACTTGGGCCAGTTTCGAACCATTATACTTTTTGTCCCACCATTGGGCAACCAGATCCTTGAGATCCTGATGTTGGAACCACATAAGTTCGAATCGAAAGGGTCTGATGTATCTTTTCTTAGAGTCCTCCCCTGTTTCCCATAGAATTGGGTTGTGATCAGACCCGATTCTTGGGAGTGCCGTTAATGAAGAGTCCCCAAACCTCTCCAGGCATTCTTGAGAAAGAAGAAACCTATCTAATCTTATCTGAATTTGGTTTTCCTTCAATCTTTTGTTAGACCATGTATAGGAGAATCTACGCGGGTCCACATCCATCAGCTCATGTTGCTCAACAAAATCTCTAAACTCGTAGATATCAGCAGTTATTCTTTGAGAGCCCCCCAATTTATCTACAGGATTAAGGTAGCAATTGAAATCCCCCGCCACAATCCAAGGGTAGTTGGGGACCGTCTCCCTCAATTCAGCTAGCTGACTCCAAAGAACCCTTCTCAGTCCCTGTCTAACTGGAGCATATACATTCGTTAAGATCCACTCTTCCTGCGTGGTTTTATCCACACATAAGAGACAAATAAACCAACTAGACATCAGAATCACTCTACTATCAATCACATTTTTGTTCCACATAACCAGTAACCCTCCTGCTGTTCCAGTGGCCTCTTGGCCTACTACTTCAGCTTCTCGCCAAGTCCTATTCTTAAAAGGAATAACTCTACTCTCCTCCATTTTAGTTTCTTGCAGTAAAATCATATCCGGTTTGTGTTCTTGTCTAAGAGCATACAAAGCTCTTATTTTTGCAGGATTACTCCCACGAATATTCCATGAAAGAATCTTCATTTATGGGCTTTGGATCCTCGAGCCTTCGCCCCAAAGAGCAATACTGCTTGAGTGCCATCAGCCACTCCTCGCTCTGCTTCTTTCTGCCTTAAGGCAGCATTGCTAGGTTTCCCTCTTCCTACCGAACCATATCCCCATACATCCGCTCTAGGTTGAAGTTCCTTAGGATTCACTTGGCTTCTAGTAACCATCTTGGGTAGGTCAGTCTTGGTATTTGGGGTAACAATCTGGCTTTCCAGGTTAACTGGTCTTTTTGACAGTGGAGATGATTCCGTGCTCTTAGCTTCTTGATTAGTAGATTCTTTTTTCCCTGCTTTGGGGTTACACTGATCTTGGTGGTTCACCTCTTCCTCCTGAGTATCCTTGCCTGTATTATTAGTTTCCTGCTCCTTCCTCTGATTTTTCTCCTCTAAATCCTTCTCTTGAGTCTCCTCTACCTCAGATTCCACTTCTTGGCTGTCCATCTGATCTCCCTTCAAATGATTTAATGCATCAAAACTGTTCTCCACTGGGATGTTGATCTCCTTGGAATTTCTTCCCATAAATTCCTCTGCAGTACATGGGACCACTTCCACCGAGCCTCCATAGGCCTCCCGTATCACCCAATCAAACTTACTTTCCCCAGGGCGTTGATCTATGGGGTTCTTTCCTTTGTTATTTGGCTCTGAGGCTTGCTGTATCATCTTAGGAGCAGGTTGAGCTTGAGGGTTCCCATCAAAGGGACCAGCTCCCCTGTGAGAGGGTTTTGGGGCATAGGAATTTTTGGGAGGAGGGTTAAAACGTTGCCTCTTGCTTACAATAGGGCGAACAGGGTCTCTGATATTCGGATTTTGAGCTCCACGTCCTTGAGGCCCAGGTTGGGTAGGAATGGAGATCTGCGGGGGAGGGATATTATTCTGGGTTTGAGGATCAGTATTTTGGAGTGGGGGCTGGTTCTTGGAAATGCAGTGGATACCCTGGTGCCCTACCTTCCCACAAACACTACACTTAAAAGACATATTTTCATATTCAAATACCTGAGTATGAAGGCCAAACATAGACGACAAAATAATGGATTTAGGGAGCTCTTTACTCAGGTCCGCCAACACACACATGCGAGCAGACAGGAGTCTTGTTTTGCTCAAGGTTGCAGGATCAATAGCTATTAGTTCTCCAATCTCTGTAGCTATCCCAGCCAATATTTGTTCGTTCCAGAAAAGCAGAGGTAATCCTGGCATCTTAACCCAAATAGGAGCCAAATCCAGCACCTGAGTCTGGGGGTTGAAATCGGGGGACCAACGCTTCAGATACAAGCCCCTTTTCCCAAAAAACCAAGGACCTCCTTGGAGAGTCCTTTCCATGTCCTGTTCACATTGAAATGTCACCAAAAGAAAACTCTTGGGTAAAGCCTTAATCATCATACCGGCCCTTGGCTGCCATTTTTGGATGGCCCATCTCCTTATGACTTCCATGTCTGGCCTCACCCCCATAAATTTAGCCACCAAAGATGTTCTGCCCTCCATAGCCACATGCTGAGCTAAGGAATCTGGGACGTGCAACCTACCATTGACAGATTTTAGATTAAAACAAGAGTCGGATAATTTTTGCTTACCGCGAAGAGCATTAAGATATGAAGGTCTCCAGTTGCCAGGTTTCTCTTTGTCTCCTTCTTGGTTCTTCCTTTGATCCTGACGCATAGAGTCCTGGTCCCCCTCAGAGAAATCTTCAACCGCATCCGCCCAACGCCCTTGGACCGGTTCCAAAAGAACTTCCTTGTCCACATCCTCCGCCTGGGGGCCTGCTATCTCGCCAGAGCCCCCACCTGCCGCGTCTGCTGATCTGCCCTCTGAAGTCCCACACCTAGGGTTTGATGCCCCTAGACCTCTCGCTCCTCCTCCTTGCTGCTCCATCCGTCCGATCATGGAAAAAAAAAAAAAAAAAAAAAAAAAAAAAAAAAAAGTAGGATATTCTTTTTTTAATTTCATCGAATAAATTAATTTAATAATACTATTATACTTGCCGTCCCCCTCAGCCGTCCCCTAAAATCGGCTCGCTGTCCCAGAAAGCCGTCCCCTCGTCCCCCAGGCTTGTGGAACCTTGTTCAAAAGGATGGTAGGTGGATGCTAAGCAGACTGCACATTATCTATACCTTATTCTCATGTGTGCAAGTTTTTAGGTATTTTCCTTTTTTTTCTTCTTTGCATTGGCTTATATGGGATTGAAACGAGTCCCACCTGTATTACATCATGACCATATAGTCGTATTTCAACAACTTGGTAATTATTCATGTATTGCTTGGCAAGATTCGAACCTGGGTCTTGTCCTTGAAAGTTGAGAAATCTAACCGGTTGAGCTTATGCCATTTGATTTTTCCCTTATGTTTTTAGTATTTTACTCTAGTAATGTTTAGGAATTATTTTTACTTTATAAAATGACAAATCTGGTTGGACTAATCTGGACAGTCTGTAAAATCTGGTCTGATCTGGATTTAATCAAGATCTGGTAGGATTTGCTGGCTGACTATAACTTTCAAATAGTGTAATTGGTGTCCTTTTTGTCAATTTAGAGAATTCATGGGTTTGTATGTAAGAATATAGAGGTATATGTGTGTCATTGCACTTGTGGTTTGTTTGAATTTGATTTGTGATTTTCTTGTTTTGATTGTGTAATGTTTTAACTACTATATTTATAAGTTTTGTTAATTTTATTTGTTGGTTTTACAAGATAGTTGTTATTCATGTTGTACATTCTATTCTATGGTATAAAATACTAAGGATTTGATGCAAAGAACAAATAGTCCTTGACATTATGATCCATGGCAAGCCAAACTATAAACCACAGTTACCAGGTTCGGTCCGCTTCGAATTTTTTCAGCTGGACCAAACGGGTATGGTTCAGTTTGATGTTTTTTTAATAAAATTTCAAATTGGACATAAAAAGTAAATGTATTCTGACTGGATGTGGGCCAATAAGAGCATTAGTTGTCCAAGCTCTTTGGCAGTGCAAGGGTTGCTGTCAATGGACATCGACTTCAGAGTGGCTTGCTGCTGGAAAATAGTGAGGCAGGACTCAAAGTGCTGAAGCAACAATACAGGCTCTCTCTTGTAGCCTGCAGGGTCGCATTTCATGCGGGATTGCAATGCCTATAGAGGCATCTGCCACCACAATTTGCTATGCCACCATTTTGGTCTTAGATTATTTGAAATCCTTCTTCCCTCCAGCTGTTTCTTTGGAAACTAATGGAAACTCAAATTAAGCAAAATTCTGATGATGATGGAAATTTTTGGCCCTGGTTTACCTGTTACAGAGGTGGCAAACATTGGAGGTAGACGTATCTCTTCATATACAATATTAAAATGAAATATATTAATATTTATAAATTGAAGTGAGAGACACTATTAAATTCAAACACCTGCAAGGTAGGTTTCAGATGAAAGCTATGTGCAAATAGAATATAAAAATATATATCGTATGCTACATTTTACTATATGTTCTATTCTTCTTATGTGATAGTGTTTATAACATTTTATAATAATAAAAATATTATTATTGTATAACATGACATATATTATGTAAGATATATGATACAATTATAACTATTTATAATAGATGTTATAACATTTTTTAACATATCATAACTTATAAATACGTAATGTAATATTAGTGCAGAGGCTAGTTTTTAAGCCTCTGCACTAAAAACTTAATAATATCCATCTTTGCCTTAATTATAGAGACTCGTTACTATAAGTTCCACCACACACTAGTGACTATACTTCTATCTGAAGCGCAGTTGATCTACCCTTAAACTTGGATTGGTATCTTGAGAGAAAATGCCCTACTTGCATCTCTTGAAGGCTTAAGGCTCTTCTGGGTCTTTGGTGTCCTTAAAGGTGTCAATGGCCCACTCCTAGCAAATTCACCTTTCCGAGGTTTAAAACAAGATGACTGTGGATATGAAGTATTTCACACAAATATTATGTTTGGTACCAGCAACCTGGCCTGGAGGTATAGCTGAGTGTTTTTCCAAGTATCTCTTTGTTTGCTTAACTAAATATCTTACATTGGCCAGACCTAAGGAAGATCTCACATGAATTCATAGTGCAAATAAATCTACCATTTGGCTTTGTTGCTTAAGCATAAAGTGGAAGACTATTTGGCTTGGTACCTTAACCAATTGTCAACAACTCAAAACGTGAAGCCATAGTTAAAGACAATCATTTTAAGAGATATCCTTTAAACCATTCAAGAATATCACCCCTTTAGGTTTCCTGAGTCAGCTATGGACTGGTTCAACTAGTCATTGATTCTGCCCCTTTTTAACAATATAACCATTAATGAGTCTTACAGCTTATGCATTCTTAGCACATAATTAATTTCATGTGTTCATCTTTTGTTTTTAGCAGGCAAGCATAAAACAGAGTTTACTCAGTTTTGTACAGCATTGTATTCAAGATTCATTCATTGGATTCATCATAGATATTGGTTAGAGGGAATAACAACTCTGGGAATGATTACAAAGACATCTATGAGTACTGGTATTGTTGGATTTGTGTCTGTTGACAATCAACCCTGATTTATCCACTCCTCAGTGGGCTCAACTAGGGTTGCTTGTCAACAGACTGAAATTCCTTATAATGGATGGTATTGAACTAATTCTGGATTGTTAAGGAAGTCAACTTCCTTTACCTGTGAGTTGAGAGGAACGAAAGCATCATTAGAGCGATTTACCCCCCAACCAGAGAATTCTTACCTACAACTTCCTCTTGGTTCTTTCCCTACCTGAGAGAACTGACCCTTCAACGAGGAGATTAGACACAAAGCACTAGAATGACAAAATAGAAGCTCATGGATGTGTCAGTCTATCTACATGAAATCACTCAAAGCATGCAACTTAACACATAGTGGATGCATCCTAATAACATGAAGTTAACTCATACATCATGCAATCATCTCAGTGCATCCTACATGAAGTTAACAATCAACTCATGCATGTTGTGAACATAATGATTAATTTAATTATAGCTTTGCCAAGCTTTTATTGGAACAATCCCCTTGATATGTTCCTCAGGGCTTAATTCATCACAAATTCTGTTGGGCATAATCAACGCTAGTCCTTGAGCATGCCACCCCTATGTTCACCCACATAGGACCTGTTTTGCAAGTGTTGTCTGCAAACCATCTATGTCCTCACACTCTGTATATCTCTTCCCTTCCTTTTCACCTGGTTAATATTTTTATTTTTTCTATCACAAGGACCCCACAGGATACCCTTTCAGTCAGGCAAGCAACGAGCACGGTAAGTCACTTACAATAATTACATGACATGGTATACTTCCATCTTAGCAAGGGAGAAAATGCTGGACGTTTCAAGATATCCTTCCTGCACAGCAATGTAGCAAGTGTTGGCCATAAAGTCAATCTTATTATTACAAACCAAGGAAGTCTTTTCCTCAATACAAGTTAGCAAGACCTGGTCATAGTGTTAATCTTATGATGGCAAACCAAATGTCTTCCTTTCCTCAAGACAAGTTCGTGAGTGCTGGTTATGAAGACGCACATATAAACACATATCAAGGTTCCCTTCTAGTTATTGAAGGCACTCATGTCAGTTATGTAACAAGACATCATTCATGCTTAGCAAGGTAGGAAGTATAGGACATTCAAGTTATTCATACTGATTTCATCATGGGCATCTTTGCATGATATTTAAGTCATACAATTAGTTACTTTTGCAAGGTACCTTTCCCACTTGGCAAGGTGACAATTCAGGTCAAGCAAGCCTTCCATACAGTTCTTAGCAAGGTCGCAAACATGGGACACTTATGTTACCCATACTGGTTTCAATATGAGGCTTTATTCCAGCTATTTGCAGGGTATTTGAGTCACTCCAAAAGTAGTCTAACAAGGCATTATTTTGCTACCTTTGCAAGATAGCAGTTCAGGACATTTAATTCTACTCTTACAGTTCATAACAAGGCAGCAATTACAGGGCACTTGAGTCGCTCACAATGGTTGTCTTCAAGATGACAGTTCAGATTATTTTACCCTTTTTTCCTTTTAAAATCATTTAGAACGGTCACAGTTAAGTCAACATTGACAGCTACATAACCAGATACCATTCGCAACAGTTACATACAGGGTATCATTTCTGTTTTAGTACAAGACAGTCACATAGTACGTAACAAACAAAGGTCTTGAAAGCCATTCTTAATAGTTGCAATGCCAAGTATTCCTTCAGCTTAACACAATACATATAAGTCCATCCTGGCAATATCATTTCGACTTAGGAAGGCGCATTGAAAGTCACTTAAGATATCTGAGTGTACAAGAGGGTAGAAGGTCACTAAATAAAGTCACGTTTTCATATCATTCACTCCCTTCCCTGCTGCTAAGGGAGTGCAATCATATTCTTTTATTTCTAAGGGCCCACCATAAGGTAATCTCTGGTATTCCAAACTCAGCAACAGCTCAATCAATACAAAAGAATTATTCTTTACTGGTGATAAGGTGTTACAACTCAGATGCCATAACCCTGATAAACATGGTTACATTTCTACCCAATTCAGACTTTAATTCAACAACCCATCAACAGCATCGTTTTTGGTTGCCACCGTTGGGAAAAACCAATCCAAATACGGTATAGCCAGTACTTCTTTCTGTCACTACCTCATTCATGAAAATTGTGTCATGAGGATCTCAGTGACATAATTTCATCAGGCCATTCTCATTCAAGTTAACTGGTATAAAATAAGAGCTATTGTCTACCTTAGCCTCACATCTAAACCATTATATCAGGAGAGTAATGGTGTCAACACTATGGTTCAATCAATAATGCTAGAACATGTACCAAAAAAATGAAACTCTTCCCAACACCTCTAATAGGAGCTTTCAGCATCACAAGAAGAAAATAGTTAAAACCAATCAAGGCTTCAAGCATATGACTGTAATAGGTGGCTTTATCACTTCTTTTATCAAATTGAAGAACTGTTCCATACTGTCTCAAGCTCAAATCAATGTTTGTTTTCCCATAGCAATGATTGGCATTTACTGTCTCCCTCCTTCACTTTGCAACAAGGCAGGCAGGTTTTTCCGAAACTCTTTTATGCTCATAGAAGTTGACTTCAATATTTCAGAATTGTTTTCAAAATAAACAGGAGAGGTTAGCCAACGACATGTCCAATTTCAAGGTTTCAATCAAGTTCCAATTTACAGCTCATCAAGAAACCATCTCTAATTAGGGCTTGATTATATACAAGCATCCAGATACCCAGAATCATAAGATTTACACTGTACCTCAGCAAGCTAACAACATAGATATTAAAACCCTCTAATACCTTATCAAAAAACATTACAGGGATTTCAAGGTTAACTCAGGTTTCTTGAGTGAAAGTTCATTCAAATTGCAAGTATGTTCTGAGTCTAGCAGGAGTAAAGTATATAGCACCAAAGAGGAAAATTTACAACCATTAGTCTATGAAAGAAGACTCTTACAGTACCTGTCACTTCCTATGCAAGCAAAAATCAAGAATGTGAGCAAGTTGGAGCTAATGGCTATTTGGCAGTGTGTCCCATTTGGTTTCTCTGCTCTGCTCTTTGTCCCACTTTGGCTCTCGATGGTCCTCTCAAGCAGATTGTGCCAAGTACTCTTTCTTTCTATCCCCCCTTCCCCCCAGCCTTAGAACATGGGTTTTTAAAAGCTTTTCCATCCAAAAAATGGCAAATTCACAAATTTTGCGGACGATTTAAAGATAGGTGGTTCTCTATTTACAACCGGGTAGTGTTTTCATGGATTCCATGTAACTCTTTTTTGTTCTCTACTAAGAGCAGTTCTTCTCCTCCTCCCACCAGTTGCAATCTAAAAGGCTAAAATGGGCCGAGTCTAAAAACATCTCTTAGGGTTTTAGGTGGTCAAAGGAGGATTTTGCCTGCCAAAAAAGGAAAAAAGTATGGTGTTAAGTTTTTAATTCATTAGGGGTCCTCCAACGTTGACCAACTCTATCCCTTTTACCATTTTACAAGGCATTTTAAAAGGAATTGCCCATTAAGGCTCGCAAGGGGGTCTAAAGACATTATTTTCCCCTTTTTAACTAGCATGGAGGTTTATGAACATTAAATCTGGATTTCTAGAAACTGTCCCAAGGCATCCGTTTTTGTTACTGGATACTTCTCCTTAACAGGGTGAACTGTCCCAAAAAAAAACTATAATGCAAACACACTTGTATGCAGCTCAGGCATCATCTATATGCAATTTCTGTGATAAAATGCATTCCATTCAGAAATCATTATGCAAAATGCAGCTCGATAGTAGCGTGTGCATGAGTTTCATTTTTCTTATCATGCGGCTGTTTGGCATCTGAAAACCTCTTCATGATGCTACTCTCCCTCCTGATCTTGGCCAAGGGCAGCCCCTGTCAAACACTTCAACCACATTTGGTAGTTTTACTTTATGATTTCAGTGAATCAAATAAAAGCATTTGAATATTAAAAATGCAATATACCAACTTAGCAACATCTGAGGGAATTAATTAACATAAATTTCATGGCATACTCATTGCCAAATATTTTTCACAAAATAAATAAATAAATAAATTCATATTTAAATATTTTTTAAACATTTTGGTCGTGATAGATAAACTATAGGTACTAAATGACTCTATATTATGAGATAATGCACTACAGGAATGATCAAATGATCTTTGTTTATAGTTTTTGTCGAGGATATAATAAAGCTTTGAAAATAGCCATCACTCAGGTTATGAATAGGATTTTGATAGATAAACTATAGGTACTAAATGACTCTATATTATGAGATAATGCACTACAGGAATGATCAAATGTTCTTTGTTTATAGTTTTTGTTGAGGACACAATAAATCTTTGAAAATAACCATCACTTGGGATTCGTCATAAGAAAGCAAAGTCTTGCTTTTATGTTATTTTTTAAGAAGCGTAGATTGTGCTTCAGTTTGAGTAGGTGGTACAGAGGACTACGAGCCTATTTGAGTTAATGCAATTTGATGTTTTTCTTACTTTGTATGGTGGCCTTTGAATTTATTCTTAGGGCTATCATATGTTTTCTCTATCGTTATCAGGAACTAGATACTGATTAGGAGGTCATGATTTTGTTAACAATGATATGAAAACCAAAGATTTATTTTATTTTTGGAGCTAGTGAGTTTGATTTTTTCTTGTGTATTTATATAATGATCGTTTTCTTTTCTCACCATATGTTAATACTTGAGTGTTTTTTAGTGTAGCTTGTATTTGAGATTTTGTGTTAACATCATTACAATTTGTTTGCCTGGTATAGTGTGTTTTTTTTCCTCAGTTAACAAGTTCTTGTTTTGCAGGTTATAGCTGTTAAAAAACGGATTGAGGAAACACAGGGCAAAGAGTCATATCCATGTGTACAACAACTATTGATACATCAAGGGAAAGTGTTGAAGGATGATACAACAATTGAGGAGAACAAAATTACTGAAAATGGTTTTCTTGTTGTTATGCTTACTAAGGTATTTTATTCTCTTATGTTTGATTTTGAAACTCAAGCTGGTATTTCTATCAAGTGTAGTTATTGAACACATTTGAAAGACACATCGCAACATTCTTGTTGCATTGGTTGTAAATATCTAATTCATTGAATCAGTTTTGTGGGATGTAGGATGTATTTTGTTTAAATGCTCTTAGGGATATATGCATGGAGGAACTTTAGATGCCATGATGTATTTCCATATAAAATTTGTTGCCACTGGATTTTGATGACTAAGGGTAAGGCTTTAGATCTGGTTCCTTGTTAGAAAAAAATAAATTCTTTGAGCTTGATTCAATGTCCTGTGTTAATAAATTAGAAAAGAAATTATAACTCATATCAAATGTCATTACATGTTACCCCATATTTAACGTTTCAATACATGAAGTGATGGAAGTGATTTGGAAAGAATATAATCCACTCGCAAGGATTGAATATATACCATTGTATATAATGATTATAAACTAGAGACTTTAAGATATAATTACTCTCTTATCATATCAGTAAAGGCTCTCCATTTGTAGCCATGCACATTTGTTACTAATATACATAATAAACTTATTATATGGTAGTCTTAAATGGCCTAAATAGTGAAAAGATATTTTGTGCTTTAATGGACGACAATAGTATTGAAAGCTTGTAATAAATCCCATGAGCATATATTAATGGAAATCACACAATTAGCTTGGTAATGATTTAAGTATTTTGTAAAACTTTGGCGTTTGCGGGCCCTATTTGTCTTGTGCAGTAATAATTGTAATGCACAGAAAATATAATGAATTTACCAGTGTTCAAGAAAAACCATAGGCCACTTTTGAATTTGCCTATTTCGTAGAGGTAAATAATTCTTGAAAAAATAGTTAGACATTTAATCCTCCTTATACTTAGGAGGATGGGTAAATTGATTGGTTATTTTAAACTGAGCTACTTAAAGGTTTAGCAATCAACTGGGATTAGACAAAAATGTGCTATTATGCAAATACAAATCTACTAGTGTAATGTAACATATAAGACGGATCAAATTTATAAATTATTTTTACTAAGACTGCACAACTATAGTCAAATTGGTTGCCAGTGGCAAGATGTCTTTTATAAAATGTGTAAATCCTCTTGGAATAGATCACTGGATAGCACTTTGAAACTGAATTGATTGATATGGTAATTACAATAGAAAAGTTGTCAGTTTCCTGCGATTTCTGGCCAAACTAACGAGAAATTGCAGGCGGCAAGTTCTTTTTATTTTTTCAGTGCCGATAAAGTAGCCAACTTGCAGCAATTTTTTGTGTGTTTTTTTTGGCCATATTCTTGTGGGAAACTTGACAAAACTTGCATAATTATTTTTAAAAGTCCATTCGGCCTAGTTTTTACATTTTTTCTTCTTTCCGGCTGTGAACAAATTATTATCAGAGGTCAAACCTTAAATGTAAACCACTTTTGGAGATCAAAACCGAGATTTTTCAAAGTTAATTTATTTTGGGGGCAAAATCTAGGGGTTTGTTATTATTATTATTTTTTTAATTTCGCTTTTTGTTTGTTGTTCCTCAAGCATGTAGGCTAGGCCCTAGGGCATTAGATTAGTTACTTATTTCTCATTTTTTTTCTTCTTCCCCTTTGGAAAAATAGATGGATTCTTTGGGTGAGGTCCATGGAACCACCTCCAGCAGTAATGATCCTCAACATTTGAGAGGATTGGAGGAGATATACCATGATGATCTCGTACCTGAGGAGCCTCCAATTCAACCACCTATTCAGAGCCAAGGCCAACCATCTAGTTTGAGGGGGAGGAGGGGAAAACAAAAAGCAGTTTAACTGCTTTATATTTTGAAATTTTGCATTTGTATGATGTATTTGGTTGGATTTGATGATCATGAACTGTAATTGTACTCTTTTTTATGAATATCTAATATAAAATCAGCTTTCTGGCTTAAATTGAAAAATTTTCTTCGGTTTTTTTTGCCAAATTGGGGTGCTAAGTTTATTGCAAGTTGCGAGTTTCCAACTATGGTAATTAGTATAGGTTACAAACTTTTTGAAAATGGACTCAGGTTTTCAGTAAAATAGGTTGGTTATGGGAATGCTCATAATTACTTGTTTTGTTATCTTACTCATAAACACTTGATCACAAAGGAATAGTGGTGTTTGACCAGTTCTCGGGGAAAGAAATGGATTGGATGTTGTTGTCCTCTACTGCAAAAATTACATGTTTTGTGAATTGCCATTTTGCTTTGAAGGCCTGTTATTGATACTTTTCTGCTTTCACTAAGTTGTTTCTCACATTTAAAGTGTTAGTGGCTTATGCAAAGATATTTGAAGTTCATATTTCTACCATCTCTGTGTATTTGACCTTGTAATTTTTGTTGTAGACCAAGTCCACAGGAGCAGGAGCTACCTCATCAACAACAGGTTCTACATCAGTTCAGGTAATACAATTGCATTTATACAAACAACATTTTTTAAAGTTTCAAGGCCTTTCACGGTTCTATGTCATTTTCATCCTTTGATCCTATTGATAGTGATATAGAAAAGTTAAAAAGATTAGACTTTTTTGGTTTGTTTTGCAATGTTGTTTGCTAATATTATTTTTAAAATTTAGCCTACACCTATAACCACACAGACAGAGCCTGCACCTCCTCCAGTAGTACAAGCAACACCACCATCTCAGCCTGCAGTTGTGTGAGTTTCATTTATTCTGAACTCTTGGTTATATTTTTGTGCTGCATTTCATTTACTAGAAAATTGTTAAGATTGTCTATTCAAAGCCTGATGGGAAATTAAAGAATCACATATTTTTTACGTTTTATCACAACGGTTTGTTGGGGATGACAGATTATCATTAGGGTTGAAATAAACTTTTGGAAATTAATTTTTCTAATGCGGTGTGTCGCATATGATGTCAGGGCCCCAACAACTGTGCCATCTTCGGCTACAACTTCACAGTAAGTATATTTAACTGTTTTTTTCATCTTATCTTGAGCTGTAGAGTTCACTAAATTTAAGCCAAGCCAATCGTGGTTGTTCTTGCTAAATTGTGACACACGATAGTTTGTATTTCTGTATGGTGAAGTTTTACTATAAGAGTCCATGGATTTCTTCTTGCTGTATGTCTGATATACTTTGTTTGGGTTTTGTATGAAAACCTAATTATCATGTAATCTGCTGCCCATAATATTTTGAAGAAAATGCTTTAAAATATGAAAAAACAATACAGCTCTATAATAGTATGCAAATGTTGGAAATGTACAACATATGTAGAACAAGTTCTTGGTCAGCAAAGTTGGATTCTAAAGGACATTATTTCATTTGTGATGCCTTCTCGTTGAAGTTTGAATATGACAAACATTTAAAGAAAAGTTTTGTGGTCAGTTGCCGAGAAGGATTCATATGGTTTGTGTTATGAGATTTGTCATATCCTAAAATTAGGTTTAATTAATTGAAGGGTTACACTTATGCATTGTATGTAGGCTCTCATTTATATGCATGCTATGCCTATTTTTGTGCATATCAGACATGATATGTTAAATGATCTTATAAGCTGGATGGTAAAACACAAAAGGTTTGGGGTAATCTTAACTTGGAGCAAACCAGGTATTTAAGGGAATTAATAAAATACCATTAAATGTTTAAGCAATTCCCGTTCTTTTATGCCTTTTTAACATAATATGGGAGAATGTGATTATAGGCCTCCATAAGGGCTGGTCTAAAAGAGGGGAAATTGCTATTGGTGTCTTAAAGACCCTTTCTGCTCCCAGTTGCTACAAAGGCTCTCAGAGTGCTGCCGTGACACCTATAGGGAAATTTCTATTGGTTGCCTAAAGGCCTTTACCTCACTCTATTATTAAAATTTCATCTGCTTTTCGAGCTTTGTTACATATTTTGAAAAATTGGGTAGTTCTGATAAGGGGGAAGGTTTCTAAAAATAGTGAATTTGAAACTGCCAAAAAAAGGCTTGAAACGACAGAAAACTATGCACCCAATGGGTTTGGAGCAAGTGGTATTCTAAAAGTTAAAATCAATATTAATTTATCAAGTTTTACAGTCACAAAGGGGGTATTCCCTTAAAATTGGAGGGCAGGGCTTCACTTGCATGGACCAGAAGTTGCATTCACTCATGTAGATATTTAGGATAAAATCTTCTTTGATATTGTGATAATATTCAACAAAAAAACTATTTTATAAGGTTGATTGGTAGGTGTGTTTTATTGGGCTATTGCTTTCTATAAGAGGAAAACATTTGAATCTTTTAGATAAAATGTAAAATCAAACATTCCATGCAAAAGCCAGGACATTCTGAGAATTTTGATAGTTATGGACACTTTTTATTGCAAAATCATCTACTTTTTGTGAATTTGTGCAAAAGGAATTGCTTATAAATGAGGAGCGACAAACTGTGGTGGAGATCACAAATAAAAGAAACATTCTCTGTTGAATGATAAGCAGTGTTCCAAGCCTTTGGGCAATCTGTGACTAGGCTAATTAAAGTTATATGATGGCTGTCCTGCCAACTGGCAGACAATTGTGTTTGATACATTAGAGTGACTCATTCAATATGCATGTTTCTTATGATAATAAGTGAATACAATAACTTTTCAATGAATCTAAATGATAAAAGATTTTTAAACTGTAAATATCTGATGCTTCTTGTGAATATTGCAGGGCAAATGTAGATACTTATGGTGAGGCAGCATCAAATCTTGTTTCAGGCAATAACCTTGAACCAACTATTCAGCAGATTCTGGATATGGGTGGGGGTAGTTGGGACAGAGAGACAGTTATTCGTGCGCTTCGAGCAGCATTTAACAACCCAGAGCGAGCTGTGGAATATTTGTACTCTGTAAGAATGTACACCTTATTGCATCTAATGTGGTCATGTTTATTTTAAGTGATAGATATTTGTATTCCTTAGTTTCTATGGTTAGATAGTTGCTTAAAAGTGAAGAAATGCTTTAACATGCTATATGCAGTTATGGTGGAAGTTGAGATGCAAATTTGCTAATTTTTTTAAATGAATATTGTGCTAATGCAAGCCATGACATAGTGATTAGTCTTAACAACAATTTTTTGAATTGATGTCTTAAAACAATAACTAAATCTTAAGACTTAAATTAAGGAACTGTACTAATTCTTTTTCTTCATCCAGGGTATACCTGAGGTAGCTGAAGTACCTATTCCAGTTGCGCAACAACCATCTAATCCACTACCTGCCGGGCAAGCACCAGCTACAACTGCGCCAACACAAACTGCACCTCCCTCGGGAGGACCAAATGCTGCTCCATTAAATCTTTTTCCACAGGTATAGTTTTGGCAATTGTGTGTAAGGTCTTACTCACTGCAACCTTTTTTTTTTTTTTTGAATAGGTTGAAAAGTTGGGGGCATATCGGGGCCACCCTTCCCATGAATTGAACTTGGGTCTCCATTAGGAAAGCCCAATGCCTTTTGCCATTGTGGTGTCCCTGTCGGGACTATTCACTGCAACCTTTGCAAGCTTATGCTTATTTAATTTCTTTGTACATTTAGGGTCTGCCAAATATGGGGGCGGCGGCAGGGACTGGGGCTGGGGTTGAAGGTGGAGCGCTGGACTTTCTTCGCAATAACCAACAGGTATATTGTTAGTATAATATTGGATATAATAATATTAGAAGGATTAAGTTTTGTTTCTCTTGACGAGATGAATTTTAATTTTTTGTTTTTAATAGAGAATGGTGTTTTCCTGCCTATATATCGTAAGAATTTTAAATTATTGTTTTGAATTGTGACTTGTTTGGTCCTCAATTTATCTTTACATAATCCAGTTTCAAGCGCTTCGCACAATGGTCCAGGCCAATCCACAAATTTTACAGGTTGGTTGATTCTGCTATCCAATAATATTTAGCTTATATACGTGTTTGCATCATATTGCTCTTCACATGGATAATTTTTTGTTTTCAGCCAATGTTGCAAGAGCTCAGCAAACAGAATCCCCAGCTGATGAGATTAATACAAGATCATCAAGCAGATTTTCTCCGACTTATCAATGAACCTGTTGAAGGTGCAGAAGGGTAATGCATTTATGTTCTTATTCTGTTCATATATTTTGCAGTTATCCATTGCATTAATATTGTTATGAGAAAAATCTGACATTTGTATCTAAGTCATAAGAAATGTTGGTTGCCTTATGCTAATGTATTGAGTTTGATAACCTTTTTCAAGGTGAAAAAGTTTCTTGATTTTACAGTGTAATTTTGACTTATTTTTCTTTTTGTTTTTTTAATTTGCATTTCTGATAAAATGTCACTCTTTTGTATGTTGCAGGGACTTACTCGGTCAACTTGGGGGTGCAATACCTCATTCCATTAATGTCACACCAGAAGAGCGGGAGGCAATTGAAAGAGTGAGTGCCAATGACATATTGTTAAGTGTATGAAGAGTTTGAAGAGATTCAGAAGTACTAACAATTGTCTTGTTGCTTGTTGCTTGTTGCTTGTTGCACAGCTTGAGGCCATGGGTTTTGATCGTGCCCTTGTTATAGAGGCATTCTTGGCATGTGACAAGAATGAACAGTTGGCGGCAAACTATCTTCTAGAGCATGCCGGTGATTATGAGGATTGATATTTTATGAAATAATCCTCTTTCCTAGACTATGTACTGATATGTGTTCGTAGGATATGTTTTAATCCTCCTCGTGTACATCTAATTTAGTTTGTATTTGTCAAACTTTTTTGAAGATGCATCGAGTTTTACAGTTATATGTGGTATACATCTGTCTCTTTCTAGTTCAAGTGGTGAGCTGGTGTTTATAATTCGTGGGTTATTTTTCCCCACACATCAACTGTTTAGATCATTGTTTTACTTTTCGCAACATTGCAGAAATAGGAAAAGTTTATTGGAGCATGATGATACGTCTGTTTTAGAGTCTATCCATAATTGAAATAATAATAAATTAGCCCAGTAATTGTGCTGTCACAATGATATTGTATAGTGGGACTTAGTGTTGCGATTGAATGTTGAATAAATTTATGTCTTAGCTCAATTAACATGTCTGCTATTCTTTTGTTTTGTTTTATTATGACAGATCTTAAATAAAAGCCTTTGGTTTTAGAGTTGAAATATTGGAACAAAATATTTCTGTTTTCGAACTTGGGAACTCTAAATAGATATCCATGGTTCAAATCTTGCAGGGTAGGGTTATACAGTATTGGAACAATATATTACCTGTTTTCAAACTTGGGAACTCTAAATAGAGATCCATGGTCCAATTCTTGCAGGATAGGGTTATACAGTATGCAGGATAGGGTTATACAGTATGCTTTGGTAACCAAGTATGGTTATATAACTATATATTGGGTAAAGATATTCTCCATGGTTTTGTTTTATTATGACAGTTATTAAATAAAAGCCTTTGGTGCTAGAGTTGAAATATTGAAATAATATATTACCTGTTTTTAAACTTGGGAATTCTAAATAGAGATCCATGGTTCAAATCTTGCAGGTAGGGTTATACAGTATACTGTGGTAACCAAGTATGGTTAGATAATTATATATTGGGTAAATATCATTCTCTATGAGGGTTGTCTCATATGGTCTATGGCCTCATCGAGTTAAAAACTACTTGACAATTATTGAGATTGGAAGTTTAGAAGTTACATGCTCTAAGAAGAATGTAAACTCAGTTGTACACAAAAATTTTAAACCTTTAATTACCAATATATTTATGTTTATAATGTATGATATACTTTCAGATCCGTCAGCATTTGAGTAACTCTTTACAGTATTGAAAAATTGGTTTATGTTCTTACAATGAGATACCTTGTGGCTATTTTGATAGTAAACATTTTGGTATAAAACATGGAGAAAGTACTTTTATTTTTTATGTTCTTGGAAACCGTTCCATCAATTTTATATATATATATTTTTCAATTGATTATATGGAATTGAAACAGGCCTCATTCATACTATATCATTACCACATATTGGTATTATAACAAGGCTTGGATGTTATCATTGTATTGCTTGGCAAGATTCGGACCTCAGTTTCCTCCTTGATCGTTGAGGAATTTAACTGGTTGAGTAAATGCCATTTGATTTAAAAGTTTCCTCCTTGAACGTTGAGGAATTTAACTGGTTGAGTAAATGCCATTTGATTTAAAAGTTTCCTCCTTGAATGTTGAGAATTTAATCGGTTTAGCTAATGCCATTTGATTTAAAATTTTAAAGTAAAACAAGTGTTTTGAAAGGGTTTCAATCCTCTTGTATGGATGTTTGAACTTTAGATCTCTTGGATAAAAAATCAAAGACATCATTAAGATATTCTTCACAAAATTAATAGTTAAACCATTATATCAATGTTTTCGGTTAAATCTTGGTAAGGAGCTGGGGTGCATGTTTGACCAAGTGCAATTTCATATTGCTTGTTTCTTTGATGCCTAGAGTTGCTTGTTTACTTGATGTCTAAGATTTGTTTTATTGTGCTGCTATCCAGTGATGGGTTATTTATTTATATGGTTATATAATGTAATATTTTTTTATTATATACTTGTTTGATAGTTTTTTCATTCAACTCTTGAAAATCATCATCGATCCAAATTTCGTGTATGGGTGAGCAAATACAAAAAAATTCCAATGTATGAATATTAAATATCAATCAATCACGAGGAACTTTGATCCTAACGGGGAATTGCTATCATCAGTCCATTAAGTTAAGTTATGTTACGTGATTTTTTTTTTGCGAGGTTAGATCACGAACATGGGTTCTATATCGTCAAACTCACCTAGGATCTCCTTTGAAGAATTGTCTTGTCCTATTCACCAACAACACCCAAATTATTAATGATTATAATAATATCCTTAATTTTTTTTAAATTTTTTATATATCATTAAATATTTAAAATATTTCATTAATAAACATTCTTCGACAGTTGAGTCTAATCAACCTTCTACTTTTCAATTACCATCAAATATGAAAGGCACCTTTTATTACACCTCCTTATTGTTACTAATTATTGTTTATTTAGAATCTGTTGTCCAATTTTCATTGGCCTAATGGCTTTGTACTCCACCCCTTTATATATATATGCATGAACTTGAGAATTTTCAGATACCCATCATGTATATGGGTTGAGAAAAGTTGGATTCAAGATAAAAGTACACTTTTAACATTGTTAATAAATAGAATTCCTTGGGTAGAAGGGAATGTCTCGAACCTTCTTTCAGCTCATTAGAATAATGTTGTAAAGGGAACGCTGATTAAAGAAAAAAAAAATGTATTAAAAGAAAAACGGAACGTGGCAAAATGCATTAAGAAAAAAAATTAAATATGTATTAAAAGAAAAACGGAATGTGGCAAAATGCATTAAGAATAGTAATTTATTTACAAAATGGTCAACTTATCGTGGAAGATATAAAATGCCTATGTAAGGATGATGAATTTCAATATAAATGATTTATGCATGTATGAGATAGGGAAAGTCGTTGGATGTGAACATATGATATAAGGTCCCAGCCAAGTTAACCTGTTTAAGTGGCATATTTATGCAAATGAGACCTTGCTAACCTATGTACAACTTTAATAGTTGTAAAAGGATTTCAATTTTTATTAGGCTATGACAAGGATTTCAAATTTTTTTCCTCACATGTTGCGGATATGTTATGTATAGGGGTTACAAATAAAAAAAAAAGAGTAAAGGACCTGAAATGGTTCAATGAGTAGAAAAGCCATTTAGAATGCTAGAATGTTGATAAATTGAAACATCCAGTTTTTAATATTTTTAGTTGTAATAGAGGTTAAAAAGTTACTAAAAGTAGCAACAAGTAAACAATTAAAGAAGTACATAAAAGATTATATTTTTGACGAAGATTGATAATGTGGAAGTTCATTCTTTATATATACAAGCCAACAACAATATTACATATTCTTATGGAAAAAACTACAAAGGATTTAGATGTAATTCCTCGAAGCTTGTATGCTATCTTAAAATAAGATTATATTTTTGACGAAGATTGATAATGTGGAAGTTCATTCTTTATATATACAAGCCAACAACAATATTACATATTCTTATGGAAAAAACTACAAAGGATTTAGATGTAATTCCTTGAATCTTGTATGCTATCTTAAAATCCTTCACTTGATTCTTAAAAATTTCAACTAAAATGTTGAGCATCATTGTCATCTATTGCCTTAGATTTGTATAACAAGTATTAATTTCATTTCGTTGGAAGTTTTACACCCATACTTGTACTTTATTTATCTTCTTAGTTGGTTAAGGTATTCTAGGCTCATATGTAGTAAAAGCTGTATCTTTATGTAAAGGTTTTAAATTATACCATTAGAAGTATCAAAGATATGAAAAGTGCCACAAAAGTTAATGGATGAATGACTAGCATAGAATTAAAGAATATTTCTTTAATAAAGTTAGATAATTTACATGTGTAACATCCTACATGATAATATTATATTTAGTTCAAGATCATTTGGCCTTTTAGATTTTACAATGCAACCAACAAAAATACATTTTTTTACTTTGCTTCCCAAGATCTTTAAAGAGCAAGCATTTTTTAGATGTACAAAGTGAACTTTGTCGTCATGATTTTAGGCATGAATAATAATAAAGAAATAATAAATACCATGCTAAAATATTCAAACTGAAACAAAAGTGTTTGCTATGAAATATGTCCTCCTAAACACTTGCCCATTATTCAAGCTAAAATGATCTCTCGCAAATTTTAACATATGACCTTTTATTTACGAGCAAAGTGAAGAAACTAGTACATATACATGTTGTCTAACACGTCAAGCACTCTAGAAGTTTAACCTCGCTACTTAATCTTTATATATAGTAGATGATGATAATCCACCTCGATCACAAGGTCCACTATTTGTTCTCCAGTCAATATAAGGAGAACAAACAAACATAAGTTGTTATGCAATTCTCATAAGTACTTGGACGAACATTTATCATAATGAAAAGTAGTTAAAAATAAAATTATTTTAAACTTAATTAAAGTTGCTAATGAGGCATTCGTTTTATGGTTAATATATATGGGTGATGTAGCCCACACCAAGGTTTAAATCTCAATGACACCAAAAGGGGTGTATAGTTTGATGAGAACAAGATGTCTCATAGATACCCTTCATCCACTGATACCAATTAAGAGGATACATAGATATATGCAATAGTAATATATAAATGTAAAGACAAAAAAAGCAAATAACAAATATATAATTTTCTTTGAAAATAAATGCCAACAAGTATCCATTATTATTTTTCTTAAAATAATAACTATAGTAAATCATCATATCCTCCAATCAAATGGCCTGAGCTTAATCGGTTTTATACCTTGACTTCAAGGAGGAGACCTAGGTTCTCTTTTTAGTCAATGCAACCTAACACAATCACAATGTAATACAAGGGGTCCATTTCAATTCCATATAACAAGTTAAAAAAAAAACGTCATATCTTGCAAAAAGGAAAATGCAATTCTTAAATATTTACAAATAAAATATGACAAAACCATTAGCATGTAACACAAAATATGATAAATAAGAGTTGGTTCGGTTGGGGTGGAGTTAAAAATTTGGGGTTCTTATCATGTGATGCCCACCTATTAGGCAACTCTTGAGTAGCTACTATCTCATAAGAGACATTTATAATAATAAAAAAGGCAATAGGATGATTTTTACTTGTTAAGTTGCATAAGGACCATGAAAGCAAATATCAAAGATAACTGTTTTGCAAATCCTTTTTTAATTAAATAAGCAAAAGTTGGAATCTTATTGACTTTGTACCCAATGAGCACGGAAAAAGAGAGGCTGAATTGTGATGAATTATATGAACCTTTTGATTTCATGACATGCCATGGCCTTGTTAATATTAAATACTTTGGTCATCTGTGCTTGGAATTTAGAAATATGTAATATATGTAGGAATGATATGATCAATTGTATTACCCTGTGCTTGGGATTTAGAAATATGCAATATATTTAGGAATTACTATAATCAACTGTATTACCTAGTAAATAAAGAAAGAAAAATATGGTACTTATAAAGAACGATAAACATGAATGTGGAAAGGTGATGTTAGACACCAATAATTTATCACTAAACAAATAAAAAATCTCCCATTGATGAGAAAGTGGTTGGCTAAGTGAGGGTATAAATGCCAATCTACGATACAATTCAACACTCCCAATATTAGTCATTAAAACTATTGTACAATAGTTATATAAAGGTCACCTTACAAGGTAATATTGAGCCCATAACAAAAATTTAATAATTACAATACCAAGTTGGTTGCTGGTTAAATTGAATATTAACACTATCTCAATATCCCCCCTTAAGATGAATGGGGACCATGGATAGAGACCCTTGTAGATCATTCCCCTTAGGGGTTGCTCTTCCACATGAAGCCTATCTTATAATATGGTAAAATTTACCTAAAGCATGACCTTGTTTAGGATATCTATAAGTTGATTTGTTGAAGGAACATACATTGACTTCACCATCGTCTATGAGTTTTTGAAATAAGCAGGGTTAATCTTCACTTAAGGTTATGATTGACCTTGTATTATATTCATTTGTATACCACCCCATGGGCCCATAAGAGACTTTATAGGTGATTTTTTTTCATTTGATTTGGTTAGTGTGAGAAATCCCTATGACAAACGCACAGGGCTGGTTAGGCTTCCCTCGACCATGACCCCTCCTAAAGCTGAGAGCTATGCTTATCAATAGGGAATTTAACACATAGCCACCACACACCCACCCCCTCACACACTCGCCCACGTCGCAGTTTGAACCTTGGACTTCCCGAAGAAGAGCCAAAGCCTGAACTGTTGCGTTGTCCCCTTGGGACACTTTATAAGTGACTTTAATTATATTTTTATATTATTAGCCATTAGGTTGGTTTTGTAACATTGACCTTTGGTCACTTGTCATTTGACTGTATATACTCCAACTTGTCCAACCATTTTTCTTTGGTTGGATACAATTCTTCATTAGTGAGATTTATTTGGTGTCTAAGGACACCTTTCATATTTGTGTAGCGTTTATGTACAATTTAATTTTATATGTTGAGTAATATGTCAATTTTGTGCTTTCTTGAATATATTGTAAATTTTGACATGGTATAGAGTAGGTGTAAATCTCCATTAGTCAACCCCAATCTTGACTTGTGATCTTCTACAATGATTCCAAGAGCAACATGAATTTTTAAAAGCAATTATGGAAGCATGTGTGATCAGTATTATTTTTAGTTTTTTCTTTTTAAAACCCTAGTTGGTTCTTGGATCACGAGGAATGAGCCAAGAGGAAATTTCAAATGATAGCTTCATCGTACTTCCCTCTTGATATTTAATTAATTTTCGTTAATTAATTGCTTTTTGTGATAGACCAACCTAGCTAATGAAGCAATTATGCTAAAAATAATGATTGAATCTTCTAATTTTTTTGCAACCATTATTTGTCTTCTATGGATCTTTGTAAAATTATCCATTTTCTTCTCTGGTTTAGATTTGTGTTGATATAATACAAGCAAGAGCGTGATTTACATGAATTTCAAAGGAAAGGAGAAGAAGTTAAACATTTTCTTAACTCTCCAAATTGCTTGTAAAATATTATGTGGATTTCAATGCATGATAAAGACCTCTAAGATCTTGAAGAAAGTTGTTAGATGGGTCCATAAACTCTCATAGTACTACAATGGAGGATGGCTTGACACATGCTCCAAAAAAGCACTATATAAAAAAAACTATGATAGATATAGACAAACCATAAGTATTTTGAATTATGTGTGTAATTTTAAGGCGATGGTAATTCAATACTTTGTAAAATTCTCTCATCCAAGGGTTCATTTATTGTTCTCAATCCATGTATACATTTACCTTCTATTTTATTTGAATTTAAAATTTTGAACTTTGTTTTTATTTTTGTGAATAATCCATATGGCATCTCAAAGGGGGTTGTCGAGGCATGAATATGTGGGACTTCAAGAGGTAGTATGGTTTTAAATAACATGTTTGATTCATGTGCCATTTTTTATGGATCAATTATGACACAATATGCTAGTGACATGGCGTCTATTGGTAGGTATGAAGTGGGGAGTTTGACTCCCACCAATGCTTGGTTAGTGTTCTTTTGTATTGACAGTATGATGACCCCCTTACTCAGGTTGGTCAAAAATAATAAATTTTAAATGTATAAATGTATAAATGCACATCATCACATCATATCATGGACTTGCCACTTGGCTAAGTCCAATTATATCATATTATGTTTTAATCTTCAGGATTAGGGTTTGGTTTGTGAGCAGAGCAGTGGCGAGGGTAACCCTTAGCTCCACTGAGTGGAGCTAGAAATTTTGATGTATCTTGAATTGGGTGTGCGCGAGAGTGTGGAGAAGTTGTAGGAGTAGGGGAGCGAGGTGGTGGAGACATACTGATAAAAAACAAAGGAGGTTTTTGTTGGTCTGAAGGATGCCAAGTCTAGCAGTGTTCCCTGTTTTGGTTCCTTGATTTATTTTGGGTGTCACGGGTCGCCTAAAGGTAAATTTGAGTGTAGGGTCCCTAACCATGGTCACTAGAATATTATTAGACCTTTCAATCTTGGTAACTCATTTGTTGTCGTGGCATATAATGGTGTTTGTTCTCTTGGTTCCAAAGTTTTGTTTGACCTCTCTCTAGTAAATAATGAGATTTGTATTCCAACATATCTTATCCAAATCACTATGGGTGAAAGAAACTATAATCTTGTGGGGAGATTCCAGGGTGGAAGGTTGGACTTTAATTCAATTTGAAGGTGGGCCCTAGCAAAACGAAAATTTTATGATCTATATAAACTGTAGCAGTTTTTATATCTTTCTTTATAATCAAGTTCAATTGTGTGAAAGATTCGAACTACATCTTAGGAGTAGGCTCCTCGTTTTATGGAAAAGGCGTTGGTTCCTTCAAAAATGGGGGTCTAACTTTAATCTGCATACTCAGAAGGTGAACTCGGTACCTCTTTGGATTTGACTCCCTAGACTCCCATTTCATTTATGGCATGATGATATTCTAAGAGGGGTGGTGAAGGTAGTGGGGGATCTTATTCATATTGATTCAACTACTAGATCGAAGTCTAGAATGGTTTTTGTGAGGATGTGCATCTTGGTAGATCTAGAGTTGGATCTTCCCTCTTCTATTAAGCTTACCTTGTATCTGGGCTCTTAGATCCAACCCATTATCTACAAAAATAGACCCTTAGTTTGATTTGGGTGTAGAAAAGCTAGCCATAAATTGGATTAGTGCTCGTCAAGGAAAAATCAAGAGGGTAATGAAAGAAAAAGGGTAATGGAAAATATTCAAAAGGAATGTGCTATTGCCCTAGATGCTCAAAAGGAGTCTGGTAGAGAGTCATCAAAGTCCAAGGAGATTGGTGACTGACTTCAGTTGGAAAACCCTTTGGTACTACTGGTTCACAAATTTAGAATTCGAAGGAGGTTAAGGCTCCAACGAGTTGTGAAGCCCCTTCAATTCTTGTGAAAGAGGTAAGTCCATCGGATATTCTAACTAATATTCTAGTTTTAGAAGACCTTCAAAATTTCTTTGGTTGCTTAGGGTCGAATTCTACTCTAGAGGAGCCTGTTGTCCAAATGGTGGCCCATGTGAATGAGTCCTCGATTGGCTCCCCAAAGTCTTCCATGGAGAAAGGATCCTTGGGTCCTAAAAATTATACTCAAAGAAAGAGTCCTCTTGATGTGGGGGTCGAACAAAAAGTGGGGAAGCCCCCAATTAAAACTTTGAGAAGAAGGGAAACTAAATTTGAAATTGCAAATGGATCTCAATATTTGCTCAAGGTTGAAGAAGGAAAGGTGAAGGTTGACAATGGAAAAAAAGAGAGTAGAGTCTCAAACCAAGTTGTTGGTAGAAATGATATTAAAACATTTGAGTGGTAAACTCTATTCAAAAGGTGGTTGGAGCCAGGATGCAAATGCCCAAGATGTAGGATGTAGGATTTGAAAGAAAAGCCAAGATACAAGATGCAGGATTCAAAAGATGACTATGTGAACTCTCAAAAGACTAAAAATGCTAGTAATAAGCGCTGCTCTCCTAGAAAAGAGAGCAAACCCTCGAACCATACCGATGATCCCTCCTTGAATTATGAGCTTTTTGCTTCCATGAAGAAAAACTTAAGATAAACCTGAAAAATTAAGGCGAACTTCTTGCTTTAAACTATGCTAGTGGAATTCAATGACGATAAGTTTTCAGGTTCCCTACCGGTGCTGAAGCTGACTAAATCTCTTGGATTTGCCTCTGCTACAATTTCCTTTACATTCTTTTATTGTAAATTTTTTAGCCTTTGGCTCTTTTTGTTCTTTAATTTTTAGGCTTGGTTGCTCCATCTTGGCTCTTTCAGTAATGGTTTGATTTATGTTCTTTTTAGGGTTTTTCCCTATTTTCTTGTGTTTCTTGGTAACCCCTGAGTGGTTGGCCTATTGGGCCCTCTCCTTGTGGGTTTCTCCTTTTGTCAAAAGGTTCAAGGACCCTTTCAAAACCCCTTCCAATCAACTAATAAAAAATCCAATTATATCATAAATATAAATATTCAAGGAGTTAAAACATAATGAATTATTAGACAACACCAAATTGTCTTCGACGACATAGATATAGTCTACCAAGTTGAAAAGTAATGTTGTCACTGTACCCTCTATCCTAGAATATCTAATATATCTACCACTAGTAATTCCATATGGAGTAGTGAACAAACTTACTGAAGTAGAGTTGAACACATTTCAATTCGAGTTGATTACATATGAGAGACTACCTTGTTTACATCTCTTAGAGGCTCATATTCCTGAGTACGAGTATCGCTATTGGGTTCATATCCATTTACTCATTTTATGAATACATCCTTAAGGGGAACTGTTACATGATAGTTCCATTAATATATCATACTCCCATCTATGTGTGGGTTTATGGGTGTGTAATCCAAATCATTTTTCTTGGATACCTTGACTCCTTCAAGGTTGATTATGGAAATATTTCCCAAATGAGGTGACATACTATCACTCTTATAATTCCTCATCATAAACCTCTAGGCTTCCCTAGGTGAAATCAAAAGAAACATGATACAAGTCTAATCATAGTATGATCTCTTGGAGACAAGAGCGGAATTTATTTTCTTTCCCAAGCTTAAATATCAAGTCACCCCAAGCTTAAATATCAAGTCACTAGGTTTACTAGGAAACATGAAGCAAGTAGACACAAGCACTCATATTGCAACTAAATTAATTCATCCATTTAGGCATCATACACAATTATAGTTCACACAATAATATTCCCAATACTACATTTGATATTAGCTAAAATAATTGAACCAAAATGGTTCAAGCAACATTTTCATACAAGTATATTGAAATGGTTCATGACTCATTTAGCCTTCAATTACATAGTATATCACTTTTAACTTCTTACAGATAAATATATCTCATCTACACAAGAAGTTGACAATATAACATCTATGAAACAATCTATTTTAACAAACTAAATCAATTCAACAAGAGAGAATTTAAATTATACCTAAGCAATTCCTTACTTTTGAAAATGAAAAATATACACAATAGGTTCAATAGCATTGCTCAAAAATTTAAAGAAGTTAGAAGTAGTCACAATATTTCATTAATTCACCATCTTCAACAATTTATGTTATGTCAAAGGTTTTGCTAAATGTACAACATTAAGAATTTACATCATCCATAAAGGTAAATCATGCTAATTGTAAAATGTACAACCAAGCATAAAACTACAATGATTCATATAATTCATCATGACCCAATGTAAAGTAAAAACATAATAGTTCTTCCATATCCTTAATAAAACCTTAATTCATACACTTCTAAGTTCATTATATTTTCTATAATAGTTTAGTCTTTTGCTAAACAACATTAACTTTATCTTTAGTAGGCAAGTATGCAATACATGAATGACATATTCTTAAAACAAGCCATATCACAAGTTCATAAGGTGTTACAACATTACAAGGTCTTCACACACTGGTAACAATTTAATTGTTTACAAATATTTATATATGTTGCCCTTAAAAAAACTTATCTTGATGAAAAGCAAATAATAAAAGAGAATCAAAGTTCTAGTTATAATTGATAGGTCTACAAAGTAGTACTAGGTTTCACATCAAATGAGTTTATGCTCATCCATAATCAACTTTAATTTTAACTGCTCCATAGTGATATCAACCAGCGTTGCTTGTCAATAAATATAAATCTTGAATGTACAAGGTATAGAAGCCATATAATTTTAAATAAGATCCATTAACCTTTACCTATGAGCTGAGAGGAAGAAAGAGTGATTAAGGCATGACAATAGTAAAATGTACAACCAAGCATATAACTAAAATAATTCACATAATCTATTATGACCCAGTATAAAGCAAAAACATAACCATTATACCATATCCACAATACAACCTTCAATCATACACTTCATTACATTTTTCATAACAATTCAGTCTTCTAGTACACAAAATTAACTCTCTTTACAAGGAAAGTATGCAATACATGAAGGATATATTATTAAAACAAGCTATAACAACACAAGTTTAAAAGGTGTTACAATAGACAAGATCTTCACATATCAATGCAATTTTTAACTATTTACAAATATTTATATCTCCTTCTCTCAAAATAACTCATTCTGATGAAAAACAAACAATGAACTAGCATGAAATTTCTAGTTATAATTTATAAGTTTGTAAAGTAGTTCCACATTTTATTTTTGACGAGTTTATGCCTATCAATAATCAACAATGGTTTTGATCAATCCATGGTGATATCAACTAATGTTATGCATCAACAGACATATCTTGAATGTACAAGGTATAGTTACCAATGAGATCCATTGAACTTTACTTATGAGTTGAGAGAAGGGAGGTCATCATCAAAGTGATTTATTACCCAATTAGAGATTCTTACCTAGAAATTTCTATTTGTTCTTTCTCCACCTGAGATCATTGACCCTAACAGGAGATTTGATACAAAGCATCATGTTAGAAAAAGCACTCCTGTATGTGTTATTCTGTCTATATGATGTCATACATACCATGTAACTTAAATACATAGAGGAAGTATTCTTAAAACATAAATTCTAAACATACATTTTCATGCAATCATCTCAATTTATCCTATCTATATGAAGTAGCAAACTCATGTATACTTTGAACATAAAAATTACTTTATTTATAGTTATACCATAATTTCTATCAAAACAATCTGCCTGATTAGTTCTTTGGAAAAAATATTATATTTAGGTATATTTCAATGTTCCTCCTAGAGCATACCACGCATATGTTCATCCACGTAGGGCTTGAATTACAAGTCCATCTACAATTCACCAGTTTCCTTGTATATTTATTAAAGTTCATCCATTCTCATCATTTAAGTTTATTACTATGGCTCAAAAGAATTTATTTATTTATTTTGGCAACGACATAATCATAGGATTTGTTAGATACTCATAGTCATAATGACAAAAATGAAGATGCATACTATCATCCAAGTATAAGACACACAACTTGATCTCTCACAATACAATAAATGGAACATAACTCTCAATTTACATAGTTAATATGATAATTCATAATAGTGTCTAGAAGGAGAAGATTACTTTTGCAAGTAATATATTTACCTTACAGGTCTAGAATGGGCAACATTTTATGGTAGTTATTAGTGGCCCAACTATAGGTGGTATCCATGACCTTTTAATCATCTCCTTACATCAAGTTTTCTTGATCAGTTATCAAGATACCTTAGTCACCTAATATGTTGCTACCTTTCAACTACATTCTTAACAATCATACTATCTAGATCCACTCATTATAAAGATATTAGAGAGATGTTTTAAGAATAAAAATAATATATAATTGACAGTAACTTTGAACACCAACTTTTACATGACCATCATCATTTCATTCATCAAGTTTATTTTCTAACATGTATATGATATAGTAGGGTTGATGCTATGAATAAATCTTGTTTATAGGGACTAGTGTATTAATGTTAAGTATAAAATATTGAGAGCATTATCACCATCCCAAAGCACGACAACAAACTACTATGGAAAAAAAATTTAAAAATGGTTTAAAGTCAACTCAGGTGCAAAGTCTCAAGCTAAGGTTCAACCATGCTCAATAATAAGAGAGGTAATATTTTAGCCATAATTTCAAATAAAAAAGGATGAGCTTCAACACTTCCACACGCAAGCTTCACTAAAGTGAAGTCATAGTTTAAAATACAACAAGGTTGATGTTACTGTAGACACCTAAAACACATCATGTTTAGGAGACTACTCGTATGGGCACCTTTACAGACCATATGAATGAGCTTGGACCTTCCAAGACCTAGTAGTGGATTTAAACACTTATTTAGGGTAGTCTAGTTCTATGCAGCTCTAGCCACTGACGACATCAATAGTTGCGATCCCAACCGCCAACGATTAGAGTGGCTAAGAGCTAGTTGCGCCTATAGATAGCGACTAAGGGAAACTTATCTCTAGCCGTGCTGAGTGAGAGTAGCTAGCCTTGAAACCAACTTGGACTCCTTGAGACGAGCAAAGCCAATTGCATTTAACCAATTTGCAATGGTTCTTGGATTATTTTGCCTACAAAGCTTCCAAAAGCCTCGCCCTAACTGCTACACACTAGCTGGTTCTTGATATTGTCTTCCTTGAGAAGCCAAGGTGAGGATTTGAGAAGTCTATTTGAAGACCTCCCAAAGAGAGTTATGGATCCCAAATTCATTGCAGGAAAGCCCTATCAGATTGGAGAGCAACTTTGTATCCCTGTGAGGTGTAGTGAAGTGTTTTCCAATTACAGTATGACAACTGTCCATGCATCAATGGAGTTTCCAAAGGCTTTAGGAACAATATTATTGTGTTCTTCATTGATTTTTGTAAATATGAGATCATCCACCACCAAAATGTGTCTTGAGACACAACCAACCTTGTGAACACCAATTGCGTAGATAAATTATTCATCATCAGGACTAGATTTAGAGAGCACAACCTTCACCCCATGGCCACTATTTTTGATAGTGGATCGCAGGCTTAGCCATCGAATTTGATAGTGACTAGAAGAGTTAGCTGCTCTAATTAATAGCGGCTAGGGTCTGGTTCAGTATTTTTTGCATTTTAGCCATAGATTTTACATTATTTGTATTGTCATTACTTTTTTATCATAGATTAATCACATCTTCATTCAGTATTTATGCTTTATTTTTAGTATTTCATGCATTTCATCTTATCTTTATGCATTTGCTTTCTTTCTTGCATTCATTTTGAAACTAGCCTCATCTTGAGAGGCATCATGTGCTATTGATGTGTCTTGTAGTTTCTTTGTGTGTAGGTGACAAATCTATTCAAGAACAAGAAATCATCGAGATCATACTTCTTGATATCAAAGGAGGAACCTAATAAGCCCTCTTATAAGCAAAGTAGTGGAGTGAAAATCATTGGAATGCATCTCTCCCTTTTGAGGGGCCACAAAATTTGTAATAATTATATCAAATTGAGGGATTCCCTAAGAGGAAAATATTATAATAAAAATTTATTATGATTAATAAAGAGCACCCCATTTTGATTATCTTTTATCTTGCAATAGTTATATGATTTCTTATTTTCAATTTGTTATCTGTTTACAAATAGATTAGATGCATGATTTTTACTGCTTACAAGTGGAGATCATGGCCAAACTCGCTCAATTTTTGGTTGTTAATTGATATATTTTTTTGTTTTTTCTTGTTACAGGTACATACACTCTAAGAAAAAATAGCTAGCTGTCCCATCCGCCATTGGCTTTAGCAGCTAGCATTGCAGCTGCATTGATCGTCAACGACCATGGGAAAATATAGCTAAATAATTTGCAGCCTATTTAATACAGGTGAGTAGTCCTCTCTGTATTTTTTTGATTTTTTGTCTTCTCTGTATTTTCTAAAAATAAATTGTAGATTTAATTACAAAATATAAAGTAATTATAAGGAAAATCAATGAAACCCCTGTGTTTGCAGCTAGCTAATGCTGGGAACAACGACCTATGCTGTTAGCTGCCCTAGAAATTTGGGCAGTCTCAGAGGAGATAACACCACTCATGGTGGATCTCACCAAGAAACCCTACCCAAGAGAACTAACATTAGATCTTCTCTTGATCCAGATGAGAATATTTCTAGGCCTGCTTCATATCATCACATCGAGAGGCCAAATTCACCCGATAAGGGGTGAGGTAAAGGGATTGCGACCATTCACATTCCCATTGTAATGTCAAATCCTTCTGAACATGGAGGGTGTCATTTATATTACAATAGTATTGGTAGAAGAGGTACACCTCTTACCCAACCTTGGAAGACCCATCACCTTGACTTCTTAGATCAGGGTGCTAGAAAATCACAACATAGTACATTTGAGCATGGAAGCATATATCGCGATCGTACTCCTTGAGGATCCACTGGGTCTGCTAAGGAATACATCATGGATAAGGAAACTAAAATCTGGTTGCGTCCTATCCGTATCTGAGGTGAGTGTTCCAAGCAAACGCATGGAACCCCCACAACATCCTTGCATGAGGATTGTACCCCTATGGAAGATATTAATGTTAATACAACCTCGATTAATCGAGGGAAGAGAGTTTCCAACCTTATTACACAATTTGAGGTAAAAAAAACCCCCTCGCACAGAGTTGCAAAGTCAAAGGCCCTATACTGTAGATCGATTAAATTTGTCACATAGGTCAAACATAGTTCAAAGAGAACAAATACTCCAAGATAAATTGGAGGATTTGCATGTGGAGCATGAGCGCTTAGAGAAGTTATAATGAGAAGATGCATAATGACAAAGGCTGCTTCACCAGTGTTTGTACGAACACGACCAAGAAGAACAATGCATCCTTTATCAAAAGGAGTGCAAAGAGCGATCGAACATATTGGCTCGAGCTGATCTACCTCCAACTAGTGAGTATAGAGAGTAGCGTAATGCAAGGCGTGCTACGATGCACCTTGAGCTTCACACTAGACAAGTGGAGCACCACTCTCATCGTACTTCACAACATGCATCCAGGCAAAAACAACGCCAAGTGTAAAACTAACTTGAGCATGAGTAGTACCAAGAATCAGAGCCATATGATTAGGATCAATAGTATCTTGAACCATCCTTAGTAGACATGGTTGATGAGTACAATCAAACACCTCGATATCAAAGGAACTTACCCCTGCATGCACCCTGAATATCCCTTTAGGAGAAAAATATCATATCTTCTCAAGCTTATAAAGTGCTTACTGAGAGTCAAATCTCTCAATAAACAAGATGCGTCTGGTCAAAATACCACTTTAAGAAAGATTCACAATCAACCCTTGTGTCTGTCAATACCAAGCCCTACTTATCGTAAACATTTCGAAATGTCTAGATTGGATATGTTTAAGGGCGATGAAGATGCGTAGGAACACATAACAAGCTTTATAAATTCATGTTTCTAACTACAACATGACGATGTCTTGTTATTAATAACTTTCATGATTACCCTTTCGAGTGCAACCATTGAATGGTATAACCAATTACCAAGGCACATCATCATCAACTTTGAATAATTGGTGAATGCTTTTCTTGAACGCTTCTCATTTGGCATAAAGAAGAAAATAATCTATCTGACCTAGCTAATCTATGATAGTATGATGATGAGCCGATCACAGATTATGGGAATAAATAGAGAAAACTAATGGTAAAACTACCGTTCTCCATTCCCACCACAAAAATTACTTGAATATTTACGAAAAGCTATACAAAACATATATTGCTATTGATTCAACTATAGTAATATACGATATTCGAGGAGGCTTTAGCATAAGCCAAAGTAATCAAAGACATAAAATTACAAGAAGGAGATCTAAAACTCCGAACCAAGAAATATTGGAATAAAAGAACACATGAAATCAAAAATATCAGGGTAAACCTGTGCCAGTCAAACAAGTCATGTTAAATGCTCCTAAAGGGAATAAGAGCCAAAAACAACATAATTGTCAGGCTTAACCTCCTCTTGTGCACTACAACCAGTGCAACAAGAATCAGAGTAAGGACAAATAAAAACATCCACCTCGCAACTACACGCCATTGCCTGAATCTTTGGTGTCACTTTTCAACTACCTTTGCGAGGCTAAAGCTCTGATCCTACCTAAAATACACACCCTGGATCCTAATTGATGAGTGGCTATTTGACACATATTTTTGTACCATAATTGTTTCATTATTACAATTATATGATGATTATGATATATTTTCTATGAATTATTATTGAATAAAATGTGATTTATTAGTAAATATGATTAATTACCGTAATCTAACAAATGTGTTTGATTTATATCAAATTTGTCCGAGTTCTGAGAAAAATGTAGGAAAAAGATATGGATGATCGATGAAGAGATTGCAGAACTTTGGAGTGCACCTCGAACGAGAAGAAGAACCAACAAAGTTCGGTGACAATAGTAATTGATCTTGTTACAGATGCTTATTACTAAAATATATTACTAAAGGTAATTACTGAAGGTAACTACTGAAGGTAACTACTGATGACATTTACTGAAGATAATTACTGAAGAATGTTTTACCAATTACTGAAGGATAATAAATTATTGACTTCAGCATGCCACATCAGATTTGGATGACACATTAAGATGGATGACACATTAAGTTGGATGACAATTGATATTTTCTACCTAGCAAAATATTCCATTTCTCACATACTATCCGCAAGAATATTTCAAGTTGACAAAGTTATGATTTACTTTATAAAGCTTGTAATCAATTTATTTTGGGAAGTTTGAGATATAAACGCAAATATTGTTAGACTTTCCTGGAATATAGGACATGAGATCCTAATGTATATCTTGCGAGTCAGTTAAAGTAGCATTGTCTTGTTAGGATTATTAGTAGGATGCCACTTGGACCAGTCAAAATATTTATAAGTCCAAGTAGGAGTACGTATTATGATTAGGTTTTAGATTATTCTTGATTAATGTATAGTCATCAGTCCACAAAATCCACATGTCAAATACATGGAGAATATTATTTAGAATTATATTAGTTATAGTATAAATTACATAGAAGACCTTGAAAGAGGTCTACCTCTATTGTTACATTATAGTTTGTTCTAAGTTTACAATTCAGAAGGAATGCTCAACATGTACAGTTGAAGCTCTAGTAATAAAACAACATTTTGTTCTTCAAATATGGTAATCTGTATCAATTTCATGTGTTGTTTGATTTATGTTATGTAAATTGTGTTTATCTGTTACCTGCATTCACAAAATAGACATAATATTAGTATTAGTTATAAAATCTAGTTACTGAGATAAGGTAAATTAGGGGAGAAAGACTTACACTGCCTTCTAGGAGGTAGGGCCCACTCCTAATAGACAGTCCCTGAGCTCTCGCCCCTACATTAGGTTAGGATTAGTTATAATTGCATTTCAAATTATATAAAATAAGATAAATTGCATGAGGATCCTCACAAATAAATTAAAAATAATAAATTATTATAATTAGTGCATCAGAAATCAATTCATCGGTAATTAAGTGCCTGGTAAATTAATTCATAGTAAAAGTAAATCATAATTGCATTTATTTATCATATCCTGCATCATTCATTTTTGCACAAATTTAATTCTGTTCATTTACTTTTTGTACACGTGAAGCCTAAAAGAAACTTGAGCTAAGCTTAGTATTAACTCCTATGATATAATCTATACGGGATTGTTACTCTTTAAATCTGACCTTGATTTCCCTCGGATTGATAAAATTAAATGTAAGCTCTACAACCGATCATTTTGGCATCGTTGCTGGGGAGAGTAGCGTCGTAGTGGTTAGTCAGAAAAGTTGTTTGGCAGTGCAAAGCGAGAGGACTTACTTGTATGTGAAAAGGGGTACGTACGAGACCTTGGTGTGCATACGAGTCAGAGTGGCCCGTAGATGGTTCCAACAAGCCCCGCATTTCGACGTTGCCAGGTTCATTTTTCATAAAGGTTTCATTTTTACTGCTTTCATAGATTAAAACTTTATTTTTGCAAATTTCAATTCCAACAAATTTTATTTCCTGCAATTTCTTTGCTTTGGGTAATTACTATTGTTAATTTGATTTAGGACCTATGAAAAAGAATAGGAAGTAGGTGAACGTTGAAAACAACCTAATATTGTTTTAGGACCCTATTTTTGTTTTATAGGAAGTAGTTAGGTTGAGTGACACAACTGTAATGAAATCCCTCCTAATAGTCAAAGAACAATAGTAATTTACCTTTTACTTCAACAATTTTATTTCAGTAAAAATTTACTTTCCAAGTACTTTTACTTTTTCCTAATTATGCTGAAATTAGTTGTATAAACACATCTAATTTTAGTAGCATTAGGACTGTTTAGTAATTTTAAATTTATTTCTTTTCTATTGTGTTAAGAGCATTTATAAGTTTTTAAAATTTATATTTAAGCTTAGCAAATAGTAGGATTGAAACAGAAAAGGAAATCAAAACCCAAACAAAAAAAACACAAAAATCAAAGAGAGAAAATAAATAAAAATTGCCAAATGGTTGAAAGCAATCAAACTGAATTTATAGACCTTAGAAAATTACTAATACAACAAGAGGTTAATCTTCTTCTTGACCAAGATTACAGAACAACCAAACCAGAATGGGAAGCATTATGTGAACGCATTGATTCTATCAATGAAAGATCAGATGAACTAAAGAAAATCAAGAGGATAAATATAGCAAAAACTTTATGGGTAAATCATTCTTCACCTTATCAAGATCTTGGAATAAGTTGTGAAAATTGGCTATGGGATAGGAGAACAATAGTAAATCCAGTAATTTATCATTGGAATCAATACCTAGAGGATTCCCTCACTATTCACAACTTCCTTGCAGATATAGAAAGGAAAGAATTAGCCCTACAATACAATAAGAGATATTGTAGAATTCCTAGAGTTGTACGTTTTAGAGAATTGTGCCAAGAGTTGCGTTACGAGCTACAATTTGGAATTCTTGATCCTATTGCAACTAAAGCTTACCTTGTTCAGTTGATTCAATTGTTGGTAGACTATTTTAATTTTGAAGAGGAACATTTTATGACACCAGAACAACTTGATCCAATCAACGATATTCATAAATTATTTAAAGAAGATTAGACATATTGCTAAAAAAAAAAACAAGAAAGTTTAGAACATTCATGAGCAGACCTAGAGACTCTAAAGGAAGATTCATAAAAACTAACAAACCAGAAGAAAAATCCCCAAGAGACTTTAGAACGCCTGGGATTTATAAACTAGTAAAAACTGAGGCTACAACATCAACCAATCAAGCTGAAATCCTAGATCAAGATCCCAATTCATATTTATTGCCCAATCCAGAATTTGACAACTACGTAGATCCTTCTTCTATATTTTTTGAACCTATACCTGATTCAATTCTTGAAATCCTATATTCAGGTATGGCTGATGAACAAAGTGGTTTGGGAGAGGAAGGAGAAAACCATGGAAATGGGAGACAAAGGCAAGAGAGAGATCAGAGAGAGAACAGACAAAGAAAAATGTTCCCTTTCCCAATATTACATACAGAAGGGACAACAAGAGAACCTAAATCAGTTTATGTTTCTATATTGCCTACCTTTCATGGAAAACCCTATGAAGATCCTGATGCTTTTCTTTTCGAATTTGAAGTAGTATGTCAAGCTTACTTTTACACCACCAATGAGAAAAAGCTAAGATTATTTCCATCTACTCTTAAAGATGCAGCTTTAAGATGGTTTATGGGTCTAGGAGAAGGAGTTTGTAATCGTTGGGATGGAGAAAATGGATTAAAACAACTATTCCTTGAAAGATATCAAGATTATTGTAGAGTTAGGGATAAGAAAGCTGAGATTTTTCGTATGAATAAAAAAGAAGAAGAATATTTGGAGGATTATCTCGAGAGATTTCAATTTGTAGGATCTAGAGTAAATATAGATCTTGATGAAGAAATTCTAAAAGAACTTTTCTTGAAAGGATTAAAAGAAGATGTTCTTGAGATTTTAAATCTTATGGCAAAAGGAGACATTCATCTTATATCACTTGAGGAGATTATAAACCTTTGCAGAAATTATTCAAGAAACAAACCTCTTAGAAGTAATAAATATACATCCACAGGAGGAGGAGTGACAAGAGCTGAAATTGGAAATATGTTGGAAGGTTTAAAAACTGATTTGTTGAGTAATTTGACCTCATATTTGGACTTAATGGATAAAAAATCAAAGGATAGTGAAGAAATTTACTGCCATAGATGTAGGAAAAAGCACAATATGAGAGAATGTCCTCTCAACATAACAAATATCTCCAATATTTCTGCTTGTTGCCAAATTTGTGATAAAAATCATAAAACTAAAAAATGCAAGTATATCTCCACTGTTAAAGCTGCCATAAAAGAACCTGAAGCAGAAGAAGCAGAAGATGTTTATTTTGTTGCTCAAAGATGAAATGGTCCATTTAATGGCCCACCAAATTGGTCAAACCCTAATTATCCCAACCAACAAAGGCCTAATCAATGGTCTAATGCACCAAATTGGACAAATTGGAACTCTTACAATCAAGACTGGAACATACCCCCATGGGCTCAATTTATGGCTAACTCTTATGGAGGACAACCCCCATGGAATCAAGGGACACAAAATCAGAATATGCCTAGTTGGAATAATAGTGGCCAATATAATCAAGGTGGCACCAATTGGTCCCCAAATACAATGCAACAACCAAATCTTCAAAATCAATTTAGGGGACAAAACACTCAAAATCCACCTCAAAATAGACTTCTACCACCTCCAAATAATAATACTAATCCTCCTAAGCAACCACCTCTTCCAGCTCAACCAATTCCTAACCCTAACAACAATAAGAATGTTCAACAAGTTTATGAGGCCAATGAAACATGTTCTATATCTGTAGCACCATGTCAACAGATTCAATTAAGATCAGGAAAGGTGTTGGAAAATAATGTCACTCTCACAGAACTTGATGATCCTATTCCACATTTGGTTGAAAAAGAAGATAGTAACAAAAAGGAAACAAAAACCAACCAGAAAATATTCCAACAAAGCAACCAGAAATCCAAATAAGGAAGGAAGTAGAAGTACCATTTCCTCAAAGACTGGCAATACCAAAAGAACCATCTAAGCCAACCTTTAACTTCCTTCAAGAAATAGAAGGCATTACTATTAAAATTCCTTTATTACAAGCTATCAAGGATATACCCATCTATTCCAAGCTTATTAAAAATATATGTTCAGGAAAGAAAAATAAGAATGAATTTCAAACTATTCAAGTCATTGGACAATTATCTGAGATAATGATAGGAGATAGGTTATTACCAAAATATACAGATCCTGGAATACCTATACTCACTGTGCATATTGGAGACATAACATTACAAAATATTTTGATTGATTTAGGAGCCGCTATTAATGTCATGACCAAAGAAATAATAGAATCCTTAGGGATCCATAAACTACAATTAACTTCTATTGTGCTTCAACTCGCTGATAGATCTACTATTAAACCAGAAGGAAAGTTAGAAGACATTATGGTCTCAGTAAGTTCATGGGAATACCCTATAGACTTTATAGTCTTACAACCCAAAAAGAAATTAGGGGGACATCCCTTAATACTAGGACGCCCATGGCTTGCAACAGTTGATGCTTACATTAGTTGTAGATCAGGAAATATGACTATTTCTAATGGCAAGGATACAAAAGATCTTAGTTTATTCCTTGAATCACCAATAGAGGAAGAATTTCCAAAGCAGTTGTGGTATGATTTTCCTCATGAATATGATGATATCCAAACCTTATCAGTTAATGTTCTAATTGAACAACTTGAACAAGAGGTTGAGGGACCCCTACCATTATTGTTAGAAAATCAACAAGAGAATCAAGGTCAAGACAATAGTTGTTCATCTCAATCTTCCATTTATGAGGCAAGCACAAGTCAATCTCAAATGGAACCATATGGTTATGATTTCAATATTTTTGAACATGAGATAAATGGGATAGATGCAAATATAGAAAAATGTAAACAAATAGATATTATATCAGGAAAAACTCTTAACATTAGTAATGAATTCACAGGCATGCAAGAATCTCAGTTAGTAGATGTGCTTAGAAAGCATCAGTCCACATTTGCATGGAACTATGAGGATATGATAGGTATTCACCCAAATGTTTGTACCCATCACATATTTATTCAAGAAGGTTGTAATCCAGTAAGACAACCCCAAAGATGATTAAATCCAGCTATGAAAGAAATAGTTAAAGAGGAAATCATTAAACTCTTAAATGCAGGATTTATATACCCAATTTTTGATAGCCAATGGGTATCACCTTTGGTGATAGTCCCTAAAAAGAATGGTAAATGGAGAATTTGTGTTGATTATAGGGAATTAAATAAAGTAACCAAGAAATATTATTTTCCCTTACCATTTATTGATCAAGTCCTAGATACATTGGTTGGAAAGAAATATTTCTACTTTTTAGATGGTTTTAGTGGGTATAATCAAATCTCCATAGCTGAAGAAGATCAAGAAAAAACAACCTTCACATGTCCTGCAGGAACCTATGCTTATAATGTTCTACCTTTTGGACTATGTAATGCACCTGCAACCTTTCAAAGAGTTGTATTGGCTATCTTTGCTGATTTAACTAATGAATGTGTGGAAGTTTATATGGATGACTTCACAGTATACGGTACTACCTTTGAAGAAACATTATCAAGCTTGCAAAAAGTTTTGGTAAGATGCCAAGAGCAAAATCTCTCTCTAAGTCATGAAAAGTGCTTTATGATGATGAAAGGAGGTATTGTTCTAGGACATTATATATCAGAAGATGGTGTTAAAGTAGACCCTACAAAGATACAAGTTATTCAAACCCTTCAACCTCCAAAAACACAAACAGAGGTGAGAAGTTTTTTAGGACATGCAGGATACTATCGTAGGTTCATTAAAGACTTCAGTAAAGTTGCTACTCCCATGTTTAAGCTCTTAACTAAAGATAATGAATTCAATTGGACAAACGAATGTCAAGAAGCCTTTGAAGAAATAAAAGAAAATTTGACTATTGCTCCAATCTTGAGAGGACCAAATTGGGAATTACCATTCCACATTCATTGTGATGCTTCAGGTTATGCAATAGGAGCAGTATTGCAACAAATAGAAAACAAAATACCTTATGCTATCTATTATGTAAGCAAAAATTTGCATGGAGCTGAGCTTAACTACACTGTTACAGAAAAATAATTTTTAGCTGTAATTCATGCTCTCAATAAATTTAAACATTACATAATAGGGTATGAAGTATTTGTTCACACTGATCATTCTGCCATTAGATACTTAACAAACAAAGCAACAATGGGTGGTAGAGTGATTAGATGGCTTCTTTTACTACAAGAATTCAATGTCACAATTATAGATAAGGCAGGAAAATATAATGTTATTGCAGATCACTTATCTCGCATGCAGATCTTTGATGATAACGAGTTAATTCCTGACAATTTTCCAGATGAACATTTGTTTGCTATTTCTATTTTTACCCCTTGGTATGCTGATATTGTAAATTATTTAGTAACAGGAAAAATACCTCAAAATTTTACACCGCATGAGCGTAGGAAATTAATACATCAAAGTATTTCTTTTACATGGATTCATGGAATTCTATTTAAAAAATGTCCTGATCAAATCATCAGGAGATGTGTGCAAGAAAATGATGTATATGATATTATTAGGGCAGCACATGAAGAACCTTGTGGAGGTCATTATGCCACCCAAAGAATAGTTATGAAAATACTTCAAACTGGGTACTTTTGGCCTACTATGACTAAAGATGTTCATCAATTTATTGATAGATGTGATGCTTGTCAAAGAGCTAGCAAGCCTACACCTTCTATGGAAATGCCTTTGGTTCCACAAATAGCTCTTGAACCATTTGAAAAATGGGGAATTGACTTTGTTGGACCAATAGACCCTCCAAGTGATGGTAATAAACACATACTTGTATGTACAGATTATGTTACCAAGTGGGCTGAAGTTAAAGCTCTTCCACGAGCTCAAGCTGAACCAGTAGCTGATTTTCTTTATGAGAACATAATGCAACGCTTTGGAGCACCAAGAGAATTAGTTTCGGATCATGGACCTCAATTTACCTCCAATGTGATTGATCATTTTGTTAACATCTATCAGATAAAACATAAGAAAACCTCACCATATCACCCTCAGGCTAATGGACAAGTAGAAGTTACAAATAGAGAACTTGAAAAGATTATTACAAAAACTATAACTATTAATAGGGGTGATTGGTCTGAGAGATTAAAAGAAGTTGTATGGGCATATAATACAACTTGGAAAACTACCACAGGATTATCACCATATGAAATGGTCTATGGAAAACAAGCCATCATGCCCATTGAATTTGAAATAGAAACCCTTCGCACATCGGTACAACTTGATATGAATTTGGATAATGCACAAAAAGATAGGTTGGAAAAGTTAAATATTTTGGATGAGAGAAGATTAGAAGCATTACATAGAACTGAAATAACTCAACAACAATGAAAGAAATGGCATGATAAACACATTGTACCACGTACATTTCAATCAGGAGATTGGGCCTTGTTATTTGACTCTCGTTACCAAGATTTTCAAGGTAAATTAAGAACAAGATGGCTAGGACCCTATGAAATTGAGGAAATATTTGGAAATGGTACAGTCAAACTTAAGCCTATAGATGATTCAACAAGAAAACTATTAGTAAATGGACATAGGCTTAAACTTTATAAGAAGCCATTATCTAAGGAAGAATTCATACATCAGTTTAGACAACACACTGATTTGTAGTATATTTCTGAACTGCAATCAGTTACTATTCAATAAACTCTCTTTGAAAAGAAAAATAATAATAATATAATATATATATATATATAATTAAAAAAAACATTAATATATATAAATGATTATGCTTCCTTTATTTCATTATGAAGTATCTATATTTGTTTCCATTTTCAGTCTTAAAGCTTTAAAAAATAGCTCAAGGAAAAATTCTTTCTTTCAAACTTTGTAGGAAAATGATTACCACATGATATATAGTACCTTGTTGCTAGATGAAATCTAAGTATTTTTCAAATACTCAAACTATATCTAGTATTTTGAGCAAAATTTTCATTGGAACTGAAGCAAATCTTTTAAAATGTTGTAAGTGACTCCTAGTTGATCAAGTTTCTCTATTGACCACGCACAATTACATATTTAAAAACATTGTGAAGTTTTGGAAAAATTAACTCATGTGTTATTTTTGCCAATAAGTGAAAAGTTTCCCTTGCTTATCTATTTTTACGCATGGTCTAGAATACTAATGAATTGGCAAAAGGACAAGCTCGCCCTTCACCCTTCAAAAAAAAAATATCCCTTGCTCCTCATCTAATCGAGCAAGTATCCTAATGAAAATCTTCTTGCTTTTCCTCAAAATTAGCAAGAACCCCAAAAAGTCAAGAAATTTTCTTGCTTCTCCTCAAAATAAGCAAGAACCTCAAACAACACTAAAAATCCCTTGCTAAGCAAGTATCCCAAATAAAGCATAAAGCAAAAAGGGCAAAAAGAGCTTGAATCCTTGGAATTCTTAGTATTTCAAACACCATGGGGTATTCTTTCTTAAGGTATCCTTTCGTATTAGCAATAAGTCTGGATAAGACCTCTAGATGCTTATAAGATCAGCTAGCTTTTGGCATATATAACACTTGTTGTTTTTCAATCCTTACTCATAATGAGAAATGAATCTTCACTGCACACACAATTGGTCTTGAAAGAGACTTGAAACTACTAGGACAACTTTGACACTATATTAATTTGTGAAAGAAGTAAATGAAATTGTTCAAAATTACTAGAATGTTTGATGTCTTTGAAGAATAACCCTAGAAACATCATATGCAACTAAGAGTTCAAAGTAAATCCTCATGAAAGTACTATGATTTCAATATTTTCTACAAAACCATGGCTTATGTCCATCACATTTTATCCTTTAGAAGAAAGCCATCTTAATATCTATTTCACTTTTTCCTATAATTTCAGATATCCTAGAAGGCTGAAATCAGATTTTATATAACATATTTTTCTATCTTTGGAAACTTCTTAATGACATATAGGAAGCATACTCATCAAAACTTATAAATAAACCCCCATATTTAAAATCATTATTATATTATCTATAAAATAAATAAACACCCTTCCTTTTGTTTTGGCTATATAGCCAAAATTATAGTTTGGGGGAGGATAAATAAAGGCATATATAGCTTATAATATAGTTTGGGGGAAGAAAACAGGTAAAGTATTTTCTTAACTCTAATAATGGTTTTGGTAGATGTCTTCTAATCTTAGTATCTTCCCCTAAGTATCTTCCGTAAGTGTCTTCCGTAAGTATCTTCGTAAGCATCTTCCGATAAGTAGTTTTGTAAGTATTTTTCGTGTCTTCTGTAGATAATTTTTGTAAATATTTTTTATAAAAGCTTCTGTAATATCATTATTTAGAATACTATTTGTAATATACTGTAGTTATCATCGTAAAAATAATAATATATATTATAATAATTAAAATATATTAATAATAATAATTATAACTAAAATATATTTAAAATCGAAATACGAAATAATATTAAATAATATTGTAATAATAATAATATATAATACTTATAATAATATATAATATATAATAATAATAATAATAATAAATAATATTATAATTTACCATATATACATTAAAACATTAAAAGTAAATAAAAATATAATAAAATATATAATACAATGTATTAAGCTATAATATAATAATATTAATAATAAAATTAAAACTATATGATATAATATATGACTATAATGTATTGTTGCGGGCCTTTTTCATAAGCCACGGGTACAACATAAGAAAGCGCGACACCAACCGTCACCTAAACCAATCAAAGCATGACACCTTCTTACCCCAGCCATGCGAGGAGTTACATTAGCAGGACACGTGACTCTGCCCAACCAATCAGGAGAAATGACATGGATCAAAGTTTTTTATCATCGATTAACATACGATTAAGGGCTAAGGAGGAAAAGAGGAAAACATGGGTATCGTGATCGTGTTTGCGATCGATCATCGACACGTGTCCCTTTCTTGTCCAATCAAGTGATGAGCATGCATTATTTAATTACCATCGTCGATTGACATAGGATCGACGAATGACATTGCTCGACACTTAAAACCCTAATCATTGTAGATTTTAGGGTAAATACCATTGCCATTGATGGATTCTCAACATTTATCTCGCTATCGATGTTTTTATTTTTAATTAAACTGCATGCGACCATGCAAAGAAAATATCAATCTCAAATCGAATTTCGTGTGAATTGTAAACAATTGTGAGGGTTTATATAATTGGATTTGTTTGAGTAAAAGGTTAAATTTGTGATTTTGTGTGATTTTCATGTTGAATTTAGATGACTTTCGGAGATAGAAAGCAAGGTGGTCGACGACGTCGAAAGGTGGCCAAATTTTAGTGATCGCGATAGGTAAACATTTTTTTTTTTTTCTTTTTCTTTATTGTTCCTATTCTCTGTACATACGATATAATAAAATACTTTACATTTTAAAATTTGGTAGAAATTAGGGCTAATTTTGGAATTAGGCAATGATTAAGAGCTAACATTTGGAATATTTGTAGAGATTTGGTTACAATTATGAAAATTGGGTTTAGGGTAATAGTAGGGAAGTATACACAATTTTGATTTGAGCTAAAATTTGGGAAAATTCTGAAATTCTATTTTAGGGTAACAGTGGGAAAATATCTGAAATTTCATTTTAAGCTAACATTAAGGAAAAATTTGAGACTGTATTTTAGGGTAAAATTGGGGAAAACGACACAATTTTATTCTAAGGCAAAATTTCGTTAAATTACAGTGATTCTTGTTACCGAAATTGTTTTTCTTTTAGAAAATCCTTTATTTGGTAAAATTCTCTGAAATTATTTGGTAAAATTGTAGAGATTATCTTTCTTTTTAGGAAATCTCTTATTTTGTCGAATTATGGAGACTATCTGGTAAATTACACCATAAATTTATGTTTTACAATTCATGTAAATTGGGGATTTTTGCAAATAAAGAAAAAATGATAACAATAGGATTTAATTTTTTTTTTTGTATTATAAGTTTATGTTTTTTGATCTGATAATAGTAGGATTTTAAAAGTTTAGGTATTATAAATTTTTACGTTTTTATTTGCTTGAAGATATATTTTATTTTTATGGTAAAGTAAAGAAAACATTTTAAAATAAAAAAATATAATAATATAAAAAATATATAACAATAGATTTTTAAGGATTTTTGCCGACCTCTAAAACAAACCTTCTGTTTATATATAACTTGCAGGGTTTTTGGTGAAAAAATCAACTTCTCTCAACCCTCAGCCATCACCATGCCTAAACCTGTGTTCCAAAAGCGTAGTGAGTCATCGTCCATCGATACACAAAACCCGAGCGACTCTGTAATTGAACTGTTTGAAAATGCTCGATGGTGGGAGGCGCTGACCAAATTTAAAGGTCATGACTTAGGGGTAGCGAGGCAATTTGTATTAAACTGTAACCCTGACACTATGCTCACCCATGTTGGAGGACTTCAAATAGAACTAAACCCTAGCCTGATCTCTGAGGTGTTGAATTTACCTGAGGTTGGTCTTCCGTATTATAAAAATTCGAAGAGTGTCACCCAGTTGGTAACAAAATTTGGTGAGAAATGCACAATCCTTAGAGATAAGGAGGGGTCGATCAAAGGTGTTTCAACCTCTACACTCCCCCTTCTATGGCAGGAAGCAGTTGTAATTATTATTAATTTTTTTACTCTTGAGGGACGAATGTCTGTTTTATCAGCCTATCACATTCGGATGTTAATAAATTTGAAATATCCAGATAAAACTAACTGTGTTATCAACCTCCCTTATTTTCTGTTCCAATATTTGAAGTCAATTATTTTAAGAGTAAAACCCAGAAGTTCTCGAGAAAAACCTAAGCCGCACCTGATTGCTCACCATGGCTTAATTAAATTAATTATTTTGAAAAAGGCTCATGAAATGAAAGTGTCTTGGAATCGGATCGTGGAAGAATCCAACGTACTTGAGTGTTCAGAATCCACTGAGTCTGAGGGAGAACAATCAACAGAGGAAGAGCATGACTCTGATAGTCAGGATGAAGAGCCTGAAAGCCCACAACGAAAATGTAAATCTGGGAAATATAAATCCCGACCAGATAACAGAAGGCAAAAGAAAAACGTAGAAAATTTTGAACAAGAGGATGAACAAGGGCAAGAACTACCTGTAAACGAGTCTACTGTAGAGACCCTGTCCTATCTTCGTGCACAAAATACAATGCTGCAAATGAAAATTGATAGGCTAAGAGAGGATTTTATAGAACAATCTAAAATTATCCAGAGAGCCCTTGTTGTTCAGATTGAATTAATTAAGCAACTTTCTATGGATAAGACACCAAAGCCTGTGGACTCTATCAACCAACCACCACCTATCGAAGTCTCCCCACATAAGAGCTCTACTTTTGGTAAAAAGCCTAAAAAATCGATAAACTTTAGTAAATAATTGTACATTGATAAACCAATTGACTTTTCAAAGATCCTCGAGGAGGATAGTTCCCAATAGATTCATAGTATTACTCAACAGAATCAACCTACAAAATTGGATAGTTCAAAGATCCTCGAGGAGGATAGTTTCCAATAGATTCATAGTATTTTCTTCGAGGAGGAAAATTGTTTATTTCTCAGTTTTTGTGAAATTTCTAATCTTTAATAAAAGAATTAATTGATATTTTATGTATGTTTTTATTTTAAAGCGAAAAATTGGGGTCACTTGGTTTGAGAGACCATGAACATTGTGGTTTACACGTCAAAGTTATTGGGATTTATGATTTTAAATAAATTATCAATTGATTTTATATTGTTAAATTTTTGGTAGGGTGAGATTTGAACTGGTATCTTTGAGTATTTTCTACTCTTTAATAAATATTAATTGATATTTTATGTATTCTAGATAACGAATTATTTTCTTATTTTCTTTTAAAGAAACTTAGTATAGTTCTGTTAAAATTTAAGATGTTTTGAAAAATTTTGGCAAAAACGTGTGTATGTTTTAAAAATCATTGTAGGGTCTGTAAACAGTATTCACTGAGATTCTGACAATGATTATGATAACTTATGTTATTATTTTTCTATAACTTAGAATTTTAATTCTGAATATTTGATACATGCTAAGGCTGTTATATTTTGTTCATCATTATCTTTCTGCATGCATGAGGACATGCATGGACTTCAGTTTGGGGGAATGATGAGTGGCTATTTGACACATATTTTTGCACCATAATTGTTTCATTATTACAATTATATGATGATTATGATATATTTTCTATGAATTATTATTGAATAAAATGTGATTTATTAGGAAAACTGATTAATTACCATAATCTAACAAATGTGTTTGATTTATATCAAAATTGTCCGAGTTCTGAGAAAAATGCAGGAAAAAGAGATGGATGATCGATGAAGAGATTGTAGAACTTTGGAGTGCACCTCGGACGAGAAGAAGAACCAACAGAGTTCGATGACAATAGTAATTGATCTTGTTATAGATGCTGATTACTGAAGTATGTTACTAAAGGTAATTACTAAAGGTAACTACTAAAGGTATTCATGAAGGACAATTACTAAAGACGATTATCGAAGAATGTTTTACCAGAAGCATCGAAGGATAATAAAGTCTGTTGACTTTAGCATGCCACATCAGATTTGGATGACACATTAAGATGGATGACACATTAAGTTGGATGACAACTGATATTTTCTACCTAGCAAAATATTCCATTTCTCACATACTATCCGCAAGAATATTTCAAGTTGACAAAGTTATGATTTACTTTATAAAGCTTGTAATCAATTTATTTTGGGAAGTTTGAGATATAAACGCAAAGATTGTTAGACTTTCTTGGAATATAGGACATGAGATCCTAATGTATATCTTGCGAGTCAGTTAAAGTAGCATTGTCTTGTTAGGATTATTAGTAGGATGCCACTTGGACCAGTCAAAATATTTATAAGTCCAAGTAGGAGTACGTATTATGATTAGGTTTTAGATTATTCTTGATTAATGTATAGTCATCAGTCCACAAAATCCGCATGTCAAATACGTGGAGAAGACTATTTAGAATTGTATTAGTCATAGTATAAATTACATAGAAGACCTTGAAAGAGGTCTAGTCTAGACGTTACATTACATTACTCTATTCTTTGTTGCATTTATTGTTACATTACATTGTTCTAAGTCTACAATTTTGAAGAAACACGTTCAACATGTACAGTTGAAGCTCCAGTAATAAAACAACATTTTGTTCTTCAAGGATGGTAATTTGTATCAATTTCATGTGTTGTTTGATTTATGTTGTGTAAATTGTGTTTATCTGTTACCTACATTCACATAATAGACATAATGTTAGTATTAGTTATAAAATCTAGTTACTGAGATAAGAGTAAACTAGGGGAGAAAGACTTACACTGCCCTCTAGGAGGCAGGGCCCACTCCTATAGACAGTCCCTGAGCTCTCGCCCCTACATTAGGTTAGGATTAGTTAGCCTTAAGTTAAATTGCATTTCAAATTACATAAAATAAAATAAATTGCATGAGGATCCTCACAAATAAATTAGAACATATCATAAATAAATTAGCTTACAAATAATTAGTGCATCAATAAATCAATTCATCAATTAATTAAGTGCATCAGTAAATTAATTCATCAATAAAAGTAAAACATAATTGCATTTATTTATCATATCTTGCATCATTCATTTCTGCACAAATTTAATTCTGTTCATTTACTTTTTTGTACACGTGAAGCCTAAAAAAGAAACTTGAGCTAAGCTTAGTATTAACTCCTACGATATAATCTATACGAGATTGTTACTCTTTAAATCTAACCTTGATTTCCCTCGGATTGATAAAATTAAATGTAAGCTCTACAACCGATCACTAATCACCCCAAACCTAAGGGGTACAGGGAAGATTTTTACTGTGTATATCATCAACAAAACGACCATGATATCTAGGATTGCGTCGCATTCAAAAAGGTGGTGCAAAATATGTTGGATAAAAATGAATTGCAATTAGATAGTGCTTTTGCTATCGATAATCAAAATATTAACATATTCAAAGATCCTCTTCCCAACCATGGGGTCAAAATGATCAAGTTGAGCACGTAAATGAGGTGCACATAGCCTTGCCTGACGAGGGATTTATCGGTATGATCAATACTACAGCAGGAAGCAAGATATGCCTTGATCAGTCCAACGTACCAAAAATTCAACTAAAATTGATTATGTATCACGATCCTTACGAACATTGAATTCAATTAGTATACACAAGGACCCTGTGATTACCTTTCATAGGTAGGAGATTAAGTCAATATCTAGATATAAACCCGATCCACCTCTACACATCATAGAGAGCATAAATTAAATTCCATATAAATGAGTCTTGATTGACACTGGGTCATCTATCAAAATTATCATGACTGCAGCTTTGAGATATTTAAATTTTCCACCTCAAATTAAGGACTCAACATTCACATTGAGAGCATTCAATGATGCCACCTCCCTGATGATCGACACAATAATCCTACTTATTCAGGTGGGGATAAATACTTTACATACACTATGTCATATCCTGAGGGGTGAAAGGTAATATAACATATTATTAGGTGGACAATGGATATAGGACAAATGCATGCCTTCCATAGCGTACTAAAACCTCAAATTCATACATCAGGGATAAGTGTATGTGGTCCCCAATGATCTCGGACCTTTCAAATATTACAAAGTGATAAAATATCCATAGGAAACCCTTGTGACATATAAGAATTAAAATATCCACTTGAATAAAATCAAAAAACTTTCAATTAAAGCTTGCATAAAGCCATCACTACCTTCTCTCATCAACAAAACTCATGGTATCACCTTACCTAATGATAATAAGAAAACATCAGTTGAAGTTAATGATAAATAATCATATCGGCTAGTTGAGTATTCGTCCATGACTAGTTTGAAAGCTAAAACACCTTCTCATGAGTTCATGGGAATGGTCAACATCAACACAAAGAGCCGAGTGACTCTAAAATAATTAAAACAACATATGATTTCATCAGATGTTGCTACCACATAAAAGGTGCCAAAAACATTGAATTTAGTCACCCCTGATTCATTTCTCATGGTTCCTCCTCAAGAGCAAGAACATGTGTCTCCCCCACATCAGACTAAGGGTCCTCAAGCTCATACATTTCAACACTACAAAGTGAAATAAAAATATGAGCTAAGTAAAAAACCAGAGGATGTGGACTCCACTTTCAAAGTGGATCATCAAGAAATGTCCACATCATTTCTAATGAAGGAAATTGGTGATTTAAATTTACCTAAGGATATTGTAGAACCCACTCTTTCACCTTATTCAGTCGATGATGGTATTCCAATCCTGTCTCTAGCAATACACCTGAGAGCCTTACCAGTCTTGGAACATATACAAGATCACATGACTAATATAGAGGTATAGATGGAGCAATAAAATGAGGTGCTATAATTTATCATGATCTATATTGATGCCCAGGGACTACAACCCATATTTGAGGTCGAACCACCTCCTGTACAACCATAGGAAAAGCCTCAACAAGAACAAGTGCTAAGTCAGCCTCGCCAGCAACCTAGCATGTATCCACCATCACCTGAGCCTGCAATATCAAATTTTAATCGATTATATGATGTAAACACCATCACCTTGCCTAAGATCCGACCTTTAGATCTAAATCATATGAAACCCCAGGGATATGAGGAGGATGAGTATTATTTATACCATAGATAAAATGGACATGCCATTCATGCATGTTGCAGTTTCAAAGCCATGATATACAACATGCTCTAAAAGAGACAACTTTCGTTTGTTAATCGATAAATAATCATAGCCAGTAATCCGTTCCTTGCACCAAAAAAACAAGAGGAGCCTCCTAAGCAAGCAATTAACATACCTATGGCTCAATCCCTTCATCAAACTAAGCCAGAGCGTGCTACACGCTCAAAAAATTTACAGCGTGTTTGTACTCTGTTAAATGAGCCTATGTTAGTCATTTTTAGAAGCTGTAAGATGCTAACCTCATCATCCTATCTGACATAAACCCTCTAGACCTAAATAAAGCTAAAACCAAAGGTTTTAGGTAGGACCACTTCGATATCTATCATCGAATAGAGGGCCATGGCATTTACAATTGTTATAGGTTCAAAATGTGGTTTAATATCTCATTGATAGTAGAGATTTACCCATAGATAGTCCATTCATAGCGCCTCTGCCTACCGCAATGCAGGATACATCATCCTAGTTACAACCCCAAGGTTAGTCGCATCCCCATAGGCCTAACAAGCTACCTCAACGAGTAGTCACATTTGAGATGACTACTATGACCCTTTTTTGTACAAGGCAAATGCATTCGTATTACTAGAGGTCAAGCCAAGAACACCCAAACCTGGGTCACCTGATGAAAGCATTTATTGTATCTTTCATCATATACATGGTCATGATATTCGTAGCTACCATTAATTCAAGAAAGTGGTTGAGGAACTGCTAGAATGGAATGAGCTCCACATAGATGGGTCACTCATTTCACCATGTCAGCACATTGGCACCTCACAGAGGTTCGTGCCTCAAAAGGGAGAGTTTATTTTTGTCACTCATCCTAAGTAAGCTAATTACATTACGGTGAATGACATACACAATGGGGGTCCTCAAGGTAGCACACCTTCCCCACCATCCACTTCATAATTAATGAAATAGAATGAGACATCCAAAGGTATCCCACCTTCCTCACTTTCATTGAGTGGCACACATTGTGGGTACCAAAGGTAGCATACCTCCCCCTTTAAAAATAATACAATTCAAAAACATTTAAAATAATAAAAAGTTCAAACAAATCAAAAACATCAAAAACTCAAAAAATATTGTAAAACATCCAAAAACACAAAAACATTTACATTTTGTATTGCATCATATGCATTCATTTAATTGCATTGCATTAGGTATTTTCATCCATTGCACTTGAATTAGGATAGGTTGTGTGTACAATATTACAAATAACACCATGTTTTTATGCTAATCATGCATCCTTACATTCATCATCATCCATCATCCCCTGTGAGTAATTATGTTTTTCAACACAACCCATCAGTTGCTATGAGGTATATATTAGTATTTTTTGGTTATTCAACCATACCTAGTGATATTTTCAAATTTTGTAGAAAGCTATCTTCACTTTCGAAGATGAGGTCTAGTTTTGATAGTACCTTGCATATATGAAAATCCCATCACATTTTAAACATTAACAATCCTAGTTTGCACAAGAATGACACTACAAAGTGGTCCTAGTCACCTTAAGCAAAAGGTGTTTACTTGCTCATATTGTGATGTGCATCGTCTAGGATGCTGATCATTGGAAAAAGGACAAGATCCCCCCCTACCCAAAGAAATCCCTTGCTTTCATACAAAATGAGAAAATTCCAAATTCAAATCAAAGAAAAATAAACAATGATTTTCATCACTAAGCAAATCCCTTGCTCCAGGAAAACAAAATAGAAAATAAATAGTGATTGTCATCACCAAGCATGATCAAGTATCCCAATAAATGAAAAGAAAAGAAGGGGGTGAAGATCTTGAATCCATGGAATGGTCAGTATTCAAAAACCATTGAGTGATCCCCATTACAGCAATGGGCCGAATTAATCCCACCTGGAAATGGGGTAGTTCTAAGCAATTTACATATGAGCTAGATTTAGATGGCTTGTATTACCTAGTAGTCTAATCCAATTGCATTCAAACCTAGGATCATGATGAACATATGGTGATCCTCATTACATCAATGGGCTAAATGAATCTTGCCTGGAAATGAGGGTCTTATGCTTCATCTAATATATTCATTTGCACACACAGGGATAATGAATATCTTGGTATTATAACAAAAGCTTTTATCTTTCAAGAGTCTTGTGTAGTCATTATATGACTTTTTATTAATAAACTAGCGCATTTGAGTCTCATGGAAAACCTCAAAAATCCCCTATAGCAATAAATCATCTCATCAATAAATCACCATTTTCCTTATGAGGTTTTATTTATTAAGGGATATTCATGGAATAGGATAGATACCATATGGATATCAACAATGATATTTAGATGGCCACTAGCTATTTTATGCATATATTTTAATTTATAGAAGCTTGTAAGGAAAGCCCATAAATCTCATATCATCTCACCTCACATATGGATGCCAAAATGATTAATTATTATGATAAGATTTATCATTTTAATTCATGATTTTCATACATTCTATGGTGTCATCCTTTAATTTGTTAAACATATATTATATTTATTCCTTATGTTTTAAGTTATTAAAGCATACAGGTTCATTTGCATTAGATCATCCTCATGTAATTAATGCATTACATTACATATCATCTATCATATCATATCATATTGATTAAATGCATAAACAATTGAAACAAATTCAACATGCATTTAACACTCACCATTGCATCCATATATGCATACACAATAGTGCATCTATACATGTATATCACAATATCTAATCATACATCTATCATATAGCTAGTGCATGTCATCAGTATATTGCATACGTATAGCATAATAACATCATAATTTAGGCATTGCATCCATAACATAAAACCAAAATAAAAATATTTGTAAGCATTAATTGGGGCATGGTCCATTTCATATATCCCCACCATCAACAATCAAACAACCAAGCAACATTGGACAAATCTAGGTAGCACGCATTCCTAATTAAAGGTCTAATTCAATTTAATGACCAATAAATCAATCCATTACTAGGTTTCAAAGGTTGCACCCTTTGCCTTGCATACAATCATAATCAATTGCTAGGTTTCCAAAAGGTTGAACCCTTTACCTTGCATATCATCACAGAAAATCAACAACTAGGTTGTCAAAGGTTGAGCCCTTTGCCTTGCGTAAGCGTAATCAATTACTATGTTTCCAAAATATTACTGTTGGTCATCAAATCTACCCAGGAAAGGATTTGGGTAAGTGTATGCCCCCTAGACCTGGACCAACATTGAAAGGCCGAAGGGAAGAGATGCCCCTCTGGAGAAAGGCCAACTCTTGTTCTAGACTACTTTGGTGTTTTAAGATAAGGGTGCAGGAAAGAAATAAAAGAGTAAAGGAAGAGATTTCAGTAGTTTAATGGTGGGAAAGAACCAGAAGCATGATTTCTAGCCAATAGTTTGAAACAACAGCAAAAAACACCAAGAATATAATGAATGAACACAATATTGACTTTCCTATGTATCCTCTGGACGAGTTCCAGGATTCCCCTTCCCATTTTGCCAAAATTTAGAGTTCAGAGTAACGGTGATTAGGAAAATCCATAGGCAGCATAAAAGAAAGCCTCTACAACGTTTTCCTCCCCTATGTATCCTTCAAGAAAATTTCAGGGTTCAATCCCCAATCGCATACCTAAATCTAGGATTCAGAATTACAGTATACAAATGAAGAAAGATGAAAGAAATAAACACAGAAGGCAACATATAAGAGAGAAATAGAGTCCAAAGCTCTTTAGTATTAATCGCAGAAATGCAAGTTACAGCAGCTTTCTAGCAGAAATTTCCCCCCTTTTTACATTACAATGCCTGGGTTTTTATAGAGGACCCGATCCTATGAGCCATAATTACACAAAATGGAGGAGTACATCCTCGGAAGCTAAGAAGTCGGTCCCTCGTAGCTCTCATGACTGAGCTTTCATATCCTTTACCAAAACTAGTAGCTACGGCCGGGTCAACCGGGGAAATATGCATTAAGGAGCCGCCTGAGCGTCCTCAGATTTTGGGTGCGATGCTCGAGTGGCCGCCATGCTCGTCGGGTTCTCCTTATGGAACTGATACTTCATTTCCAATTGCTAAAAATGAGCAACGGTCTTACCGGGCACATAAAAATGCATTTATGAGGCACTTGATCGCCTCAGGAAAATACTCGACTTGGAGCACGTGCCCTTGAAGCACTTCTCTAGGTCTTCACTCGCAACTCCGCTTCGCAATGGATCTGAGCCGAAGCAATAACTCCTCCTTGATTTGTACTTCGCAAAAAGGAGCTTCACAAAACTGCTTCGGGGGTGGGGAGTGCCGAAGCAGATTTCCTCCTCAAAATGGGGCTCTTCATTCCTTACCGCTTCACTGAAAAAATTGCTTCATTGATGCCTTGGAGAAATGTTTCGCCGTGATCCTCTTTCAAAACTGTGGTTTGGGAAGGTTTCGGCCGAAGCACTTGCCTTCAAAATGTTTCATTCTCCACAACCTTCGCTACTTCGGGTGGAAGTACTTCGCATAAAAGCTAGCCAAAACATATGCTTCGCAACAATTTTCAGTGAAGTAAAATGGTTCGCTGGTGAGGGTGCCTGAAGTGGGTGCTTCGGCAATTTTATGGTGAAGTATTCTTCAATGCTTCTTCGAGTTCCGCTTCACTAGTTTTCTAGCCGAAGTGGCTGCTGGAAGTGCTTCGGTCCCGAAGTTGTTTTCTTGCCTTAGCAAATTTGGACTGTGATTTTAGACTTTCCTTCTTCGATGAAGCTATCTTTTGAACTACCGCTTGAATGCCGCTTCGCAAGATTTTTTCCCGAAGTAATTGTTTGAGGGACTTCAGGCCTGAAGTAGTTTTCATCCTTAGGGATTTCTTTCGACGAAGATATCTTCCTTAGTTTGTTCGGTAGCGAAGCTCTTTCATCTTCATCTATGAACAAGGGGGAATGGCAGGGAAAGCCAAAATTGCTGCTACACTTGAAAATGTTGTTTCAAATTCATGAAATTGAAAGAAATACTTTACAAAAAATTTGATTTTACCACCCTTCTAAGTAATGTGACAAAATTGTCAACATTCTTGGCGGCTCGTGGGGCAACGAGCTCGTCTCGGTGGAAGAACCCTTAGCCTTGATCCGTTGGGCTAGAGTTACCTCCAGACCCTTCTCCCTTTTCTTCTTCTGCGGGTTGTTCCATGACTGCTTCTTCTTATTCTTCTTATTCCTCCTCCTCTTCTTCTTCTTCATCTAGTGAGAGTTCCTGTGTCGACGATGGCTGCAGGCGATCGCAGATGCATTCCATGGTTCTGCAGACATGAGCCCAGGAACCCCTTTGAAATGGCTCTTGATCTTGCAAGGCCTTGATCAAAATATGGAATCGATCTTGTATCGCTCCAAATTTTTTGCATCCTTACCCTTAGGCTATAGGATCCATGCCCGGAATGGGGATGCGAGAAGGATGGGACAATACCTCGGATTGAGAGGCCCTTTGAAGGTCTCGCCTCTTGGGGGAGGGGTATAAGGGTGAATTTTCGACGGATGGTGGGTTCACCAGGAAAATTTTGAGTGGCAGTTTCCACACCTAGGTTGATAGTGGGTTTGATGTGTTCATTTTGTACTTTAATCATTCAACTCCTAGGTTTGGCCAAGATGAATCTAAACTATTCTATATGCCAATGCTGATTTTTATGGATACAAAAAATATGAATAAATGCTAAACACAGAGAATGTGCCGAATGGGACAGAACATACCTGATTCCAGATGTTTGATGAATATTCTGAGTTTTGTAGTAGTCCAGATCGTCTCAACTCGTACGTAATCGTATGAAATTTCATAGAATCGTCTCAAATCACAGTCGGTCGTCTGAGATCTGACGAATTCGTCAGAAACCTGCAATTACAAAAACAGATACAAAATATCGAATATGCAACTGCAGAAGCAAAGGAGGATGATAGAAATCACAACAAACATGCCTAAATAATGGATTCAAAAAAAAAGAAAGAGAAATGCAGTAGATTTAATGATTGATTTTAAATTTATCATGCGGTTATGCTAAATGAGGTGAACTCCAAGATGCATAAACATAATAACTAAGATAATGTATAAAGAAAAGCAGAAAAATGATAAAGAGATGCAAACTCTGGACTCTGATTGCCCCCAATCTGGACTACATTCGGGATCACCTCCAATCGTACGAGATCGTCTGCGCTCCTCGACATGATAGTCCAAAATCGTCTGGAATCGCTTGCGACGATCCGAGCTAGCTTCGACTAAAAAATAGTAAAGTTCCTGGAAGAAAACATGAAATACCAAATGCAAATGATGGTGTGGGGATGCTCTGAGGTGCGTGAAAGTTCAAGGGGATTTAAGCAGAGTTTCAGGTAGAGAGTCAGGGGGAAAAACTGAGAAAATCTTAGTTTATATAGGATTAGGGAGAGGTTAGGAGGTTGGGGATCATCCCAATCTGGGAGATCTCCAACGGGGGAATCTCCAACTATGCAGACGTTCTTCTGCCCAAGTTGGAGAGGTCATTGAAACAGAAGCTAATTATGAAAATTTGGTTTTGGGACAAAATCGTCTAGACGTTCTATTCCAAACGAATTCGTCAGATCTGGGACGATTTCGTCTAATCTGTGATGATATCGTCCAACGGTAAAAAAAAATCCTAAAAATGGTGCAAAAAATGAGGAAAGCGGGTAACAGGCGGTTAACGGGCGGTTTGAGGTTAAAATTTGAATTTTTATCTTTTACTAAGGTTTAACTGTGCCAATTTTAGGGTGCTACACGATCAATCTGCCCGATATTAGCATGTTTGGCTCTAGCGCTCAGGTCATTGAGGCAGGCCGCGATCTTGCAATATCTCAAAATAAAATCTATGATTTGCCCTTCTGTAATTGGTTTTGCCCACCCTTCTATCTTTAAGATGTCTCCTTCAAACTGAAGCCACACCGGCTTGAGTTATTCCTTGGATAGAAGGTTCCCATCATCGTTTGTGAAACTTGGAAATCCTAAGGAAGAAAGGTCTTGGAAGTAACCCATTGATGTGCGGTGCTCATGCTCAAATATGTCTAAGAGGTCTTTCACCTTCTATGCCTTCCTCACCTTGGAGAAGAAGGCATGAACTATGGCCTGTGCCGTAGACCAATCTCTAGCCGTTCGGCTCATCGCAGTGATCTGCAGGTCCTGATACTTGACACTTTGGACCTCAAAAGCCAGTTTGAGTCGCATTTTAATTTTTTGGATGACTTCATCCACTTTTGGTCCTTCCTGGGTGATGACATACTAAGCTTCGATGGCATAGATTAAAGCTGACAAGGCACTAGAGGCCCGAGACCTAAAATTCCTGAGCAAGTGCGAGCGAATTTCTTTGATTCTGCCTCTGTCAAAAAACTCTAGGATTTCCTTCTCATACAACTACTACTGCATCTGCAAGATTTTGCTTTCAAGCTCCTTGGACTTCAGCTCATTTTTGGCCTGTCTTTGTGCTTGGTGCTCAGCTGAACACTGTAGTTGTAGTATTTGTTGTTTCAGGGTGTGTGCTTCCTTTTTCATCAGCTTACACTGCTCCTCTGAATCCTCCATATTGGAGCGGATTCTAGCTAGCTCCTCTTCCAATTTGATGTTGGTGCTCTCTGCTTCAAACCTGCGCTGATTAGCGATGTTTACGTGTGCTTGAAAAGTTTCAATCCCAACATGTATAGATGCAGACTCATTGCCTACGTTTAGATGCTCCAGGTCCTTAGTTTTCTCCTGATAATCATAATCTATCAGAGTCATTTCATCCAGAGGATTCTGGACCTTAGGGACCTTCTTCACCTTGTGCAATTTCCCAGCCTTCAAATCGAAGACAGCGCATTTTTCAACTTGAGCCAGAGAGCGCCCTCTCTTCTTCCTAGCCTCCAGCATTTTTTTAGTGTTTTGCCAGGATTGGAGTAGCTTTTTAGCTAGAGGGTGTTCATTAATTAAGGATAGCTTGGATTCAAACGAGGCTAGATCTCCAGCCAAAGGGGTAAACAAATACAAAGAATGAATGGGGGATGCCTCACCAGAAGGTTCGACGACGGGTGTAACGGGAGCTTCAGCAAGTGGGACAACGCCGTGTATGATGGGAGAATGGGCTACGGGGTTCGACGTTGGAGTAATGTCTTTGCCTTGACTAAGGACTAAAGGAACGACGACATGGGCTGGTGAAGTAGTTTCAACAGGCTTGTCCCGACCGGATGACTCAGGTGGAGTGGAGCTAGGTAGAGTTGGAATGGCAACGGGGAATACCTGAGTGGGTGATTGACCTTGTAGGGGAGGGAGAGATTGATGAGGACCTTCAACCGGGACCACAGTGGACATGTCAAATATCAAGGCAAAGGGTGGAGAGTGCGTACCTATGTGCCCTCCTAGAAGAGCAGTCGTGGTGACTTCTTGTGTGATCGGCTCCTGCTCCTTTTGGGCTTCGACACTCCTGACTTCCACAACTTCTACCTCGACATTCCCTTCTGGTTGGAGGAGTTCCTCTACATCAATGGTGTCTATACTTGGGACTGTCTCAACACTTTGTGGCATCGCACCCTCGACGTTTGCTTTGGCCAGTCCCGATGTAGGTTGTTCAGTAGGAGCATTTGGAAGCCTTGTGCGGGGTCGCTTGGGGTGGCTCAGAGGCACTTGAATTTGTTCTTGCCTATTTATTTTCTTTCTCTCCAATGGTTGCTCCAACTCTTCAGCACTTGTGTCATGGATTTTCGACGGTGCCTGTGGTAGTGTCTTTGGCACAGCTTCGGCTTCTTCCTCTTCCGAGGCATCGTCATCTCTTCCTGGGATTTCGCCCGAACTGGGGGCAACTGGAGGAACAAAGTCAATGAAGGAGAGGGGATTCCAGGTCTCGACATTGGCTTGGTACACAACTGTGAAGTCCTTATCTGATGCCAAGAGTCCATAGGATTTTGTCTTTTGGTTATGGACTCTCATTATCCACCACTCCTTTAATTGCTCCTCGCCCCAATTCTTCAACTCCTCCTTCAAATCATCTTTTGCTCTTCTCCAAAAGGTGGAGTCTGGGGTTGGGAAAGGATACTGAATAGGATCAAATTCAACCTCCATAGGGTAGAATTCATGCCAGGGAGGCAATGTCCTCACCCTCTCTAAATGCCATTCCAAGTCCCTCCCATTAGGATTGTTCCTCTGATCCACTATTTTTGGATGAGGGCAGATATGAAAGTTTTTGAACCTGAGGTGGTCCCTCATTACCCCCAAGGGATCATAGAGCCATTGTTGAGGAATTTGGAGCAAACCAAAGTTGGGAAGCTTCTCCTCCAGAATTTTTTTTTTGCTTCAGGGCGAACACCTCAATTACCCCCATTTTGAAGGGAAAGTCACAGGTGTGCACCCATTTCCTACCGTGGCCATAGACGACATTTGTAGAGTCGCTCTGTCGAGCGACCTCTAATGCGAACTGGTACTCGAAGGGGTAGACTGGTAGCAGGAAGGGTTTATCTATGAAGCCAAATAGGCGAATCATGATCCCCTATGTCAGTTGAAACACATCTCCCTTCTTCTCCTGCACCACTCTATCTCCTAAACTAAGGGGTACCCGAGGACATGACACTGTCAACAAATGCATAGTGGGTCCCCAGAATTGTTGATTAAAAGAATAATAAGACTTTGTCCTCAATAGGAGGGGAGTCCATTGGTACACAGGTAGAGGATTTCCATCCTTGCCGCTCTCAGAGATGGCAATGTGCAAGAATTGATTATGCACATGAAAGAAAAACAACCAAACAAGGAAAGAATAGGGTGTGAAGTATTGGCCCGTCGTCGAATTCTTCATGCTAGTGAGCCACGTATGCAAGGTTCGGGCCATCCATTCTGCCCAATCAAAGAAAATTGGGTTGGTGTTAGGTCATAAAGCATCAGGGGCATATAATTCCCCTCTCAAAATACACTCAACCAAGGACACCTGCCAAGGGTGCACCGAAGCGTTAGTTGACAGACCCGCCACCCATGCAATGATTGAAAAGATGTCCGTGTTCTTGAAATTCGTCAAGGGAAGGGGCATCTGGGGACGCTTTCCCGAAGGGAGTCCATTCTTGAGGTTCTCTCTTAGAAACTTCAAAATATAAGTGGAGGTAGTAAACCTCTCCATTTATTCACTTAGAACGACATTATGAATGGAATAGTCCTTGGGCAGACCCTGATTTTGTGCAAAGGCTGCTTGCACATATTCTTTTAGGATCAAAAACAATTTATGACCTGTGATGTCCAACACTTGCCTAGAGGCGGGCTGGTAATTCTGTGCGATGGCACAGATTAACTCGGGACAATGGTGAGTGGGTGGGGTCAGATACTAGTAGATTTGGGAATAGTATGCAGCGACTCTCTTGTTCTCAAGGGTGAGCCTGCTTGTCATGAACTCGATGGTATATCTGAGTTTGGCCACACTCTTCGCAAGCTCTGTGTCTCTAATTTTTTCCCACCCATCGATTGGTGGTTCTTCAAGTTGTTCCTCTTCAGAGTCTTCCCCTTCTTCTACCGGCTACTTTTCTGGGCGAGGGTTGAAATTGACCTTCTTAGGTCTCTGCTTTTGCTCCCCCTTGCCCTTCTGTGTTTTTTTTGGGACTACTACCTCAGGCTCCTTACCCTTCTCCTTAGAGTTTTTCTTTCCCATTGTGAATATGGGCGGTCGCAGAGTTTATGGTGCAGAAAAATTAATGCGAAGGATTTCGATGCAAAGGGCAGAGGAATGTAGGCTATCAACGGTGGGAGCTCTCAGTCTTGAATGGATCAGTTGGTAAACAATCTTCTTTACCATCGAGGCTTGAGTTTTATAGCCTTAAAAGGCAACTACTTGAATTTATGGTACCTGCCATAATTAAATCTATGCTTGGACGGGGAAGGTTGTCGTGCTCTTTTGATTGTCTTCGTAGCTGCGTGGTACATGGGCCCATATGGTTCGATGATTTCCCCTGCTTTGGAAACGCAACCTACTGCCACCTCATACTTAGGCGTGAGATTTTATCTTAACCGAATCTTCTCAGGACGCACTCAGCCACCTTTGCATTAAATTCATCCGCTTTGAATTCCCCTAGGTTGCCGTTGGCGTGTCCCCCAAGACACGTTTTAAATGCTCCCAATTCGGCGAAGTTAAAATCATCATTGAAAATGCTTCATAGTGAACCTTTTGTGTGGGCTATTTTTTAATGCTTTGGGCCCGAAGTAGTTCTTCCTCACCATTCTGTTGCTTTATGTTGCGAAGGCTGCACACCGAAGCTTGTCTTCCTTGGAAACTGCCTCGCAAGGCTTCCTTTTAAATCTACTTTGCAAAACTCCTGCCCAAAGTAGCTACTTGAAATGCTTTGGGTGCGAAGCTCTTTGCATCGGCTACTTTTCCCTTTTGATAACGCCTTCGGTCTTCCGAAGACCTTTTGGAAGCCGAAGTGCTTCGCTTATGCTTCCTTTTGCGAAGCATTTTCCATGCCTTGGTTTCAAATTTTGTTTGGCCTTTTGAAGGTAAAGTGCTTCGTTGTGAACCTCTTTGCATCGGTTACTTCGCATCAAAAGTTCTCGAAGTAGATTTTGGTTATGCTTGACGAAGCTAGAGTTTTATCATTGCAACACTTGGCCTTTTGCAATCTCGGAACAGGGTGTATATACAAATGAAAAATTATATACGAAAGCACATACATTTTTTTTTTGTTTCACCCTAGCGATGAAAAGTCTTCAGATGAAGACCATTGACGAAAATTGGTAATACCTGACCATCTGCATCTTTGAGGACGAAAGAGTTGGCTGAGTTCACCTTCATGATTTCGAACGACCCCTCCCAGAAAGCATCCATCTTGTCGTGATTCCCAGGCTTGGCCTTCCAGGAGTCCCACTTCCATACCAGATCTCTCACTTTGAATGTGCGATCAGATGATTTTTTCTTGAACCAATCTCGGGTGACCTGAGCATGCTTAACGAAGCTCTGGTAGGCTTTTTCATGATCTTCCTCTAGCTGTAACAGCTGAGCCAGTCTTTTTTCCATAGAATTAACTTCTTATTCTAACATCTGCAATATTAGGAGAGAAAAAAATAGTCATCGATTTTACCTTTTTGTTCTGGCTCAAATATCTTCCTTGTTCCTCCATATTTTCCTTGTTTGACTTCCTCCTTGCAAATTAGTTCGGTTTTTATTTCTTCTCCACTTGATGAATCCCTAGAGTAGGGATTTCTTTATTTTTATTTCCTTCTTTCATCTCTATTTTTTGTGTCAAAATTATCCTTTGCTCTATTTCCCCTCCTATGGTCTCCCTCGTGGGTTGAATCTCCTATTCCATGAGAGAGGTTGTGTTTGGTTCTGCTCCTTGCTTGTTCCCTAATACTAGATTGGAATATTTTCTTGATCAACTAGTGTGAATTATTGAGTATCCTTCTCTAACCCTTCCATTTGAAAATATCCTTCTATTTCCAAGTTTTCTAGTTGTTTGAATATCTCATATATGTTGTTTGTTCTTACAACTCTTTTTTCTTGTCTTTGGTTACTATGCTGATTTCTTTTTTTGGCCTTCTCATCACTTTTTGAAAGTCCTCAGAGTCTATTGGGCCTTTCCATTCATTCTTATTTCCATTTTGCTAAAGATATTGACCCACCATGCTAATATTTGTTTTTGTCCCCTCTTGTTAATATTGATGATCCTTAACTATTGGGCACATTCTATCCAGATGTACATGAGCGTGGTACACTCGACATATGAATGGAATAGCCTCATAATCCAGTTGTTGGTGCCAAAAAAAATCCCCTATTTTTAGGTCTATCTCTATTGGAAGAGGTTTGCTGAGGTCCATTTCTACACAAACCCTAGCAAACATTATCGATCCTCATAAAATGATTTCTCTTGATCTATCTTGATAATGCCTTAATAAGTTACCTATTACCTTGAGTATCTCCTCTTTCTAAAATTCAAGGGGAAGGGAAAATAATATTATCCATATTAGTACAGCAGTTGGTTCCACCCTTGGGTCGAATCCCATCTTCTATGGCTACAACACTGGCCCATGATGATATGACCCTCCCTAAAATACTTTTTGTTGATCTGCCATCGATGTTAACTCTCTAGAAAAATACCCATTTGGGAGAGTTAGAATTTCGTATTCTCCTTCCAGATGCTATTTTTTCCTTATCCATGTGTGGAGGAAGTGCACGAACAATATGAAACCCACGAATTTACCTATCAGGTTATGTTTTGACTTATAAACAATATCCTCAACTATTTAGTCCTCAACTATTTCCAATATTGGTATTTCTTTTTCTTGTGGTATACATCCGTTCACCCTCCCAGGCAGAGAATCCTCCTTATGTCACTTTCCCATGGTGTTTATGATTTCTTTTGCTTGTGTTTGACAGTCATTGAAGATATCTTGGGTTCCACATAGCTCCCGGAATGAGATTCCTTCGTTTGAAGGATTTGGTACCAAAGTACCTCTATCCCCCATTCTTGGTCATGATCCTTACTATTGACAGACCTTTGACCTAGCTTCTAAAACCTTATTTTTATTCCTCAGATCTCCTCTCAGGCACCTCCAAACTTTTGAAACCCTAAATTCTCCAATTCATTATCATTTGCCAAATATTGCTTGATGTTGGTCTTCATTTTTGGAAGAGTTTATTTTATTTAAATTAAATAATCCTTGATGTTGGTCTTTGTTTCTAAAAGAGTTTAATTTATTTAAATTAAATGAAACTCCATTTGATTGCTTGGTGTTGGCCTTCATTTCACAAACGAGTCCTTGGTTCAACGATTGGGACAAATAGTTGATGTAGCCCACACCAATGTTCAAATCTCAGCAGCACCAAATAGCTCAATATAACTAAGTTGATGTAAGAGGGAAAGGGCAACCCTTTCTAAATCCTACATTTTTTATTAAAAAAAATATGTTGGTCTTCATTTTCGAAAGAGTTAATGAAACTTCATTGGATTGCTTTGATAGTATTAAATGAATAGGCTTTGTGTTAATTTCATTATGTTGAAGCTTTTTAATCTTCATTTTCCCTTCAGAGTCTTTGTATTTTATTTTTGGGCTTGGAAGGTTGTTAACTTGTGCTTAGGATATGTGTTGTTATCCTTTAGGTTTAAGTGTTTCCTACTTCGCCAAAGGACGAACATTCCTGTCTCTTATCTTTGAATTATCATTGTCTAAAGCTGGTTATACATATTGGATATTTCCTAAAATTGAATCATGTAAACTAAGTGTAACCACCATTTTCATAGAGTTATTCGGTCAACTAAACTTGGATGAATAAAATTCACATCTTAAGGTTAAATTCTTGAAGCAAAGGTTGAAGCCAATGCCCATGAGAGTAGGGCAAATCTTCAACATAATAAATTAATTATATTATTATATTGATGATTTTTGTTCTTTAAATTAAATAATTTGTTTGTTTATTTATCAATAAAATTATGTAATTAATTAGTAGTTTTATTATGGAATGAAACTATTAATTAATTTGAAGACTTTTACCTTATTAGTATTGATTAGATAATGTGTGTTTGTTTATTTATAAATATATAAATTATGTAATTAATTTATAGTTTTATTAAGTCATGGGGATGAAACTATTAATTAATATTGAAGATTTTTGTCTTATTAATATTGATTAAATAAAGTGTTGTTTAATAGTCAATATTAATTTATGAAAAATAAGGATTATAATTTGGTTTATTAGAGAAGTAATATTCCATGATTGGTACAATTTAGAAATGAAACAATGTATTGAATATATTCTAAATTTTAGGAAATGAGAAGTTATTATTTGAAGGATTAAATAGTAAGTTTTTCAAGAGATGGATGAGGCTTGAGTAGCTAAGAAATCCATAATCGAGGAAAGTATGAGATTCTCTCAAACTTGCAATGTCTTGCATGAAATTTATTTTGCATGATGCATGTTCTTGCATTGTTGTAAAGTTTCTTTTGCATAGTGCACATTAAGCTTACACATACACTCAACAGTTATCATGATCCCTAAACTTGCATTCAAGTTCAATGAAGAAGACCTATCAAGTAGAAGACCTTGAAGATGAAGATGACACTAATGACCATTATATATGTTGAATGTAATATTGTTTTTGGGATGAGAAATATTATGAGTATCATATGGAAAATTTATGTCATGCAATGATTATGATGAAGGAATAGATATCTTGTATACATTCTTGTTACATTGTTATGATTTTTTTCAAAGAATGAAATATGATTTATTACTTCCTTATATGTTAAGTATCTTTGGAAAATAAATTGTTAATTGCAAAATAGAGAAGTTGTGTTATTGAAGAGAATGATAGAATTTGATTGATGAAATATGGTTATGATTCTTCTAGATGTTGATTTTGTTCTTTCATGTAAATAAAAGGAATGCCTAATTTTAATGTTATGATTGAAGTACATAAATTTTTAGTCTTTATCAATATGTTATGTTTAATTTGATTATATATAGCACTCTATTTTTTTGGAGAAATGTTCATATTACTTATGACATTTGGGTTGGAAAGGGGTTATTTTGGGTATGTTATTAGCACTATAGTAGTAATCCCTAGAGTTGACTTTTACCCAATTCTAGTTGAGTTATGGTGGTTAGACAATTCAACTAGGTAGTTGTAAATGACAAACCCTAGCAATAATGCTTGGGCGGTGACGTGACGTGGATTGGTATGGGATAATCCACTAGATAATTCATAGGGTAATATAGTGGTGTTACCTTGTAGGTGGGCAAGTATGACCATGAGCATTATTAGGTGAGTGATAATGGTCTTAGTTAATTCTATGGTTGGTGAGGTAGATTGGTATGAGATAATTCATCAAATCGTTCACAGGGCAGTATAGTGATGGTACCTTATGTATGGGTAAGTGTGACCATGATCATTAATAGGTGAGAGGTAATGGTATTAAGTAGTTTTATGGTTAGATAGAATTAACTAATCACTAAGGTATCATACCATAATAATCCTACATAGACGAATGAATGTAGGGTTTAGGGAATAAGCATCACCTTTGAGTATTATGGGCCTTAAAGGGTAATACCTATGCCATGGTTAAGTTGTCCTACATAGATGAGTGTATGGAAAATGGGAGGACCACTAATGGTGTCTTTTCTAATGGTGGTGAAATTAGAAAAGTGAACCCTAGGAAGTTATGAGAAGTTGGCCACTCGTGTCCACTTGAGTGTCGCTTGCAATGACAATAAACTTGAGATGAGATGCCTTATACTGATGAAAGTATTGGGTCTTCTTTGTAAGTTAATCTTTGTAAAAAAATAGCTCTCTCCCTTGGGTCGAGTTGTGGGTCGTTACACTTATCGTATATAACTTTGAATTTGACTCAATGAATAATCTGCTAAAAATAGTTTCTAATGAGGTGTTGTCCATGAGGCAAAAAAATACCTAGAGGTTTCAATATTAGAATAATCCAAGACCTCCCTTCTAATAGAACAATCAAAGAAATAAACCTCCTTATAATTATCATCCAAGATCCCAGTTTTAGGTCAATTGAGATGTAGACTAGGAATAGAGCCATAACAAGCAAATGGTGCTAGTTCTAGCCCTTCTACAACAAACACCTCCTAACCTTGCTAGGGAGATAACACCCATCCAAAAAAATTATGTGGAGGAGTTTGCTACTTGGTACTACCCAACTTCAAATGTCTATCTTACCCAACTATATCCAAGAGAAAGCTCCCTGTGAGTTGCAATAATATCAAGTGAAATGATTCATACTTAGGAATCTATGTCTCATTTGAGGGTTGAATCACAAGTGATAAACTAGTCCACTCTTGCCTCATCCCCCCCGAGTTGAGTGGTGTACCTTTAGAGTAGCTCCTGACCTAGGATAAGGAAGAAGTGTATGTAGTATCTAATAGAGTGGGTATTGCAATAGCCAATAAGCCACAAGTTTTAAGACTATGTTATGAGATCCAAAAATTGGATAGTAGAGGAGCAATAGAAGAGTAATTAGGTGACCCCATACATTTATATAATCCTATCTTAGTCTAAAAGGGAGCCTCCCACCATGGTAATACCAAGCAAAACATACTAAACTGATAAAAGCTCTTCAATCAGCTATGGACAAACCCAAAGTTTAGCAAATACCAAGTATCCATCAAAAGATTAGTTCCCTTAGGTCATTTAGTGTGGTGGATCATCTGAAGAAATTCACAGTGGCTATGCCCATATGAGATATTTTATCCATTCCTAAGTAGAAGGAGCATTTTGAAGAAGGCATTGGAGGAGGAGAAAGAATCAAGATGGCAAAAAGAACCAATAGTTCTATAGATATCTAGCTTAGAAGTAGGACTAAACCCACTCTATTCTATTTATCCCTAACTTATAAAGACAAATTGATTCATAACTGCATGATAGATTCTGGGGCAAACACTTCAGTCTTGCCAAAAGGGGTGGTGGATGCATTAGACCTAAATTATCATCTTGTCAATAAAAGGGTGGTACAACTAGACGAAAGTATCATCCATATCTTAGGGGTAGTTAAAGGTCTTCCTCTCACTTTATATGTCTATCCAAGCCTCATTGTATCACAAGATATAGCAATAATTGATCTCCCTATGTTGTTTGGTATTTTCTTATCAAGGAATTTTACTGCTAAATTAGGAGGATATTTGTATTTAGATTGGTCCCTTATGATCCTAAGGACTTGATATGGAACCAAAGTAAATATCCAATCAAAACCACTTTACCTACATCATGTTGAACATCTACACTCATCTATGGTGAGCACATGTCAAGTTTTGGTATCAGAGGAGGAACAATTCGAGTCAAAAGTTTCTATTGATGAGCTACATACCTTTATCCCTAATAATAAAATGCATCAATGAGCAATTGAAGTCTAGGATTTTGATCCTTCTAAGACATAGGACCTACAGGCATGGGATAACACTGAAGCATGAGTGGATTTTTGACCCTTCCTGGGTTGTATACCAATAATTGTTTTGGTATCAAGTCATATTTAATATTTTATAAGATATTTTAGTTTTTTATCAGTCTTTTGTGTAGGTTTGAACCTTTAAGGAATCACTAAATTCCTTCAAGTCTATGATAAATACTCTCACAAGAAAATGGAGGATGGACAATCTAGTTGGCAACTCGCTCTATCTCAAAGGTGTTTCGATAAAGACTACAATCAAGAGGTTCTAAGGATCATCAAATATTAAAACATCAAATTACACCAAAATAGAGACTCTACTAAAGATAAACACTTTTGCAAGAAATAAAAAAATCCACAAAATAAAAATAAAAATAAAAAATTCAAACAGTTATAAAAAAATAATAAGTTTTATAGCTATAGCATCTCAATTTAGATAATAAATATATCTATTTATAAACTCTCAAACTTTAATAAAGAGAATTATAAATTTTCAAAAGTAGAAGACCAGAATACAACATCTTATCAAAAAAATTATCTCTAAACACATAAAAAAACACGTTTATTATGCTAATATGTAAATTGCCTAATCTTTAGATTCATATATTCTTAATATGCGCTCTAATATTTTTTCTATCCTAGTTTTTAAATACCTATTCCATTCCATTTTCATGATTATGTTTTTTCAAAGTTTATAACATAGTTCCAGAAATCAAATGTAAGGGGCTACAAGCTAACAAGAATGAATATAGACATTACGGCTTGAGGATAATAAATAATCGATGGTCAATGAGATAGTTATTGGTCCATCAATTTTGACTTGATTATGGCATTGAGGTATGGCTTTTGCAATGGTTACAATGTGAAGATAGATGTTGAGTAAGCATCTTCCCGTTTTACATTACGTTTATTACGCCACAATGGCAGGAAGGTCAGTCAGTCACACCGAAAACAATATTAATATTTTATTAAAAAAATCGACATTAAAAAAATTATCCGCCGATATTAAGGGTTAGGTAGATTTAAAATATCCAAGAAATGAGATAGGCGCCTAGAGATTGACGTTTATAAATATATATATTTCATATATCTAAGCTAGTTATTTTTACTATAGAAACATATTAGTAGGTGCTATTGGTATTTTAATTGTTTTTTTTTTTTCTCAAAACATATGAACAATATTAATTTTCCAAAATATACTTTTTTTTTTTAAGAAACTTTGAACAACATGGTGTTAAAATATCCGTTTATGTAGTGGAGTTGGAGAGCAAGTGGATAGTTAAAACTCTCTAGTTGAAATCGAGAGGTCCAAGGTTCAAATCTCTCCCCTCACATGCTGCGGATATGCTATGTACATAAAAGGTTACAAATACAAAAAAATTATATAAAAATTAAAATTTTGTAAATTATAGAGTAGGGTTGGGTTCAAACCACATGGATATATAAAAATTAAAATTTGTAAATTATTTTTTTAAGATACATAGAACTGGTTATAACCACATTATTTTTAGTAATTGAAAAAAGTAAGGTTGGGTTCAAACCACATATACTGCTTCCCTCAAATTTGTCGCTGCTGTGATGTAAGATTTGAACCCAGATCTGTTCTTGATAAATACCTGAACACAAGCAATTACCAATCCACTAATCTTTGGAAACTAAAAAATTGTAAATTATAAATATTATTAAAAGGTTTAATGAAGATTTTTTAAACTTCATGTTATACAAAACATATATTATGAATTGATTTCATTTTTGTTGTATGCTTACTATTTAAAAGATTCATAACATATTTGATATAAATAAATTTTAAATATAAAATATTTTTCATAGTGCATTTATCTTATGAAAAGTTTAAATACAAAACATTTTATAATAGTTAAATATATGCATTAAAAACTAAGATAAAAGTTTATTATTAACGTACCACTGAAAGAGTAGGGTTGAGTTCAAACCACATGGACTGCTTCCCTCAAATTTGCCACATGGACTGCTTCCCTCAAATTTGTGGTATCGTTGACGTAAGATTTGAACCCAAATATTTTCTTGATAAATACTTGACCAGACAAACAATTACCAATCCACTAACCCTTGGAAACTAAAAAATTGTAAATTATAAATATTATTAAAAGGTTTAATGAAGATTTTGTAAACTTCATGTTATACAAAAACATATATTATGAATTGATTTCATTTTTGTTATATGCTTACTATTTAAAAAATTCATAACATATTATATATAAATAAATTTTAAATATAAAATACTTTTCATAATGCATTTATCTTATGAAAAGTTTAAATACAAAATATTTTGTAATAGTTAAATATATGTATTAAAAACTAAGATAAAAGTTTATTATTAACGTGCCATTCAAAACAAAGTGCCATTGAAAACATGAGGGTTGAGAGGGGAGGGCTCTGGTCCCTCCCCTGCTCCCCCTCCCATGGTTCTTGGTTTCTGCCCAGTCCCTGGCTCAACCCAGGTCATCCCTCCCGGGGAGTGGTTGTTTGCAGATGATCTCCTGGGGGGAGATCCTTCTCCACTATCTGCGCCCCTCCCGGCCGGCTAGGGTTTCCTTGGTTGTTTTTTCGGACCGGTGCTTCCCAGGGATCCCTGTTTGGTTGGGGATCCCTTCCATTTTCCCTCGAGGCTTCTCCCTGGGGTTTTTTGCAAGTGATTCGCGTGGATCTGGTCCCCTGCGTTTCTCAGTGCTGTGGAGGTGACGGTTTAGGGTTTGGACAGCTTCCCCCTTTTTCTTGTGAATCCTCGACAGGATCTGTGCTTGGATGGGATTCTTGGTCCCTGCTGCTGGGATCCTCTTTTGTTTTCCCGGGGCGGGTTCCTTGTGGTGCAACTCTCTGGTCACTTCCTGATGGACTGGATCCTCTCTGTGCTGGTTGTCGGCTTCCTACAGGGATGGCTCTCGCTGAACTGAATGTTTTCCCGGTGGGCGGGATGGTTTCTCCATAGGGCGGGATCCGCCAAATCTGTCGGTTTTCCCGCGAGGCGGGATCCTTTCTTTTCTGCTGGTTTCCCGGATGGCGGGATTTCCCTGTTGCTTCCCGCTAGGTGGGACTGTTTGTGGTGGTTTTGACTGCTTCCTGCGAGGCAGGATTTTATTGTAATGGTTTTTCTTTGCTTCCTGCTGAGCGGGATCTTCTCGATGGTGGTTTTTGGCTACTCCCCGCTGAGCGGGATCTCCAAAACTACTTTTTTTCTTATTTGTTTGTTTCCCGCCGAGAGGGATTGTTTCATGCTTACTGTTACCGTCGAGTGGGATTTGCATTTTGGTGTTCAGTTTCAAGGGATTGATGCCCTAGGCCCATTGCTTATGTAATCAGGTTTTGGGATCCTTGTTAAAACCCACTATAAATACAAACACATAATTATCAAAAAAAAAAAAGTGCCATTGAAAACAAAGGTCGACTTCATTCTTTGGCTAACTTGCAAGTGGAGGTGCATTAATTTTAAATAATTTACATTTTTTTTTATAGAAATCTTAAAATTTTATTATTTGAATATAAAAAATATTTAAATTAAATCGTAAATTTGAATGAAAAAGGAAAAATCCATTTTTTATTATCTTATTGAACTGAATTGTAATTTTAAATAATTTACATCTTTTATAGAAATCTTAAAATTTTATTATTTGAATATAAAAAATATTTAAATTAAATCTTAAATTCGAATGAAAAAGGAAAAACTTAAAATCCATTTTTTATTATCTTATTGTATTGAATTGTAACTAAATTGTTACATTTTATAAACTTATTATCTCATTTTAATGATTTGTAACTAAATTTTTATATTTGATTATCTTGCATTAGGCTTTTAAAAAACCAATAAATTTTAATAAATATTAAAAAATTAAATATTTATCAATAATTAAGGTTAAAATTTAATAAAAAATGGATTGTACACGATACAAGGTAAGGTTGGAGTATTAAAGGTTCTTGAATGTATTATATGGAAGAGAAGCCTCTGTCATGCAAGCTAGATAACTAAAACGTGGAATTGAAGGTTATTAATATTTTTAGTTTAAGAAAGATTGTAACTTTAAATTTTTAATTATTAAGAATTTTGGAATTCTGAATTATAAGTTTTATAATTTTAAATAATAATATTGGTACTCTAAAATGTTGATTATAATGCATGCATAATCGCATGTTTAACACTTTACAATGTTGGGTCTAATTCCTATATAGTAGTATTTGAAGTTGCAGTTAGTGTTAGGATTAAAGAGTTTAATGTTTATATTTACAATAGAGTTTCTAGAATGACATGATATTACTATAATTTATTTTTTATAATAATTAATTAGAAATTGTAGAAGTCTGCATACTGTAGCAGCCGCCATTTTAGCAGTCCGTGCACGGTAGCGGTCACAAAATTTTTGGCCCTAATTAAAAAAAAAAAAAAAAATGGCAGATTTTGGAGGCAACAAGTTGTGACGGATGGAGCGAAGCAAGGAGGAGGAGCGAGAGGTCTAGGGGCATCAAACCCTAGGTGTGGGACTTCAGAGGGCGGATCAGCAGACACGACAGGTGGCGGCTCTGGCGAGATAGCGAGCCCCCAGGGCGGAGGATGTGGACAAGGAAGTTCTATTGGAACCGGTCCAAGGGCGTTGGGCGGATGTGGTTGAAGATTTCTCTGAGGGGGACCAGGACTCTATGCGTCAGGATCAAAGGAAGACCCAAGAAGGAGACAAAGAGAAACCTGGCAACTGGAGACCTTCATATCTTAATGCTCTTCGCGGTAAGCAAAAATTATCCGACTCTTGTTTTAATCTAAAAGTCGTCAATGGTAGGGTGCACGTCCCGGATTCCTTAGCTCGACGATGTGGCTATGGAGGGCGGAACATCTCTAGTGGCTAAATTTATGGGGGTGAGGCCGGACATGGAAGTCATAAGGAGATGGGCCATCCAAAAATGGCGACCAAGGGCCGGTATGATGATTAAGGCTTTACCCAAGAGTTTTCTTTTGGTGACATTTCAATGTGAACAGGACATGGAAAGGACTCTCCAAGGAGGTCCTTGGTTTTTTGGGAAAAAGGGCTTGTATCCGAAGCGTTGGTCCCCCGATTTCAACCCCCGGACTCGAGTCTTGGATTTGGCTCCTATTTGGGTTAAGATGCCGGGATTACCTCTCGCTTTTTTGGAACGAACAAATCTTGGTCGGGATAGCTACGGAGATTGGAGAACTAATAGCTATTGATCCTGCAACCTTGAGCAAAACAAGACTTCTGTCTGCTCGCATGTGTGTGTTGGCGGACCCGAGTAAAGAGCTCCCTAAATCCATTATTTTGTCGTCTATGTTTGGCCTTCATACTCGGGTCTTTGAATATGAAAATATGTCTTTTAAGTGTAGTGTTTGTGGAAAGGTAGGGCACCGGGGTATCCTCTGCATTTCCAAGAACCGACCCCACTCCAAAATACTGATCCTCAAACCCAGAATAATATCCCTCCCCTGCAGATCTCCATTCCTACCCAACCTGGGCCTCAAGGACGTGGAGCTCGAAATATGAATATCAGAGACCCTGTTCGCCCTATTGTAAGCAAGAGGCAACGTTTTAACCCTCCTCCCAAAAATTCCTATGCCCCGAAACCCTCTCACAGGGGAGCTGGTCCCTTTGATGGGAACCCTCAAGCTCAACCTGCTCCTAAGATGATACAACAAGCCTCAGAGCCAAATCACAAAGGAAAGAACCCCATAGATCAACGCCCTGGGGCAAGTAAGTTTGATTGGGTGATACGAGAGGCCTATGGAGGCTCGGTGGAAGTGGTACCATGTACTGCAGAGGAATTTATGGGAAGAAATTCCAAGGAGATCAACATACCAATGGAGAACAATTTTGATGCTTTAAATCATCTGAAGGGAGATCAGATGGATAGATAAGAAGTGGAATCTGAGGTAGAGGAGACTCAAGAGAAGGATTTAGAGGAGAAAAATCGAGAGGAAGGAGCAGGAAACTAATAATACGAGCAAGGATACTCGGGAGGAATAGGTGAACCACCAAGATCGGTGTAACCCCAAAGTAGGGAAAAAAGAATCTACTAATCAAGAAGCTAAGGGCACGAAATCATCTCCATCGTCAAAAGACCAGCTTAACTCGGAAAGCCAGATTGTTACCCCAAAGACCAAGACTAACCTACCCAAGATGGTTACTAGAAGCCAAGTGAATCCCAAGGAACTTCAACCTAGAGCGGATGTATGGGGATATGGTTCGGTAGGAAGAGGGAAACCTAGCAATGCTGCCTTAAGGCAGAAAAAAGCAGAGCGAGGAGTGGTCGATGGCACTCAAGCGGTATTGCTCTTTGGGGCGAAGGCTCGAGGATCCAAAGCCCATAAATGAAGATTCTTTCATGGAATATTCGTGGGAGTAATCTCGCAAAAATAAGAGCTTTGTATGCTCTTAGACAAGAACACAAACCGGATATGATTTTACTCGCAAGAAACTAAAATGGAGGAGAGTAGAGTTATTCCTTTTAAGAATAGGACTTGGCGAGAAGCTGAAATAGTAGGCCAAGAGGCCACCTGGAACAGCAGGGAGGGTTACTGGTTATGTGGAACAAAAATGTGATTGATAGTAGAGTGATTCCGATGTCTAGTTGGTTTATTTGTCTCTTATGTGTGGATAAAACCACGCGGAAGAGTGGATCTTAACGAATGTATATGCTCCAGTTAGACAGGGACCGAGAAGGGTTCTTTGGAGTCGCCTAAGCTGAATTGAGGGAGACGGTCCCCAACTACCCTTGGATTGTGGCGGGGGATTTCAATTGCTACCTTAATCCTATAGATAAATTGGGGGGCTCTCAAAGAATAACTGCTGATATCTACGAGTTTAGAGATTTTGTTGAGCAACATGAGCTAATGGATGTGGACCTGCGTAGATTCTCCTATACATGGTCTAACAAAAGATTGAAGGAAAACCAAATTCGAGATAAGATTAGATAGGTTTCTTCTTTCTCAAGAATGCTTGGAGAGGTTTGGGGACTCTTCATTAACGACACTCCCAAGAATCGGGTCTGATCACAACCCAATTTTGTGGGAAACAGGGGAGGACTCTAAGAAAAGATACATCAGACCCTTTCGATTCGAACTTATGTGGTTCCAACATCAGGATCTCAAGGATCTGGTTGCCCAATGGTGGGACAAAAAGTATAATGGTTCGAAACTGGCCCAAGTGGCATGTAAACTAAGGAATGTGAAGGCTAACATTAGAGAGTGGAACAAAACTTCCTTTGGCAATATTTTTCTTAAAAAGGCAGAACTAAAAGACAAGATCAATGAACTACAGGAGAAGTCGAAGTCGAGCGACTTACGGAGGATCCGAGAAACCGGGAGAGGGAGTCGTTAGCCGAATACCACACGATGCTAGGATTTGAAGAAACCTTTTGGAGGCAGAAATCCAGATTGCGTTGGTTAAAGGAGGGTGACAGAAATACAAAGTTCTTCCATGTCTCTACTCTTCACCACAGGAGTACTAACAAAATTAAGGAGATCAAGATGGCCGATGGGTCTAACACCAAAGATATGGAAGACATAAGGAGGGAAGCGGTTGAGTACTTTAAATCGTTGCTAGAAGATGTAAATCCGACTATTGAAGAAGATGACTCTCTGTTGGCAGCCATTCCACCCCTCGTAACTGATAATCTTAATGGATTCTTACTTAGTCCTTTCACAAAGGAGGAAATCAAGAAGGTCGTTTTTGACATGGATGGTAACAGCTCCCCAGGACCGGATGGCTTCCCCGCAACTTTCTTCCGAAGTTTTGGGATATCCTAGGCAATGATGTAGTGGAAGCTATAATTGAGGCTCAAAAGGACATGGAAATCCCAGAAGGAGTTAATACTACTTTTTTAGTCCTCATCCCTAAACTAGTGGGAGCAATGGAATTTTCCAGTTTCGCCCTATCAGTTTATGTAACACTCTGATGAAGATTCTCACAAAAACAATCGCCAATAGGTTGAAGGTTATCCTTCCTTTCATCATTGATATGAACCAAGGTGGCTTTGTGAAAGGGCGACAAATATTGGATGGTATCATCACAATTCATGAGGTTATTCATTCAATGGTGACTAGTAAGGAAGCAGGTATGTTACTAAAGCTTGATATGAATAAAGCCTACGATCGGGTCTCATGGCGGTTCCTCACCAAGATTTTGGGTAAGTTTGGTTTCTGTCCCTAGTGGATTAAGTTGATTTTTAGTTGTATCTCTACTACAAGATTTTCTGTCATGGTGAGTGGGTCACCCTCCGATTACTCTAAGAGTGAAAGGGGGTTGCGACAAGGAGATCCTTTGTCTCCATACTTGTTTATTATTTTAGCGAAAGCATTGGGTAGGAACATTTCAGCAGTGGTGGCAGATGGTCAATTGGAAGGTTTTAAACCAGCCTCAACAGCAGAGCCAGTGTCTCACCAACAGTTTGTGGATGATACAATCATTGTGTCCAAAGCCTCGGTGCCTCAAGTTAGGAAGTTGAAGAGAATTCTAACCAAGTATGAGACAGACGAGACAAGTACATAAACTACAAGAAGAGTAGCATCTATTTCTTTAACACGCCTGGTGGGAGGGAGGAAAGAATAGCTAACCTCTTCGGCTTGTGGAAAGGATCTTCTACCAACGAACTTATCTAGGCATGCCTATGTTCGAAGGAAGAATGAAGGCTACTTTGTGGAACTCAGTCATTGACAGGATCTCCAAAAAGTTAGCGGGGTGGAAGGGCAGACCTTCTCGGCTCCACGCAGAAAAGCCTTATTAGTTCAAACTACTTTACGGAGCATTCCAATTTCTTGCATGTCTCTATTTAGAATGCTTGCAAAGGTCCGAGCTACATTGGAGCTAATTCAACGCAACTTCTTGTGGTCAGGTTCAGAGGAGAGAAAGAGATTTTCATTGGTATCATGGAATCAGGTGTGTGCAAGCAAGGATCAGGGGGCTCAGGGTTAAAGAGAATGAAAGAAATGAATCAAGCTCCGATTGGCAAACAGTATGGAGATTTATCAATAATGATCAATTGGGATGGGTAAAACTTCTTAAGGCAAAATATATCAGAAATAATCGGGACTTCCCGAAAGTCGATAATCTTCCTAGAGGATCCTATTTTTGGAATTGTTTGCTCGAATGTCGGGAGGTAGTCGGGAAAGGCATCAGATGGAGAATTGGTAATGGAAGACAAGTGGACTTTTGGAAAGACTCGTGGTTGGAAGAGGCCCCTCTGAAAGATAACTTAGACCTTCAGGTCCTCCAACATAAACTTTCGAAGGAAATGGGAGGGAAAAGTAGGGGATTTTATTGCTGTAGCACAGGAAACTTCTTCTTGGAAGAAAATCATAGTTCATAATCTGTTAGAGCAAGAGAAGGTGGCCCTAACAAAACTCAATGATGCTTTAAGGGTGTTCCCGATCATTCCTGGGGGAGGAAGAGACAAGGCGATTTGGGGCAAAACTACAAGTGGGATCTATTCGATAAAAGCGCCTATAAGTTAATCCACTCAAGATTCAATGGTTGGACTCCGACTTCATTATTTGGTTAAATAATTTAACCCCAAAAATAGCTTTCTTCTTTTGGTTGGCATTTCAAAATAAGATTCTAACAACGGATAATCTGCAAAGGAGAGGTTTCCAATTCATCAATCGATGTATCTTGTGTGAGAAAGCGATAGAATCCGTAAGTCATATATTTCTAACTTGTGATTTTTCTTGTAGAGTCTTCCAAATGATCCTGTCCAAATTTCATATAGATTGGGTCTGTCCAAATAGCATGTCTGACTTCTGCATACAGTGGGCTTCCCCCTTCCGGTAAAAGCTTTTGACTTGGCTTACCCCATTTTTTATGGGGGATATGGAATGAGAGAAATAAGAGAGTATTTAAAGGACGTAAGAAAGATCCCAGGTTATGTGGTAATAAAATAATCAGAGCTTTGAAAGAAAATTGGAAAACTTTCTTCTTCAAAAATGAGACCATGTCTCTAAGGGAAAGGAGGATTTTGCGGAACTGGGGAGAGGAACTTCCAAACCTAGACATTACAACCAACCCACGGGATGGTGTCAAGTGGATACCCCCCACACAAAAGTGGGTTAAGTTTAATTTTGACGGGGCAGCTAAAGGAAATCGGGGGCTGCAGGAGCAGGAGGAGTTTTGAGAAATGAGGAAGGAAAAGTGGTCCTTGCCTTTGCAGAGCCTTTGGGAACTCAAACAAATCATTTTGCGAAGCTCGAGCTCGCATGCAGGCAATGAGAATTGCCAGAATTGAGGGTTATAAGGAAGTTATCTTTGAAGGGGATTCGCTTAATATAATCAAGGCAATTAAGGAGGATAAAGACCCCAGCTGGACCATATTGGAGCTTATCCTAGAAGCAAAGATTCATAAATCTCATTTGGTTAATGCCCGAATCCAACACACCTTTAGAGAAGGGAACCAGGCGGTGGATCTAATGGCAAATATTGCAGTTTCTGTTAGGGAGATGCAAATTTGGAAGGATAACTTCCCTCAAGAACTATTGGTGTTGGCTGCTAGAGAAGATCTAAGATCAAACCTGTTAGAGCATCAGGAGATCGGAGGGGCTGATGATGAGTAATCCGACGGATGGAATTAGGCAGAAAAGGCATCCCATTTGCTTGGGGCCCGGGAGGTGACAAGTGTACGATACTGACAACCTAGTGTTAGTAAGTGCTAGGTGTTGTTTTGTTTTTGTTTTATCCCGAATAGTCAAGCGACAAGTATAGGATTGTGGACTCTAAGTATGGCTTAATGTGAGTCTTAGAAAGATCCATTTTGTATTTTGATTATACGGGCTTGATGCTAGAACCAACCCATTTTGACTTTGTAAAAGGTTTGTGGACCTTATAACCACCTCTACCTTATACCAAAAAAAAATAATTAATTAGAAATTAAATTTGGAGTATATTATTATAATTAAAAGTTGTATGAATCTTGATATAGAAGAGAACATTAAGAAAAAAATAAAAATAATTTATGTTCAATGGTATAATTGAATTAGTTAGATTTTTTGATTTCTAAAGAGACCTAGGTTTGAATCTTGTTCAATTGTATAAGATAATTAGAATATATATAGTTTACTTGTGTGCTTTTTTATTATTCTAAAGTATTAAAATAAGAGGAATAAGTCTGCAGGGAACAATGCAAAGGTTCAGGCTTTGGCTCTTCTTCGAGAGGTCCAAGGTTCAAACCGTGATGTGGACGAGTGTGTGAGGGGGTGGGTGCGTGTATGGTTGTGTTAAATTCCTTATTGATAAGCGTAGCTCTTGTCTTTACGAGGGGTCATGGTTGGGCTGAGACTGCTCAGCCCTATGCATTGGCCATAGGGATTTATGGCACTACCCAAATTCAAAAAAAAAAAAAAGAGGAATCAAAATTATTGTTTGCACCTAAATTAATTATACTTAACTTTTAAAGAAAAGAGTCATTAACTATGTTCAATTTGAAAGAAATTTTATCATTCTTTGTCTATCATTCAAAAAAATATCATAACTTACTAAAAGATAATGCTTAACTTATTTTATATCAAATGGCATGATTACTAAAAGATAACACTGTTGGTCCGGCTTTCATGCACACCCCGGGAAGGATGAAGCAAGGAAAGCCCCGGAGACACCCACGGGACGGATCCCACTCACTTTAGGATCTAGCTGGTTATCCAAGGTGCGAGTTACAGAGTTGGGTCGAATGGCAATTCACTCTTTTCCACTTCTGGAATAGATTTCAATATGGACTGCTTTGTTACCTTACAGGGGGTTCTTGAACTTGTTCAGTAGTTGCAAAAGTTGATCAGATTTAACTTGAATTCTAGATCTAGCTCTCATGGGTCAGCAGATTTAAATAAAAGACAAACAAAGAAAATAAAAATGGATCATTCACCGAAAGCAAAGAGAGGGTAGGGTAAGGCAGAAAAGAGAAGTTTATCAAACATCAACTGTAAAACCCTAAACTATCAATTTTATCTATGCTACTAGCTTCACAACAGAACAAATCAAAGAAGAAAGTGTCCAATCAGTCTAAGATCACTTTCAACTAAGAGCACAAGGCAGAGTGAAACAGATCTAGCAGAAAATTATAAATCCAAGGGCAGCTGGTTAAAACTGGTATCTTTCACCGATGAGCCTAGCTCACACAATGAAGACAGAGCAATTAGAACAAACTTACACCTGAAATCTGTAATTTCCCCTAGCGGACAAAAGAACAACCGAAGCCTAACAGCATATTTAAACTTGATAACTCAGATTTACAACATATATCTAATAAACTTTAAATGGAACGGATAACAAAAGAAGATACACTTATCACACTCTGCAAAATATTAGGCTCCTGGCCATGCTATCACAGAAAAGCTAAAGCACATCAACTCCAAGTCCAGAAAACAAAGGATTTCACAAAATTTGCAAGAAATTGCTTATAAGCCTTTTATTTCTAAGTCTCCGCCTCCCGCGATTACATTTAGAATCTGTATTTATAGACTCAGGATAGACCCTGATCTTTTCAAAATATCTTCCTCAAACCCTAAATCTTATCGCACTTAAACCCTAGGACCCGGGTTTTACAATAAAAATCCATTTAAAATCAAAGTCCGGATAGAACTTAACCCTTCGGCAAATCTGTGCAGTCAGCTGCCATAAATGGAGAAGATAAAATCAAATGCAACTTGCATTCATCCGCAGCTGCAAATAAATGCCTCCATTAATTCTGCTGGTGAGCCGGATGAGTCACCACTTCTCCATCAATTTGATCCCGCAAATCCATCCTTGAGTTGAAATTGTCTTCATGCTATCAAGTCTGCAATAAATTTGTCATTGAATGCTTTTACGGCTTCTTCTCCTCTAGCATGGCGGTCCTTGACTAAATCCGCACTTTAACTTTGCCTTTATGGCCTTTCCCGGTTGTCCCGCAAGTGCCAGATGGAATCCTGCATGAAAGACAAAAAGATTAATTAGCACTTTAATAAACATTAAATCCAAGCTTAAAACATTAAAACAGATTAAAAATCGCAAAACAAGCTTGCATGTCGGCTTCTGTTTGTCTCATTCACGCTTTGACACGTGTCGCTACCCCAGGATGCCTTCTGTTTCAGCTGAAATGCACTTTCGGGCCCTCTGAAGACTTTCTCTCTCCTACCGCGATTCTGCGACATGTCGCGATTTCGCGACATGTCGCGAAATCGCGACGTCTCCAGCGCTATGGCAACTTCTTCCCTCGTCGGCCGCGAAAACGCGACATGTCACGATTTCGCGACATGTCACGAAATCGCGACCTTCCTGGCCTCCGTACACCTTCTTGATTTTCAGCCGCGATTCTAGAACACGTCGCGATATCGCGACAGTTTTCGTACCTGCATGCGTTGACCGCGTTGACCATGATTTTGGAACATGTTTGCGACTTAGCCGATTTTTCATTCTGCAGCCCACTTTCTCTCTCCTACCGCGAAAATGCGACATGTCGCGATTTCGCGACATGTCGCAAAATCGCGCCCTTCCGTACAGCTTGCTTCTCTCTCCAAAAACTGTCGCGATTTCGCGACATGTCGCGAAATCGCGACCTTTCTGGCACTTAGCCGATTTTCATGCATTTTCATTTACCCGTCGCGATATCGCGACATTTTCGAAAATGGAAGTGTCGCGATATCGCGACACTACCAAAAATGGAAAGTTTGATTTTTCAGTGAATTTATGCAACTATTTTCTGGATTTTCTCGGTACCGGTGCAAGATTTTGCTTGTGCATGAATGATTCTAGCATGCAAAAAGTGAAGCTTGGAATAACAATGCTAGAATGACTTGAAAAAGGCACAACTTTAAAAAGGAGGCAAGCAAAACTGGATTTAAAACTGGAAAGGATCAAGAGGGTCCCTGTTGCAAAAATGAAAGTTCAGAATTTTCTAAGGATGGAATCTCATTTTTCAGTGGGGGTGTGTTGCTTCTCAACAAATGGCGATATCTACGGGTAAAATAGTAGCACTATTTTAGAACCCAAGACTCTGGTTTCAAAACAAAAAGACCATGCATCATGCCTTGCCACAGACATTCTTCACAATAAATTGACCGCTAACTGCTAGCTGTTAAAATTTCCCAAGGACATACTAGGCTGGATTACTTCAAGGAAGATTTCTGATGTGCAATTTCAAAGGGTATAAAACTTTCTTCAAGGATGACTGAATTGAATGATAAAACTTTGATTGATCAACTTTTCTAGATTGTAAAAGGGGAAACCGAGTAGAGCTCTGTTTACTAGTTTAGCCTTTTACAGCCTAGACAGAGTTACCCTTTAGATTTACACGACCCAAATTTACAACTGTAGGGCAGAATCTAATATTGGCTGCCTCTTTTAATATGTAATTCTTTTCTTTTTTTTTTTTTTTTTTTATCTCTCCCTCTGAAATATATCAATATCTGAGATGCTTTTAGGGAAATCACAATCTTCTTTTATCATTTGATCAATCTGGAACTGTCTCAGTCTAGGCACTGATAGCCTCTGTGGATACCCAAATAATTACATGGCATAGTCCCCTCTCATAACCAGCTTTTCTTGGATTCCTCGGGAGTTCCTCCAACTAAACAACATAGCAGTTTTTCTATTATTAAAACAATCGTGGCAAGTAAGACACAAGATCCAATCATCTCTCTACCTTTGTCCTGAATAACAAAATAATTCTACAGTTCAGTGCAAGCAGACTATCTCAATTAGAATGGTGAACAGCATGGGCATTGGATTGTGGATTTATCAGCTCAGAATAAAACAATTTTCAGCAGGCTGACTTTTCATTGATTGCTCAGGCAAAGGTTAAAGGAAAAAATTTTAAAAGCTGAAGGACTTTGTACAGGCATCCAAGGACAGGCACAGGCTTGAAAAGCAAAACAGAATCAAACTGTACAGACTAAAACACAGAACTGTACAGGCAGCAAAGAAAAAGAAGCAAAGCAACTAAAACTGAAACAAAAGACTGCACAGACTTAAATAAAAACAAGGATTAACTAAAAACACAACAACTAAAAACTGACAAAGGGAAACTGCAACATCACTGAAATAAACTAAAGCAACTGAAATAAACTAAAGCAAATAGACATATTAAAAAAATAAAAATAAAACTGCACAAAGAGCAAGGATTAATCTAACAAACAAACCTGTACAGACAACACCCAATTAAAACTAAAAAGAAGCAACTAAAGCAACTATACAGAGCTATTAAAAGAACTAAACTAGAACAAAATAAAACTGGGAGAGCTATTCACAATATGTACACATGTTACAACTTCTTTATAGCTTACTCAAATGATACATTGGATGGAACAACAGAGAAATAATGTTTCAAGTACTGGCCATTAACAGGGAGGTCCAGAAAATTACCATCCAGGTCTTGCAAGCGGAAAGCATTGTTACCCAATATTTCAGCAATTTGGTAGGGGCCTATCCATAGTGGCTGCAACTTTGTGTGCTTACCCTTCTTCTCATGGGCCTTGTCCCACATAAGCACTAAGTCTGCCAGCCTGAAAGCCTTCACCTTGGCTCTCTTGTCAAACCACCGCTTGATAGTTTCTTGGTGCCTGCTGAAGTGCTCCAGGGCTTGGAGTCTTTCATCCTGCAAGTTAGTGAGGTCTAAAACTCGAGCTTCTGCATCATCATGATCTTCAAAATAATCTAAGGCAAATTGGTAGGTGGGCAACTTCAAGGAGATGGGAACAATTGGCCGGGTTCCATACAGCAAAACAAAGGGAGAGGTCTTAAGAGCCACTTTGTGTGTTATCCGGTCAGCCCACAGTGCATATTTCAACAATGTATGCCACTGCCTGGGTTTGTCTGTTGCAGACTTTTTGATGGCATTCATTAAGTTCTTGTTTGTTGACTCAGCCAGTCCATTGCCTTGGGGATAATAGTTGGATGAGAATCTGATAACTATCCCCATCTGGTATGCCCAATCTGCAAACTCCAATGATTGGAAGGCTGGCCCATTATCACAGACCAAATTCAGGGGAACCCCAAATCTAGTTATGACATTTGATTCAAGAAAATCAATAACTTCCTGGGCTGTACTTCTTGTAGTGGTTGCTGCTTCAACCCACCTTGTGCAATAGTCAGTAGTCGTCAGGACATATTTATGCCCTGCTGAGGAATTTGGGTTAATGACTCCCACAAAATCAAGTCCCCACTGCATGAAAGGTTTGTTTATCACAACTGGTTGCAATGGCAGAGCTCGGTTTGCCTCTTTGGCTGCAAATGTCTGGCACTGATGGCAGGTTCTGACATGTTGATGTGCATCCTTAAAAAGTGTAGGCCAGTAATAGCCTGCTCTTAATATCTTATGTGCAGTGGCAGATCCTGATGAATGCCCTGCCCCTAGTTTTTCATGAAAACTAGCCATGACTTCACTGACTTCACTGGGAGAAATGCACCTTAGGAAGATGCCAGCATAATTCTCCCTGTACAGGAGTACCTGCCTTGAGGAGATAGTGAGCAGCTTTTAACTTTAATGCTCTCCTTTGAGTTCTGTTCAAATGGGATGGGCAAACTCCAAACTATAGCAGATGAATGATATCCCCATACCAATCATCAGATTCAGAGTTTAATTGATTAACTTCCTGCTGTGGAGGCACTTCAAGCAATGTGTCCGGACAAGCCAAGTCCTCTGATCAGTTTAGCAGGCCTAATCTCCAAGTCATATTCTTGCAACCTGGTGACCCAATTGCCCCTCAGTTCACCCAACTCATTCTGACTTAGAAGGTACTTCACAACTGGGTCTGGCACTATGGCATGAGTTTTGCTTCTGAGTATATAATGTCTGAACTGCTTCACTGCCCTTACCAAAGCATAAGCCTGTTTGTCTAATCTGGAATATTTCAGTTCAGCTCCCTTCAAATTAGTGCTCTTAAAAGCAATTGGATGTTCTCCTGTATCTCTCCGTTGAGTCAGCACTGCAGCAAGTGTATGTTCAGAAGAGAATGTGTACAGATAGAAATCTGCACTGAAATCTGGGCTTACTAAGACTGGTGCTTGTTTAATGGCTGTCTTGATTTCTTGAAAAGCAGTCTTAGCTTCAGTGGTCCAGGCAATCTGGGCAGTTTGCTTTAACATATCATTCATTGGTTTAACTATCTCTGCAAAGCCTGAGATAAACTTTCTGACAAAGTTAATCTTTCCAAAGAATGATCTCAACTCTTTCTTGGAGTTGGGAAATGGTATGCCAGATATGGCCTCAACTCTGCCCGGATCCATAGAAATGCCATCCTTTGTGACCAAATGCCCAAGCAGTTTGCCTTCTGTTACACCAAATATGCATTTCTTTGGATTCAAAGAGATGCCAAACTCTCTGCACTTGTTAAATACAGACTCTAAATGCTTGACATGGTCAAATCTGGATTTGGAAAAGACTGTTAGATCATCCATGTAAACTACAATACATTTGCCCATAAGCCCCTTGAAGGCATGGTCCATTGCTCTCTGAAATGTTGCTCCTGCATTTATTAAACCAAATGGCATCCTCTTGTAAGCAAAAGTACCCCACTTAGTTGTAAAAGCAGTCTTCATTCTATCCTCCTTCTCAACTAGAATCTGATTATAGCCTGAGAAGCCATCCAGAAAAGACATCATCTCTGAGCCATTAACAATCTGCAGTACTTCATCCATAGAAGGCAGGGGATAGTTGTCCTTTTCAGATGCTTTGTTCAGATTCCTAAAATCCACACAAAGGCGGATCTCCCCATTTTTCTTCCTGACTGGCACCAGATTTGCCACCCAAGTAGAATGCCTGATAGGAAAAATAATTGCCGCACTCAAGAGCTTCTCCACTTCTTTCTTGAATAAGGGGTTCTAACAGAGCATTAACATGCCTCTGTTTTTGTCTGAAAGGCTTGCAAGATTCTTTCAAAGGTATGATGTGGGTGTAAACTTTTGGATCAAATACCTTTAAATCCTTGTATGACCAGGCCATTACATCCTTGGACTTGTGCAGGAAATCAATCATATTTCTCTTTATCTCTGGATCACAGTCCTTTGCCAACTTGATGTTCCTTGGATCCTCTTCAGTTCCTACATTCAAATTTTCAGTCTCATTGTCTGTGGTGCCCACATAATCCTCAGAATTCACCCTTTGCCTGATCTTGTCAACATCGAATAGCCTCTCCAACTCTACCATTCCCTTTGGGATTCTGTTGTCCTTCAATCTCATGATTCCCCCGTCATCATCTAGCTGTTCCATCAGGGTGTCCCTTTGGCCCTCATCAATTATAGCATTCTCAAAGGTATTGGTACTCTGCAGAAAGTTCACAATCTGTTGATCATCTGAGAAAACTTGAAAGCTATCTATATTGTTTGGAACTGAAGGACAGGGGACTAGCTCAATTGAAAACTTATCCCACTTAAAATCTTCCAATGGCTTTAAACTTGCAGCTGAAGATGCCAAGACATCTGCATGTGAATTTTGTTCCCTCGGGTATATGTGTTAAGTTAAATGCATCAAAGCCTTCCACAAGATCCCAAGCTCGTGCTTGTATCCCTTCGGATAAGAGGCTTTACACCGAAACTTACCCCCGACTCGGCTTGCCACTAATTCTGAATCGGTGAAAACTTGAATGTTCTTCACATTTCTATCCAATGCAAATTTTAAACCTAAAATCGTAGCTTCATACTCGCTAAATTATTAGTACATGGGAATCTGCAGCGGTAAGACATAAAAAATGTCTGACTTTGAGGCCCTTTGAGGACTGCCCCTGTTCCAGAACCCTGCTTACATCTGGCTCCATCCACATGAAGTGTCCAAACTTCATTAGTATGTACAGGATGAGCTTTGTTAAATTTATCATTGTGCCCAGTTGTTAAATTGTAGACACCAATGTCTACCTCTGCAATATTGACAGTCTCATTTGCAGCATTGTACTCTGTAATGGTGTGCTTGTACCTGGGTTCTCTGTCAACCCGCAATTGATTGGCCACACCCTTCCATGGCAACCACATGTGTGAAAAGTCTGTTGCCAGATATCCATTCAGAGACTTAGACCAATCCCTACTCAACAGCATTCCATACCCCACTGGGATATCCACAACTTGGATTTCGATCTTATGTTGAGCCCTTGGCTCAGATGCCAATTGAATGTGAATGTTTTGCAGCTCTCCCACAACCTTAACTTCTGACTTGTCCAATTGGACAACTCTCCTCTCAGACTTCATTGGGGTCAGCCCCAACTGCTGACAAATTGCCAGTGGCATGACATTAGCAGATGCACCTGAATCTACCAAACAATTATGTAAATTCTTCCCAAAAATTCTGACAGTCAGTAAAAATGGGGGAACTTCAGTCTTTTCCTTGTACATGGCCAGATTGGCATTGGCTATTTTCTTCCCTTTATCCACAGGTTTAGCAGCAAGGCCAGAGTATGTCTTTATCAGATTGTCTCTCTGCTCTGAAATCTGTGCCAACTCATGCAGAGTAATGTTGGCCTTAATATTTTTCATGTCTTCCACTATGTTATATCCTTTGTTAAGTGGAGGAACAACAACATCTGGTACTCTTTGAGCTCCTCCCTTTGGTGGAGGTGGATTATTGCTTGGAGAGGGGTCAGGAGGAATATTATGAGAATTGTCAGGAGGAGTTGATGTGGTATTTGGCTCTGGATTCCTGTTCCTCAGGTTGTAGTTATCTCTTCTGTACTGCTGGAAAGCCTATACTTCATCCATGGGCATTTCAACTACATTCTCAGATTCATCCGGGAAAGAAAAAGAATCCAAGACCATAGCTGCACTGTGTCCAGATGAACTTGGGCCCTCAGCAGTTCTTTGATTTTCAAGGGAGATCAAATCTCCTGACAAGGCTTCAAATGCATTGCAAAATTCCACACAATCTAACTCCCCATGCTGAGAAGTGGCATGAATTCTGCACCAGTTGGGCAGGGCTAAGTCACAAATGTTCACATCATGAGCTTTACCCTTGTAATATTTATTAGGTTCATATGGGGGCCTGTTAAATCTGTTTGGTTGGTATGAATATCTGTTGGGATTGTCTCCAGTAGAAGTTTGCCTTTTAAAACTCAAAAAATCATTGGCCAACTTCTGAACAATCTTTGAGACTTCTTCAATCCTAGCATTGTCAGCCTCTTTTATCGGGTTCTGTACATTCTCAACAGGTGCAGCAGCTAATGGTGCTGCTGATGGTAAAGTCTGACAAACTGGCAGCATCATCTGATGTGGGATAGGATTGAACACAGGAGCAGGCTGAGTGATCAGAGGAGTTTGTTGAATATTTAAAGGTTGGGGTCCCAACTGTCTTTCCAGGATTAAAGCTTCTTTATAAGCTTCTGTCAAGTTGGTAACAGTGGCATCCCTCTTCAAGAAGACAGAGGTCATGGGATCTAAAGAATTTCTGAAGATCTCTAGTGCCAGGTCTGCATTAGGCACATAATAGCCAGTGAGTCTACCATAAGCTTTCTGGAATCTGACATTATAGGATCTAATAGACTCATTCAGTTCTCTTTTGATGCTAGAAAACTGCTGATATAAAATGTTGGGATCTATCACTTCCCCGAACTGTGACACAAAGACTTTTTCTAAGTCATTCCAACTGGTGATGGAATCATTGGTAAGATTTAGAAACCAATCATAGGCTCCCTCCTGGAGAGTGAAAGGGAAGAGTCTGCAGGCAACATCCTCATGTTGTACATTTAATAACTTCAGTGCATTCTTGAATGCAATTAAGTGTTCCTCTCAGCTTCTTGTCCCATCATGTTTATACCTAGGGAGGTATCTTTCTGGATTTCTGGGCAAGTCATGGGCTATACCCGGAATGTTCAAAGCTATGGAGCCCAACCAATTTGCCATAGCTAATGGATTAACAGGGATATTCTGAGCTCTGGTTGGAGTGACTATCAATGGTGATAAAACTGTCTGTGATAGAGATGTGGCCCTTCTGTGGCTACTTCTTCTCGGAGTTTCTAATTCAGGGACAAGGAGCTCTCCGACTCTGGGGTGGGACCTTGTTACCCTGTATGTAGAATCCAGCTTTCACAGGTATCGACAAACTCTGCAGTTTTGAACAGGTTCTGTATTTTAGCAAGTTGAAATATCGTATCGACAATTAAAGCGACAATTTAGAAATTAAAAACGACAATTTAAAACGCACGACAATTTAGAAAACTGCACTGACAATTTAGAAAACTGTACTGACAATTTACAAAATTGTCCGGAGTTCACTGTGGGTCCTTCAAAATGTTGTTGTTATGCCCTTACAATACTTGAACTGAGTTCAGCCCTCCTTCTAGCGCCAATTAGGTGTTGGCCCTCCTTCTAGCACCAATTAGGTGTTGGTCCGGCTTTCATGCACACCCCGGGAAGGATGAAGCAAGGAAAGCCCCGGAGACACCCACGGGACGGATCCCACTCACTTTAGGATCTAGCTGGTTATCCAAGGTGCGAGTTACAGAGTTGGGTCGAATGGCAATTCACTCTTTTCCACTTCTGGAATAGATTTCAATATGGACTGCTCTGTTACCTTACAGGGGGTTCTTGAACTTGTTCAATAGTTGCAAAAGTTGATCAGATTTAACTTGAATTCTAGATCTAGCTCTCATGGGTCAGCAGATTTAAATAAAAGACAAACAAAGAAAATAAAAATGGATCATTCACCGAAAACAAAGAGAGGGTAGGGTAGGGCAGAAAAGAGAAGTTTATCAAACATCAACTGTAAAACTTAAAACTACCAATTTTATCTATGCTACTAGCTTCACAACAGAACAAATCAAAGAAGAAAGTGTCCAGTCAGTCTAAGATCACTTTCAACTAAGAGCACAAGGCAGAGTGAAACAGATCTAGCAGAAAATTATAAATCCAAGGGCAGCTGGTTAAAACTGGTATCTTTCACCGACAGCCTAGCTCACACAGTGAAGACAGAGCAATTAGAACAAACTTACACCTGAAATCTGTAATTTCCCCTAGCAGACAAGAGAACAACTGAAGCCTAACAACATATTTAAACTTGATAACTCAGATTTACAGCATATATCTAATAAAATTTAAATGGAACGGATAACAAAAGAAGATACACTTATCACACTCTGCAAAAGATTAGGCTCCTGGCCATGCTATCACAGAAAAGCTAAAGCACATCAACTCCAAGTCCGTAAAACAAAGGATTTCACAAAATTTGCAAGAAATTGCTTATAAGCCTTTTTATTTCTAAGTCTCCGCCTCCCGCGATTACATTTAGAATCTGTATTTATAGACTCAGGACAGACCCTGATCTTTTCAAAATATCTTCCTCAAACCCTAAATCTTATCGCACTTAAACCCTAGGACCCGGGTTTTACAATAAAAATCCATTTAAAATCAAAGTCCGGATAGAACTTAACCCTTCGGCAAATCTGTGCAGTCAGCTGCCATAAATGGAGAAGATAAAATCAAATGCAACTTGCATTCATCCGCAACTGCAAATAAATGCCTCCATTAATTCTGCTGGTGAGCCGGATGAGTCACCACTTCTCCATCAATTTGATCCCGCAAATCCATCCCTGGTTGAAATTATCTCCATGCTATCAAGTCTGCAATAAATCTGTCATTGAATGCTTTTACGACTTCTTCTCCTCTAGCATGGCGGTCCTTGACTAAATCCGCACTTTAACTTTGCCTTTATGGCCTTTCCCGGTTGTCCCGCAAGTGCCAGATGGAATCCTGCATGAAAGACAAAAAGATTATATTAGCTCTTTAATAAACATTAAATCCAAGCTTAAAACATTAAAACAGATTAAAAATCGCAAAACAAGCTTGCATGTCGGCTTTCGTTTGTCTCATTCACGCTTTGACACGTGTCGCTACCCCAGGATGCCTTCTGTTTCAGCTGAAATGCACTTTCGGGCCCTCTGAAGACTTTCTCTCTCCTACCGCGATTCTGCGACATGTCGCGATTTCGCGACATGTCGCGAAATCGCGACGTCTCCAGCGCATCGGCAACTTCTTCCCTCGTCGGCCGCGAAAACGCGACATGTCACGATTTCGCGACATGTCACGAAATCGCGACCCTCCCGGCCTCCGTACAACTTCTTGATTTTCAGCCGCGATTCTAGAACACGTCGCGATATCGCGACGCTTCCGTACCTGCATGCGTTGACCGCGTTGACCGCGATTTTGGAACATGTTTGCGACTTAGCCGATTTTTCATTCTGCAGCCCACTTTCTCTCTCCTACCGCGAAAATGCGACATGTCGCGATTTCGCGACATGTCGCAAAATCGCGCCCTTCCGTACAGCTTGCTTCTCTCTCCAAAAAACTGTCGCGATTTCGCGACATGTCGCGAAATCGCGACCTTTCTGGCACTTAGCCGATTTTCATGCATTTTCATTTACCCGTCGCGATATCGCGACATTTCGAAAAATGGAAGTGTCGCGATATCGCGACACTACCAAAAATGGAAAGTTTGATTTTTCAGTGAAATATGCAACTGTTTTCTGGATTTTCTCGGTACCGGTGCAAGATTTTGCTTGTGCATGAATGATTCTAGCATGCAAAAAGTGAAGCTTGGAATAACAATGCTAGAATGACTTGAAAAAGGCACAACTTAAAAAGGAAACAAGCAAAACTGGATTTAAAACTGGAAAGGATCAAGAGGGTCCCTGCTGCAAAAATGAAAGTTCAGAATTTTCTAAGGATGGAATCTCATTTTTCAGTGGGGGTGTGTTGCTTCTCAACAAACACTTAACTTAATTTATATCAAATAGTATGATCTCAATTAGATAAATTCCTCCACTTTAAGGAGGAGATCAAGTTTGAATTATTACATGCATAATTGCCATGTTGTTATAATATCATTATGGATCATGATGTAATATGGATGGAGCCCACTTGAATCTCGCATAACAAAATTAAGAAAAAATTTAACTTATCTCGGGAGATGTTTGGTTAATCATTCAAATTTTAAAAAATATCTAAATTACTAAAAGATAATGCTTAACTTATTTTATATCAAATGACATGATTACTAAAAGATAACGCTTAACTTAATTTATATAAAATAGCATGATCTCAATTAGATAAATTCCTCCACTTTCAAGGAGGAGATCAAGTTAAGAAAACGAACCATTCGAAAAGGTGTGTGATGATAAAACTAGGGGAGGTTTGATGCATGCGAAAAATTCGCTTTAGAGGGACGTTTTTCGTAGTACTGCGCAAACTGTCGAACTTGTTTCGACCATATCTCACTTATCCGGACTCGGATTGAGCTGAAATTTTGAGGGTAGATGCCTGAAAAACCCTAGAACATCTCCACCAATTTTCATATCATTTGGAGCAACAAAAATCCTAGCACAGCCCTATGTGTGAACGAGATTTTTGGCAAGTGGTTATGCCAGGATTTCATCTGGGATAAGTGCAAGCAGCTCCAAAGGTTGGTTTTAGGGCCTTCGGGCCCTAGCGGCCAATATTTTTGTGTTTTATGCTCAATATTTTAGCAAGAAATGTTGTAGGAGATCCAATATGGTTTAGAAATTTGTCTTTCAATAGATCATACTATGAACTTGAGTGACAACGGCTTCCAATTTGCTACACAAAAAAAAGTGAAAACCATACCTTTCCACGACGTCTAAGGTAAGGATTAAAGAGATCACAAAACAAGTTTCAAGCAGTTGATCAAAAAATGGCTCATATCTTAAGTGAATCTGGTGCTAAGGTGCACCCACAAAATATTTCTACTGTGAAAACCCTTGTCAAGGGTAAGAATTTTGAAGACTCAGCCCCAAAAATGAATTTTAGGGATGCCCTCCGTGGTGGACAGCTTCAGCCCAATTCTAATATCAATCTTAGGGCTTCCCATAAACCTCTAAGAATGCCTAAGAATGATCCTAGGAAAACGGAGTCAGGATGTCTTAAAGCAACTGATGGAACTCCTATTGTTAAGCTTGATATGGGTAACATTCAGATTGGCATTGAAGATTTGAAAAAAAATGACTAATTTATCGATTTATGGTTTTTCGTCAGAGCCTATCTGCTTTCAAATTATGGGCTGCAAAAAGCTAGAAAACTAAAGGTGAGTTACAAATATCTATTTATCCAAATGGTTATTTTCTTGTTTTATTTGCTAATAATGAAGATAGAGAGAAATTTTTTGAAGGGGGTCCTTGGTTTTTTGGAAGGGCAGGGCTTTTCATGAAGCCCTGGCATACTAAATTTAAAGCCAAAGAAGAGATGCCTTCTATAGCTCCCATGTGGGTTAGACTCTTTGGCCTCCCTGTTGAATTTTGGAATCCTATTGTTTTTTATTCAATTGGAAACTCTTTAGGAACTTTTATGATGACTGCTGATTGTACTCAAAATTTTGAACATATTATTTATGCTCGAATTTGTGTTTTAATGGATTTTGACAAATTCCTACCTAAAAAGATCACATTACAATTTGAGGAAGACACTTGGGAGCAAGTAGTGGACTATGAGAACATTCATTTTCATTGTAGAATTTGCCATGAATATGGTCATTTAGCCAGTGCTTGCCCAAATAAAATTCCCGATCAAAAGAAAGAAGATATAAACTCAGCAGACTTCCAAATGCCTAAGAAGAACACTCAGAAAAACCAGTTATGAAGGATCACTCAAATTCATCTGCTAATATGTTTGAAATCCTTTCCACAAATGATGTCCCAAGTGAGGAAGAGGAAATAATGGAAACAAAAATCTTAGAAATGCAATTTAAAGATGAAGGGAAGAACTCAGAGACAAACCAACAAATCAAAGGTTTTCAATAGGAAAAAAGAGAGAAAATTTACACAAGAAAAACAATCTTTTAAATGTCAAAAATTCAAATAATACAAAGCTTATGAAGCCATCCATTCCATGGATATGCAAAAATTTCCTTCCATGTTCATTCGGTTAGACTTATCCAAAGCTTATGACAGAGTGGATTGGCACTTCCTTATCAAAGTTTTGAGGCAATTTGGTTTCTCTAAGGATTGGATGGATTAGATTATGGGATGTATCTCTTTAGTTTCATACTTAGTTCTTATCAATGGCAGATATTCTCAGTCGTTCCCAGCTTCCAGAGGTATTAGGCAAGGTGACCCGCTATCCCCTTATTTATTCATAATTCTTTTTGAATGATTGGGTAGGACTATAACCAAAAAGAGGGAAAACAAAACCCTTGAGGGAGTTACCATTGCTCATGGAGCTAGACCTATATCTCATATTCAATTTGTGGTTGACTAATATTTTAGGTAAAGCTACAGTTAAGGAAGCTTCTAATATTAAGAAAATCATTAGCTATTTTTCTAAGGCTACTGGGTAGTTGATCAATGAGGACAAATCTAAAGTTATTTTCTTTCACTGCTCTGCTAGACAAGAATCCATGGTCTTGGATAAATTAAGATATAATAAAACCTCTCTTCCAATCACTTATTTAGGTATTCCATAAATATTCAAAGGCAAAAAATAAAGATAGGAATTGGTTGTTGGACAAAGTCAAGAAGAAAATTGGAAAGTGGACCAACAGGTGGCTTTATTTTGGGGGTAGAATCACCTTGGTAAAATCAGTCCTTCAAGCTATTCCTATTTATGTATCTTCCGTGTTGAATATCCCAAAGGATGTTCTTTGAGAACTAGATCAAATCAGTTATCATTTTTGTGGAGTGGTACTAAGGAGAAAATAAAATGGGCCTTGGTGAAATGGGACACTTTATGTCTTGCTAAGAATGAAGAGGGATAGGATTCCAGTCTTCTATTAATAACAACAAAGATTTAGCTACTAAATTATATTAGAGGATGTTGCATAACCCCAATGCTCTTTGGGCAAATAATATCCATGCTAAATATGCTAAGAACAAAAGTCTTGAAGACCTTGTTCGCTATCAACTTCCTACCAAAGGTTCTCCCATTTTAGTAGTTCTTAAGACTGGTGAGGATTTGATAAAGAAAAAATTATTTTGGATCATTCATAATGGTCAACAGAAAATTTTTGGACAGATTCTTGGGATGGTCACAAGCCTTTGATAACTTAGTTTCCCGATTGGAGGCCTTGGATGGAGGAGCTTCACCGAGCTAACTGGATAAAGGTGGCTAATTATTGTCGGTACCATACTGGTAATTCAAAGGTTGGTAGATATTGGATCCCTATTGAGGAATGGCCTATTCAAATCCTAGAAAGGTAAAGACAAGATATCCAAGGCATCCTTCATATGAGATCTCTCTCTTGGTCCCATGAAAAATATTGTTTTGGATGGAACAACACTACTAAGGGTGAGTATTCAGTTGCTCAAGGTTATTTGACCTTATGCCATAATAATCCCAACCATTCTTATGAAATATTTTCTCAATTGTGGGCTCAAAAGCTCTGGCCTAAGGTGAGGTTCTTTAATTGGATTTTATTGCATCGTAGGGTGCTTACTGGTGAGCAACTTATGAAGTGTGGTTTTCATGGCCCTTTTAGATGTGAAATTTGTGAAGAGAATGTAGAAACTCTCAACCATCATTTTATTGAGTGTACTTTAGCCTCTGAGCTATGGAGGAGAATGGCCACTTTACTTGGCTTACAGTGGTCCAATTTTTTTACTTGTGAACAAATTTGGAGGGATTGGCCTAATCAAGAGGGCGTTGATCATTTTATTAGGCAATTAGTTTGGATGGGTTCTACCATTCTTCTTTGGAATATTTGGAATGAAAGGAATAGCCAAATTTTTAATCAAGATAGGAAGGATATTCACTATATTTGGCAAAAGACCATAGCCAACTTAGTTGAATCAGTCCATCAACTCCTTAATCACCCCAAAAACTCCCACCAAAGATGGGATCAAGTGATGCAAAGATTAAATATTAAATCTTCTAAGGGCAACCAACTTAAAGGGAATGTGAGTATTAGTAAGATGGATAGGACAAGAAATTGGAAACCTCCTCCTAAGGATTTTGGAAAAGTCAATACTGATGGAGCCTCTAGAAGGAACCTTGGAAAATCCAGTGTGGGAGGAATTGGTAGACTTTTAGATGGCTCCCTAGTTTTATTGAGAATTTGGGTATTCTTTCCAATAACCTTGCTGAGGGGTATGGTATCCTCAGAGGCCTTCAGGAGGCTACTAAGGTTGGATGGGAACATGTGTTAGTTGATTCTGACTCTCAAATTATGATTAATATTTTGAAGACTCCTAAGAATAATAAGGTTGATTGGAGAATAAAAGGAATTATTGAGAAGATTCAATTAATCCAGACGGGATTTTTGAAAGTTGATTGCAATCATGTGGTCAGAGATCAAAACAAGAGTGCTTATGATTTAGCTAATTGGGATTTGGACAAAGGTGATCTTACTTATTATGGACACCCTCCTAGATGGTGGGCTTCGTAAATTAGGGAAGCTCTTATTTCTATTCTTTGGATGGCTCTAGTTCTAAAGGTACCTAGTTTCTTCTTGCTTTATTTTTGCTTCTCTTTGGTTCATTCAGGTTATTTTAGTTCCCTATCTCAAACTATTATTTATTGTGTTTCCTCTGTTTATTATTGCCTTAAAAGTCTTCTGGTCTAGATAGGTCATTGTTATGTTCAATTTTTTTTCTTTTTTCTTTTTTGTTTGTTTGTTTAGTTTTTTAAGGTGTGTGTGTTCTTTTCTTTTGTTTTGTTTTTGTGTTATTTGTGTTATTTTTTGTTGTTCTTGTGTTTTTGTTGTTTTGTGTTTTTTGTTTTTTTGGTAGATAAGATACTATAGCATTAATACCGAGTTTTACAGGTTGACCCAAAACCTTTTACAAAAATCAACCCAGGGCTGTTGATGAACATGTCCTTACTAAGGATCCTATATATGTAAAATCTACATGCCGCCAAAGCCATTACATCCGGTAAGGCACATAGCCTGTTATCAAAAAGAAACTTTCCATACAACATTTTGGGTATACCCCGAGAAAAAACACCTGCATCATAATTACAAAAAAAGGAACAGACACAGATCCCTTCCTTGAAATAGTGGAGAAACAAAAATCTGCAGACACACATAGCAGAGTACTGAAAAAATTCCACAAGATCTGTATTGAAAATTACTCTTAATAATTATTTGGTAATTGCTTTCTTTCGTATATGACATGCTTTGGAACCACATCCCATATTGGCCAATTAGCCTTGGAGAAGTGAACTTGCTAGCTAGATTTATGGCGGTGGCTATCTGGTGGTCCACGTGGCTCTGGTTCGAAGTCTTATATTATCGTTTCTTTTCTGCCCTATGATTATCAACCAACATCAAATTACTAATACGACTAGGAGCCATGTTATCTGAAATGTGACTGTCCGTATTAGTCTTTGTGGTATTTCCAAGCAGCATCCACCAAGACTGACAGCTCGGATAATTTTTATTGAGTCCATTTCAAAAAAGAGACGAGAATACTCATAGCCTTCGAACTTACAGTGCCTTCCCTGTTGGTAAATTTGACTATCATTCTTGGCATTCTTGTTGAATAAGCTCCTCTACTTCACTCGGGACACCGTGTTCCCATTTGAAAAATTTGTCACCATCGACACCCAAATTGGTCAGCTTATCAGCAACTTTGTTAGCTTCTCGAAAGACATGTTGGGCTTTTCTATCCTGTCTTCCTTGGAAAAGGATCCTAGCCTCTTCAACAATTTTTTTAATCCTCCAAGGAGGCATTTTACAATTATTGAGGAGATTTATAACATGCATAGAGTCTCCTACAATAAAATTGCCTTCTAAGTCTTGAGTCATTTGAAGGCCTCTCCACATAGCTCTAGCTTCAGCTTTGTTGTTCATCCTTGTTCCCAAATATTCAAAAAATGCAAGCATCATATTCCCATTATGATCTCGCATAATTTCGCCAATGCCTGCTCTACCAGGATTATCCTTAGCCGCTCCATAAAAATTACGCTTAAACCAACCCGTAGGAGGTGGGGACCACTTAACATTAGCTTTGGGGTTGACTATCCTAGGCACAGACTCATCTAACGAGGTTAAGCTTAAATATTGAGCAATTGGGGCCTCCTACAGATGAGGTTTACGTCTATCAAAAGGGATAAAGTTCACATTCTCATTGGTAAAGGATAGGATCCTGACAATGATAGTTTGATGATCATGAATAGACTCATTAAAGACTCTATGGTTCCTTTTTAACCACACCTGCCAAAGATAGTGATTGAGACAAATTTTCCACATGTATCTAAGTCTTTGGCTTGAAAAGGGGTAAGGCAACTGGATGAAAAATTCAAGTATGATGGCTGGTTTAACCCAGGAAATATTGAAGGCTACCCCACTTAGGACAGTCAAGGAAAAAGGACACTCAAGGAAAATATGATAAATGGTCTCCCAATTAGCCCTACACAGATAACAATGATTAGTGATACAAATACCTTTACGCATCATATTATCAATGGTTATAATTCTTCCTTGGGTAACCAGCCATGAAAAGACTATAATTTTTGGAATTAATTTTTTTATCCAAACTAAGTCATTTTGGAGGATAAAATCCTCGTCATCAAGCAAAAGCTTGTAAGCTGATTTAACAGTGAATTGCCAATTTTTCATAGGAGCCCAGGTCACTTGATATTTCTTGGGTCTCATGGGGATAAAATATTTCCCGAGAATGTTATAAAGATCATTTGATTCTGCTTGAAATCCCTGAATCCTTATTTTTTTCCACTTCATTCTGCCTCTATCCTCAACCTGCCAATGAGTTCTTCCGTGATATCTTTGATTCGGGCTAAGTTAGGATATTGCATTAGTGGTTCGTCCTTAGCCCACCTGTCATTCCAAAAATTTATCCTCTCACCATTGCCTAAAACCCATCTTAAACCTTTTTTAATGATTTCCTTACAATTGAAAATTGCTTTCCAAAAAGCAGAACCTCTGATTGGAACTGAGTCACTTAGAAATTTCATATTTTGAAGATAATTTCGTTTGATGATAGATGTCCATTCATTTTCTTCACCAAAAATGAGGTGCCACGCTTGCTTAGCTAGTAAAGCTAAATTCATATGAGCAATTATCCTCAGACCTAAGCCCCCATTTTCCCTGGGTCTGCACACTTTGGTCCATCCTACAAGGTGTATCCTTTTTTTCTCCTCTGATCCAATCCATACAAATTATTTTTGGAGTTTCTCAATTTTTTTGGAAAACCTTCACAGGGGCTTTGAAAACGGAGAGGAAATAGACTGGAATGCTATGAAGAGAGGCCTTAGTGAGGGTCAACTTTCCTGCTTGAGATAGAAGATGACATTTCCATCTAGCAAGTTTTTTTTGAATTCTTTCAATAACCCTGTCCCACATTGACTCTCTCGGAGAACCAATGAAAAGAGGGAGACCAAGATACAAAGTGGGGAGGTTTACTATATCACACCCTAAAATTTCTGCAATCCTTCCTTGCCTCTGAATGGGGGTGTTCAAGAAATATAACTTGCTTTTACTGAAATTAACTTTCTGACTAGCAGTGTCCTCGTAGAGTTGCAGGATGTATTTGTTCTTGTGTTTTTGTCGTTCTTGTTCTTGTGTTTCTATTTGTTTATGTTAATTCATGTTTTTATGTGTGAGTGTTTTCTATTTTTTTGTCTTTGTTTATTCTCTTGTTGGTTGTTTTTTATTTTTATTTATTTTTTTTAATATTTTAGGTTTAGGTTTTGTTTATTTTTCATGTTTTTTTGGGTTATATCTTTGTAATGTTTTGTTTTTTTTCTCATGTTTGTGTTTTTTTATGTGGTTCTTGTGTTTTTCTATGTGGTTCGTGGTGTGGTTTCTTTTATCTTTTTGTGTGTGTGTTTGGTTGTTCTTTTGTTTTTGACACACTCAAGGAGCATATTTTTTATTTTATTTTATTAATTTTGTTGTTATTTATTTATTTACTTATTTTTAAATTGGTTTTGTGTGTTTGTTTGCTCCTTGAGTATGTCAAAGGTGGTAGGCTTGGTCCGAGTCTTGGGCATTTTTGGTGGAATGGATACCCCTGCCTCCTTGGGTCTTACCCGAAAGTGGCATCACTTTTGAGATGTTTTCCACAAATAAAAAAAGGAGGAGATCAAGTTTGAATCATTACATGCATAATTGCCAGGTTGTTATTATATCACTATGGATCATGATGTAATATGGATGGAACCCACTTGAATCTCACATAACCAATTAAGAAAAATTTTAACTTATCTTGCGAGATGTTTGGTTAATCATTGAACTTTTAAAGAATATCTTATATTAACTACAACAAAAACTTATTTTAATATTTTACTTCAAATTAAAGAACCAAAACCAAAGTTTAACTTATCTTGCTAGATGCTTAATCATTAAACTTTTAAAGAATATCTAATATTAACTACATCAAAAACTTATTTTAATATTTTACTTCAAATTAGAGAACCATGATATCAAAAAATATATAAAAGAATATTCAGATATGAAGTGCAATAAGGTAAGTTTAAAAGGATAAATAGTTTATTGTGAGTTTTGTTCACTTTGACATACTAAATGGGATTTATTAATTGACACTTGAATTTTTAAGACTCTTATACAAAAATATAAAAAATAGACTTATATATATATATATATATTTCATAAATATTAATGACTATCTTAGATATATAAAATATATATCTATAAACGTCGAGAGTTATCAATCTCGAGGTGCCTATCTCATTTCTTGGGGGTGTGATAGATAATATTTTCTTAATGTTGGATTTTTTAATAAAATATTAATATTGTTTACGACATGGCTGACCTTCCTGGCTGCCATTGTAGGACGCCTATTGGCGTAATTAATGAGACATACCTTCCTAAAAATTGGGTTCGATTATAGGGGGTAATCTCTTGTTATTCACCAAGAATCCATTGTTATTCATTTAAAAATTATACCTCAAAATTAGTGAATGTCAAACATAGGTGACAAAAATATAAAAAATAGACTTATATATATATATATATATATATATATATATATATATATATATATATATGCTTAAATATTAAAGATTAATGAGACATACCTTCCTAAAAATTGGGTTCGAGTATGGGGGTAATATTTTGTTATTCACCAAGAATCCATTGTTATTCATTTAAAAATTATACCTCAAAATTAGTGAATGTCAAACATAGGTGACAAAAGATTTTCATATTAACTATATTAAGAAGAATGCCAAAATATTGATTTAAATTCAAAGAGCATATTAAATGAATTAAAAGAAATTTTAAATATATGTTTAGAACTTCTAAAGAAGTTTAAGTTTTGGATAATAAAACATTTTTTTTCAATGGGTTATATGGGATTGAAATGGGCCTACCCATATTACATCATCACCACATAGTGATATTACAACAAAATTTAGACATTATTCATGTATCATTTGGCAAGATTCAAACTTGGGTCTCCTACTTGAAATGTTGAGGAATCTAACCGATTGAGCTAATTCTGCTTGATTGGTTAATAAAATATTTTATCTTCTATTAGATCATCCTTTTTCAAAGTTATGGATATCAAATTCTCCTATTTTATTGTGATTATATGTAACTAAAAATGTAATATTCAGACTTTCATCATAATCAATATCTGATGGCTTTTCATTGACATACCTCCATAATTTCTTACTACATAAAAAAGTTTCTATTTTAATCTTCCATGAGTAATTTTGCCTATCAAGAATGAGAGCATGCAACAAGTGGTCCATTTGGATCCTACAAATATTCATTCTCCTACATATAAAATTAGGAAACAATACCACCACCACACCAAAGTTTGCATAAAGCAATGTAATTTGAAAAACAAAGAATCTCAAAATGTTATTGTATGATAAATATATGGCCTTTAGAATGTTTCCTTTTAAACCATCACCAGAACCCTTAATTTTTTTAAATTTTAAAATTTTAAAATACCTACAACTAATGGATGTTACCTCATGTCATAGATCCAATGAATAAAATAATAGAGCATGCTTATTGCATCTACTACTGATTGGACGAATGAATGGGAATATAAATATATAATAAGTTATATGTAGCTTCTATTGAGGTCCACTCTCATCAAAATACAAAAATATTACATTTGTTGTTATGTCAATTAAACCATATACACCATGCCTTTTTTATTTTTCAACTTCCTCGAAGTGTTATGTTTCCATAACTCAACTCCTTTACATCAATTTGATTAAGAAATAAAATCTCACTTGGACAGTTACCTTCTAAATTTTGAATTTCACCAAGATGAAGATCAACATCGTGATTGGCTAAGTTATCTGCTACCTGATATCCTTCTCTATAAATATGCTCACAATTCCAAGAGATTGCCTCTAGTAATAGGTGATGAATACTGGCAATAATATTCTTTTATCTAGTATCCACATCCATTTTTGTTAATAACATTGATGATAATTTGTGAATCCCCCTCAATGAAAATATTTTTTATCCTTTTTCTATTGCAATTTTAATCCTTGTAAGTGCCCTAGCCTCTGCATAGTTGTTAGTTGAAGTTCCATATGATTCTAAGTAAGTGAGGAGAATTTTGCCTTCATTATTTCTAAAAATACCACCTCCACTAGCTTTTCCCAAATTTCCTTTTGAAGCACCATCAAAATTAATTTTGATAAACCCAATTTTTGGACATTTTTATTTTATCCTAGATTGAAGTATATCCTTTGTTTTAATTTCATTTTCATAAATGACTCTTTCATGTATGTTCAAATCATGTAGCCAAGTTATTAGCACCTCTTTTTCTACATTTGAGACCTCCCATGATGAGAATCATATTTGTATATATTCTGCAAGAGGGTCAATAACACAATTTCAAACTTAGGCATTGTTTTAAGATTTATTTTTAAAAATTCTATTATTTCTTTCAATCCATAAATTCCAAAAAATAATGGTAGGGTCAATTCTCCACATAATACATAATAATTTAAATTTGAAATATTAATCCAAAAATTCATCAACTCTTTCAATCTTAATGGAGCTACCCAATATAATTTCCTATTTAAAAAAAAGTAACCCCAAATGATGTGAGCAAAGGGACAATAAAGAAGTAAATGGTTTAATGTTTCTAAATTCTTCTCACACAAGGCACATCTAAAGTTCCATAATATTCTCTTCTTTGTAGATTCTCTCTTGTAAGAATCTTACTTTGAACTACTAACCAAAGGAATGTTGAGGCCTTAGGGAGAGCCTTTAATGACCAAACTTGACAAAGTATCCACCATCCTTTCGTGCAAAAATTGGTAAATAAAACTCTTGAAGTATTTTTTAAGTTCATCTGCAATTTTTTTGAGTTCCTCTCCTTCAACCAGGTTACTAAAAGAATTTAATGATGTGGATTTGTTTCTAATATAGTCTTTGACCTTTGGACCTTTACATTCTAGGCATGATGGTTTCCATTTTTAGTCAGAGATAGAGGATAAGTATTCAACCAAGTATAAGACCAAAAATTTCCATGATGAATGGGTATATATTGAATGAGTTATCACAATTTATTTTTATTTGATTGACCAACACTTATTTTTTAAAAAAAGTGTTCCTTATAGCCAAGTGGGTACCATGGCACTGGTCAATGCATTATCTCATTTTATAATCATTTGATTGGACAACACTCCTTTAAATAAAATTGTTTTCTTCTCACCAATTGGGCACCATGTCACCAATTAAACTTGTCATATTCTTTGTCAAGGGGGGTCCAATAAAAGAATGAACCAAGAGAGAGTAAAGGTGGAGGACTAGGTATTTAAACTCCAAATGCACCCATAAGCACCATATGCAACATATGCTAGCCAAGGAATCCACAAGACACTCAACAACATAAATGTCATTCAACATTTTTGACACCAAAAGGGACAATATCTCTAATATTTGAATTCATGTTGATCCCAAAACAATACCTCTAATATACCTAAATTGTCCACTATACCACTATCCTCCATGCCTTCACACTTCTAACAAAGCAAATCAAAGAGCACTAAGCCTAAGTATCTCATATCAATAAAAAAGAACAGACCCACACGTCCTATATTGTTTGTGTATATCATATACAAATTTTTAATAAAAAATTAAAAACTTAAATTATAGTTATGTTTATTTACATGGAATTATGAATTGTATGAAATTATATTTATTAATTATGCTTTTTGTGTTGATAGTTATATTTTTCTTATTTAGTTATTATATTGAAGTATGATTGACTATAGTTTCACTTGGAGTGTTTGATAGGGGTAGCCCTCAATCAAGAATAGGAGAGATAGTATCATTGGGAAGAGGTCATTAGATGTCAAACAATGACATGAAAAAAAAGCGAGACTCATACACACATCACAATGGATTATAATTTGAACTTATAGGTCTAATTAGTTTTTTTTAGAAGTAGGTTTTGAAAGGGTTTAGTTTTTCCTTTTACATCAACTTAGTCACATTTATCTATATAGCCTATTTGGTTTCGTCAATATTTAAACCTTCACATGGGCTACATCATCCATATGTCCCAACCATTGAACTAAGGCCTTATTGGAAAGCTTATTGAGTTTTAAATTTAATTAAATGCATTGTATTAAATAAACATGGTAGAAAATTTCTTGTCTTAAATTTATTAAATGTGCATTTAAAGTTCTCAATTAAAATTTAAGCACTATGAATTTAGTTTTTCCTCTTGAAATAAGCAATGATAATAAAAATAATTATGACACTTTCAAGTTTCCAAGAGAAGGGAAAAATGGGATTATATCCTTTAAAGTGATCCATAGGTGATCCCTATTAAAAGAAACCAAGGAAAGTGGGGCAATGTAGAGGGAACCATTCCATAAAAAGAAATTAAAAAATCCTTCATATGATTTTGGGAGGAAGCATCTAAAACCCTAGAACACAAGTTTTTAGACCAATTTCTATAGCTGAAACCATTTTTGGCTCCATATTACAAGAGGAAGAGATTGAACCAAATTTGAAAACCCAAATAAATTATGGCACCTACCCTATTTTAGGATATCATTAAAGATTTTCTATTTCAAAGCTAGTTTCCACATTTAGTGAGGAAGCCAATTTTGGACCAGAAACCTTTTGTTTAAACTTTATCATGTCTTTGAATCAAACATGGTAATGACAAATATTGGTCTGAAATCTACCTAGGTGGATGAGATGCACCCTAGATCTCAGCCAAGATTGGATGACTAGGATTTCTCCTAAGATCAACCTTCATATAAGGCTAGCTCATTGTAAATATAATTAAATAAAATAGGGTTTAACACTAAAGTGAGAGATGAGAGGGTTAGGAAGAATGCAGGGTTAGGGATTTTAACTAATTGTGGCAAATATTTAGCTAATAGCAATGGAGTATACCGCATAAACACTTTCACATCCAACCTAAAACTAAGCCTAAAAGACCAACTAACAAATAAAGCATCACAAAATATAACCTTATTTAAATCATTTTAAGTATTCCAAGTACTTAATGAAAAGCAATCCAAACAACTATCTAAATAAGCAAAATTAGCCTAATAGAATTTTCTATTCAACAAGCATAAGCATAAATGCATTAAAAAGCATAACTCATAGTCCCATAAATTATGTAATACTTCTCTCATAGAGGCCAAATAGAAATGAATTGTATTGATTATGCAACAACAATTACACAACATATACAAGCAAACACTAAAGAGTTAACCATATTTTAGAGGTATATTGAGCTATTTATAAGATTAAATTCCTTTTATGTTAGCTCTAATAATAATTATATAGAAACTATCTATAAGCCTGACAAGGGTGGGTGCAAAGTGTGGGAATCACTTTCTATCTTAGCCTATATCAATTATTTTTATTTTTTTGTGCTAATGTGGTTAGTCATGATTTCTTCCACGAGCTTAGCATCCACATGCCTCTAGCAAGTTTTTGGTATCTTCTAATAGGTTAACTTTTTACCAATATACTTGGTGATTGGACCAGTTTTTCAGGGATAGGTGTATGATGGAGGAGTGTCCAAGCCATTTGGATCTTCTAGCATGGGTGATTCTCGCTGAAAGAGAGGTCTAAAATATTTTTTGATCAAAGTTTAAATGTTATATTGAGGATTCATAGATTGAGTCTTCTAATGTTGAAATAACATCATCCTCTTTAAATTTAGATCCTCTTTATGTCGGGCTCTTTTCCTTCACAAAATATTTACTTTTAGTAATGCGATGCAATGTTGAATGTCATACTTTTCTTTCCCTTGGGATTACATCAATTCCTTGAAATTTTGATCTTCTTTCTCCTTAGTATTTTGACTTAGCCAAATTTGGAATCTGGCAATGTGGTACAATACCATATGTTGGATTCTTCTTCCCTCCATATTGACGTCAAAACTTCTAAAATTTGGCCCTCCTCTACCCTTGATTCTCTACCTTAGCCAAATTTTGAATTTGACAATGTAGTGAAATATTGAATATCAAATTCTTCTTTCCCCCATACTAACCCAAGTATCTTAAAAGTCCAATGTTCTTCTTACCTTAGCCAAATTTTGAGTTTGACCAAGTTTTTTTGAGTATCCGACTACCTTACTACCTTTTGACTTGACATCCATTGCCTGATAGTAGCAAAATTTTACTCTAGCATCAATGATTCATATGTTGGCTATTACATTAACCCACATTATTGGTATCTCTCAAGGATTTTCGCTTGCAAAAACATAGAATCAATATTGCCTTATCCATTGGGCATGTAGTCACAAAAAAATGAAAAAGAGCATTATGAGACATAAGGAGGAAGATTGTTTTGGAAGGGTTTTCAAAGCATGCATTGGAAAATGCCCCTATCAAGCTTCTATTCCATTTGCCTACAAAACATGGGATTATATATAGTATTTGGGGAATAGTAGATGAAGAATATGAATAATGAATGAAAGAAATAAAAACAAGGGGAGGAGGAGAGTGCAAGGAAGTGGGAAGAAGAAGAGAAAAATTTGGAGGATAATGTGAGTCATATTTTTTGCTTGATACCATACCACATGTCATCTATCAAATTTTAGTTTTAGTGGCACCAACCATAGATGTTCTAGCAATTTTACCCCGTTCCTCCTATGTTTGTGTTATTTCTTTTGATGTTTCCCTTTGCTCCTCTTCATTGGATTTATAGCCATCTAAGGGATCTTCCATAAATAGGCCTAATACCAAATATTTTTTGATGGAAGAACCACCCCTTGGACCTTATGCAGGATGTCTTGTAATTGGAAGATCTTTTTATATGATGGGTTTTTGTATCTCCATGCAAGCTCTTGTATTTTTGCATGTATTATTGACAACCTATACAAATACTTGATATTATTTTATTGGTTTGGGTTATAAGTTAAAATTATTTTCATCATTGGCAATGAGCTCTAGTTGGGATCTAAGCTGCTCCTAAGTATGAAATTTGTGTATCTCATCCCAAAATCTTGGAAAACTAAGATCTACGATTTCTTCAGCTGGGATCCTTATCTTCTCTACCTTTCTACTCAATGTAGTAATCAATTCACCTCCTTGCAGCACCAACTGATAGCCTTCTATTATTTTCTTTGCATGATATTTTGCTTCATCCAGGTGCCTATCTATGAATGCTGACAATTGAGGATTTGGCCTTCTCTTCAAAATTTTGATAAATAATTCTTCCTACTCTACCTTGTTAGTTGTCACTTCCATTATTTTTTAAAGTCAATTTGAAACTCCTTGATGACCTTCATGTTGTATATTAAATAGTCTATGACCAAAAAAACCTACATGGTCACATCAATAATTTTTCTCTAGTTTTCTCTTTTGATTTGCATCAATGCTTCCCGAGAAAAGTTGGGAGCTTATGTTTTCTCCTTTTCTTCTTCCAGCTCTAATTGCAATTCCATTAGCCATTCTTCATAAAGCTAAAGTGATGATCATTTTTTTGAAGTTGCTCCTCCTATTATTGGAGTCTTGTATCCTTTTGTTGTAGTTGTTCCTCTAGAGCTTGAATTATTTCATCCTTTTGTTGTAGTTGCTCTAGAGTTGGAGCATCACTCAATTTTTGTTGTAGTTGTTTGATCTCCTTTTGTAAGGCCTTATTTTCAACTTCCTCTTGATCCAATATTTTAGATAAGTGATTTGAGTTATCCTTTATTGTTTTGTATTTTACCTCAAATATAGATCCTAGGGATTGAATAGTGTCTTCCATTGGGAGCTTGGAAATGTCCACTTCTTGTACCTTGATTTCATAATCAATTGGTGTCATCTCTAAGTTAGGCTTATTGACCTTTGGGATAACAACTACTCTTATTTGCTTATTGATAATTGGATCCACTATGTCAAACATCTGAGGTGGTTCCCTCTTCTTCTCCTTTTTGGGTGGATTTTCATCTGTCCATTTCTAAACATTGGCTTTGACCTTTTGGAATAGACTAAATTTTTTTTGGAATGGATGGCTAGAAATAGGGGATGCACCTGTAGTCGATTGGATGATGGGAAATGAGGATAAGGGATGATTTAGAGGTAAGATACTAGTATCTATATTTGTATGAGGATGTGAGATTTTGGGAGTTTACTAGTTCTCAAGAATGGGAGTGATGGAGCTTGTAATTTTGGTTGGCAAAGGATTCTATGGAGGTGGCAATTTTTGTAGAGGGAAATGTGGATCTAGAAAAGAGTTTATAGATAAAATAGTAGGGACATATGTCATACATGTACTTTGTGCTTTTGGGTATTTCTCTTGAGTCACCATCTTGACATGATGGATTGTTATTGTTGCTTGAGCTTTTGGAGCCTCTTGTTGAGTTCTATATTTCTTTGTGATCATCCCCTATTGGCTTGATGGGAAATTATTTCTTTTATCCCTTTATCTAGTTCATCTATATTGGAGATGTTCACTTATGTTGGATTGAGGCTCACTTATACCAAAATCAATTAAACTCATGCCTCCTTCAATGTAGTCCATTCTTCATATCATCTTCCCCCATTGAGTGTCTTGTTTGTAGTTGTTGTGTTACAATTAGAGGGCTTTCTTATCACCATGTTGAGATTTCTACTATTGGATGGTGTTCAACTAGGCTCTCTTCTCTTGGATATTTTCTTGCAGTATTTGTCCAAGCATCTCTTCAATAGTTGAGTCCTTTTATAACTCTATGTTCATGATGGTGTGTTGGCTTTGGGTCAAACTTTGATTTTTAGTCTCCTCTTCTTATTCAGAGGTATGTTGTTCAGCTTATTCTTCTTCTTCTTATTTGATCAAGCCAAGGTTTTCTTCTCCTTTATTTTCAAATATCCACTTGGTATATTCATTATCAAATTTATGTTTAAACAAAATATTTGTATTTTTTGGGAAGATTTTTTTCTATATGCCCCACTCACATCTAGGAATCCACCATTCTAGAATCTTCTCATTTTGACCTCTGCTTCTCTTGAAGATCTATCAATTAACTACTTATTCTTTGGTCCTTATTTATGAATGCTTCTATATCTTGTACAGGAAGATGATAAAATGTTGGGGCCTTATTATTTATGGCCTTCAATTTAGCCCTAAATTTCCCTTTTGGGTCATAATTCCACTTATGCAACACTATCATAAATTGAAGGTTGCTAAGTTTATTTTCTAAGGCTCTGCCCTGGTTTTGAGTCGTGTTGACCAAACACAAATTATGCTTACTTTTTTAATATCAACCCCAAAGCTTTCAGCTACCCCATCAATTTTTTGAAAAAATTATAATGCAAAGACCCAATATATCACATAATAGGGGAGTAGATATGGATATCTATTAAAACCATATACTCGAATAATGGTGCCACTCATTATAAAATATTAGTTTTTAAGTTCTTGTTTGGGATCATGGAGCTTATCTATCACATTCTAGGATAATCATCGAATTCGTCCATATATACAGACTAGCATAGGTCCCAAAATTTATTTTTTAAATTCCATATAAGAATTTAAATCTCTAAGTATTGGATTCCATCCAACTACTGGAATAATTACCCCATTCTTAGCATGTGTTCTCACTGACAAGCCTGACATACTGTCTATCATGAAATATAAAAATAACCATACCAAATATGAGGGGTAGCAAAATAGATTGCTTTCCTTTTGATTTATTTCAACCAATTGGGTATGAATATTTACACTAAAACATTGGGTCCAATTAAATAAAAGGGAAGGGTTTTGCTTAGGGATTGATGAATCATAGTTGTGGATATTGGTAACTACATATGACATGGCCACTAGGTAATCATATACATATTCATCTGTCTCTAACCCAAAGATTATAACAAACATAAAAAAATATTTCATGATGGTTTTTAAACTCAAGAAGCTTAAATGAGTCTTCTAGAAGGTTTTCAAAGGACTTCCTTAATTGCTTACTAAGCCAATATTTAACCAAATCACTTTTATAATAACCCCTTTGGGTTTTGGCACTAAAATATTTAGGATTCATACTAGGGGAAGCACCTGTTGCAAAAGCCTCTATGATGGGTTTATGTGTAATGGTTAATCGTATCTGTCCTGTTGTGGTTTGCACCATTTTGCTCTTTGGTTCATAGTTGTCTACCACTACCTTGATGAGCTCCAAGAATGGATGCATTAACCTAGGCATGTATGATGATAAGAATGAGTGTTTGATTCCAATCTAATGACTCATAATTATGTTGCCTTTGTCTGTGTCACATCTCTAAAACCCTTGAATTTGGCCTTAATTATGAGCATTGGGTCATGGATTTCCCTCATTTGGTCTTGGAGCTCTTTGGCCACCTTCTGACCCTTCTAGATCTTCTATATTTTTTGGCTCTTCTTACCACCTATCATTGTTGTTGAACCTTAAAATTCCAACACCAACTATAGTTATCCTTGTTGAATGCTATCAACTTATCACCTTTACATGGAATTTCTCTACACTTGCTCTCGACAATACCTTACTCTTAGAATGTTCAATTGCTTAAGCGAGCAAAATGCATTCATAGGCCCTATTTTTATAATGAAGAGTGTGACCACTATCACAACTAATGTTGAATCTGCACTTGCTTTAATTTATTACCAAAATTTTGCTCTATAATTGTCATTATGTGCAAGCACCTTGATATGCATACCAATTTAAGTCATTGTATTTTTCGACCAATAGAATTGTTTAAATTTTAAAATTTAGCAGCTACCAACTTTTATTTTGACCAATCAACTCTTAAGGACTCAATATTACCATGACCTTTTATTTATGTATATCTACATGCATATTTATGTATATATGATACAGTTCAAGGCACTCTCTATGCAAAATGCTTTAAATACTAGTTGTTTACTAAAATTGGAAAAATTTAATCATTCATTTTTGATAACTTGAATACATTAGATTCGCACCTTTTGAAAATATGGTAAGAATCAAACCAAAATGAATCAAGCTTCTGATGTTTCCTCATATTGGTCCTTTCTTCATCCCATTTTAAAACTAAGTCACCAATTTTGAACTACTGGGAAGAAGTTTTCCTATCAAAACAATGCTTAACTATTGCTTGACGATGCTAAAAATTATTATATACCTTTTCTATTTGTTCCTCCAAAAAAAGCAACTCTGTCATTTAGGCTTCAACTAGATCTACATCTAAGAATTTTTCTTTATCTATTAGCTTCATAGTCGAAAATTCTAAATGCAAAGGTTAAAAATCTTCTTTGTCGTGGACCAAGGAGTATGGTGAAGCCTTTAATGCCTTCTTTACTGTGATGCGGTCTACCCACAAGGCTTGATTAAGCATTAAATGCCAGCTCTTTTGATTTTCTCCCATAATTCTCTTGATGATTCTTAGCAAGTTCTTATTGGTAGACTCAATCAGTCCATTCCCTTGTAAATAATAGTTGGAGGAATCCTTTAAGTAGATGCCATATCTACTGGTAAATTCTATAATTTTAGCACCTATGAAGGTAGGCCCATTATCTATCACTATTGTGTTTGGGATGCCAAATCTTGTTATCAACTTTTCTAAAAACTCAATCACAACATCTTGATCATCCTTTTTGGTTGCTACTACTTCTAACCACTTAGTAAAATAATTGGTTGTAGTCAAGATGAACTTGTGTCTAGTAGATGAGTTTGGATTGATAACTCCAATGAAGTCAAGTCCCGATTCTTGGGAAGGCTATTCTACAATGATGGATTGTAGGGGAAGTATTGGGTTTCTCCTTCTATCGATGAATATTTGGCACTTTTCACAAGCTTTGGCTATTTTGAATGCATCTACAAATATGGAGGGCCAATAATATCCAACCCAAAGGATTTTAGCTATAGTAGTTTGTCCTGAATAGTGGCCTCTAGAGAAGCAAAAATGAAATTCATCCAGTATTTTTATGCTTGTTCTAGCTGAATGCATCAAAGAAGAATTCCATCAAAATATTTCTTGAATAGTCCTTCTAGTAGAAGAACATCATTCATAATATGTAATATATATCGTCATCTTTGGGAGGCACTTAATCCTTTTGGACACCTACCTATCTAGGAGTATTTGATCAATGTGGTAACCCAATATGATTTCCCTCTGCATTCCCCATTCTTGGACTCTATTTCAAGGTGATATTCTATACATATGTTGTGCTTCATTTCAGTTGTAGAGGCTAATTGTTCACTTAGGGATATTCCTCTCACTAGCTTGCTTGGTTGGATTTTAATATCATATTCTTGTATTTTATTAATCCACCTAGCTCTCTTCTCTCCTAGTTCTCCTTGAAGGACAAAATTTTTGGCATCCAAGTGAATTACATAGACTAACATTTTGCTCTTGGATACATAGTGCCTAAGATTTTTGAGTGACTTTATAAGGGAAAACACCTACTTTTCTATAAAATTATAGATAATTTGGTAGTCATGAAGCGTATGGCTTAGAAAGGATATGGAATGTTCTTATTGATTATCATAATTCTGTATCAATATGGCAACATAACTATCTTCATACCCATAAACATATAGAATGAAGTTATTCCTGTAGTCTAGGTTGACTAAGATAGGAGCTTGTGTTATTGCTTGTTTGATCTACTCATAATATTTTATTCTTTTTGGAATCGACAGGAATGTTGCACTCCTCTTTAGAAGCTCAATCATGGGATTCACTATTTGAGCAAAATCAAAAATGAATTTTCGTATAAAGTTAATTTACCTATAGAAATATTGTAAAGCCTTTTGTTAAGGGGAAGTGACGGTGCTAAAATAGCTCTAACCTGATCTAGATCAATAGCTAATACATGTTTGGACACAACATGTCCTAGCAATTTGCCTTCATGCATGGAAAATATTTATTATTGGGGTTGAGTAAAGTCCTAAACTCTCGACACTTTTGAAAGACTATTTTTAGGTGCTATAAGTGTTGCTTATAATGGGAAAATACTATCATTTCATCTAAGTAGATGAGGATTATACTATTGACTAGCTCACCAAAGGCAAAATCTATAACTCACTAAAAAGTTACACCAATATTAGATAAGTTTAAGAGAATTCTTTGATACGCAAAAGTTCCCCATTTGGTGGTGAAGGTTGTCTTGTGTTGGTATTTATCTCTTACTCAAAATTGATTAAAATAAAAAACCATCAAGAAGTGAAAATATTTTTTCTTTGGCTACTTCTTGTAGAATCTGATCAACTTGAGGCAAGGGATAATAATCCTTCAATGATGCCTTATTCAGATTCTAGAAATCAATGCAAAGGCGAATATCTCCATTTTTATCCCTCACCAAAACCAGATTTACCACCCACATAGAGTGTTTGATAGGATATATGATCTTGGAATTGAGTAGCTTAAGGAGTTCCTATTTCATTATGGACTCGATCTTAGGATTTATCAGCCTTTGTTTCTACCTAAACAACTTAACATTAGGTAGTAATTCTATAGTGTGTTGGATGACATCTTTATTGTAGACTTAGAGATCATCATAGGTCCATGCTATTATGTCCTAATACTCTCTGCATAAGGAAATGAGTTCATATAATTCTTCTTTAGAGTAGCACACTTCGATTTTTAGAGTCTTTCTAGGCTCGAACTAAACTTCCTTAAATTCTTACTCATCTATCTCCATTTTTTGCCTTGTTGACTGGTCATTGTTGTCAAATAGGATTTCCAAGGTAATCAATCCTTTAGGAATATGATTATTTTTTAGCTAAATTACCTCCTCCTAGTCAACATGATGTTGCATCTCTTCTAGCTATGTTGCACAAATAACTTCTTTAGTTAGAAAATTGATAATCTATTGGTCATTTCCAAATACCTACTAGAAGGTCTCTTTGTCTAGGATAGATGGTCTAAAAACCATCTTAACTATATTTTATTTTTTACCATAGTCAATAGATGGATCAAAATTTACTCCCTAAGAGGCTAATGCATCTGCTATTTCATTATTATTTCTGGGAATTACTCTCATGCTCAATGCTTTGAAGCTTTCCATTAGGTCCTATACTCTATTCTAATATGCTTTCAAATAATGATGCTTACTATTGCATTTATTTATCACCTAATTAGCCACCAGCTTTGAGTCACCAAAAATTGATAGTAGCTTGATTTCCATTTTCTCTGCTTATGCCAAACCAAGACATAGGGCTTCATATTCAACTACATTATTAGTGCAACTCCATGTTAGTCTATAAGATAATTTCTTCATTCCCTCGGAAGAAGATACCAACACCACTCTAGCTCTAGCACCATTTTGGCATCAAGCTTCATCAAAGTAGAGCTTCCAAATCTCTATTTTCTGAAGCTCTTGATTGGATAAGGCTAGAATATTTTTCCCTTTTGGCTTCATTATGGAGTAAGTGCCTATTCTGGTTTCAATCATAGCATTGAAATCTCTAAGAGAGAATTCATCTTCTATCTACAACTCTTCTATGATTGTTTCCTATGGATTCATCTCATCACTGATCATATTGACACAGTCTTCTTCAATTATCTCTATGTGATAGGGAGTTGGATTTTCTACATAGATCTTTAGTTTCTTTCCCTTGTGTGGGATCACCATATGTGAATAAACCATAGACAAGTAGCTACCCAACTTTTTTGTGAATTCCTAGGAAAGGAAGATACTAAAGTATAGCTCCAGATCAACTACTACCACCTCTTGTATCATCATCACCTCTAGTGCCTTGTGTAATTATATAAGTATATCTTTTATTACTCCAACTATCTTGACTAGGGTACCATCTAGGTACAAGACTCCACAGACTTGACCATGTATATTCCATATCCATTTATTCACATATATGCCTTAGGCATGACTATAGTTATTGCTCTAGAGTCCACCATACAATTATGTACAATCTACCCTTCCATATGTAGGTACATATATAAGGGAGAAGGCTTGTTTTGTCACATTCTAGAAAAGGTTAACTTTAAGCTAAGTTAAGCTCTTGGCATGACATATCTTCAAAATGAACAGTATTCAACAAAGCTCGGAGAAGGTCAATTTGTTCGAGAATCACCAAAGCATTGTACTTGATCACTTTTGAATGGATATTCTTTAATTATTTTACAATATTCAATCCCAATGGTTTTGGTTGCTTCTTTTCCTTCTTCTTTGGCTCATCAAACCTCCTTCAATGATCTTGTGTTGCTTCTAGCCTTTACTAATTTTTTAGAAAAGGGTACCAAAGTTTATTTTGGGCCTGTTCCTTGGAATCTTCTTGATTCCCTTTTGCTTCCTTCAATTACTCTAGACTCAATTGCTCTTTTTGAGGCTATTTTTTTTTTTAATTCTTGATGGGCAGTTCTTTCTCCAACTTCTTTAGTAGTTGGAATGGTACCTTGCAAGGATCCAATTTCTAGGGATCCACCTACAAATATTTCTTACTGGACCTTATTAATATAGATAAGCATTCATCCTCTAAGGGATATTGAGTAAGCATAATATATTATGGTTCTTATAAGGTGTTTACTTGACCTTTCTATGATTTATCATCCTTCTCTATAACTACTAATTGGGACTAATATTGATAGATCATACAAGTGTTTGTGTTATGCAGGTCATTATAGGCCAAGCACCAATAGTTATATTTAGAGGAAGAGGCACATGGCCCTTCCTTCTAGTTACTATATACAATGTTGGGATTTCTAGTGGTATTGCTTGTGGAGACTTCTTGGTATTTTATAACGTAGGAAAATATTTTGAACTATTAAATTATTTTAGTATCTTGTCTCTTTATAGTAGTTACAACATTGCTCAGGTTCTTCAATGTTGTTAGTACTTCTTGCATAATCGAGGATTCCTTAGGTTCAGTGGTAGGTTATGCAAGGATAGTAGGTGTTGTAGACAATGTATGTAAAGTGTGTGCCAAAGGCAAGGGTAGAGCCTTGGGTGTGAGAATTGGTGCCAATGAAGGTGTAGTTGTGACCAAAAGTTATATTTCCTATAGAGGTTAGGTATTTTTGGGAAGTATGTTATGACAACTCTTGGTGGAAGTTTTCCTACTGAGATCAAGATATTATTAGTAACTATGGAGACCTAAAACACTTGTGGGAATATAATTACATTTAATTATCATATATAGACTTAAATCCATAAAGAAAGTACAAAGATAGTAAATGAATGTCTAAGGATATGATGGCCTAATCTCTTGGGGAATCCTTATCTAGGTTTTGTTGAACCTAATATTAAAATTTGTAATCACTTCTTGGATGTTTCTTAAAATAGCAATGAATTGTGTGACTAGTAAAAATGGATCTACTAATTCATTAAATTCTCAAAAGAATGATTCAACAAGTTTAGACCAAGAATAGATGCTCATGTCCTTACTATTCTGATACCACTGAAGTGTCTTCCCCTTAAATGAGAGTGCAAGGATTTTCATCATGACATCCTCATATTAGATATTGTGAATAGTTCCCAAAGTAGCCACATATTAACAATATTCATACATTTTTTTCTTGGTACTATTATAGGTGGATATATTTTTAAGGGTAAATTGGGAAATATGATTAATATTTATTAAACTAAGTGGTCTTATGTTATTCTATCCAGGAAGTATTTTTGCTATCCCTTTTGATCTAGTGTATTCATAATTCTTGAGAATGAGTTTACATGAAATCTACACTCTCTATAGGAGAATATGGAGAAGGAGATGTAGATATATTTCTTTTGGATCTAAAGGTAGATAGCTCAAAAAATTACAATGGTTGTTCTAGATTTTTGGGTACTGGTCTCATGATCATAAGCCTTTGAATTATATGGAAACTAGTTTCTAAATAAATAATTCATTCTTAATATTTTCACCGGGCGATTGGAAATTTGATCTAATATAGCAAAATTTCACCAGGATCCTACTCAATTAGGGAGGTGATATTTGGGTCCCATCAGGCTTGCCAAAAACTCATTGTTCAAAATTTGCCTAGGTGGATGAGATGCACCCTAGATCTCATCCAAGATTGGATGACTAGGATTTATCCTAAGTAAACCTTTAGATAAGGTCAATTCATTGTAAAACTAATTAAATGAAATGGGTTTTAAGACTAATGTGAGAGATTTGAAGGTTAGGAAAGAATTCAGGGTTAGAGATTTGAACTAAAGGTAGATGGGATTTAGCTAGCAACAATGGAGTATACCACATAAACACTTTTATATTCAACCTAAAACTAGGCCTAACATACTAGCTAAAAAATAAAGCATCACAAAATATAACTTTATTTAAATCATTTTAAGCATTGTAGGTACTTAATAAAAAGCAATCCAAATAGGTATCCAAATAAACATAACTAGCTTAATAGAATTCACTATTAAACAAGTATAAGCAAAAATGCATTAAAAAGCATAACTCATAGTGCTATAAATTTTGTAACACTTCTCTGATAGAGGCCAAACAACACTTAATTGTATTGATTATGCAATAAAAATTACACAACATATAAAATCAGACACTAAATATCCAACCCTCTTTTAGAGGTATATTGAGCTATCTAAAAAATTACATTCCTTTTATGTTAGCTCTAATCATTATATAGAAACTATTTGCAAGCCTGACAGGGGTAGGTGTAGAGCGTGGGCATCACTTTCTAGCTCAATCCATATCAATTATTTTGATTATGTTGTTTTGATGTGGTCAATCCTTATTTATTCCATGAGCTTAGCATCCACATGCCTCTACCAATATTTGGGTATCTTATAATAGGTTCAATTTTTTCCACTCTACTTGGTGAATGGGCCAATTTTTTAGGGACGTGTGTGATGGACGAGTGTATAGGCCATTTGGATATTTTGGCATGGGTGATTCTGGCTAAAAGAGATAGATCCAAAATCTTCATATTTTGTTGTAATTTAAATGTATGCGAAAGAGAAAATACACCATAACAATTGAAAGTAGACAAAGTGCAATAAAAGAGAGATTTGCAATTGATTTGAAATTGATAAACTTTATATTTTACAAATAGGCCCTTTCGATTACAATTGACCTCCCAAAATGGAGGGTTTTATTTTACAAGTGAAATATATGGTGTGGCAAGTTATCTCCTTAAGTGCATAGCAGGTTGTGGGAGGGTTTAGAAGGCAAATTGCTTGACCTCCTAAGATTCCATGCATATCCAATACCTGCACACAAGCTCATAGTGACAACATCAATAACATATATAGGGCCTTTTGAGATGAGGCTCAAATTTGTGAAAGAAGATTACAAAAGTAACTAAAACATTACAAAAACTTACAAAATCGATTACAAGAATTATAAAACTATGTAGAATGTTTACACAAAAATACATGATTTACCTTTCTATGCATTATGTGATTGATTTGATGTTGTTGTTGGCCTTGAATCTCAACCACCCATGACAGTTGGCTCTCTAGGGAATTTCCCTGGGAAGTTGTGCTTCTAGAGAACTACCCTGGATGGTTGTGCTTCTAGGGAACTATTGGTCATAAAATCCGCACAGGAAAGGACTTTCGGTGATTTGCACGCCCTGGACCTGCGACCAAAATTGAAAGGCCGAGGGGAAGAGATGCCCCTCATGCCGATCTTCGAAGAAAGGCCGACTCCTATACTAATCTACTTTTGGGGGGTTTGAGACAAGAGTGCAGCAATAGAGAAATCAGAGCAACCCCTCAAGAGGAGGAAAAGAAAGGAGCGGGAACCTACACAGGCACCCCCGAACTTCCCAAAGCGATCGCGTACAGGCACTCCGAGCGCCCCTACCGAAAGATCAGTATCGGTCTCGGTCGAAGAGAACGACGGAGGAACTCCACCAAGTGCCAAAACGATCCCAAACGTAGATGTCATCAACGTGGAGGAACTCATGGAAGCTGAGAGTACCTAGGCCCAGAAGGAACAAGAGCCAATCACCCAGGATATCACCATGGCCGCTCTGCCAGGAGGGCACACAGGTACGTTTTCTTCACCTTATGCCCTGGTTGCTCGTAAGTCCACCCCGACCTTGGCCGAAAGCTCTCACCTGTCCACCCTACCTCCACAAGGTCAGTCACCTTCTCACGCCGTGTCCCTAACTACTCCCCCTGAGTCTTTCGGCTAGGACAAACCTATCGAAGCCACTTCGCCCAGCCACACCGCCAATCCTCCAGTCATCAACCAGGGTGAAGCTAATAGTCTAGTGCCGAACCTCGAGGCTCATTCCTCCATTGTACACAACGTGCTCCCACTCGTCGAAGCCCCCGTCACCCTTGTTGCCAAACCTTCAGGTGAGGCTATCCCATTTAACTCCTCATATTTGTTCAATCCCACGACTGTAGACCCAGCCGCATTCGACTCTGAGCTGTCCTTAATACGGGAATCCCCCTTGGCCAAAAAACTCCTCCAAGCCCGACAAAACATAGAGAGAATGTTAAAAGAGGCAAGAAAGAAGAAAGGGCGCTCGCTCGCTCAAGTTGAGAAATGTGTCGTCTTCAATTTTGAGGCGGGAAAGATGCATAAAGTAAAGAAGATACCCAAAGTCCAGAAGCCCTTGGATGAAATGACTCCAGCGGACTATGAATATTAGGATAAAGAAAAGGACCTGGAACATCTGAACGTGGACAAGGAGTCCGCCTCTATGCACATTGGAATCGAGACATTCAAGGCGCATGCCAACATTGCCAACAAGCGCAGGTTCAAAGCTGAGAGTGCTAACATCAAGCTGGAGGAGGAGCTAGTAAGGGCTCGCTCCAAATTGGCAGAGGTCAAGGAGCAGTGCAAGCTGATGCAGAAAGAAGCGCACACCCTAAAGCTACAGATAGCACAATTGGAGTGCACAGCTGAGAATCAAGCACAAAGGCAGGCCAAAAATGATTTTAGGGCCAAGGAGCTTGAAAGCAAGATCTTGCAAGCTCAGGTACAGCTGCACGAGAAGGAAAGCCTAGGGATATTTGACAAAAGCAAAATCAAGGAGATTCGCTCACATCTGATCAAGAGTTTTAGGTCTCAGGCTGTCAGTGCCCTTTCAATTTTAGTTTACACCATAGAAGCCTAGATTGCCATCGCCGAAAGAGGGCCAATCATCGAAGAAGTCATTTAGAATGTCAGAGCCTGATTCAAGCTGGCTCTAAAGGTCCAATATGCAAGGTATCAAGATTTTAAGCTCACAGCGATGAGTCAGACAGCAAGGGATTGGTCAACAGCCTAGGCCATAGTTCGCACCTTTTTCTCCATAGCCAAGAAAGCTCAAAAGGTAAAAATCCTACTGGACACATTCGAAAGTGAGAGGCACGCATCAATGGGCTACTTCGAGGACCTCTTCTCCTTAGGATTCTTGAGCTTCACGGATAATGATGGGAAGCCTTTAGCCAAGGAAGAAATCATGCCAAGATGGCAGCAGTTTGAAGGCAACGTTTCAGAGATAAACGAGTGGGCCAAACCAATAACAAAGAAGCAGGTTGCTGATTACATATTGAAATACTGTAGAATCGCCACTTCCCTAAATGATCTGTATACCAGGTCCCAGCATGTAGAAATCAGGCAGATCGATAGGTTATGCGCTTTGGTCAGGTCCCTGGAGAATCAAGAGCTGTTCACGAAAAGCGTCTGGTCTCAGGTTCGTCGAACCTTGAGAAATATCCGCGTTCGCTTGGCCCCACTGCCAACGGCTGAAGACGTAGCAAAAGCAATGGCGACAGGAGGAGAAGAAGTAGTTGCAAAAGAAGAGGAGGGGGAAGAGGAAGAGGAAGGACAAGATGTGGAAGCGCCCCCAGAAAAGGAACAAGAGGAAGGGTCTGGAGGTAACTCTGGCCCAATGGATAAAAGCTGAGGGTTCTACCATAGAGATGAGCTCGTTGCCCCGCGAGCTGCCAAGAATGTTGACAATATTATCACATTCCACCAAGGGGCAAAAAAATTGAAGCTTTGTACAATATTTTTTTTGTTGAAATTTTTCTTTTGTTTATAAGTTATAGCAATTTTGGTTTTCCCTATCGCCCCCTGGTGGACAAAATGAAAAGAAGAGAGCTTCGGGCCTGAAGCGCTTCAAATCATCACTTCGGGCAAGAACTTTGCCGAGAAATAATGAAGGAAATGCTTTGCACCCGAAGCATTCCCAGCGGCTACTTCAGGTGAAGAGTTTTGTGAAGCGACATCCAAACAACTTTGCCGAAGAAGAAAAGATAGCCCAAATCAGCCAAGGCAAAGGAATTACTTCGGGCCCAAAGTATTTCTAAAATCCACTTCGGCTAGTTTTCACCTGAAGCAGTAGAGGTCGAGAAAGTGCTTCGGCCAAAACTCCCCCAAACCGCCATTTCAAAAGAAGATCGGCCCGAAGCATTTGTCCTGACCCATTAGCAAAGCAGTTTTTTTGATGAAGCAACGAAGAATAGAGGGAGATCGGCATCGGCACTCCGCACCCCCGAAGTAGTTTTGCAAAGCGAAAATCAGCGAGGTGCTTCCCAGGAACGCTTCCCAAGTTGGGAATTTTCCCGAGGCAGTCAGAGAGCCTCATAAATGCATATTTTCTTGCCCGATAAGCCCGCTGCTCATTTTTGGCAATTGGATGTGAAGTATCAGCCCATGAAGAAGAGCTCGGCAAGCATGGCCGCCACTCGAGCATCGCACCTGCAATCCAAGGACACCCAAGTGGCTCATTTAATGCATTTTTCCTCGGTTGACTCGGTAACCATTACCAATTTTGGTAGCCGATTTGAGAGATCATCTGCAGCAGCAGTGAGGAGCCGATTTCTCAGGGCCCAAGGGTGTACTCCGTCGTTTTTGTAATAATGATTCAGAGGGCCGGGTCCTCTATAAAAACCCAGGCTTTGCAATGTAAAGGGGGGGGAACTATCTGCTAGAAAGCTGTTGTAACTTGATGTCCTGCGATTAATACTAAGAGACTTTGAGCTCGATTCTTCTCTTTTATGCTGCCTTCTATACTTGATTCTTCTATCTCTCTTTGTTTGTAGACTGAGATGCTGAACTTTGCGTCCGAGGTGCAATCAAGGACAGTGTCCTGAAACTCATTCGAAAGGATACATAGGAGTTAGAAAAGTGTCTTATTAACTTTCTTTTATGCTGTCTGCCTTGCTTGATTCTTCCATCTCTCTTCGTTCGCAGACTGAGAAGCTGAACTCTGTGTTCGGTGTGCGATTGGGGACAGTGTCTTGAAACTCGTTCAGGAGGATACATAGGGAGGTTGATATTACATTTCATTCATTTTACTCTTAGTGTTCTTTGCTTCTATTCAGGTGTCAGTTAGGGATCGTGCTTCCTGTTCTCTCCCACCTTAAATCATCAACCTCTCTCCCTTAACCCTTTTATTTCTTTCTCTAACCCTACTCCTTTTATCTCTTTCCTGCACCCTTGTCTCAAAACACTCAAGTAGGTTAGTATAGGAGCCGACCTTTCTCCAAAGATCGACACGAGGGGCATCTCTTCCCCTCGGCCTTTCAATGTTGGTCACAGGTCCAGGGCGCGCAAATCATCGAAAGTCCTTTCCTGTGTGGATTTGATGACCAACAGTTTTGGCACGCCCGATGGGACTCGAACCCACAATTGCCTGATTAGAAGAAATCAGCGAGGCACTTACCAGGAACGCTTCCCAAGTTGGGCATTTTCTTGAGGCAGAGAGAGAGCCTCATAAATGCATATTTTCTTGCTTGATAAGCCCGCTGCTCATTTTTGGCAATTGGATGCGAAGTATCAGCCCGTGAAGAAGAGCTCGACAAGCATGGCCGCCACTCGAGCACCGCACCTACAATCCAAGGACACCCAGGTGGCTCATTTAATGCATTTTTCCTCGACTGACTCGGTCACCATTACCAATTTTGGTAGCCGATTTGAGAGATCATCCGCAGCAACAGCGAGGAGCCAATTTCTCAGGGCCCGAGGGTGTACTCCGCCATTTTTGTAATAATGATTCAGAGGGCCAGGTCTTCTATAAAAACCCAGGCTTTGCAATGTCAATGGAGGGGAACTATCTGCTAGAAAGCTACTGTAACTTGATGTCTTGCGATTAATACTAAGAGACTTTGAGCTCGATTCTTCTCTTTTATGCTGCCTTCTGTACTTGATTCTTCTATCTCTCTTTGTTTGTAGACTGAGATGCTGAACTCTGAGTCTAGGGTGCAATTAAGGACAGTGTCCTAAAACTCATTCAGAAGGATACATAGGAGTTAGAAAAGTGTCTTATTAACTTAATTTTATGCTGCCTGCCTTGATTGATTCTTCCATCTCTCTTCATTCGCAGACTGAGATGCTGAACTCTGCGTCCGATGTGCGATCGGGGACAGTGTCCTGAAACTCGTTCGAGGAGGATACATAGGGAGGTTGATATTACATTTCTTTCATTTTACTCTTAGTGTTCTTTGCTTCTATTCAGGTGTCAGTTAGTGATCGTGCTTCCTGTTCTCTCCCACCTTAAATCATCAACCTCTCTCCCTTAACCCTTTTATTTCTTTCTCTAACCCTACTCCTTTTTTGTTTCTTTCTCTAACCCTACTCCTTTTATCTCTTTCCTGCACCCTTGTCTCAAAACACTCAAGTAGGTTAGTATAGGAGCCGACCTTTCTCTGGAGATCGGCACGAGGGGCATATCTTCCCCTTGGCCTTTCAATGTTGGTTGTAGGTCCAGGGCACGCAAATCATCGAAAGTCCTTTCCTGTGGAGATTTGATGACCAATAGGAACTATCTTGGATGGTTGTGCTTCTGGGGAACTATCCTGGGTGGTTGTGCTTCTGGTCAACTATCCCAGGTGATTGAGATTGTTATCCGATAGAGGGTTTTGATCTTGAATTTGAGCCTTCAGAGATTTATTTTGGGGTCCTTGTTGTAGATCCGATGCACTGTTGAATATTTGTTATTGATGTGGCTACAAAACAAATGTTAGTGAACAAACCCAAAAGCCTCCATGGTTGATGCCTTCAAGCTCCTCCAATGGTAAAACCTACAAGCACAATGTCAAGAAAAAACACAACAATATCAAATGAAATTTGAGTAGAGTTTCATTATAATTTTTGTGCACACATGAACATGAAAATGGAGACCTATTTGTAAAGTCTCCCATGGGTGGAGGAGAGTGGGGAGGATGGAAGAGAGAGGTGACAAGTGGCATGGGTGTGTAAGAGGGGCATCTTAGAGATTCCCCACTTGGGGTGGACAAATGTGCAACTTTCCTTATTTGGTCTATGATACCCTATGATGCCTTATGATGTAATATGACATGCCATGATGCATTATGACATGCCACATTAATGCCCTTTTTGTGGAGAGATTCCTCACCCACTAAATTAGCATTTCTAATCAAAGTGCCTAGGTGGAGGGAATCCTCACCCAAATGCATTGAATGCGCTTGGAAAGTGGAGGAAAGAGGGGAAATAAATGCCAACCAGAGTTAATGTGAACCAGAGTTAAAAATAGCATAGTGGTCTCATGATGACCATGGTTAGGCATAGGAAGGGGCTAAAGTGGGTCAAAGGGGCTAGAAGGGTCAAAGGGGTTAGAATAGCCAATATTAACAACTTCTAAGGTTTACAATACATTAATTAAAATAATTGCACACATTATTAAATATTAATATTAACCATTGCAAATGTGACACTTTTTAGGTGTCTATAGATGCCCCTTTTTGTACCACATTGTGTGAAAACACAATATGGTGCAAAAACCGATGACACCGACTGTGGGATTGATGATGGATAGAGGAGAATACTAGTGAATGATGAAAGTGACCTTACCTTGAGGAGGGGGTGACACAATATTACCTTGAATCAAGAACAATGTAAGATGCCCCAGTTATGGAAGTGATGAATGCCCTTGAATATTTGCCTTTGATGATAAAATTGAATTGACTAGAATTTTGAGTCTTGGAATCAGGGTTTGATTAGAAATTTTGAAAGAGAAAATAAAATATGAGCTCTATTATTGCCCCAATAGAGGAAGGGTTAATGACAACCTTAGGCAAATATTCTTGGACACACGTAACTCCAAAATTGGGTGTTTGCGTATTGAACTAATTCGAGATGAAATTCATGGGTACTTGTCAACCCCCTCAAGCGATGAGTGGATGGCGAGAAATTAGTGATAAACATGAGCTAATTGATGAAATATGGATGAAAATTGTAGCATGGAAGAAGGGAAGGTGCACAAAAGATGAATTTTAGGGGTCAATTGCAAAATTTAGAAAATTTTGGTGAAGAAAGAAATATTAGTGGCAACCACCCATGGTGGTTGTCTGGCACCTTGGGAACCACCCATGGTGGTTGCCTAACACCTTGGGAACCACCTAGGGTGGTTGCCTTGTGCATTGGTGACCACCTAGGGTGGTTGGAAACCTATTTGGGTGGTTACCAATGCCAAGCTATAAATAGGCCTTATGGGGCTCATTTTGGCAATTACGAAGGGTGGTTGAGGAGAGAGAAGAGAAGAAGGTGATAGAAGAGATGGTAGGAATGAGCATGGTGGTAGGAGTTGGAGGGTGTGTAGAGCTAATAAGTATCTTAATTATTTTGGTTGTGCTATGTTTTGTTGAATTGTGTGCATGTGTTTTATGATATTCTTTTATTCTTCTTTTTTTTTGATTTTAAATGCCCTAAGGGAGGCAAATTTTTTATATATATATATAAAAATGGTGAGCTAATGATTGTGATGTGGTGAGTGTAGTTGAGGATGCTATAACCATGACATCAATTTGGTACTATATTTCCAAGTGCTTGAGATAAGTTGATGGAGGTAGACTAGGAGTGGTTGGAGAAGATTGGCTTGAAGGAGGTGGTATAAATTGAGCCCATCTACGTGGATCAAGGGTACCTTTCCATGTTAGTAGAGTGATGGGACCTAGATAGGGGGACCTTCCACCTCTTGATAGGGGAGATTATAGTTACCTTGGAGGATGTGTATCACATCTTTCGGTTACTAGTGGAAGGGATTCCTATCCGCATAGCCTTGGATAGGGAAGAGGTACTAATGGAGATATACAAGGAGTGGGAGATAATGGATACAAATAATGATGGGGTATAATACTTGATAGAGTATAGTAAGGGGAGATAGACACCATGATAATTGGTGGTGATGTTCTTGATATCCAATGTGATATTGCTAGATTCTAATGGAGCTTAGTTTCCATGGAATCTATTGAGATTTATGGTAGATCTTATTGAGACTCCAATAGTATATGCATGGGGACTAGGATTACTGACCCAATTGTACATTGAGTTGTATGAGGTGTAATGATGGAGGAGGATGGGCTTGGGTTGTAGTGTATTGTTGTAGGTTTAGGGGTGGGAGCACTTTATGATATGTCAACCAATAGGGTTACCATGTGAGTTGGAGGGGGAGGTAATGGTTAAGTGACCCTATGTGTTGTGATGGTGACATGATAAGGAGGGATTAGGAGGATGACCATGAAAGAAGGGTAGGGAGTACTATCAATAGATATGGGTAGAGTTAAGGCTAGAGGTAATGAGATGGAGGCCATGGAGGGTAGGGCCCACCTAGGTAGAGGATGGGGTGCATCTAAGTTAGGTATGGAAAATGAGATGGTTGACTGGGTGACATGGAATAGAGCATGAGTTGTTCTAATTTTCTAGGGTGTTATGATAGTTTGGTTTATGATAGGGGGTTCTAGAGCCACCTATCATCTATAGGAGATAGTATGATGAGGTCACTTTACCATTACCATAGATAGAGGTAGTCGAGGAGGAGTCAGACTAGGATATTGAGGTGGTAGATATAGATGATGTTAGGATGACTCTAGAGTATGATGCATGGTGGGTGACACAATATTGGGAGCCCAAGAGGGTGATCCAACATTGTGAGCCTAGAGAGCCACTAGAGAGGGTGGGTGATGAGGATGTCATAGGGGGTGATGGGGGAATGGATGTGGTGGGTGAGATAGAGGAAGTAGAGGAGCCCAAGGAGCCTCTAGTGTGATGATGATGGGTAGATATGGGGGAGACCCACCTAGAGGGATGGAGGAGGAGGTGGCAGAGCTACGGGTAGAGTGAGATAGCTTATGTGGGGAGCTAGGGTAGATGGGAGCATGATTTTTAGAGGTGGAGTAGTAGTGGGCTCTACTAGTGGTTGAGAGAGAGGAGTGGGTAGGAGGGAGAGAGGAGGATATAGGTAAGTGAGATAGGCTAGTATGGATACTAGCCTAGGTGTAGGAGGATAGACTAGTGGTAGTGATTGAGAGGGATGAGCTATGATAGTAGGTAGAGGTAGGGGTGGTTGAGAGGGAGTGAATGGTAATAGAGATGGAAGAACTATGGAGGACCAGTGAGGCACTATAGATAGAGCTAGTTGGAGCATGAGTAGAGGTAGTGATGGCCTAGGGTAGATACATGAGGGCCATGGCATAATGATGATTAGAGGTAGAGAGAGCCATGGATATGGAGGAGATCCTTATTAGGGAGGGATTTGATGTCCTTTATGATTGATATTGATAGGGTCATAATGGAGCTTGGCTAGTGGACCCTTAGGTATTATGGTGAGGCCATGGATGAGAGAGCCCTCTATATCATGAGCTTTAGGTGTTAGATCTTCCTAAGGGGATGAATGATAAAGATAGTGGATCAAGATGAGAGGGGGCAATGAGACCAATGATGGGTAGCCTTGAGGTCTGATAGGGTGATGATGTGACCATAATTTTGTAGGTTGCTAGGCCATGATGATGTAGCCTATGGGCCTAATATTATTATGATGATGTATGATGATGTGATATATACATACATATTTTGTGTAAAATTATTGTGTGTGTGATGATGATGTGATGTGATATGAATTTATGATGATGATGTATGTTGTGAATTTATTGATGATGCATGGATAGATATAGTGATTGAAATGAGATGCATGTGATGATATTCATGATAGATAGTGTTATTTATGAAATGATGAATGTGACTAATATGAAATGGAATGGTTATGAAATGATCAATGCAAGAAGATGTTATGATAAATGCATGTTTGATTTTTGTTCAAAAATACTTAACAACACATCATTTACTCATGATGTGATTGAGTAATCAAGGGCATCAACACAATGGTACTGACATAACTATAGAATGGAATGGAGTGAATGTGACACTATGGATATAGGAGATGAATAAACTATAGGAGCAAAGGTGACATGACTTGTCATTTTCACCTATCCTAGGAAGGAAGAATCGACAAGTACTTTTAGGAAGCTCAAACACCCTAGTGACATCAATCAAACTCATCTACTGATCAAATAAGTTCTTGAAGATACTAAGACCAACTGGGGGAGTCAAGTTGCTCAGAGACCAATGTGTGTGCAATGATGTTCATTTCTAATTTTGAGAGAGGTAGGACTGACCAATTGTAACTCAAGCCATTATAAGCTAGCTCATCCATGAGTAGACATAGGTCTGTACAAAATAAGGTCACTAATGTGATAGACATGTCACCATGCAAGGGCATACTCCACTTCTAGTTAGGCATCTATAGCCTCTATGGAGATAGCCCCATAATCCTTCGATGTTGCTCCACTACTAGCTAGGCATCTATAGCCCTAGTGGAGACGTCTAAAATTCCCTAGGATCCATGATAATTGATAGAACTGATGGTGCTCTTTTTTTTCTTTTTTTTTTTGTAATATGGATCCTTGGGGTCAGATTATGGCATGATAGGATGAGTAGGGGAAACTATTCACTTTATGGCTTAAAGCTATACATGGCTTCATCTTTCCTAGACTCAAAATATGATTAATATGTGAAATGTGCATGGTCCAAGAGGAAACTTGAGGTAACCAGGAAGGCCTGTAGCACTCAAGGAATAAATGACTTTCAATGTAGGTTGATTGAGACACTAGGTATGGTTGAATGATCAAAAGAACCCAAATATTCTCCAAACCTATGAGAGGAAAGAGATAAAGCATGGGGAATTATGAATGGTGGACATAGTGGATGTGGTGAAAAAGTGCATATAAAGAGGTTAGATAACTATGACTATGAAGATACCCTTGATTAACACAACCAAAATCCTTTGTGATGATAGGTGTCAAACTTAATCGAACAATGATCAAAATAGCATTTAAGACAAAATTGAAAGTGCAAAATGAAAGTGTAATGAGTTGGTGGTGGCATGAAAAATGATATAGAAAGAACAAGCAAGAAAAAAGAGAAAAATAAGATGAAATGGAGAAAGAGGGAAAAGAGGAAGGGGGAAAGGAACACACTGGTCCATGGTATGTAGCCACTCGAAGCATGATCGTACAATGAGGAGTGATGTGTGAGGAAGAGAAGAGAAATAAGGAGGAAAGAAAAAAATGAAGTCAACAAGGGTACAAGTGGTAAGTGATTGATTGAAAAGTGTGATAATGATATGAGTGCATTGTGCATTTGATTTTCTTGATTTTGATTTTGATTTTGAATTTTTGATGAGAGGTATGCCTCATTTTCATCCAACCATTCCACAACAACTTTTAGTGTCTTCATTGCAAGTGTGGCATCATGTGTTGGTGATATGCTCATGATTTTCTCCTGTTAAGACGTTGGAGAATGGTTGGATAAAAATGAAGGATGATAGAGGAAAATCCTCATTTTATTTGATTTTTATATTTTTTATGATTTTTATTGATTTTTTTTTAAATTGATTATGTTACAGTGTGATAGTAATTAGGCATTGAATATGTGCAAATGAAGAATGTTAATGGGTTCAGGTTCCTCAACTCCCTCGAGAGTCACAAGCTTGTAGGCCCTAGAACCAAATGATTGTTTAACAATGAATGGACCAAGCCAGTTAGTAATAAACTTATCACGTAAATGTGAGGGAAGACTCAAGTTTTGTTGATTCTCTTTAAGTATGAGATCACCAACTTTGAATTCTTGTGGATGGATCTTATGATCATAGGCTCATTTGATTTGATCTTGGTAAATGTAAAGGTGCTCAAGAGCATTGATTCAATGTTCATCAAGAAGCATGAGTTGATCGAGCCTAGCTTGATGAGTTGTGTCCTCATCCATGAATTCTTGCAAAGATATGCATAGAGTTGGGATCTCAAGCTCAAGAGGTATGATGGCTTCAATGCCATAAACTAAAGAGAATGATATTGCACCTGTTGGTGTGCGAATGCTAGTTTGATAAGCCCAAAGCACCAAAGGGAGTTGAAGGTGCCAATATTTATGATTCTCTTGTACCATTTTCTTGAGAATGACATAAATAGTTTTATTGGTCACCTCAGCTTGGCCATTGCTCTGAGGGTAATAAGGTGTTGAAAAGCTATGTTGAATATGGTACTTGTTGCATAGTGCTTGAACATCCTTATTTTTTAATGGGGTCCCATTGTCAAAAATGATTTTTGAGGGGATACCAAAATGATAGATGATGTGTTGGAGTAAAAACTCCATAATTCGAGGTCTTATCATATTGGTAAGAGGAATAGCCTCAACCCACTTGGTGAAGTATTTGGTAGTGGTGATGATGAAGGTATGATTGCCTAAATATGGAGGAGATATTTTCCCAACTAGATCTAGTCCCCATTGCGAGAATGGCCATAGGGCTTGAATGGGTTGTAAGGCTTGTGATGGAAGATGGGTCAAATTGGCATGATGTTGATATTTTTGATATTTCTTGATATATGTGCAACAATCATGTTCCATGGTGGGCCAATAGTAACCCATGCATAAAATGTACTTTGTGATAGCCATCCCACTAAAATGGCCACCACATGTACCATCATGTGCTTGAGACACTACCCAATTGGCTTCTTGTGGTTTGAGATAATGAAGGAGGACACCATCATAGCCATGATGATAAAGCACATCTCCTACTAAAGTGTATCGAGTTACCTTTTTCTTGAATGTGCATTTAGTAATGGGTGACAAGTTAGAAGGAAGAGTACCAAGTTTTAGAAAATCCTTGATTTATATAAAAATAGTATGGTAGGGTTTGACCTGAATTAGAAAAACATCTCATTCATCATTAGATGACTCTTAAGAGATAGCCAATTTGGATAGTATAGTGATGTGAATGAGGGTAACATTATCGATGGGGTTCTATGGGATAAGGGACCTAAGAGAGGCCATTGTATCTACAAAATGGTTAGATGACCTTGGTAAATATTCTATGTCATACCAATCAAAATTGATGAGTAACTTATCAATAATTTGCTTGTAGGCTTTTAGGATTAGGCATTTGCATTGGTAGACCCCCTTGACTTGATTGATAATGAGTTGGGAGTCACCTATGATATGGATACATTTAATGCACATTGCCATAATGGTCTGAAGACCTAAAATTAATACCTCATACTCTACATTGTTGTTAGTATAGGGGAAGTCAAGCTTGAATGATGAAGGGATGGGAACCCCTTGAGGTGTGAAGAAAATAATTCCTACACCTCCCCCTTGTTTGCACTTAGACCCATCAAATAAAAGGGTGATATCAACTTCATCTTTAGGTTTGACATGCTCTTCAAGCTTGGTAATACTGAAGATAGAGTCATCTGGAAGCTCTATGATAAGAGGTTTATCATCTTGAAGAGGAGCTTTAATGAGTTGGTCGATGATGACCTAACCCTTTATGGATTTTTGGCTTATGAATTTGAGATCAAATTCTATTAATAGAATTATCCATTTTTTAGTGTGGGTATTTATGTAAGTGTGACTCATCATATACCGTAGAGGATTCTCTCTAGCGATGACATACATTGTATGGTTGAGCATATAGTGGTAAAGCTTTTTGGTGGTAAAAACCATAGCAAGGCATAGCTTCTCCACATATGCATATCTTGTTTTATAACTCACCAAGGTATGACTAATGTAATAGATAGCCTACTCTCGATTGGCTTCATTCTTTTGAGCCAACATGGTCCCTAAAGCAAAGTCAGTGGTAGATATGTACATATGGAATGGGATGCCTAGTCTAGGTAGGGATAAAACTAGAGGGGAAGCAAGGTAATACTTGATAGTATCAAAAGCTTCTTGACACTCTGTGGTCCATTGAAATGTGACCCCCTTTTGCAATAGATGATTGAATGGCTTGCATTTATCTGATAATTGAGTGATAAAGTGATGAATCACTTGAATCTTACCTTGCAAGCTATGAAGTTCTTTAAGGGTCATAGGGGGTTGCATTTTGATAATGGCCTTGACCTTGTTAGGATCCACTTCAATGCCTCTCTTGGAGATTATGAACCCTAAAATCTTCCTTGAAGTGATGCCAAAGATGCACTTTTTGGGATTAAGCCACATGTTATGCTCAAGAAGGCGATCAAAAACTTTGCGTAAAACATCGATATGCCCATGGTGTATTTTGGATTTGGCCAAGAGATCATCAACATAATATTCAATGATTTTATGCATGTAATCATGGAAGATGTAAGTCATGGCTCATTGGTATATGGCTCCTACATTCTTAAGATTAAATGACATGACTTTGTAGCAAAATGTCCCCCAAGGTGATGTAAAAGTTGTTTTGTGTTGGTCATCAGGATTGACTCGAATTTGGTTATATCCTAAAAAACCATCCATTAGGGAGAGCATTTCATGGCCCATGGTAGAATCCATGAGTGTATCAATGTTAGGGAGAGGAAAATCATCCTTAGGATATACTTTGTTGAGATCATAAAAATTAGTGCAAATGTGTATCCCCCTATTGGGTTTGCCAATGGGCACCATATTTGAAATCCACTCTGGATAGTCAATTGGTTGAATAAAGCCCATGTCTAAGAGTTTTTGCAACTCTTCTTTAACCATGAGGGCTATAGTAGGATGAAGTTTCCTCAACTTTTGTTTGATCAACTTAGCGCTAGGGTTCAACATGAGGTTATGGATGATAAGGTTTGGGTCAAGGCTAGGCATATCTTTATAGGACCACATGAAGACCTCTTGATACTCTATTAGGAGTATGACAAAACTTTGTTGCTCTTTGATTGAGAGACTCTTCCCAAGTTTGATGATTTTGGGGTTATCTGGGTCTATGTTGATGTTGATATCGATGGTTTCCTCGATGAGCATATGGGAACCCTCCTCAAGCTGATGAGGGGTGGGAATGAGATGGATGTCATCTATGATATTATCTGGAAGGGGTGATGTAGTCTCACTGAATTTAGTATTATAAACAAAAGAGGGTAAAGAAGGGGGTGAAGTAGGAAAGTAGACATTTGAGTCCTTAAGCAATTGATTTGAGGGATAGAAATCTAAGGTAGTTGGAGGGGATGAAATATGCTTAAATTCAATGAGATTGGTATCAATGGGGATGGGATGTGTAGGATCATATGGATTATGGAGGGGTGTGCATAAGTCAACAAAAATTATGTTGACTTGGGGAAATGAGGGGGTTGTGGATCAGAGTCTAGGTTCCCTTGCACATGCTCTCGAGGAAGGAGTTGATTGAGAATAGGTAGGTGAGGATCAAGTGGAGGTGGCCATGGTGGAGGTGGAGGATTGATGGGTGCATCTGGTTGCTCCAATGGAAGGAGCAAGGAAAAATGGGTAGTGGATAGGGAGAACATATGCAGATAAAAGTCATCTACTTCTATGATGGGGATAATAGGAGATGATTCATCTTCAGAGCTATCAGAGGTAATCGAAAGTACCTCAAATGACTCATCCAATTCATCATCTAAAGTGTCGTATGAGATGGTATGGATGGTGGCAACTTGGAAGAGGTCTATTGGTGATGTGAGAGCATGCTCAGGATCAGGGTATTCATCCTCACTTTCCTCCTCGAGACCAAGGGTGATACATTGAAGATCATCTTTGAGGGGATCTATTGGAGAATGTTGATCATAGCCTAAGCTAGATTTATCCTAAGGAGGTTGAGAATGGGGCTCCAAAATAGTCTGCATTCCTTGCTCATAGTAGCCAAGGCTACATCCTCACCAATTGAAATGATGGAAGTACTTCATGGTGAATGAAGGATTATCCAAAAAGTTGGTGTTGCTAAAAATAATGCTTCAAGCTCTTTGTCAAGAGGTTTATCTGATGATGAATTGATTCCCCCATACATGAAATTTATGTGATTAGAGGAAGAGCCTACTAGGACAACAATATTGATGGTTAAAGGGGTATGACTAGGGTGACCAAAATCCCTAATTAATTCTATGATTGGAGGTAAAAATACTATATTATGTATAAGGTACTCTCCTATGCTAGGAGTGGTCATATGTACAACAACACTAGGAGACTAGGATGAGAGCATTGGAGAGGGGGTGGAGGAGGATGACTCTACATTATCCATGAAAGTGGAGTGAGGTGTAGAGGGTGGTAGAATGGGAGTGGATGTCCCTTGATTAGTGTCAAGGATGGATGGATGCGTCTCAGATGGATTTGGTGGTGGGGGTGGATTAGGTGTCATGGAAGAAGATGTGGTTTGGGATGCATGTGTGGGAGTAGGTATGGGGGATATAGAAGAGGTGATGATGGTAGGAGTGAGGGTAGTGGTAGCCTATTTTATGGGAGAAGTGGTGGGAGTAGAAGAAGAAGCCCTAAGATGGTGGTTGGGATTAGTGGAAGAAGTAGAAGGGTGTGATCTGGATGGAGTTGGTGGATGGTGATTGATAATAGGATCTAGAGGTGGAGGATGATGTGGTATGGGTGTGATGGGTAGGATTGAGGATGGAGGTTGAGCCATTGAGGATGAAGGAGAGGTATAGGTAGAGTATGGAGGATGAAGAGGTTGGGGATGGGGTGGAGTGACTTGCATGCTAGAAGAAGGGTGGAATGGTTGAGCATTGGGAGAAGGATAGGAAGAAGGTGGGTAGTGTTGAGGAGGAAGAGGTGAAGAATATGAAGAAGATGGTTGATTTTGATTTGAGGTAGGATGAGGGGTGTAGTTGGTGCCCAAGGATGAAGAAGGGTGAATTAGATTGGTTGAGATTGAGTGGGTGGGTTGTAGATTGGCAATGTGAGGGACAAGTGAGGGAGTAGAAGATGAGGTTGGATGGTATGATGAGTTGAGTGGGTGATGGGTGAGAGATAGGTGTGTTGAAGGTAAGGGGGACTCATGTGGGTGTGTGACCATGTGGTAATACTTGAATGGTTTATCATCTATTGGAATGTAATGGATGTGACCCTCATGTGTGTATTTAAGGTAATGGTGCAAGGTTGAGGGTACACATCACATATCTTGTATCCATGGTCTACCTAGGAGTACATTGTATTGCATCTCTCCATCCAAGACATGACATAGAGTGTGGATAGTTTGGACCCCTACTTGGATAGGTAGGATGATTATTCCTAGCATTGAGCATAGGGTATTATTGAATGCCTATAGAGTGAAGGTAGAATCAATGATGTGAGTGGGTGGAAGATTGAGATGTTTGAGGGTGGATGATGTGATGATGTTGATGGAAGAGCCCATGTCAATCAGGACATATTTGAAGATTTTATTGTCAATAGTGGCCATGATGTGCAAGGGTGGATCTGGTCCTTCCACCGGGATAGTCTTAATCTTAGTGTCATAAAATGTGATGGTTAATGAGGTGTAAGTTTGAATGTTACCCATGAAATTGGCAAAAGTGTTAGGATCATGGGTTTGCAGCTCTATGGCTTTGAGTATTTCCATTAGTGCCTCTCGATGGGGAGGTGATTGTTGGATTAACTCATAAATTGAGAGCTTAGTTGAGGCTATTTTGAGGCTATGGGTAAGCCTACTTTTGAGATGGATGATTGGTTAGGGTTGAGGTGTAATGGTGACTTGCACTAGTGGAGGTATAACTATTGATGAGGATGACACATTTGAGGGGTCAATTGTTTGTGCAGGTGGATCTGGGTATCTTCAATTTTTGGTGACCACATGAATCATGCCAATAAAACCTTGATGATTGGGGTCATTGTTGACATGGTTAACTTGATTTGATTGAGGGGTAGTCATAGTGTCTCTAGTGTTTGGTTGTGTTGCACCATGTTGTGGTAATGGGGTTTGATAGATACCTAAATTTTGATTAGGGGGAGCAAGAGGGTTGTCAACTTTGATAAGCCCCCTCTCAATCAAATCTTACACTTTGTGCTTAAGTTGGATGCACCTATCGATATCATGACCCTTTTGTTGATGGTAGATGCAATATCGATCTTCTCTATACCCTCTTCCTCTAGGTTTGTTTGGATCTTCAGGTCTTATCTTGGGTAAGGAGATCAATTGTGCATCCATGAGTTTTTGAAATATGTTGGACAAGGGCTCTAAGAGGGGTGTGAAATTGTATTGGGGTTGTTGAGGATGTGCAACCTGATGAGTGGTATTTTGATTTTGGATAGGAGGTAGCATGGTATTGTATGTTGACTATTGTGGATGATAAGGAGTTGTTGTTGTGGAGGTTGAGGTTGTTGTTGGGGAGGTTGAGTGGTCGGGCTACTCAACACTACCTGGTTGACTTGGGCAGGTTTGGATTGATTGTTTGTGTTGTTGCCCTTGGTATTTTTACCTGGCCATTCCTTCTTTTGGAGCTTGATTTCTCCTTCTTGGATCTTGATATCCTTAATAATTTTGGCTTGAGTGAGAGCTTCCTCAAGAGTTTGGTATTATTGGAGTTGAAGGAGTGATATTGATTTGGAATAACTTTGAGTGAACATCCGAGTTAGCTTAGTGATGGGGATAGAGAAGGGTAACTCAGTACCACTCTCCATCGATTTCCATAATTGAGGATGGACTCATCATCAAATTGATGAAGGTTGGTGAGATCCATTAAGGTGGTTTTCTTCTTAATATTTAGAGTGAAGTACTCTAGGAAGAGATTGGCTAGTTGTTCAAAATTATATAAGTTGTGTCTAGGAAAATGGTTGTACCAATCCAAAGCTCCTCTTATAAGGGATAGCAAAAAGGTATAGAGCATGAGGGGGTCTATCTCATTGATGAGATAACAAGCATTGATGAATGTGCTCAAGTGATCTTGAGGATCCTCTTTGCCCTTGAAATTTTTGAATTTGGGCATTTTGAATAGGGGAGGATAAGGTAGCATTGGGATCGAGGGGTTGATGGGGTAGTTTTGAAGTTGACTCAAGGTTGGATTTTGATACCTCATGCTTGTAACTTGAGATTCTAAACTATTGATCTTGTTGGCCAATTATTGGAATGTATTTAGAGTGGCTTGGGGAGTTGAGTAGTGGGTGCCATGATGAGTTATATGGGATGGATTGATGGGGGGATATGATTGGTGTGAATAGAGGTGATGGTGATGGTGGTGATTAGGGTTAGAATATGGTACTTATAAAACCTGGATCTTAAGGGTGGATATTGATGATGTTGATGAGAATGATTATGGGTGTGTGGGGTGTGATGGTGGTTGTTGAGTATGGTGTTGATGATAGGTAGGTGGTTGAAGTGGGGGATATGATGATGGGTAGGAATGAAGGGGTTGTGTAGAGGTTGGATGATGCATGTGTTGGGTGGGGTGTGATTGGTATGGTTGAGAGGTGGGTTGATATGGATTAGGAGTGGAATGGTATTGATGAGGTGGTGGTTGATGTGGGTGTGGGTTATGTGATTGTGTCATAGGCCATTGATGAGAGTCATGAGGGTGAGAATAGATTATGGGTACCATGGGTGGATAAGAGGCCCATGATGATGATTGAGGAAAGAATGATCCTTGGGTTGGTATATGAGATGAAGGATGAGGAGTTTGAGGTGGTTGTTGGGGAATGTGGGTGGTGTGAGAAGAATTGATGTGACAAGATGGGTAATGATTAGGAGGTACTTGATGGGAAGATAATTGATGAGAAGATATCCCTAGATTGTAGGATGATGGGGGACAAGTAGAACATATGGTAGAAGAGTGTGTGATATGTGCACCATTGATATGAATGGTGGGGGATGAAGGGTAAGTGGTGGGAGGAGTGACATGGAAAGTCATGGATTGAGGAGGTGGGTTAGGAAATTGGAAAGAAGAAGATGGATTGGATGAGTGTAGATGGGAAGTGACACAAACTTGGGTTGAATGATGTGGGTGAGAAGTGTGTGTGATGTAAGGAGGTGATGTAGAAATGTGTGGGCATTGTGATGAGTGGACATGATTGGAGGAAGATGGATGATTAAGGTTGATGGTCATAGACATTGGGCTTACGGTGTGCTATAGAGGGGTGGCACTAGTTCCCCTAGGTGGTGAGGACACTAGTGGTATTCCAAAATTTTGCACACTTGATGTGTGGTGAAAACTAGAAGATGTGGGAGGTGATGGAGGATGATAAGACTTGTAAGCTTACACCTAGATGAGGATGGGGTTAGTGCAGATAGGAATGTGTAGTGGGGGTAAATATGGAGGGAATGAGCTAGGTGGTGGAGGGTATGATGAAGAAGGGTCTTGGGGAGCATGAGGTGATTGGCCATGATAGATTGGATTGGTGAAAAGGAGGCGAGCGACATCGAGATCAATGGGTATGATGTTTGGCTTGAGTGGAGAAAGGGGAGTCTCAGGATGAGGGGACTCAGAAGGGGTGGTGTGCGTGGTATGGTGGTTGCCACCTTGATCAGACCCAATGTGATGAGTCTTAGGTGGGGGAGATATGTAATGATGGACATCATCAGATATGCTACCTTGATGGATTTGGGATGCATCCCCCTTGATAAGTTGGGGGAGTAGTTGAAGAATGGGTAGATTGACTTGAATGGTCCATGGAAACTTGGGTTTGGGAAGAAGCCTTGGCTTGACTATGGGTCATTACCATAGGCTATCTAGAATGAAAGAGTGTGTTGGTGGATGCTCTCTTTTCTTTATTTTTTTTTTTTTAAGGAAAAACACACTATCTATGCAAATAGAAAAGCAAGCAAACAATGAATGTTTTGATGTTTTTATTTTGAAGTTTTGATTTTGATTTTTTTATTTTTATTTTTTTGGTTTTTGTGTGTTTTGATGTTCCCTAGACCTAGGAACTATGAAGGATGATGGAATGAAATCTAAAAAGGTGTGTTTATGCCCACTCCCTTGATGAGGAATGAGACACAAATAACAAAAAGGCTTCCTAGGATGGTGGGTTGGCTCTAGGTATCCTAAGGGAGTAAAAAAAACCTCTCGAGAGAGGTCATGCTATCTATGTCTTGCTACTTGCCCAGTCAGGATTTTGCTTCACCCTCGATCGGGCTTGGATATAAATGATAATTGTGAGTCCAAAAATTATTAAGCCCTATGAACAAAAGGGTATCTAACCTCAAAATTACCCTAAGCTAGCCCCAAGGGTAACCAACTTCTTGGTGATGAAATCTAGGAAACTATGTGATCTAGCTATGGTGTCTAAAGGGCTCAACCAATGGTTGGTGGTGAAATCCAATGTCATCGAGAGGTTTTCCTCACAAAATATTTGCAAAATATAATCGTGCAAATGTGTGTGATTTGATGTATTTTTTTATTTTGATTTTGATTTTGTTTTGTTTTTTATGCCTATTTACCATGCAAGTTTAAAACTAACCCTAAATATGCAATGAAAACAATGATCTAATGTTTTTTTTTAAATAATTTGATCTAAATGAGTTTATGAAAGCATGCACAAACTAATCTACTAAGTTTGAAAGAAAATAACAACCTAAGCTACTGAGTTTGGAAAAGCAAATGATAATTAATCTAAGGAGTCTTTGAGTTTTTGAAAAGAAATAACAACTTAATCTAATGCACCTTGAGTGTTTTGAGAGAACAAAAAGAGATAAATAAGGTATTGTGCCTTTGAATGTTTGAAAAGCAATAGAAAGAAACAACTAAACTAATGTGCCTTTGAGGTTTTGAGAAAGGAATCATGAAATGACTATGCTAATGCTCCTTTTTTTTAAATTTGAAAGAGAGAAGGGGAGGAAAGAGATTCAAACAAACAAATGAAAAGAACTATGCTATAAATTTTTGTGCAAAGTTAGAATATGGGAGCCTATGCTAAAATAAAAAGGAAAATTGAGCATATCGTGTCCCTAAGCCTGAGCCTAAGCTTGTGTAATTATTTTTTGAGCTTGAGAACTACCCTGGGTGGTTGTGTCTGAGCTTGAGAATTACCCTGTGTGATTGATACTGAGCTTGAGAACTACCATGGGTATTTGATATTGTTCTTGAGAACTAAAAAATTAAAAAATTAATTATAGGAATTACAAAAATGTTTAAAATATTATAAAAACTAAAAATATACCTAATCTACCTTTTTGTGCATTTTGTGATTGATCTAGATCTATTGTTGGACTTGAAGCTCAACTTCCCACGAAGGTTGGCTCTCTAGGGAATTTCCCTAGGCAATTGTACTTCTAGGGAACTACCATGGGTGGTTGTGCTTTTGGGTAACTACCTTGGGCAATTTTTCTTCTGGTTAACTACCGTGGGTGATTGAGACTATTATTTGACATAGGGTTTTGATCTTGAATCTGAGCCTTTAGAGAATTATTTCGAGGCCCTTGCTGTAGATCTGGTGCATTGTTGAATATTTATTGTTGATGTGGCTACAAAACAAATGTTAGTGAACAAACCTTAAATCCTCCATGGTTGATGCCTTCAAGCTCCTCCAATGGTAAAACTTGCAAGCACAATGTCAAGCAAAAATACAACAATATCAAATAAAATTTGAGCAGAGTTTCGTTATAATTTTTGTGCACACATGAACATGAAAATGGAGACCTATTTGTAAAGTCTCCCATGGGTGGAGGAGAGTGGGAAGTATGGAAGAGAGTAAGTGACAAGTGGTATGGATGCATAAGAGGGGCATCTTAGAGATTCCCCACTTGGGGTGGAAAATGTGTAACTTTTCTTGTTTGGCCTATGATTCCCTATGACATCTTATGATGTGCCATAACACCTTATGACGTTCCATGCCACAATATGACATGCCATGATGCATTATGACACACCTTATTAATACCATTTTTTGGAGAGATTCCTCACCCACTAAATTAGCATTTCTTATCAAAGTTCCCGGGTGGAGGGAATCCTCACCCAAATGCATTGAATGCACTTGGAAAGTGGAGGAAAGAGGGGAAATAAATTCTAACCAAAGTTAAGGTAAACTAGAGTTAAGGTGAATCAAAGTTAAAAATAGTAGATTGGCCTCATTATTACCATGGTTATGCATAGGAAGGGATCAAAAGTGGGTCAAAGGGGCTAGAATAGCCAATAGTAACAATTTATAAGGTTTGCAATACATTAATTAAAATAATTGCACATATTATTAAATATTAATATTAGCCATTGCAAATGTGACACTTTTTAGGTGTCTACAAAATGTTATATCAAGGATTCATAGATTAGGTTGAACTTATTCTAATGTTGAAATGATGTCAGTCTCTTTAAATCTTGTCCCTCTTTATGTTGGGCTTTTTGCCTTAGCATGAGTGATGAGCACAAAAAATGCTCATATTTTTGTATGGATTCATAACATATTGTGCAACATTATTTTGATAGAATGTACTTTTTATGAAAGTTTTATATATATTTAATAGGAAATTGTGTATATTCTCTAATATGTGTTTTGAGTGTGATTTGTGTGTAGATTCAATGATTTTGCTATTTTTTTGCATATCTACGTCAAGGTCCCATTTGGACCTGGCACTTCATGTTTTATGGTGGAGAACTAAGGACAAAGGTTGACCACAACAAAGAAGTTATGTAAGCTGAAAGGCGCCTAATTTTTGACTTTAGGGACAAAGGCACCTAACTCCCGACTTCAGGGACAAAGGTGCCTGACTCCCAACTTCAGGGTCAAAGGTGCCTGACTCCCGACTTTAGGGTCAAAGGTGCCTGACTCCCGACTTCAGGGTCAAAGGTGCTTGACTCCCAGATTTAGGGTCGATGGTGCCTGACTCTCGACTTCGGAGTCAATAGTGCCTGATTTCTAGTGATAGGCTGGATGGTGCCTGACTCCCGTTGAAGCAGAGTGCAACAAGAACCCTATTTTTAGAAGAAATAGAATGGCAGTTTTCAGCGATATATGCGGATGAAGGACAATAGAATGAACCAAAAAAATTATTCATTTCTCATTAATGATTAAGAAAACACACAAATCGATTGTATGAAACTATGGATATCGATTGAGATATATTTTGTTCGATAAATAGAACACGCCTAATTTATCCTGCGAAGGATAAACTTAGTGCGTGTTCATTGTCTAAGATTATTTTTTGCATGTTTGTTGTAACGACAAGTCTGAAATAGACTTGCCTAAGTTTGTAATCGGGGATGGTTGTACACTATATAAATGCATAGACCACCCCTAAAAAGGATCCTCAAATAATTTTTTGTAAAATCACTTCTGAAGCTACAATACAATTCATTCGAGTGTTCATCTTTATATTTCTAAGCATTCGGTGTGCATGAATTAATCTAGGTAGAATCTATTGGAAGCTTGGGCCCACTCTCAATAGTATTCCTCCCCTTTCCTTTATTTTTGTAATTTATTTATGCATTATTTATTCTCTATTTTCTATCTTTTCTATAGTTTACTTGATTACTGTAATTTTCCCTATTTTTTGTATTTTCCAGCAAGTGTGTATTTTTACTTTCTGTAGTTTATTTCCAGTCATGTGTTTGATAATGTAGGATAGATTAATGGTTTGGACAAGAAATAAAATGACACCACAAACCACCCCCCAAACCTTAGGACATAGTGGACTCATCTTGTTGGTTTTATAGGCATAAACTATGCATGGTACTTCACAAAGTTTATGAGCTTTCCCAGGTTTGATAATTTAAATGGAGGTAATAAATTAATTGTAGTGTAACCAATGTTTTACCCAACATTTTGGCATCATTTTCGGGGAAGTACCAACTGTAAAAACCTATTCTGTAGCAAGTGAATCTAAACATTTTAGGTTAACTTATCTATAGAATTTTTCCACCTAATCTTGTATGAGTCCACCATGAACCAGAGGACCGGATGATCATTTTCTCAAGAGTAAAAACATTGTTTCATAGGAAGCCCCTGAATCAGCTGTACCAGATTCTAAAATTGAAATTTCTTCACCTCCATCACCTCCACCAGTGCATTGGAGTCAACATCCAATTTTTGCATAGAGTTCTTCTTTACCAAAATAACCAAATCCTGATGAAGAATTAATGGTAGATAATAGCAACTTTAGAAGAATCCAATATGAGGAGGATTTTTTGTACAACCAATGTTGGAAAGTTGTAGAGGATGGAACTATATCAGTAGCTGACTTAGAGATTCTTGTGCAGAATACTCAAAATGATAGAAGAGCCTTAGAGACTGCTTTAAGAGAAGCAGGTGTAGATACCCCATTTTCTGAAAATATGGCTGAAACTGAAGAGACATCCACCAATTTTAACTTTCCAATAGAAGAGGCAATAGGAGACACAAAAATGAAACACATCTCTCCTACCCACCTTCCTATTTTTAGAGGATTTTAGACTAAAGATCCTGACCTATTCCTTTTTAAGTATGATGTTCTATGCAGGTCAGTAGATTACAAGATTGATGCCCAAAAATTGAAATTATTTCCCTCAACCTTAGATGATGCAGCCCTATGTTGGTTCATTAGTTTAGGAAATAAATAGATTACTACCTGGGAAGATATGAAAAGACTCTTCCTAGACCAATACCAAAACTTTGGTAGGGCATGAGATTCTAGAGAGGAAATATTTGATATGACTCAAAAGGAAGATGAATCATTGGAAGAATATTGGGATAGATTTAGCTTTAACCTACAAAGATCTCCCCATGCAAAACTGAGTGATAGGTCCTTAAGAAGTGTCTTCTTAAAAGGACTCACCAATGAGTCTCTTGAAGCACTAAACATGATATCTAGAGGAGATGTTTACCAACATCAAATGGTAGATATCCAATGTTTATGTTAAAATTATTCATGAAGGAAAGGTAAACCAACCTCCCAAAATATCAAATCAATAGCCACAGTCACCAAAACTAAAATAGGTAACATGCTAGAAGACCTCAAGAGTGAGATGTTGTCATCTCTTGCACTTCATATGGATACTCTTCTGCTTCAGAGAAAGAAGTAGGAGAATGAGGCAACATTAGCCTATTTCTATCCCAAATGTAGAGGGAAGCACCCCAAAAATGCATGTTCAGAAAACAATATTAGAGTATGTGTTGTTTGTCAGAAAGACCATAAGATAAAGTTGTGCCCACAATTGCCAAAATCTAGAGAAGATCCTGAAGTAGAGGAAGTATATTTCATGGGAAATAGGAGAAACTAGCAATAGTCTCCTATGGGAAACAACATGCCAACTGGAATGCCACCCTATGGGGGAGGTAATTACATGAATCAAGGTCAAGTTTAGCCACCCAATATGGGTTGGTGGGGACAACAACAACCTTGGACAAACACCCCCAAGGAACCACTCCTTATAATCCATACCCATGGATGCCATATCAATAGCCTAGACCTCAGTGGAGAAACTATAATGCATGGAATTCAACTCCACAGAATGCAACACAAGTCCCACTATAGTAGAGTTTGCCAGCTCCCCCTATTTTGAGACCTACTCAACTTCCTGCACAACCCACATCAAATCCCAACAACAAATCAAATCAGCTAACATACCAAGTGGAAAATGAGATGTTTCCAATGTACAATATTAGAGTAGGATGTAATCCTATATAGTTAAGGTCAGGTAGACAAGTAGGAGTAGAAGTAGCTCCTTTGGTAGAAGAGGAGGAAAATGTAGAAGTAGAAGTTGAGGAATCACCTCTTGTAGATGAAGTAGAGGAAGAACCAATTACTAAAAATGATAGAGAAGAGGTTCCACCTTTTCCTAAAAGGTTACAGGAACCAAGAAAGCTAGTACAACTAGAGTTTGACATTTTATCTAGTCTAAAAATTTAACAGTCATAATTCCTCTTTTCCAGGCTATAAGAGATGTTCCAATTTACACAAAAGCCATAAGGGAATTATGTCTAAGAAAACCAGGTCGAAGGCCAGCAAAAGCAATTAATGTGGTAGGTCAGCTAGCTGATCTCATGCTGGGAAACACCTACCACCAAAAATATTCTGACCTAGGAAGCCCTATTTTAACTATCAAAATTGAAGGCTATCCATTACCCAACACACTAGTAGATCTGGGGGCAGCCATTAATGTCATGCCCAAGGATACTATGCTGAAACTAAAACTCACAAATCTGAAGCCAACTAAAATTGTTCTGCAATTGGCTGATAGATCTATAGTGCTCCCTGAAGGAATGTTGGAGGACATTATAGTTATAGTAGATGCATGGGAATATCCAATAGATTTCTTGGTGTTGCAATCAAAGTTCGGGTTGGGTGGTTATCCACTCATCTTAGGTAGACCCTGGATGGCAATAGTTGATGCCTACATAAGTTGTAGGAATGGAAAAATGACCATTTCTAATGGTCAGAATGTTAAAAATCTGATTATTCATCCACCTGCACAATCCGTTGACTTGTTGGGAGAACCTGATTGTGAAAATCAGAATACTGGTGATTTATCAATGATTCAACCAATAATGGCATTGGATGAGCTTGAGGATGAAAATTATGAAGAAAGAGTTATGTCAAACTTTTTCCAAGGAGAATCCTCCTGCCCTCCTCTAGAATCACCACTTTTTGGAAGTAAATATCACCACATCAAACAAATTGAGGTTGAACCTAGGAGGATATTGAATGTAAACAATGAGTTGACACTTGTTCAATAGGACACCCTAAAAGAGATATTAGTCAAACACCAAAATGCTTTTGCTTGGGACTATTCAGACATGAGGGGAATTGCTCCTGAAGTCTGTACTCATCGTATATATCTGGAAGAACAAGTAAGACTGGTAAGACAACCACAACGTAGGATGAATCCAACCATGAAAGAGATTGTTAAAACTAAATTACAGAAACTCCTAATAGTTGGATTTATCTACCCTATATCTGATAGTGAGTGGGTATCACCTTTGGTGGTGGTGCCCAAGAAAAATGGAAAGTGGCGTATCTGTGTTGATTATAGAATGCTCAATAAGGCAACAAAGAAAGACCACTTCCCCTTACCCTTTATAGATCAGGTCCTTGACACCTTAGCAGGAAGAAAGTACTTTTCTTTCTTGGATGGGTTTAGTGGATACAATCAGATACAGATAGGGGAAGGGGATCAAGATAAAACAACATTCACTTGTCCATGGGGAACCTTCACTTACCGAGTCTTACCTTTTGGTTTATGTAATGCACCTACCACTTTTCAAAGGGTAGTATTGAGTATCTTCTCTGATATGATTGGAGAAACTATGGAAGTATACATGGATGACTTCACAGTTTATGGTGAGACTTTTGAGGAAGCCACAACCAATTTGGAAAGAGTGCTTCAAAGGTGTAAGGAAACTAATCTATCCCTGAGTCATGAAAAATATTTTATGTTAATGCAGGAGGGGATAGTATTAGGACATCATATTTTTGGAGATGGGATAAAGGTAGATAAAAATAAAATTGAGGTAATAAAAAATCTGCCCACTCCTAAAACTCAGAAAGATGTCCGAAGTTTCCTTGGCTCTACTGGATACTATAGAAGGTTTATATCAAATTTCAGCAAAATTTCTAAACCTCTGACCACATTGTTGTCAAAATATGTAGAGTTTGTTTGGATAGATGAATGTGAATAGGTATTTCAAACTTTGAAAGAGAGACTGACCACTACTCCAGTATTGAGAGGTCCAAATTGGACCATTCCCTTTCACATATATGCGGATGCATCCAATAATGTGATAGGGGTAGTATTAGGATAGAAATATGGTGAAGAATTTTATACCATTTATTATGTCAGTAAACATCTTACAGGTGTTGAGTTTAATTACACTATCATAGAAAAATAGTTTCTTGTAGTCGTTCATGCTATTAACAAATTTTACCATTATATTATAGGTTACAAGGTTTTTGTGCATACTGATCATTCAACCATCAGATACTTGATGAACAAACCTACAATTAGTGGTAGAATTATTATATGGATTTTACTTTTGCAAGAATTTGATATTACAATTGTTGACAAACCAGGTAAAGATAATGTGGTTGCAGATTTTCTTTCCAGGTTGACACCTCTAGATCATACAACCATAGAAGATCAATTTCCAGATGAGCATCTCTTTGCTCTTGATGAACAAATATCATGGTATGCAGATATGGCTAATTATTTAGCCATGGGTAAAGTATCCCCTACACTCTCACCATGTGAAAAATAGACATTAATAGAGAAGAGTGGGGCCTTTTCATGGATTGATGGTCACCTATTTAAAATCGGGCTTGATCAAATCATGAGAAGGTGTGTTGCTGAAAATGATATTGCAAAAATTCTTAAAGCTTGCCATGATGAACCTTGTGGTGGCCATTTTGTAGGTAAAAGGACTATATTTAAAGTATTGCAGGCTAGATATTTTTGGCCTTCACTATTTAAGGATGCAACCAAACATGTGAGTCAATGTGACCAGTGTCAGAGGATGGGTAGACCAACTCTTCGAGATGAAATGCCACTCCAACCACATGTGCACATTGAGCCATTTGACAAATGGGGAATGGATTTTGTAGGGCCCATTAATCCATAATCAATAGGTAAGAGATATATTTTAGTTTGCACTGACTATGTGACTAAATGGGTTGAGGTGCAAGCATTGCATGATTCCAAGGAAAAGACTATAGCATATTTCCTATTTGCATTCATCTTCACATGATTTGGCATTCCAAGAGAAATCACTACTGATCAAGGACCCCAATTCACTTCGAAGTTGATCTAGGAAATAATGCAGCAGTACAAAATCAGGCACAATAAGACCACTCCTTACCATCCCCAAGAAAATGGGCAAGTAGAAGTCACTAACCATGAATTGGAAAATATTCTCACAAAAATGGTGCAGCAACACAGGAAATATTGGGCTATGAGATTACCATAAGCAGTCTGGGCTTACAGAACCACCTGGAAAACTACCATTGGTTTTACACCATTCTAGTTGGTATATGGGAAGAATGCTATGATGCCTATAGAATTTGAAATCAGAACTCTTAGAACTATAGTAGAACTGAATTTGAATCTGGATGAAGCATAGAAAGAATGGATTCAGTAGCTTAATCAGCTGGATGAATACTAGCGTGATGCTTTGCATCGAATAGAAGTCATTCAGAAATAGAGAATCTGATGGCATGATCATCACATTCGGCCAAAGTAGTTCAAGGTGGGAGAATGGGCATTGTTGTATGATTCTTAGTTCTAGGAAAGAAAGGGAAAACTCATGCAACATTGGATGGGGCCATATGAGGTGATTGAACTGATCAACAATGGTGTTGTGCATGTCAGAACTATTGATGGTAGCAACACTATGTTGATAATCAATGGTCACCGATTGCGGCCATATCATGCACCTAAGAATTATGTGATTGAGTCCAGAATAGGCATGGGGGAGACCCCACTTGATTGAAATTTTAAAATTTTTTAGTAATATGTGGACACATGTTTGTCCACATGAACCAAAAATAATTTATTCTTTTTAAAGTCTCACATTTTCTTTCTTTAGTTGTGTTTTTGTTTTGTAGGAATGATGCCCTGAATGCACTCTGAAGGCAGCCTAGGAAACCTAGGCCTATCAGGCATAGGATCCATGAACCTACGCATTTCCAGCTTTCTAGGAGGTTTAATTTTAGTAGAGTACACTCATCCCCATCCGAAGGGGGATAACCATGCTTGGACACGTGTGTGAGTGTTTACATCTTCATGGAGAGAAATGCCCACATGCTAGTTCAATCAATGGATGTTGATTCTATCCTTGAAAGGAGAACATCAAAAGTTTGATCAATCAAAAGTGCTCAACTATGGACACATCAGTAGATATTGACTTTTCAATGATGGGGAGGCGCTTGACTCCCACAGGCACCTGACTCCCATTATTGGAGAGTCCCAATAAAAAAATATATATATATTCTTGATATTTAATGAGCGGGTGCCTATTTCCCATGTATTGAAGTAAGGTGCCTGATTTATAGTAAAAAGGTGCCTGAATTCCATTCTAATGGGTGCTTGTTTCTCGTGTATTGAAGTAAGGCACCTAATTTCTAGTAAAAAGGTGCTTGACTTCCATTCTAATAAGTGCCTGTTTCCAGTATACAAAATAAATCTTTGGCATTGAGAAGCGGTCGAAGCCACGTCAACATTTTATCCACGTGATCAAAGTCAAACTTCTCATAGATAAAAATATTTTTTCATTGGAGATTTCTGCACGTTCCAAGACAATCAACAAACAACTTCCAAGGAGGGATGTGTGTCATCCCATGAAAAAGTATTAATTTAATATTTTTCTTGCATGTTTTTTTAGTAGGGAACCTTGAATGAAAAGAAAATTGTAGCACCCAAGAATAATTTCTTCACATGGGAAATATGCATGACATTATTTGTTTTGGTAATCATAGTCATCATGAGACAACCAATCCGTATGTACCACAAGTATCTACACATCATGCATGCATGAAACATTATTTAGGTATGTACTCAATTTTCTATTTTATATGTATATAATTTTCATGGAAAATACATTTTTGTAAATAGTGTCATCACATTATCCATAGACATCCATCCAATCATCATACCCAATTCTACATTTATCCATGTGTCAATGATCAGTTGGGTAAAGAATTATAACAATCATCCATTAGAAAACTAGCACACGATTTTAACGATATTTTGCACACATCACTATAATTATTTCTAATTATGGTGATGAAGTGCCTGATTGCATGGATACGATTGAATTGAGATGATATGTTAAAAGAACTTGTGAGCTAGGGTAAGTTGTAGAAAAATCCAGAGAATAAAAAAATTGCAGATGAAAAATAGAGAGTAATTCACCATGGGAGGAAAATCAATAAATCATCTTCTTAAAAAGAATGAGCCCAAAGATCTTTCGGGGATCAATGAAGATGTTCAGAGGTAATTCGAAGTTATCGTATGGATGGATTACTATCACCTGGTTAGTTAGAACCAGGATGCTGAGGCAGCCAAAGAATTTGTAGAATCCTTGAGGGATGAGGTCGTCTGAATGTATGGACTAGAAATTCTAGTCATAGAGGCCCATATTGTTGTAGTCATCGGTCTCCCTCAAATAGGGGATCATGTATATAAATATGATAACCCTATAGATTGTGCATAGAGGTTTTTTGGGCAACCAACGATGTATCTAATATGTTTTGGACTACCGAGATAGTACCTCCCAAATATCTAGAGCCAAGTATTTGAGCAAGTGGCCTAATTCTTCACCTGCATGGGTAGGTACTCATGGCTCAATGCAAATCATTTCCATTTTTTGAATCATCTATTACATGGGGACAAGATCAATATCTTGTATTACTTAGCATGTGCCCTAAAGGATGAGGCCAGGTGGTATCAGGTAGGGACAACTACTACCCTAGTGCACCATGGGTTGATTTCAGCCCTAATCAGGCATGTAGAGGCACATAAAGAGGCACCAATTGAAGAAGATACTACTATTCTAGAGTAGTAGGAGATGATAGAGGTGCCTTAATCTCATAGTCACTCGACTATAGGGGCATCAGGGCCAACCGAGTTGGTGCCTACCTCCCATCATGATCAATTAATAAGGGAGGTAGGGCAACCTCCATCCCCTATTTCTCAACATTTTAATGAGGAAGCAGGACCAAACATGTCAAGCCCTACTCATATGATGACCTACCCAAGGACCAGAAGTAGGACAAAGAGAGCATCCTTGGTTTTCTCTAATTCATCTAGTGATGAAGAAGTCATTGGCATGATTGAGGATGAATTTTCTACCCAGGTGTTGTAGAACATGGTTGGTGGTGAACCTTCTCACCTAGAATTCCAAGGAGAATATCTATAGAAATAATTGTAGATATTAAAGGAGTAAGCCTTCATTTGGGAAGGTAAGTACAAAATAGAGTAGACTCTCTTTGAGGTGTCTAGAAAGGTTATAGTAGAAAAGTAGTTAGATATGTATAACACCATATGCTAATTGTAGGATATAGTGCAATGATTGAAATCATAGATGCAACAAATAGAGGTTGGTCAGCTAGCCAAGGTTGATACTATAGTCTAGATAGATTGGGTGATGGAGGTGCCTATGACTTCTCTAGACTTTGAGGAGAATATTACTTCTTCTGGCTAGATTAGGTTAGATGCCAAAAAAGAAGCTAGCATAGAAGCTGAAGTAGGGGACCTTTCTGAGGCCTCTACTAAAATAATTGGTGAAGAATAGGGGAGCCCTATTGTGCAATAGGAACCCCCTATCATAGAAATTGATGATAGCATGGTAGAGGAGTCATTTGGGGTACCTGATGCTACCTAGTCTGATGGCTAGCCACTAGATGACCAAGTAGGAGTGGCATAGTCAGTTGGGGAATCTAAAGCACAATTGGGTGCCACTCAATCGATTGATGATACATAAAATTTGACCCTACTATCTAGATAGAAGTAGGGTAAGGGAAATACTATGAAAAGGATCACCCATAAGGGTCAATCGGTCCCATAGAGGCTACATAGTCAATTGGTTAGCCATTGGTTGACCAAACCAAGGTTGAATAGTTGGATGAATAGACCATAGCTGGACCAACTAGGAACACACTAGGGGCCCAAGAAAAGCAATATGTAGAGTCCTCTGAGGTCTAGGAGATACCACCCCTATAGAAGGAAGAGGAGGTTGGTCCTTTAGCATCCATAATTGAGGTAGTAACACCTAGACCATCAAGGAAATTATGGCCTAAAAGGAAAGTTGAGAGAGCACCATAGAAAAGGCCAAAGACAAGGGCTAGAATAGCAAGGCAACAAAAGTAGAAGGTCACCCAATAAAAATTGAAGGTGCAACTAGACCTGAACTCATATGAAGAGTGGGTTGCATCCATGAAAGCCTTCACCAGCTAGAAGGAGCAGTTCCAAGAGCTCCAAAAGAGCTTGAAGGAGGCTAAAAAGGAGTGAAAGGCTTATAAAAGAATGGCTCGAGAGCCAGGTATTTCTATTACTCCTGCATAACCAAAATAGTTCTGGAACCTATATGGTTCAAAATATGGCAATCCCTCAAGGATGAGGGAATATCTGAACAAGATGGGTATATTCAGCAAAGAGCCAATGATGCCACCACTAGTTTGAAAGATCTAATCTCTACCCTCTGAAGATGTAGAGGATAATGATGCAGAGGAAAATGATGTAGAAAATAATGTTGTAGAGGATGCCACGCTTGACCCTGAGGTGGAAAAATTGCCAAGGGCCCAAGTGCATGATACATCCCATTATCCACCATGGGACAAGCCTAACTTTCCAGTGGTAGTCCAGCTTCCCCCAAACCATCAGTACTGGAAGCAAGCTGAGCCTACATTCTAGAAGGATACCACTACATTTACAAGATTCTATGTAGAAGAAGTAGTAGGTAAAAAGAGGTGGAGTAAAAAAGACCACATATAGAAGTAGGACCGAGTCAACCCCTATGATGCAGTCCATGAAAGAAGGCACCCAAAATAGGTCCCAATCAGCCAAAATAGGGTGGCAAATGAAAACGTAATAAGGAAAGAGACCGAGCCACAACCAGGGAAAGAAAATATAGAAATAAAGCATACTGGCAGGTTGTTGACCAAACAGGGGACTACCAATAGAAGGTGCCATGAGGGTGTGGCAATAGTTAGGCATGGGGGAATGATGAGCACCAAAAATGCTCATATTTTTGTATGGATTAATAACATATTGTGCGACATTATTTTGATAGAATGTACTTTTTATGAAAGTTTTATATATATTTAATAGAAAATTGTGTATATTCTCTAATATGTATTTTGAGTGTGATTTGTGTGTAGATTCAATGATTTTGCTATTTTTCTGCATATCTACGTCAAGGTCCCATTTGGACCTGGCACTTCATGTTTTATGGTGGAGAACTAAGGACAAAGGTGACCACAACAAAGAAGTTTTGTAAGTTGAAAGGTACCTAATTTTTGACTTTAGGGACAAAGGTGCTTGAATCCTGAGTTCAATGACAAAGACACCTAACTCTCGACTTCAAGGTCAAAGGCACCTGACTCCCGACTTCAAAGACTGATTTAGGGTCAAAGGTGCTTGACTCCCGACTTTAGGGTCAAAGGTGCCTAACTCCTAACTTCTAGGTCGATGATGCCTGACTCCCGACTTTAGAGTCAATAGTGCCTAATTTCCAGTGATAGGCTGGATGATGCCTGACTCCCATTGAAGCAGAGTGCAACAAGAACCCTATTTTTAGAAGAAATAGAATAGCGGTTTTCAGTGATATATGCGGATGAAGGACAATAGAATGAACCAAAAAAATTATTCATTTCTCATTAATGATTAAGAAAACACGCAAATCGATTGTATGAAACTATGGATATCATATATTCTATTCGATAAATAGAACACACCTAATTTATCCTACGAAGGATAAACTTAGCGCGTGTTCATTGTCTAAGATTGTTTTTCATGTGTTTGTTGTAATGACAAGTCTGAAATAGACTTGCCTAAGTTTGTAATCGGGGATGGTTGTACACTATATAAATGCATAGACCACCCCTAAAAAAGGATCCCCAAACAATTTTTTGTAAAATCACTTTTGAAGCTGCAATACAATTCATTCGAGTGTTCATCTTTATATTTCTAAGCATTCGGTGTGCGTGAATTAATCTAGGTGGAATCTTCTGGAAGCTTGGGCCCACTCTCAATAGTATTCCTCCCCTTTCCTTTTTTTTCTATAATTTATTTATGCACTATTTATTCTCTATTTTCTATCTTTTCTATAGTTTACTTGATTACTATAATTTTCCTTGTTTTCTATATTTTCTAGCAAGTGTGTGTTTTTACTTTCTGTAGTTTATTTCTAGTCATGTGTTTGATAATGTAGGCTAGATTAATGGTTTGGACAAGAAATAGAATGACACCACAAACCACCCCCCAAACCTTAGGACATAGTGGACTCATCTTGTTGGTTTTACAGGCATAAACTGTGCATGGTACTTCACAAAGTTTATGAGCTTTCCCAGGTTTGACAATTTAAATGGAGGCAATAAATTAACTGTAGTGTAACCAATATTTTTCCCAACAATGAGTTTTAGCAATGTGATGCAAATTCGAATGTTGAACTTTTCTTGCCCTTGTGATTACATCGACACCTTGAAAGTCCATTCTTTTTTCTCCTTAGTCTTCTAACTTAGCTAAATTTTAAATTTGGCAATGTGGTGTAATACCAGACATCAAATTCTTCCTTAACCCATGTTGATATCAATGCTTCTAAAATTTAGCCCTCTTCTACCTTGAGTTCTCTACCTTAGCTAAATTTTGAATATGATAATGTAGCAAAATATCATACGCTACATTCTTCTTTCCCCCATGCTGACATAAGTCTCTTGAAAGTCTAGTATTCTTCTTGCCTTAGCCAAATTCTAAGTCCAGCTAGGTTTTTTTAAGTATCCGATTTCCTTACTATATTTTAACCTGACATTCGTTGCTTTGTAGCAAAATCTTACTCTATCATAAATGCTTCATATGTGGGCTATTACATTGATCTAAAACAACTAGATTGGAACCCTAGGGAGAGATGCTTGACCAACATGTTTCAACAACAATAGGGTAAAATTTAGAAGGGTTTTTTCCTACAACTCTTTCAATGTTTTGTTGAAAATAAATAAGGAAAGGTACCCATTTTGCATTTTTTCTCTCATTTTGAATCAAAAATCAAATCCGTAATTCTCTCTTTTTTTAGCTTGAATTGTGTTTTAAGAAATATTATGTAGAAAAATAGGAGTAACATGACTTTCTCATTTTCATATTAGGTTTACCTTAAATACTCTAGAAATAGTGGATTAGGGGTTTATTATGTGTATAAAATTTGAATTTGCTTGAAATGGAATGCCATAAAGGTTAAAACTTAAGTACTCCTTGCTTAACTAAGTTGTTGAGGTGTTTTGAACCAAAACATGCCAAAATTGTTCATTTTGCTAAATGTTGGATCTATGGAATTCCTTTGCTTTATTTTAATAGTATTACTAAAACCAAACATGTTGGCTAAGTCTCTTCGTGGTCATGAATTTTGGTTAAGACATTGAATTTGGATAGGAAAATTGTGTACCCAAATAAGTTAAACTTTGCCATTGTTATTATTTATTGTATCTTCCTCAAACATGACAATACATATGCATTTTCATAATAGTATGAATATCTCTTCCATGATAGTATATATACCATTCCTTTTTTGGTTTAATGTAAGAAAATTAAGTTGGATTATGAGGACAACCTATGAGTAAGTGTAACAGGTAAGACATTTATGGATTTAGACAAAGTGTTGCATTGGTTGTAGGGACATGATGGTCTAAGCTCAAGTCCAACATTATTAAAAGGGGTATTGTAAGAAAGTTATGATAAAGTTTTTTCATACTTTGTTTTTTAATTTTTTTCCATTTCCAAAAATCATAGGGCTATCCACTTTATGTTTTACTAAAGGTTTCAATTATGGTAACACCTAATACCTTTGTATAAAGAGTAGAAAGAGATATTGAAGCTAATTTTTCTTTTTTATTTTTATTTTAGGAATGTCCTATCACTAACCTTGATAGAGCTTATTGCTATCAACTTTGTCACCTTAGAAAGCTAACATGGAACAACAACTAAAATCATATCTACATCCCATATTTTATAAATAATTGCTTTCAAATGTGCTAACAGAACTATATATCCTATATGTTAAAATAATAATATAAGTGGTAATATTTAAGTAGGTTCACTTGTTTTTTTATTCTTGTTATCCTCTTCAATTGTCCTAGCCTTTGAATGTGGTATCAACCAAGCGATCAGGGCTATAATACCTTGTAAAAAGCAACAAAGCAAAGGCCAATCCTAAGAGAGTGGGATCTGGATCAATTGAGGACCTCTAGGATTTTGACAAAGGTTGGATCCTTTGTAAGATGTAATATTGGGTGCACACTTTCTAATCTAATAGCTTGGTTGGAAAAGGGTAAGAGAAAAAATAACTAAGATAGGAGAAAGAAAACAATTTAAGCTAACAAGGTGGTAATGCACCAAAGATCAAATAAGATCCATCTTATAGTAGCTCTAGTTGTAATGCATCAGCATGAACACTTCCTCCCTCAAAATATATAAGCATAGATCGAAAATGCAAGTACACACACACAAAGGAGATGGATCAGGGCTTGAGAATCAAATAGATGTGTAGGCCTCTAGTATATATTTATTTATTTATGTTCATACAAATTTTTTTACAAGAATTATGCTAGGAGAAGGGGTTTGGGTTGCCTGCAAGACCACTCAGAGAATTGTGTACTACTATACAAAAGGAAATGAAGGGAAAGTTTATATGAACTTGTTGATTCATTACAATGTTAAAACTACTATTATTTATAGATTACAAGGAGGATGTTTTCCCTCTAAAACTCATGCAAATATTTCAAGATGACTATTGTTCTAGGCATCGGGTCATATATTCATTTAAATTCTAGGTCTCCCCAAGGCATATGGATTTGAAATCATAAATATCAAATAGTTCTAAGTCTTTGGATGAGCAACTACCATCATTACTACCATATACCCATTTTTGGGATTCCTATACTCTAGGTGTGAGTATATTGTACATTCAATGCTCCAAATTTAGGGGGTGAATTTGTTGTGGCTCCCATGATTTTTTTGTTCATTCTAATAGATATGTCATATTAATTTTCAAGAAATTCTTGTACTTCCTAGAAGATTTTACACCTTGGTACAATGTGCAGGGTCCTATGGATGAAATTTTGCACCCTTCACCCACTCTTCTTTACAATATGATGATCTACTAAGGTTAGCCAAATTTTGAGTCATTAGTGGTAAGGAAAAATATGAAGATAGCCATATCGATGGGTGACAAAAGGTAGCAGATAGGTGGAAGATTCAGGGTGGCCGAGTAAGTGTAGTTCTATGAGCCCACCATAAACTTGAAGATTATTCAAAGGATTGGCAAACAATTTTTTGGGTAGACAATTAGGCTTTGCCTCTAGGTGAAAATATCTTAAAATCCCACCCACAATAAATATGGAACTTCCACCAATCAAGAGGGTAAAACTATCATAGATCCCCACTCGGTAGAAGGGCAGAACTTTGAGAAGTTAGGATGGTGAAACTTTTGTAAAATCCTACCTAGTTGTGAATAACATGTTGGATGAAGTGTAGAAAGAAATATAGGCCCTAGGGGTTTTTCCTAAATCAAAAGCAACCAAGGCATGATGAGCCTTCTATCAGGGTAAAATTTTACACAGAGCCTAAGGCAATTCCAGCTTGATTTTCCACACCCTTCATAGTACCAAAAAGAGTGGAAGTTTGGGAATTTGGCGAGTGAGGAAGCAAACTGGAAGGTCCTCCCAATACCAGAAACACCATCATAATAGAAAATATCAATGGAAAGGCATTAATACCCCCAGATACTCAAATATGAGTCATTTATGGGTGTGGAGGTGTTGATTCAAAATGCGTGACTCCAAAGGTAATAAATTCTTGTTATTCATCTACCTAACTAAGGGACCATCAACTGGTTGAAGGGGTAAAGTAGATGAGGATTAAAGAACTTGGTAGGAATGTAAAAATAATTGAAGTTCTAGATTCATGCAAAAATGCCTAACCCCTTTTGGACAGTCGTTGTCTTCCAAAAAGTAGAGTACCTTCTGCGTACCCATCCATTTTGGTAGTAGCTTCCCATATAACACCATTAATACATGTAATTTGAATTCATTGTAAATGTTTCTATAAATACTGGGATGTTAGAAATCCCAGGGGTGGCACTTTGATCATTATAATTCATATGTAACACTTCTCATTGTTTTGTCAATATTAGCATACTATTGTTTGATCTTCGATCTCATCTTTACCTCTTTATGTTAAATTCAAAATTCTTATTTATACTATGGATTTTCGAGTAATCTCATTTAATTATGTTATCTATATTTCATGGGCTTTACTTAGTGGTTCTATAATTTGAATTAGTATCAGGTTGGGGTTTATGTCTACTTAAGCTGGTCGGGTGGGAGTGCTTTAATTTTTCTATCTGGATTTCATGCACCCATTTGTTGGTTTTGGAATTCACTTTCGACCCACCACATTGAGTGATAAGTGAGGTTGTTATTGGTTTATCTGTTAGCTAGGGTGCTTGTATTTTTTCTTACAATGTTGTGGGTGCATGTCTTAATGTAGCCATACTTGTCTTTGTGAATTCTGGCTATGACCTCCTTTTTATCTCTCTCCCACCTCCTTTTCCCTTTACATTCTTGGTGTTAGTATCTAGGACTTTCCATAAGGAACCGACCTTCTCTAGATATTTGTCACCCAATACCCAAGGCACGATGGTAATTCAATATTGGTGCAGGTCCACGGGTGCATCAAGCTTCTCAAACCTTACCTTTCAATTAGGTATCGAATCTTTGACCAACAATTTTTGGCTTGCTTGGTGGGACCGAAAGATCTCATCCCCATAGAGTATGGTGAAGCTTTGCTATGCAAGATCAAATCTATTCACTTGGTGACTCAAATACATGATGAATTGGGTTCCATGTAACCAGTTGTCTTCAACGTGAAGCAATTTTGGCAACTCTATTGGGTACTCAAAATGTCTCAGTTGTTTAAGGAAATCAGATTTTGGTGATAATTTGGTTTATCGAAATCTGGCCAAATCACCTGGTGACTCTTCTAAGAAAAAAATATCCAAATCCTTATATCATCTGCCTCTTTAGTTCTTTAAAAGATCTAAAACATCATGGAGGATTCAATATTTAATGAGTAGTCTTGACCTCATTGGTAGAGAAAGTATGCTCATTTTGTGAATCTAGCTCCAACAAAAGAATCGAGACTCTTGAATACTAGTGCCACAATGACTCAGTAGTGTTATCCTCAATGGGATGATCCTGGTTCTCTCAACCTCCAATGTTTGCATGAGATTCCTAAAAGTGCCCTAAAGACCCTAACAATATATGACGGTACTAAAAGAACTGCTCAGGAGCACATTGAAGATATTGTTGCTCTGGAAACACTCTTTTGCATTACTCATGAAGATATCATGATCAAACTCCTTGTTTTGTCTCTTCAAGGGAGGGCATTATTGTGGTACCAATATCTTGAGTGGAAAAGTATATGCTCATGGGTGGATTTGGTAGGAGCTCTTGTTGATACATTTGATGACTCCAGAGATCTCATCCAACTCTTGATGTATCTCTCATTCATCAAGAGGGTCCTTTTTGAATGCATCACAAACTTCAACATACAATGCAAGAGGATCTAGTAAAGGGTTTCTTTTGGTTACCATCCATTCCCCACCCTGGTTTACCTGTATTATTTGTGAGATTTCAGTTCAATAAAAGCCTCCTCCTACATCAATCTGGAAAAAAGAGATTCCCTTAAATATTTTAGGAGGTTGTATAGGTTGAGTGAATCTTGTTTCAAGTAGAAAAGATATCTTCAAGAGATTCTGCCCTCCCATCCCCTCATCCAATAATTTTTTCTCCCCTTTTCGTTGCACAGTACCCACAATGTCTACCATCTAAAGTTGTGCAAGAGCTAGGGCTACAGTTATATGAAGAACAAAGGGCATATCCCTTCTTAGGCTTGTAAAAAGAAAATTCAAGCACTTATACAATGGATAACTTCATTGTTTATAATTTTCTCCAAAAAATGGAGGACCTAGACCAACAGGATGGCTAAACGGTGGATCCCACCTTCAAAAAGAGCATAAATTTGCATCATTTTTGTATTCAGTAATACACTAAGAAAGAGCTTAACCATGCCTTAGAAATCTTGGCCAATTAAAATATAGGTTCTAAGGAGATCTCAGTAGTAGGAGGGCTACTAAACATGCCCTACTGTCAAACGTGTGTGGAGACATTAGAGGAGCACATGTTAGGGATTCCACAACAAGTGGATCCTAAAGAATGGTGATATTAGAGTCTGTTGCCATATAAAACGGTACCTAAGAAGAGATCTAACATGGAAAGACTCATTACCATATTGATCATTGGTTGCATAAGTACTGGTATGCATGATGGGTCACCAATATGTGGATACACTACAACTTGAAATTTTTTTAGGCAATGTCAACCAGACTACAAAGAACAACTCAAGTTCAGTATGATTTGGTTTGGCCATTGTAGATTCACTGGATGATTTCTAGGATGAATCATCAATCGCAACATGCTAATCGCACTGCAATTTTGTGTAAATAGGTTGATAACTAAATAAAGGTGCAAAAAGTACATGGCCATGTAATAAATAACATCATCCATGCTAAGGTGACCCAGGATGTAAAATGCAAGAAAATATTCCAGAAAGCACATCGATTTTTAAGCACTCCCCCTTGTATTCTATGTTCTTCCAAGTTTTTTGTTGTTATGACCCCGTTGCCCAATGGATTAAGACCTCAGATTCAAACATCATTTCTTTCAATCCCTATAAAATATTTCTGCTACATGTACCAATAACAAGCACAACATAGTGTAATTACAAGATGAACGGGTAAACTCTGGATCCACCCAAATCACTTGCATCAAAACCAAATATTTTTATAGTAGTGCACACTCCTCGATCAAATGGGAAAAGTGATCTATAAATGGCACCCCAAAAGGTGATAGAAGCATATGTTGTGTAATATGAAGCTCATAATGAGGTTGTAACTAAATATTCCCTGGAGGACTGGTAATGAGAAACTATAGTTTTTGCTTGATTGTGTCAAAAAGAAGTGTTGCATCAAGACTGGAAAATGCTCTTGGTATTCTAACTATTCTTGAATGGACCTTGGTCCTTTGTGGGGTATGTTTATGAGAGTGCAATCTATGGGGGTGTCTCATGAATCACCTTCCCTTTTATTCTTACTTTTTTTCATCCTTCTCTTCCTTCCCTTTCCTTAGTTCCTTGTTACCACTTACTGAGGAGGTTAGTGGTCATCGTCTTCCTACCTATATTGTTTCTTATGTTTCCTTCCCTCCCCTCTTGCCCTCTTGTTCTCTTTTCATGGTTTTGCTTGTTTTTTTCACTTCTGGTCCCCCTTATTTTCTTCCCTTCTGCCCTGCTCTAACTTGTTTTCCTTTCATTTTTTATCACCTTCCTCCTTTGTCTTGTAGCCTTTATCAGTTGATTTTGTTTATGCCCTCTTTGTCCCCTTCCTCTTCCCTATTTTTGAGTGTTTCAAGTTGTAGCTTTCTAGGTTCTATTTTTTCATAGGGGAAAAACCCCTATGAGTCACCAATAGTGTGGGTAAAATTTTGCACCCCTTCACCCACTCTTCTTTACAAGATGATGATCTACTAAGTTTGGTCAAATTTTGAGGTATTAGTGATCAGGAGGAAGTTGAATGTGGTCGCATCAAGGGGTGACTACAAGTAGCAGATGGGTGGAAGATTCAGGGTGGCTGAGTAAGTGTAGTTCCATGAGCCCATCACAAAGTTGAAGGTTATTCAAAGAACTAGTAGAGAATTTGTTGGGTGGACAATTAAGCTCTACCTCTTGGCAAAAAAATCTTAAAACCTCAACCACAAGGAAGGAAAAACTTTCTCCATTCAAGAGGGTGGAACTTTTGCAGATCCCCACCTGGTAGGAGGGCATAAGATCAAAAATTCAAGAGGGTGGAACTTTTGTAAAACCTCACCTAGTTGTGAATAACATGTTGGGTGAAGTGTAGCAAGAAATATAGACCCTAGGGGCCCATCCTACATTAGAATCTATCAAGGTATGGGGTTCATGGGAAAGTGAGCCTTCTATCATGGTAAAATTTTACATAGAGCTCAGGGTAATTCTAGCTCGATTGCCTACCCTTTCATAGTACCATAAAGGGCAAAATTTTGGGAAGCTGACGAGTGGCAAAGAAAAATGGAAGGTCCACTCGATACCATAATCACCGCCATCATTGGAAATCTCAAGGGAAATGTATTAATACCTCCAGCTACTCAAATATGATTCGTTCATGGGCACATAGGTGTTGATTTGAAATGTGTGACTCCTAAGGTAATAAATTATTGTTATTCATCTGCCTAACTAAGGAACCATCGGCTAGTTGAAGGGGTAAAATATATGAGGATTAAAGAACCTGGAAGGAATATCAAAATTATTGAAGGTCTAGATTCATGTAGAAATACCTAACCCCTTTCGGATGGTTGCTACTCTTCCAAAAAGTAGAGTATCTATTGTGTACCATCCATTTCGGCAGTGCCTTCCCAACTAACACCATTAATGCATATAATTTGAATTTATTGTAAATGTTTCTATAAATACTAGGATGTTAGACATCCCAGGGGTAGCTCTTTGGCCATTACAATTCATATGTAATACTTCTCATCATTTTGTAAATATAATCATACTACTGTTTGATCTCCGATCTCGTCTTTACATCTTTATGTTAAATTTAAAATGCTTATTTCTCATATGGTTGTATGAGTAATCTCATTTGATTCTATTATCTGTATTTTTTTGGCTTTACTTAGTGGTTCTATAATTTGAATTAGTATCGGGTTGGGGTTTATTTTTGCTTAAGCTGGTTTGGTGGGAGTGCTTTAATTCTACTATCTACATTTCATACACCAATTCACCAGTTTTGGAATTTGCTTTCAACCTACCATGTTGAATGATAAGTGATGGCATGATTGGCTCATCTATTATGTAGGGTGATTGTGTTTTCTCTTGTGATATTGTGGATGTGTTTTTATGTGACCATACCCATCCTTGTGAGTTCTATATATGATCTCCTTTTTCTCTCTATCTCCTACCTTATTTTCCCTTTGCATTCTCAATGTCAGTAGCTAGGAATTACCATAAGGAACTAGCCTTTTTTGTAGATTGACCACCCAACCTCACAAGGCATGTCAGCCATTCAATATTGGTGCAATTCCATGGGTGCATCAAGCTTCTCAAACCCTGCCTTCCTGTTAGGTGTTGAATCTCTGACCAATAGGTCCAGGATTACAACCCCAATTGGGGCGTTTGGGGGGCCAATGGTCCTCCATGTAGGTGTTCAAGGGAAAGATTACCCTGAAGCAAATTTAGTCCTTTAAATAATTAGAGCTTGGGTGATTTCAACCTTTGAAATTTTCCTCACCATTTGATAGCTTTTATCATATTCTAATATCAAGAACTTTTTACCGTTTGACTGTGAAACTTTATGTGTTGAAAATTTTACCTCTCATATTTGGTCCAAACTTTTATAAAATTTTGTTTTTTATATATTTAAATTTCTTGCACCTTTCGAGGATTTTAACTTATAGTTCTCAAAACTTTTTGATCAAAAGTAATATCTACACTTATCTGCCATTTTAACTTTTGCTTCCTACTACCAAAAATAGTTTATCTTTTGAGTGTAGTAAGAATTCACTATATTTTTGGTGATTCAAATGGGATATTTAGCTTGATGAAAATAAAGGACCTAGAAAAATTGGAGCCTAGTTCATTGGGTATGGAGTCAATAAAATATCTCGTAAGTAGAATGGAAGTGGAGGTGGTAATTTCAATAGTCAGTCTCCAATTTTACATCTGCAATTGTTAGGACTTTTGTAATCTTATAAAATTGGGATTGCTCCCATATGTTACATATATTACATATACAAGGGTTGAGTTAGTGGCCTTATTCATTAGACATGGATTCAAATTAGGCCCCCACTTGCTACTTGAGTTTTTATTTCTCTTTTTCTAGTTCCTTGGGTAAAAAATTTTTCCCCTAGAGAAATTAGGACTCTTAAGAAGTTCCCTTTGTGTAAATAGACTAGTACCAAGACTAAGAAATATTCTTGGTAAAGGCAAATTGGTACCGATGTTGAATCCTTCACTATTGACCCTATTGGCATGCATATTCCACCTCCATCTCAGATCCTTTGTCTCTTTCACATCCTTGGAGGGGAATGGCCCTTATTTTTGGTCTGGATAAGTGCCCAAACTTATTTTTTCAAACACTTCAAAGGGAATGGAATCTACTACCTTTGTTATTCCCTAGCCCATCTAATAATCAGTTTGGTTTTGGAGCCTATTAAGTATCACTTCCTTTGCTTCCACATACTCCTATTTTACATTCTATATTGTTGCCATCAGATCGAATGCAATAAGTTATTGAGTGAGAGAAGGCTAGGGAGTAATAAGATAGTTAACTGGAGTTAATTGATCTCTTTCTCTAAATCTATCTATGAATAGGGTAGCAAGTTGATATCATTCAATAATTAAGTGCAAAGAAATATATTTGTATTCCTTGTGGGATTTTCCTCTTAATGATGTTGCTAGCAGCCTCAAAGCCATGTTTTGCTTTGTGATATTATCAATTAGTACAAGAAGACCTTATATTATATATGTTCTTGTAGGGTTGATAGACCTTCACCAGTATAGTATGGAAAGGTTAGGAATGCAGACTTTGGAATGTTATCCCATACATTTGGTGGTGTTGGAGGTTGTAGGGGGCTTCTTTTGATCCATGCTAAAAAAACTTATGAGGAAGGAAGCATCCATACTTTAGCATTCAAATATAGTGATAGGCTTTTCATAGTCCTTTGGATCCTTTGGTTTAAGTAGAGTTACCAAGTGAATACAACATTTTGTCTAGAACCAAATAGACTGAGGCCTTCATCAAAACCTCAATCTGGTGTCCTGCAAGCAACTTCTTCTAGATGTTTGCTCTTAAGCAGAATTGCTTGGTGAGTGAGAGATGCTTCAGCAAGAAAAAATAGGTAGAGTCCCTCACTAGATTCTAAGCCTAATTTTTTCTTGATTGTGGGACCAAATAAAAATAAATAGGGTCCCAATGAGCATGCCATTAAACCATTATCCTCCTTAATTATTCTAGTCATAAAATATGGCGTTGACCAAGCAGTCAAGGCTATCGCATAGAGATACAATAAGGTCAATCCTAAGAGCAAAGTGATGAGTGCCAAATTGACACATATTTTATGTATGCAAGGATTATCTATTTTCTATCTGCAAGATCATGAAAGTAAATGTATTTTAATGATTATTTTACCTTATTTATGTGATTTATCAATTAATTTGATGAATGAGGTTAAAATGATAAATGATCATATTTTACACAAATTGTATGAAGTTTTTGTATATTTTTGGGAGGTATTATTACAGCAAAATACAGGTCATATATTGAAGAAAGGATGAACCAATATCGTGAAAATATATTGGAGACACATGGACGTGCGCTACGGAAGGGTACTACGGAAGGACACTATGGAAGGGTGGTACAAAAACCTGGAAAAATCTACGAAAATACCTGTTTCGCATAATAAAAATGCTACATAAGCTATGGCTTGGTTAAACACCAAGTGGGCAGCTGAAACAAAATATTTCAAATTCCACATAGGCATTTAGAAGAATCAAACGTGGGTGACTCATCATTTATTTGGGGCATGAATTTTTTATGATATTTTCTATAACAATACGTGAATATTTGTAATAAATGCATCCTTCCCTAAAATAAAGGATCAAAGCTGTAGAAAAAGTCTAAATCAAGGGTTGTATTGTTACGTAGCTATCCCACCAAGTCAAAGTTAGTATTATGTTATAATTAGTTGCCACTGGACCAATTAGAATATTTATTGAGTCCAAGTATTTTAGGAGATGTGTTAATTTATATTATTCTTGTTAGAATAAAGTTTTTGCGTGATCAAGTCCAAACCATATGGAAGAAATACGGGGAGTTATGTTTGAAATTGTGTGAGTGACAATATATATTTGTATACGAGGCCTTTGAAAAGGCCTGGTTGGATGGCGAGCGAATGGAGAAATATCTGTAATCTGTGATTATTCCTGATGCAATATTTTGTATGTAATTCTAAAATTTGGATGTGCAACCATGTACGTTTTATTTTCAATAATAAAGCAGCAACAATATATTCTTCAAGATATGGTAACTGTGTTTTATAATTATTTTATATTTTTTTTTCTTTGGTAATTTTTATTTCTTTTATTCTCTTGTAATTATGAAATAATTAAGAATTACATTAATTAAATGAGAGTCAATTACTGAATAGAAAATAGGGGAAGGGGTTCACACTAACCTTTCAGAGGCAGGGCCCACTCCGAAAGGTTAGTCCCTAATCTCTTTTCCTCGATAAATAGAGTTAGAATGTAGAATAAATTTTGAAGCATAAACTTAATTAAATTGCATAAAAAATAATTATAAATTATATTATGCATCATTAAATCATTCGTGGATCCACATATACTCATATATAATAAATCATAAATTGCATATTTTATTTTATTTTTCGTAAACTTTAATTTCTGCAACAAATGAAACTAGAAAGAGATCTGAACTAAGATTAGTATTAATTACTATGGTATAATCTATACTGGATTGCTAGTCTTTAAATCTAACCTGGATTAACTTGGATTGAAAAAATTAAATTTAAGCTACTACAGCCGATCACAAAGGGTTTGGCTCAGTAAAGGATCTTCAATATTTTAATAAAATTTGGCTCCTTTATAAGATTCAATCTTGGGTGCATACTTCCTAATCTAATAGCTTGGAAGGAAAGGGTAAGAGAAATAAAAAAATAAAGATAGTAAAAAGAAAAAAACCTAAGCTAACAAGATGGAAATGTGTCAAAGATCAAATAAGATCCCCCACATAGTATCTCTAATCATAATGTGTCGACATGAACACTTCCTCCCTTCTATATATAATCATAGATTGTAAATGCAAGCACACACACACAAAGGAGACATGCTAGGGCTTGAGAACCAAATAGACACATAGACCTCTAGTACATATCTGTCTATATATATATATTTGTGTGTGTGTGTGTAAAGTAAAAATAACAACACCAATGAAACAATGAATCAAAAGCAAATAACACAGTGTATGCACAAAATGATAGATCAGATTTATTGTGACTCAAGGAGCCTGGATATTCAAATTGTACAATATATTTGCCCTAAATAAAGGATTACAATACACTTTATTGTTTTTGATACAATATTACAATGTGAGGGTTGTAAAACCCTCATGTTAAAGAATAGATGGTGTCTTCAATTCATATTTGCTCCAAACAGTTTGTGAGTGGGATTTTTGTATCCCTACAAGACCACTCGAGCTACAATAGTTGTTAATAAATATATCTCCTATAACCTACACACATATCACAACACAAAGAATTTAGTAGCATATGCAAGGGCTCCACTATGTGAGACCCTCTAAATAATCAAATCTACAAACCCTAGGTGCAGTAATCATGAAATGCAAGTAAAACATAGAAAATATAAGTTAAAAAGCAATGATACCTTGTACCTTATTAGAATAATACCTACAATGCTGATATATATTTCTACTTTTGTGATCTAGTGGTGCACGAACATCTATGAGCATTTGAGGGTTTTTCGATGGTAAATTGGATAAGGGAAACACCTTGGAGCATTGTAAGAATATTGTGAATGCCTTGCAGCATTCCTAGAACACTCAACAGTGTTCAAGGAATGCTCGATAGCATTCAAAGGTTTTTTTGGGGTGTACTGTAGAATTAGATCTGGTTCACAGGGGTCTTGGCAATAGAAATGGGAGATATGACGATGGTGAGGAGGGAGGATGTTAGCGAAATGCTAGATTTTTTGGGTAACAATGGATGCAAAGGCTCTAATGATATCTAACCTTAGGAACCAAAAAATTAACCACTTAACCCTAATTTACAAAAGTGAATGATATTTTATAACATGCCTTCAACATGTTAGGGTTTCGGTGACACCAACGAATTATCGAGATTAAAACATGATGAATGGCTAAGATTATGACTTTAATATGTAACATGGATCAAGTTAAATGGATAGCTGAGATTGAGATGTGATGAGTGGTTATGATTTATTCACATAGATATATATACATAAATATATAAATATAAATATATAAAATATTTATATTTAAATATAAATGTAAATAAATATACATATATGTAAATAAATAATGAATGATTATGATTGGATGATGTGGATAGATGACAAGTGGCTAGATTTTGGTGTCTATATATACCCCTTTTTGTATCGTGTTGCGTTAAACACAATGCGGTGCAAAAACAAGACACCTAGTTTGGTGAAGCAGCTTCTTTCCCTTGGAGTGCAAAAAGATCCTGAAGATAAAGATTATGGGTGTAGCTTACCCCCTCAATTGGCAAATGAGTGAAGAATGAATCTCATGAGCCAATTGATAGAATTATGGGTGATAATGTGGATGTAAATGTGGGTGGATTATGTATTATGTTTATACCCCAACAGATAAAAGAATTTTTTATGATGTGGGTGATATGAATGATGTAAATGTTGGTGAGTGACATAAATGATGATGCAATGAATGATTTTGTTCTTGTTCTAACAAAAAAGGGGTTTGGGGGTGATATGAATGATGTAAATATGGGTGATAAGGTATTCTATTTTCACCCTAACAGATGAAAGTGTTTTTTATGATGTGGATGATATGAATGATGTAAATAAATGTATCCCAATGTGCAAAATCAAAATCAGATCTGGTTACCCCAAATTTGGGGTGGTTCTGTATTGTTGAAGATTATGCTTTTTGGTGTCATTGAAATGCAAAGTAATGAAAATACAATATGACATGGGGGATTGTGATTGTATAGTGACTGTTGAGAAATTCCTTAAATCGAAATCAATCATCCTAATAGGCCTGTATCCCCACTGATTGTGGGTGTAAAAGAGATGATGTAATCAAAATTTATTTGTGTTTCAAGCCTACATACAATGCCATCAATAATATATTTTGAGAAAATTAATCTAAGCATAGTATCACTCAAAAAATGAGGGACCAAAAATATTTTTATTTCGAACAAGAGGATGATGATATGGGTAAGTGTTCTTATGGTGATTTATCCATCCTATCGAATTGTATGGATAACCAATCACTAGAACCACCAGGGGGAATATATTAGACCACTAGATATGAGGTTCGCTTAGATGATGTAAATGATGTATGTGAATGATGAAGTGCATGTGAATGGTGTATGTATTGTTAATAGTGTAGTGATTGATTGTTGCTTTTGATCCAGAAAAAAAAAGGGAGGTATTTATTGGATGATATGAATGATGAAAATAAATATGGATGAACAAGTATCCTTATGGTGATCTACTCATCCTATCGAGTTTCATGGATAACCAATCACTGCAATTGACAGGTGAATAGATTAAACCACTAGATACAATTTTCACTTGATAATGCAAGTGATTGTGACAATGCTAAGTGGAAATGCATAGAATTATGGATAATATGAATGATTTAAATGAATTTTAATATGGATGGTGACATGAATGTGAATGATGCAATTATTTATGGATGAATTTGATGATTTTGTGGAGTTTGAAATTTTGATTTGGGATATTTTGAAGCAAGATGGGGTATTTTTGTGACTTTTGGTCGCAATCAAGAATTAAATGACCAAATCAGTCCAAATTATCATAAAATATAATGGAATGATGTGATGAATTCTTATAATAGTGAATGTGAAAATTTTGTGAATTTTTGGACCATTTTGAGGTGTTTGTACTTGATTTAGGTATTTTCATGGCTTTTGGTCGTAATTAAAAATGATGCATCCAAATTAATCGGTATCTTCACAAAACATAATGGAATAATGAAATATATGCATAAATGGATTTTGTGATGATTTTATGGAGGTAAGCTACATTTTTTAGAACTTTTGGTCTTTCTGCAACATTCTGGAGCTAGATGCCAGCCAACGTCTGCATCAGGCATAGATGCGGGAGAGCATCTACCATGTGGCAGACATAGGGAATCATTTTATGTACTAGGTAGACACCAATGGGCATTTAAGTACATAAAAATTGGCTATAATAATGTTGCAAAGGTGAAATTGAATTCATTTTTGCATTTGAGAGTTTCAGAAACACCATATAAAGAGTGAAGGAGTGAGTGAGGAGTGTGGAGTGTGAAGGATGGCCATGGAGGGAATGGATGTGAAAGTAGGATTAAAGGTGCAGGTGGCTGAGGTAAGTACCCTTGGCTATTTTTTGGAGTTTTGCAATATTTTTTTTGTAATGAATGTGCTAGTACTATATTTACTATTGTGTTGTGTTGTAGTTGAGGATCTTGGAGGCCCGATATCGATTCTCACCTATCATACCAGGGGTGATAAAGACCTTGCAAAAGGTCCATTGGGATAATTTGGAGGAGATGGTGTTGGTAGGATGTGCTCAGATAGAGGTGGTGAGGGCTGATGAGGGGTACCTCTCTTCCTTAGTGGAGAGATGGGATCCAAATAGGGGGACCTTCTAGCTCTCGATATGGGAGGTGATAAAGGCATTGGAAGTTGTATATCGCATCTTCTAAATGTCAGTAGAGGGGTTGCATGTCCAAGTTGGGCACGATAAGGAGTATGAGCTAGGGTATATTTTTTGATATGGATGGAGGGATGTGAGTGTGAGAGGTGGAGAGATAAGATATTTGGACATGTACGTGAGGTAGGAGTTGGAGGTATTACCTACATTTCTAATGTTCTTATTAGCCAATGTGTTGGTTCCCAACAACACTGATTATTGGTTCCCATGGAACATGATTCAATTGGTGTATGATATGATTTATGAGTCAGGTATATGTATGGGCACCTACACTATTGGCATAGATGTATATGTATTTGTATGAGGTGAAGAGGTAGATGTGAAAAATGGTTGGGTTATAGTGTGTTTCTATAGTGTTGAAGCTAGGAGCACTTCAGTGTGGCTTGTCCTATGGGCCTACACTGTGAGAAGTGGGATAGGGATCAACCCTATGCTTTGAGGTGGCAGGTAGTTGAGGAGGTGTATCCCAATCATCTTGGTCATAGTGGATAGGAGCGTAGAGATCTATGGGTAGGATTTACACTGGATCAAGTGTGTTGGAGGCCATGGCAAGGTGCTAGGTGGCCTAGTGATGAAGAGTAGTTATGGAGAGTCTAACAGGCTATATGGTTGGTTGGGCGACATAAGAGTGGGGTGGATCTGATCCAATTATTATGGGTTCTATGATATTTTAGGCTAAGGTAGGGAGTACCCGAGGCTCTTCTACTCTATAGGCATTGAGCATATGAGTCGAGCCTACCCTGTGTGGAGGAGTGGTGGGTGGATTATATAGATGATGAGGAGATAGATCTCCTAGTTGTGGATGATGTCAAGACCATAGTGGAGTATGAGTCTTGGTTCACTTCATAGCCTCTATGAGTATTGAGTTAGGTGGTTGATGAGGGCAATAGAGATAAGGAGGCAAAAATTAAGGGGATAGATGAGGCTCCCTGATGCCAAAGATATTATTGATCTAGTAGTCCATGGAGGTGGGCAAGGGATGTAGTAGAGTAGCCTTCAAATATTGGAGGTGATGATGGTGGTAGAGATGACATGGAGGAGGTTCAAGAGAGACCTCCTATCCAGGGTGAGGAGAAGTGGGCTAGGCTCAAGGTAGAGTGGGACCAACTTCAACAGATGGTGGCAAAGTGGAATGCAATGATAGCAGCTTAAGATATCAAGAATGCTCAGCTATAGGTTAAGCTAGAGGTATGGATGGTAGTAAGTGGAGGAGAGGATATGATAGCGAGGCTCTAGGTAGATCTAAGACAAAGGACTCTTGTTAAAGGCATGATGTATTATGCATAGATCCTAGGAGGTGTATATCTAGGATTTAGAGGATTGTCTCATGCAACACCACATTGGGATGCTCGATCAACCTACTTCCTCCTATTAGGAATAGTGACTTTAGGTCTAGGGCTCCTTCAGGGTCACATGGGTGTACTTATGGGCACTAGCTAGTGCATAGATGCACTTTTGTATATGAGCCTTGGTGCTCCACTGTATGTAGCATTTGGGCATTTGTTGTACATGTGATTGATATATATGTGTGTGTGTGTGTGTGTGTACATGGCTTTTACATTTTATGTTATGAATTTGTGTGGACATTTGTATGAATGCATGTGTATATGTGATGGATGTCAATGTAATAATGATGTGTATGAATACAAATGAACTAATGCTCTAATGATCATTCATAGTTTAGATTTTACTTGATCATGTTTTATCATTATTGTTTAATTAGGGGCACCAATCATCTTGGTCATAGTATCCAGGAGCACAAAGATCTATGGTTATTCTTGACACTAGATCAAGTGTGTTGGAGGCCATGGCAAGGTGCTAGGTGGTCTAGTGATGGAGAGCATTTATGGAGAGTCTGACAGGCTAGATGGATGGCTGGGCAACACAAGAGTGGGGTGGAGTTGATCCAATTCTCATGGGTTCTATGATAGTTTGGGCTAATGTAGGGAGTACCCGAGGCTCTTGTGCTCTATAGGCATCAAGCAGATGAGTCGATCCTACCCTGTGTGGAGGAGTGGTGGGTGGATTATATGGATGATAAGGAGATAGATATCCCAGATGTAGTTGATATCAGTACCATAGTGGAGTATGATTCTTGGTTTACTTTACAACCTCTAGGAGTACCAATTTAGGTGGTTGAGGAGGGCAACATAGATAAGGAGAAGGCAATGAAGGGGACAAATGAGGCTCCCTGATGCCAAAGATATTATCGATCTAGTAGTCCATGGAGGTTGGCGAGGTATGTAGTAGAGTAACCTCCAAATATTGGAGGTGATGATCGTGGTAGAGATGACATGGATGAGGTTTCAAAGAGACCTCCTAGCTAGAGCTAGGAGAAGTGGGCTAGGCTCAAGGTAAAGCAGGACCAACTTCAACAGATTGTGGCAAAGTGTAATGCAATGATAGTAGCTTAGGATGTTGAGAATGCTCAACTATAGGTGAAGCTAGAGGTATGGATGGCAGTAGGTGGAGGTGAGGATATAATATCAAGGCTCTAGGTAGAGTTGAGATAGAGGTACTCTTGTTAAAATCATGATATACTATACCTACAATCGTGGGAGGTATATATCTAGGATTTGGAGGATCGACTCATGCAGAACAACATTGGGCTACCTGATCAACCTGCTTCCTCATTTTAGGCATAGTGAATCTAGGTCTAGGGATCCTTCAGGATCACAAGGGTCTACCTATGGGAACTAGCTAGTGCATAGATGTACTTTTGTATATAACCCTTGGTGCTCCATTATATGTAGCCTTCGGGCATTTGTTGTACATGTGATTGATATATATATATATATACATGGCTTTTACTTTTTATGTTATGAATTTGTGTGAATGCATGTGTATATGTGATGGATATCAATGTAATGATGATGTGTATGAATACAAATGAACTAATGCTCTAATGATCATTCATAGTTTAGATTTTGCTTGATCATGTTTTATCATTATTATTTAATCAGGGACACCCAAATGGTCGTATGTGAAATTGAAGAGTTATGTAATTATGTGATAATTTTATGGATGTTGTTGTGTATTATGAATGGCTGACTATTTTTCAAAGACTCAAATATACTAGTGATTGCAAACAACCTCACTAAGTTCTATCTAATTTCTCCAAGATCAAATGTGTGTGCAGTGGATGTTCAATTACCAAATTATGAGCATGGTAATGACTCAAGGTAATCAACAACCAATGTGTGTGCAAGTGAGTTTATTAATCCATATTGAGTAAATTGATATGAAATCTATCATGGAGGAGACCAAGAAGCTAGCTCATCCTTATGTGCGATCGAGGTCTCTTCAAGAGAGACATGTCATCACACATGAGTGTACTTCACTTCCAGTCAAGCATCTATAGCCCTGGTGGAGATTAGCTCCATAGTCCAATGATCTGATCTCTAAGATTTAGGATTTTAACTACTTAACCATCTATATGGAAATGTAGTGTTATCCTTATGACTTGCGGATCTATGGTGTGGAATTTGTAAAAGAGTTGGAGCTTTGGGGAATCATATTCTCAACCAAAGTGTGATGAAAATTTTACCCTATACTTACCACTCATTATTTTTGTTTGGAAGTGTGAGTAGTGGTGAAGACCACTATTTTTTATTTTGGACTATGTGTATAATGGAACGAGCGAAGATAAATTTTTCGCTTTGAGATTCAACCCAATCATGGTATTATCCCTCTTTGATGCAAGATGTTTTTAATATGTGTAAAATTTGGAATGTTAGATTCAATCCCAGAACTCAAGATTTTCTTTAGTGAAAATGTGACTTGGTCCTAGATAAAACTCAACATGTATTAGAGTTTGCTTGAAATGCTAGAAATGGTTGAGTGATTGAAAACACCTAGTGGTAATGAAGTGATAGTGCAAATGGTAAATTGACTTGTGCAATGGTGTAATGAAATGGATATAAAATTTATGGGTTCCCTTATTTAAGGAAATAAGGTTTACCAGATCAATTATTGTCTAAACTTAACAAATGACCCCTAGTATGGTGGATGAAATGCACTGTAATGACAATGAATGTGTTTGTGCAATGTGGATGTATGCAATGTGATGTGTGGTGTGTTTTTATTTTTTTTATTATGTACATATGTTACATGATGTTTTTGTGAAGTGGATGAGGTGGAGGTGGTGGGTCACCGGTTGGTTCAGCTCGCTCCCTAGGGAGAAGCAAATAGAAAATAGGTTGATGGATGGGGAATATTTGGAGGTAATGCTCATCATTTTTTGTGAATGGAGTGATTGGGACCGATTTCTCTTTGAATTAGTTTGAATATATCAACATAACATAATATTTATCATAAAAATCCTCCTCATAATCATCAATGTGATTTGTTTCCTCTTTTGAATTCAAATGGAGGCTTTGAAAAGCCTGTTCAAAAGAGGTGGAAGAATGAGAGTGGTAACCCAAACTTGAATGATCATGCGCTTATCGATATGGATTTTTGATAATGATATGCATACCCTATTCATGTACTCATAGACCATATCCTTTCCAATTGACTCGATGAAAGTATCGTGATGGAAAACCTGATGTGTTCGATATTGGCAAGGACTGGTTGCTTGGGTTTATCTAGAGGAGTTGGATTGGAAGAGTAATCGATCATCCCATACACAAAATTGATTTTATTAGGTGCTAAATGCATACTATACACCGCTCCTATGGATAAGGGTGGGTCATGTGGGTGATCGTAATTCCTAACAGTTTTGATTCTTAGCAATGTAATTTGGATATCATGGACCACATATTCACCAATGCTAGGATTGGTGAGGTGGATTGTAACTTGTGAGGATGTGGATGAGGTGGATGTGTAAATTGAAGGCTCAGGGATGACTGGTGACTTAGATAATGGGAGGGATATGTACTAGAATGGAATCTCACAATCTATTAAATCAATCTGTGAGACATCAGTTGGTAAATATGAAGATGATTTTGGTGGAAGGTTTTGATAAATGGTTGGTGATGATGTGGATGGAATGGTAGTGGGTGTAGGCTAGATGGGTGATGATTAATGAGTGGTGATAATGGGTGAAGTTGATATTTTTGATGTGGATGATGTGGATTGGGTTCGACCACATGTACATGTAGTCGACTGTGATGAGGGTGGGGGTGTGGAATTGGAGGCTTGATGTAGGGTAGTGATGGGAAGCTTCTCGAGAATAGGATATTTCGATGAAGAAGTGGTGGATGGTGTGTTTGATGGGGTTAGGAATAGGTGAGTGGATGGAAGTGTGGATTCATAGGGATTTGAAATGAAGTTACAGTACTTAAATGGTTTGATGTTCATTGGTATGCAATGGATCTATACCTCATGCACATATTTTGAGCATTGATGTAGTATCGAAGAGATACATCTCATATACCTAATCCATGGACATCCAAGGAGTACATTGTAAGCCATGGACCCCTTCAAGATGTGGAACATGGTATGCAAAATTTTTACCCCCACTTTTATGGGTAAAATGATAGTGCCAACTGTGGACTAAATAACATCATTGAATGCTCTTAAGGTGAAGGTGGATTTGATTATGTGTGATAGCAGAAGATTGAGATGTTTAAGGGTAGATGTGATGATGATGTTGATGGAGGAGCCAATGTCAATTAGTACTCATTTAAATACATTCCTATCAAATTGAGCCATAATATGTAATGGAGGGTGTTGTACTTTGAATATGTTTCCCCTACGTAGCTATGTTAGCTGTTATTCTAGAATAGGTTTTGAGAGCATCTAGGAAAATAAATTAGAATTTTCTATGTTAGGTGTTAGCTAATAAACTGTGATTTGGTTTCAAGAATAAGTGATCTTCCACTATTTTTAGCTATAATTTGTTCTTCTCAAATCTATATAGTGTAACCTGGGGCATGTATTTTAATATATAATGAGTTATAGTTCTTATTTTGGTATCATATCCTGAGTAGAGGAGGACATTACTAAAATATGATGAGTCGTGGAGAGCCTGTGCATGTTGAGCGATATGAGAAATGTGGTCATTTTATGCTGAGAGGAGCACATAATTTGTCCCACAAAGCTGCGTTGTCTTGAGGTCCCTACCTTAATAGCTCATAGGTTGTTGTTGACTTGAAGACTGCATGTAAACATTTTGTGTGATTTATTCCACAAAGATGTGATTGGTATTGATTGTGGTGCACATCTCCATCTATTGCGAGAGGAAGCTTGTTGTGCAAAGCTCCACGAAACATGATTAGCTACTAAATTTCGTTGGAGAATCCATAAAATATTACACGTATGTTTTTTTGCAATCACTGTTAAATTTTTTGAGAGGATAAGATGTCGTGGACATCGTGGAACATTGTGAGGAGTGATTTCAATCAATCGTGATGGAGTTATAACAACATGGAGATAAATGTCTTGGCTGTAAGTGGGTGATTGATTTGGCTATGAGCGGATGATAATCATGTTGTGTTGAGCATGTTTACTTTGTTACAGACATTAGTTGATCATGGTAGAACATTTTAAGTTCAAGGAGATGTATTAAAACAAACACAAAAAAACATGAATATTTGTTCTATCAGGTTGACCTGTGCATTATCAAATCAAAGGATATGTATTCCATGTGATGAAATTTACAATCTCCTTAGTACATTAGGTCTATGCATAACCAAAATTTCATTTTATCACAACTAAGGACATCATAGTTGTGGTGAAAATTAGGAGGACCATCACTATATCAGACTTGTGCATTGTAGGGTGTTGTAGTTTGATCCGTGGGTGGTGATCGATGTAACTAAAGACAACACTCTGTGAAAACCGGTTTGTCCTCTGTGTACTACGTGTCTACGAGTAAGATCTATTTTGGCAATAATAATTGTAGGTTTTTTTTAGACTTGTGATAATCGCCCATAGTAGAGTGTTGTAGCAGAGTAGGTGCCATCGGAGCAGTGTTGGTCGATCGACAAAGTGTCATAGGAGACCTGTGTTTCAACCATGTGGCTGGTTAAAATTTAAAATTTCAAAGTGTGGTTGAAATTTAAAATTTGTTCTCTTCTAGTTTGTTGAATTTACCGTGGTTTGATCCAATATAAGTGAAGTGTTCTTTGAGAGGAGAGGTGAGAATCATGTGGAGTTGGTTTCACAGAGAAATTAAAATGTGTGGAAAAGAAACAACAAGAAGCTGCTACTACATTTTTTTTGTTGTTGTTTAGACTTGCTACTGATAGAGAGGTATTAAAAAAAATAGAGTATTGTCTTTTTTACTGTTATTGTTTACAAGTTTTGTTGATTGGCATCAATGGCTGCCAATAACAACCTACCCATTCCTGAGTTTAATGGGTTGGATTATGAGTATTGGTCTATCAAGATGAAGACCTTACTCATAGGCAAAGGGTTATGGGACATTGTAGAAGAAGGCTACACTGAACCAGCAGATTGGACCACCTTGAGTGCAACTGATAGAACTAATAAGAAGGATGCCCAAAAGAAGAACTCTTTTGCTCTCTACCATCTCCAAGCAGCTTTGGAGAAAAGTATCTTTCCTAGGATTGCTTCTTGTTCAACAGCCCTAGAAGCATGGAATGCCTTGAGAGATAGCTATCAAGGGAGCAATCAAGTGAAGCAAGTGAGGCTTCAAACTTTGAAGAGAGATTTTGAGAATCTCAAAATGCAAGAAGATGAAAGAGTAGGAGATTATTGTGTGAGAGTCAAAGCAATTGTAAACAAAATGGAGACACTTGGAGAAGATATAAAAACTGAAGTGGTTGTGAAGAAAGTGTTGAGAACACTTCTTCATAAGTGGAATCATATTGCTATTATTATTGAAGAATCTAAAGATCTTTCTACTCTAACATTTGATGCACTAATTGGTTCTTTGATGTCCCATGAAGAGAGACTCCAAGGTTCTACATCATCAAGCTTTGGAGGTGATGAAAAAGCATTCTCATCCAAGGAAGGTGAGACTCATGGCAATGCACAAGGAAGAGGACAAGGAAGAGGACAAAGGAGAGGACAATATTCAAGAGGAAGAGGAAGAGGTAGATCAAGAGGTGGCTACCAAGGAAAAGGAAGAGGAAGAGGAGGTGACAAATCAAACAAGTCTTGTTATCATTGTGGCAAGCTTGGTCACTTTGCTAGAGATTGTAGACTAAAGGCTTCTCAAGAAGGGAGAAGTAATAATTATGGAAACTATGGAGAAGAGGAAGGAACTTCTTCAAATTTGTTCCTCACATATGGAAAATCAGATCAAAATCTTAATGAAACTTGGATTTTGGATACTGGTTGCTCAAATCATATGAGTGGCAAAGAAGAGTTATTTGCTACAATGGATTCCACATACAAGTCCAAGATCAAATTGGGAGATGACAAGGCACTACAAGTTGAAGGCATGGGAGCCATGGAGGTTCCAACAAATGAAGGCACAAAGAAGGTGAACAATATCTATTACACTCCTAAACTCCAACATAATTTGCTTAGTGTTGGACAAATCATGGAAAAGAACTATAAACTTGTTTTTGAAGATGGAAAATGTGTAATTTTTGACAAAAACAATTGTAATAGAGTTGTCACAAATGTACCTATGACAAAGAATAGGTTATTTCCTCTTAAGTTTGGGGAACAAGGAGGTGCTCAACTTGCTAGTGTGGCCATAGAAAATCCAAGTGTGCTTTGGCACTTGAGATATGGTCATCTTAATTTTTTAAGCTTGAAGTTGTTGACTTCACAAGCTATGGTGTGTGGATTACCAAAAGTTGAAGAGCACAAGGAGGTGTGTGAAGGATGTGCTTTGGGAAAGCACTCAAGAACAAAGTTTCCAAGAGGTCAAGCATGGAGAGCAAGCCATCCACTACAATTGGTACATTCGGACATTTGTGGTCCAATGCATACCAAAATCTTGGGTAACAATTCTTACTTTCTCACTTTCATTGATGATTTCTCTAGAATGTGTTGGATTTATTTTTTGAAAACTAAGGATGAAGCTTTTGAATGTTTCAAGGATTTCAAAAATAATGTAGAGAATCAAAGTGAGTATGTTGTAAAAATATTAAGGACTGATAGAGGAGGGGAGTTTTGCTCAAATGCATTTCTCAAATATTGTAAAGATTGTGGGATCAAAAGGCAATTCACTACTGCCTACACCCCACAACAAAATGGTGTGGCTGAAAGGAAGAACCACACTATTGTAGAAATGGCTAGATCAATGCTTCAAACAAAGAAACTAAGTAACATGTATTGGGCTGATGTTGTTAGGACAAGTGTTTACATTTTGAATAGGAGTCCTACTTCTAGTTTAGATGGGATAACTCCATATGAGGGATGGTATGGCAAAAATCCAAATGTAAAGCACTTCAAAGTTTTTGGTTGTCTTGCATATGCACACATTCCTGATGAGATAAGAAAGAAACTTGATCCCAAAATTCAAGCATGTATTTTCATTGGGTATTGTGAGTCTTCAAAGGCATATAGACTCTACAATCCAAAAACACACAAAGTTGTAATCTCAAGAGATGTAATTTTTGATGAAGGGGGAGAATGGGGTCATCAAAAACTTTTTGTTGATGATGGATCTCAAGATGCAAGCTCCTCTCAAGTGCAGCCCATTAACAAGAACAACAATGGAAGTCCTCCTCCAAGTCCAAGAAAGAGTTCTACTTCAAGTACAACAAGTGCTACTCCAAGTTCTTCTCCACAAAGATCATCAAGTTCTTCTCCAATGGAAGTAGATCCACCACCAAGAGGTAAGAGAACACTTCAGTACCATCCTTCTTTTCAAATGATGGACAAGAATTTTCAAAGAAGGTACACTAGAAGCCAAGCTAGTGAGATGAATGAAGTCTTGAAAAGACTTGAAAATTTGCACATGTATGGTGATGAAGACTCCCAAGAGCCTAAGGGAGATGTTGTAAACTATGCTTTAATGACTAGTGTAGAGCTAGAGCCATCTAGTTATGAAAAATCATGTACTCATGATGTATGGCAACAAGCCATGAAAGAGGAAATGACCTCTATAAAAAAGAATGACACATGGGAGCTAGTGGAGCTTCCTAAGGGAAAGAAATGTATTGGATGTAAATGGGTCTATAAGACCAAGTTCAATGCTGATGGGAGCATTGAAAGACACAAGGCAAGGCTAGTAGCAAAAGGGTTTACTCAAAAGTATGGGATTGACTATGAGGAAACCTTTGCTCCGGTTGCTAGACAAGAGACCATCAGACTAGTACTTTCCTTGGCTGCCCACAAAGGGTGGAACATTCAACACATGGATGTTAAGAGTGCCTTCCTTAATGGGTACTTGAAAGAAGAGGTTTTTGTGCAACAACCTCAAGGATTTGAAGAACAAGGTAAGGAGAACCTTGTCTACAAATTGAAGAAAGCATTGTATGGACTAAAGCAAGCACCAAGGGCATGGTACTCACGCATTGATGGCTACTTTCAAAACTATGGATTCACTAGGAGCAAAAGTGAACCTACTCTCTACTACATGAAACAAGGTAAAGACATCCTTATTGTGTGCTTATATGTGGATGATCTAATATTCATGGGTAGTAGTGCTAAAATGAATGAGGAGTTCAAAAACTCCATGATGAAAGAGTTTGAAATGAAGGATCTAGGTTTGATGCATTACTTCCTAGGAATGGAGGTACATCAAACAGGAAATGGGATCTTCATATGTCAACATAAATATGCTCATGACATGATAAAGAAATTTGCTATGGAGCAATGCAAGTCAGTTGCAACTCCAATAGGTCATGGGATACAATTAAGCAAAGAAGATGGAGCACCAAAAGTTGACAAGACCACTTACAGGAGCATGGTTGGGAGTCTAATGTTCCTCACCAACACATGACCGGATATTCAATATGTTGTCTCTCTAGTATCAAGGTATATGGCTGATCCATCTGAACTTCATCTACAAGCAACTAAAAGAATTTTGAGATATGTAAAGGGTACAATGGATTATGGGATCCATTACCACAAAAATGATGATGTAAAATTAGTTGGCTTTAGTGATAGTGATTGGGGAAGCAACATAGATGATAGGAAATCCACTTCAGGGAATTGTTTTAGTCTTGGGTCAGGACTAATTACTTGGAGTTCTAAAAAGCAAACTATTGTAGCACTATCATCTACTGAGGCTGAGTACATAGCAATCACAAATGCTAGTGCCCAAGCCTTATGGTTGAGAAAAGTACTTGAAGAAATAGGTGAGAGACAAAGTGGTCCTACCATATTGTATTGTGACAATATGAGTGCCATACAATTGGCACATAATCCTATCCACCACAGCAGGTCAAAGCACTTCGACATGAAGTATCACTTCATTAGAGACATGGTGGAGAAAAATGTGGTTGAGCTAAAACATTGCAGCACTTTGGACAACATAGCAGACATCTTCACCAAAGGAGTTGCTAAAGCTCAGTATTTAAAGCTGAGAGACTGTCTTGTCAGCCCTCTCAACTTTAAGGGGGAGAATGTTGGACTTTGAATGTGTTTCTCCTACGTAGCTAAGTTAGATGTTATTCTAGAATAGGTTTTGAGAGCATCTAGGAAAATAAGTTAGCATTTTCTATGTTAGGATCTAGCTAATAAAAGGTGATTTGGTTACGAGAATAAATGGGCTTCCACTATTTTGAGCTATGATTTATTCTGCTCAAGCCTATATAATGTAACCTGGGGCATGCATTTTAATATATAATGAGTTATAGTTCTCAGAGGGTCCACCAATTTTGATTAAATTGATTCAATTTCAAAATCATAGAATGTGATGGAAGGCTCCATGCACGTTCAAATACTTCCCATGAAATTGTTGAAGGCATTAGTGTCTTGGAATTGAATTTCAATGGTTGAAATTTCCATTAATGCCTCACGATGTGGAGGATATTGTTGTATTATATCATAGATAGATAGTTTAGCTGAAGCCATTTTGAGGCTAGTTATTAGTTAACTACTTAGTGATATGATGGGTCTTTGTGGATGATTTGGAAGATGAGTGGAGCTTGGAAGGTGAATTGGTTGGGATGAATTGGCAAAAAAATGGATGGGTTATGAAGAATTGGCAGGTTGTGGAGACACACTTGCTTAAGGTACTATAAGAGGTTGAACTGCCTGTTGTTATTCATTTTGTTTATTGGTGCTTCTTTGACCTTGGGTGACTATGTGAATAGCTCCAACAAAACCTTGGTACTATTGTACACAATTAACTAGATTAGGATGAGTCTTAATATTTGAACCCCATATTTTTAGTTGTTGTTCCTCATGATGAGGGAGTGGTGTTTGGTATATATCAAGATTTTGATTTTGTTCGGCCAAAGTACTATCAACCTTAATGGTCCCTAGATCTATAAAATATTTCACCATGTGTTTAAAAGTAAAGCAAGTGTTAATTTCATGCCCTTTATGTCTATGGAAAGGACCAAACGAGTGCTATTTATAGTTCTTGATATTTTTAACTTGATATTCTGGTATGATTTTGAGTAAGGAAATAGCATTGATATCATATAACCTATGAAATAGGGAGGTATATGATTTAGGAAAAGGTGTGAAGATGCATTCTTGTCAAGTCGATTGTCGATATTGGTGATTTTCCACAGTTGGAATTGTGTTATGAAGTTGTTGGGGTGGGGGAACTGCTTGATAGGACAATTGTTGCGATTGTTGTTGCACTGGTTGTTGTTTTTGAGTCATTGTTGGCTGAGTCATGACCACTTGTTTTACTTGACTTGGTTTTTATTGGCCATAATAACTTCCTTTTGATTGGCCCTTATGTTGCCATTCTTTTTTTCTTGGCTTTATTGTGCCTTCTTGGATTTTTATCTCTTAGATTATACGAGCCTAAGCAAGAGCTTTGTCAAATGGTCAGTATTGTTGTAGTTGCAATAACAAGGAGATGGGTTTTAAAGCAACTGCTTGGAAACATCTGAGACAATTCTTCCATTGGTAGGAAGAATGGAAAATTGGTGATAACTACCCTCCAATGGTTTCAAAAATTTATAGACTGACTCTTCAAATTATCCAAGATTGCACAGGTCATTCAATGTGGTTTTCTTGCGAACATTGAGAGAAAAATATTTCCAAAAATTTATCTACCAATTGTTCAAATGTGTAAATTTTGTGGTGAGGTGTATGATTATACCAGTCTAAAGTGTCTCCCCCCAATATCTGAGGAAAATTTTTGAGCATCAAATAATCTTGATATTGAATCAAAAAGCATGAGTGGATGAAAGTGTTGATGTGCTCTCTAGGGTCCTCATTCCATTTAAATTTGTCAACTTTTGGTACCATAAAGTCTGCAAAATATGGTGGTGATATTACCAAAAAATGAATAGGTTGATTGATTAGTTGTCTTAGTGTAGGCTTTTGGTACATCATACCAGGAGTATGCAGAATCAAGCTATCGATTTTTTGTTGCATTGCTTGGATTTTAGGGTCTTCCATGTGTGTGTGAAATCCTTGAATTATTTGATGATTGTGTGAAGGGGAGGTATGTGGAGTGGTGAATTGTTGAGATGGAACGTGGTGTTGATGGTTTGATGGATTAAAGTTTACTTGATGATGTTGGGCATATTGTTGAACTTGGTGATGGAATTATTTGTTGAGCAAGGTGCAGCAGGAGTATTGTCATTGTTGTCAACACAGTCAGTTAGATCTAATGATGCAGTGGAAAGGCAGTTCAAAAGCCATTCAGATGCAGAGGACAGGAGTTCTAAGGTTATTCAGAGTATGGACAAGTGAGTTTCCAAGAAGACCATAGTGGCCCATTTGCAAAAGATCAAAGAAAAAGACAAGTAAGAAAAGTGTCGCGATATCGCGACATATACAGCAGGCAAGAAAAACTGTCACGATTTCGTGACATATTGGAAGAGAGAGAAGCAGCAGGTAAAAGTGTCACGATTTCGTGACATATTGGAGGAGAGAGAAATAGTAGGGAAAACTGTCATGATTTCGTGACATGTTGGAAGAAAAGAAAGCAAGTGGAAAAATTGTCACGATTTCGTGACATGTTCGAAGCAGAGGCACAAGGGAAAACTATCACGATTTCGTGACATGTTGCAAGAGAAAAATGCAAGTTGAAAAACTATCATGATTTCGCGACATGTTGAAAGAAAAAGTGCAAGGAAGGAAAACTGTCATGATTTCGTGACATGTTCGAAGAGAAAGCTCAAGCAAGAGAAACTGTCACGATTTCGTGACATGTTCGAAGAGAAAGCACAAGCAGGAATAACTGTCATGATTTCGTGACATGTTAGAAGAGGAAGAGAAAGTAGGTTAAAGTGTCACGATTTCATGACAAGTCAGAAGAGAAAGTGAAACCAAGATAAAGTGTCACGATTTCGTGACGTGCTACAGAAGAGAGAGTCTGAAGTGAGAACTGTCATGATTTCGTGACAAGTTTGAGGAGAGAGAAAGTAAAATGAGAACTGTCACGATTTTGTGACATGCTAGAGTTCGAAGTGAGAACTGTCATGATTTTGTGACATGTTGTAGAGTTTGAAGTGAGAACTATCATGATTTCGTGACATGCTACAGAATTTAAAGTGAGAACTGTCATGATTTCATGACATGCTGTAGAAGAAAGAGTTCAAAGTGAGAACTGTCATGATTTCATGATAGGTTGAAGAGAAAGTGTACGGATGTAGAAAGTGTCACGATTTCATGACAGGTTGATGAGAAAGCGTACGGATACAGAAAGTGTCATGATTTCGTGATAGGTTGAAGAGAAAGCATACGGATGCAGAAAGTGTCACGATTTCATGATAGGTTGAAATGAAAGCGTACGGTTGCAGAAAGTGTCACGATTTCATGACAAAAAAAGAAAGTGGAGAGAAGTGTCATGATTTTGTGACAAAAGCTAAGATGTGAAGTATGAAGCAGAAGTGTCATGATTTTATGACAAAAGTAAAGAAAGGTCGAAGAAGGAAGTGTCATGATATCATGACAAAAGAAATGATGATGTGAAGGTAGAAGTGTCACGATATCATGACAAGAGCTTAGTTGAAGTCGACAAAGGTAGAAGTGTCATGATATCATGACAAAAGCCAAAAGAAAGTGTATGGAGGCAAAAGTGTCATGATATCATGACATGTATTTTCATGGCAAAAGCTACAGAAGAGTTATAGAGGCGGTTGAAGCCGACGAAGACCAATGTTAGCCGACGAAGATTAGGGTTTGCAGTCGACGAAGATTAGGGTTTGCAATCGACTAAGATTAGGGTTACAGCCGACTAAGATTAAGTTTTTGATCTTGAAAATGTGGTTATAAAAGGAAGGCTATTTTGAAGAGTTTGTTAAGTTGAGTAGTGCGACGTTCGAAGATAGTGCATAGAGTGCAAAGTTCGATCGTAGTGCATAGAGTGTGAAGTTCGATCGTAGTGTGCAGAGTGCAATTCGTCGAAACATTCTAAGTGTGAAAGATCACAAAGGAAGCAGAGTGCATGAAGGGGAGAAGATGAACGTTCGATAGTTAAGCAAGATTATGCGAAGTGATAGCACAGAGAGAGCAGAGTGCGCACAGGACAAAAAAGTGAAGCAGATCAGTCAGGGTCTTGTTAAAGGCAAAGGTATCTTACTATCATTCTTCTAAGTTTTAGATTTGAAGTCCAAGTTGGTGCTTGGCATAAGGGGTTGGTGCTCCTTCCAGTTGGTGTTGGCAAATTAGGGGTTGGTGCTCCTTCTAGTTGGTGTTGGTAAATCAGGGGTTGGTGCTCCTTTCTGTTGGTTCAGATAAATCAGGGGTTGGTGCTCCTTCCAGTGGGTGCTGGTAAACTATTTGTAAAAGTTGTTGCTTTGCAAAGGCTGGATTTGGATGGTAGTCCAAGCAGTCATTTTTGAGGAGTAGCCACATTGGTGAACCTCGTTAAAATCTTGTGTTGTGTGATGTTCTCTTGTTGTTCTTGCTATATCTGTTTATAAGTTTTAACTACTGCTATTTTTAGAGCTGTTAATTCATGATTAAAGAGCTACACTGATTCACCCCCCCTCTCAGTGCCATTGTAAGTATAACAATTGGTATCAGAGCTAAGTCCCTGTACAAGCTTAACCAGCTAGGGTGATCTTGGAAATAACACAATGGCAGGTGGTGAAGGTTTCTCATCAAACAAAGCACCATTGTTTGATGGATCTAATTATGCGTTCTGGAGAGTCAGGATGCAGACATATCTCTGTGCTTTGGGATATGACATCTGGGATTCAGTAGTGAGTGGATACACAATTCCCATCATTCCTCCAAAAGAAGCAGAGGAAAAGAAACTGTTTGAAAACAATTCGAAAGCAAAGAATGCCATCTTGTGTGGATTAGCAGACAGTGAACTAGTAAAGGTCATGAACTGTAAGTCAGCAAAAGAAATATGGGACAAATTGAAGAGTGTTCATGAAGGAGATGATAAGATCAAAGAAGCCAAGTTACAGACACATCGAGCTCAGTTCGAAGCATTGAAGATGAATGACGATGAAAACATTGAGGCATTCATGTTGAGAGTTAATGGAATCATCAATGCAATCAGAGGACTCGACGAGAATATCGATGACTCTGCTGTCGTGAAAAAGGTATTAAGATCTCTTCCTCAAAGATTTGATTCCAAAGTCTCAGCAATAGAAGAAGCTAAAGATCTAAATTATTTTAGTATAGATGAAATGTATGGTTCTTTAACTGCATATGAGATGAGGATAGGAAGATCTAAACCCACTGACAGAGAAGCAGCTTTCAAGGCCCTTAAAAATAAAAACACAAAACAAGAGTCCGAGGAAGAAGAGACATCAGATGAAATGGAAGCAAACTTTGTTAGAAAATTGAAAAAGGGGAAAGGAAAATACAAAGGGAAGCTTCCATTCAAATGTTTCAACTGTGGAGGCGTTGGGCATTTTGCAACTAAATGTCCACTGAAAGAGAAGAACAAAAATGATGAAGGATCCCACCAAGAAAGAAGTGACTGGAAGATGAAAGCAAATTTCAGAAAAGGCAACTTCAAAAAGAAAAGTTTCATCTCCAAGAATGTTAGTTCATCAAAAAACAGCTCCGGTGAAGAATCTGAAGAAGAAAGAGATGAAGCTCTTTTTATGGCATTTGAAGAAGTTAAATCAGAAAAAGGAGTGACCTCTGAAGTTTGTGGTGAAAATCTCGAGGCTGAAGTAGACTTAGAAGGTGAGTTGATATCTGCACTTGAAGAGTGGGAGATAGAAAAGAAAAAGAATAAGAAACTATCAAGAAAGCTTGAGGATGCAAATGGAATCATAACCAACTTAAAAGTTTAGATAGAAGAATCTAAGAAAATCATCGAAGATCTCGAAGTTCAAATAACCATGAGAATAGACTATTGCAGCAAGCTAGAGGAAGAGACTATTGGTCTAAGAATGCAGCTAGAAGAGATGAACAAGAAAATCAGTTGTTATCACAAACGTGAAGAAAGTTCTATGAAACTGGATAAGATCATAAATGACCAAAGACCTGCAGGCATCAGGTTTGGTCTGGGTTTTATCGAAGGAGAATCATCAAGTGGATCAAAGGCCAGAAATGTAGAATCCACAAAGAATGAAGATAAGAAACAGGTTGATCAAGGGAAATTGCCTCATGCAAAAGAAAGCAATAATGCCAGGCAGGAAAGGAGAACTGACAATAATGGATTCACCAATGTCACACATCAAAGAAGAAGAAGACCTATGGCTCCTACGGCAACATGGCAAAGACCATCTCCCAGGTTCAATTATCCCTTCTCTGGTTTCTGTTTTAAATGCAATGGCTATGGACATAAAATCTCAGACTGCAAGTACAATGTTAGACCAAGGAATTTCACCAGTAGAAATGCTTTTTCTCCTTTGATGAATTACACAGTAGAATGTTATAACTGTCACAATTTTGGGCACATTGCAAGAAACTGTAGAAGCACATTTTCATCAAATCAGTTTCAGGGAAGAAAAGTTCAACCAAACAGGATGAGACAAAATAGGAAACTTCCTGTAAAACATGCACAAGCTGCTGATAAGGGAAAAACAAAACAAGAGCCCAAAACTACTATCAAAACAATGTGGAAAGGGAAAGAACGACTGAAGGAAGAAAAGGAATCCTTAATCGTTCAAACTGCTTTCAAAGCACAGAATAAATATGTACCATGGATACTAGATAGTGGATGCTCCAGTCATATGACAGGTGACAAACAAAAATTTGATAAGTTACAGAAATATGAAGGAGGATCAGTAAAATTTGGAAATAATGATGGAGCCAAGATAGTCGGCAAAGGCTCAGTCAAAATTAGTGATGGAAGGATTAAATCAGAAGAAGTCTTATTTGTGGATGGATTGAAACATAATTTATTGAGTGTAAGTCAGATTTGTGATAAAGGTCATGAAGTGGTCTTTATGAAGCAGGGTTGTGAAGTCAAAAAAACCAACAGTGGAAAATTGATAGCAACAGGGTCAAGAACATCTGGTAACCTGTATACGCTTTCAGAGACTTCAAAAGGAGCTTGCTTTATTGGACAGGAAGAAGAAAATTGGCTGTGGCACAAGAGACTTGGTCATATCAGTTTTGATAATCTAGTGAAAATCACCTCAAAAGGGGTTGTAAGAGATATTCCCACCATCAGCAAACCTACAAACAACATTTGTGCTTCATGCCAAAAGGGGAAGCAAACTAGAGTCACATTCAAAACTAAAGAATACTACACAAGCAAACCGTTGGAACTAATACACACTGACTTATGTGGACCCATGAGAACACAAAGCATAAATGGTGACAAGTATTTTATGTTGTGCATTGATGACTATTCCAGAATGACATGGATATTCTTCTTGAAGCAGAAATCAGAAGCTTTTGATATGTTCAAGATCTTCAAAAACCAGGTTGAGAATGAAATAGGAAAGAGGATCAAATGCTTAAGATCAGACAGAGGTGGAGAATTCATTTCAGAGGAGTTTGCAGAATACTGTGAAAATTATGGTATTAGGAGACAGTTCTCAGCAGCAAGGACACCTCAGCAAAATGGGGTGGTAGAAAGAAAGAACAGAACTATGCAGGAAATGGCACGAACTATGTTGGCTGAAAGCAAAGTAGCAGATAGATTTTGGAAAGAAGCAGTCCATACTGCGGTGTATATCCAAAATAGGTACATGCTGAGAACACATGAAAGCAAAACTCCTTATGAATTGTGGTTCGGTAAAAGGGCAACAACAAAATACCTCGAGTGTTTGGCAGCAAGTGCTATATCAAAAGAGCTGAAGACAATCTTGGCAAGTTTGAAGATAGAGCGAGATGAAGGTATTTTTGTTGGTTACTCACCAAGAAGCAAAGCTTACAAATGCTACAACAAGAGGCTAAAGAAAATTGTGGACGAGTCTTGATGTTAAGTTTGATGAAGGTAAAGAACGAGTGATTAGCCATGAAACGAACTACCCAATTTATGAAGAGGTTATTGAAGGAGATGAGGAAAATGAAATTGAAAAGATACAAAAAATTGACTCAGATGATGTAAGTTGTGATTCAGAAGCAGAAGAGAATAATAAATTCAAAACAGGCAGCTGGCAGAAAAATCATCCTAGAGATCAAATAATTGGAGACCCCAAAGTTGGTGTTCAAACAAGAAGAAGAGTAGCAAGTAACTACTCTTTATTATCCAACATTGAGCCCAAGAATGTTGTTGAAGCAAGCAAAGATGAAGGTTGGATGAAGGCTATAAATGAAGAATTAGACCAGATTGAGAAAAACAAAACCTGGGAGTTAGTACCTAGACCTGCGAACAAAAACATAATCGGGACTAAATGGATCTTTCGTAACAAATTGAATGAAGATGGACAGGTAGTCAGAAATAAAGCAAGATTGGTATGCAAGGGGTATGCACAAGTTGAAGGCATTGACTTTGAGGAAACGTTTGCACCAGTAGCTAGACTAGAGGCAATCAGAATGTTTCTGGCTTTAGCTGTCTACAAGAATTTCAAAGTTTATCAAATGGATGTGAAATCAGCCTTTTTGAATGGGAAACTTGAAGAAGAGGTTTATATTGAGCAACCAGATGGGTTCCAACTTGGTGATAATCCAAACTTTGTCTGCAAGTTGAAGAAAGCTTTATATGGCTTAAAACAGGCACCCCGAGCATGGTATGCAAGACTAGACAACTATCTCACTCAACAAAAGTTTAAGAAAGGTATGGTGGATAGTAACCTGTATGTCAAAATAGAAAATGGGCATCTTATTGTTCTGGTTGTATATGTAGATGATATCATATTTGGCAGCAACAAAGATGAGTCATGTCAAGATTTAGCAAATAAGATGCAAAAAGAATTTGAAATGTCAATGATTGGTGAACTGTCATATTTCCTCGGCTTGCAAGTTAATCAAAGTAAGAAGGGCATATTTATTTCTCAAGTTAAATATGTAAAAGAGATGTTAAAGAAATTCACAATGGAGGATTGTAAGCCAGTTAGCACTCCCATGACGACAGGCTGCAAGTTGAGCAAAGATGACAAATCTCCACCTGTTGATCAAACCATGTACAGATCTATGATTGGAAGCCTACTGTACCTGACAGCTACCAGACCAGATATTTTGCAGGCAGTATGCATGGTAGCACGCTTTCAGGCCAATCCCAAAGAGACTCATGTGACAACAGTAAAGAGGATTCTTCGGTATCTCAAGGGTACTATGGAGTATGGGTTGTGGTATCCAAGAGGTAAAGACTTCACCCTTATATCATATTCAGATGCAGATTGGGCTGGATGTGTAGATGACAGAAAGAGTACCAGTGGAGGTGCATTCTATCTGGGAGACAGATTGGTTGCATGGCACAGTAAGAAGCAAGAGTCAGTTTCTTTATCAACAACAGAAGCAGAATATATTGCAGCGACAACATGTTGTACGCAGGTTTTGTGGATGAAACAAACCCTAAAAGATCTTGGTATCTGCTTCAGTGAACCAATATCAGTTAAGTGTGATAACACCAGTGCCATTAACATCTCCAAGAATCTAGTTATGCATTCATGCACAAAGCACATTGCCATCAGATATCATTTTTTGAAAGAGAAAGTTGCGGAAGGTGAGGTTAAGCTGGATTTTGTTCCAACTACAGAACAAGTAGCAGATATTTTCACAAAACCATTGCCCAAGGAAGTGTTTGAGTACCTTCGAAACAAATTGGGAGTGGTCACACTTCCCAAGAATTGACTAGCTACAGGGATCACTTTCTCAGGGGGAGCATTTGAGTATTTGATTATTCTTTTGCTCATGATCATAATTTGTGCTAAGTGCAACAAATTGTGCCTGAGAATGTTGTGCATGGACTCAGGGGAGTCTACAGTAGCCCTTTGGTATTATTGACAAAGGGGGAGAAGAGTTACAGGAAATTACACATGTGTTGCCAACAATTCCAAAGGGGGAGATTGTTGAGCAAGGTGCAGCAGGAGTATTGTCATTGTTGTCAACACAGTCAGTTAGATCTAATGATGCAGTGGAAAGGCAGTTCAAAAGCCATTCAGATGCAGAGGACAGGAGTTCTAAGGTTATTCAGAGTATGGACAGTGAGTTTCCAAGAAGACCATAGTGGCCCATTTGCAAAAGATCAAAGAAAAAGACAAGTAAGAAAAGTGTCGCGATATCGCGACATATACAGCAGGCAAGAAAAACTGTCACGATTTCGTGACATATTGGAAGAGAGAGAAGCAGCAGGTAAAAGTGTCACGATTTCGTGACATATTGGAGGAGAGAGAAATAGCAGGGAAAACTGTCACGATTTCGCGACATGTTGGAAGAAAAGAAAGCAAGTGGAAAAACTGTCACGATTTCGTGACATGTTCGAAGCAGAGGCACAAGCAGGGAAAACTGTCACGATTTCGTGACATGTTGCAAGAGAAAAAGGCAAGTTGAAAAACTGTCACGATTTCATGACATGTTGAAAGAAAATAGGCAAGGAAGGAAAACTGTCACGATTTCGCGACATGTTGAAGAGAAAGTAAGCAAGAGAAATGTCAGATTTGTGACATGTTCGAAGAGAAAGCAAAGGAATAATGTCAGATTTGTGACATGTTAGAAGAGGAAGAGTAAAGTGTCAGGATTTGTGACAAGTCAGAAGAGAAAGTGAAAGCAAGATAAAGTGTCACGATTTCATGACATCTTAGAAGAGAGTCGAAGTGAGAACTGTCACGATTTCATGACAAGTTTGAGGAGAGAGAAAGTAAAATGAGAACTGTCATGATTTCATGACATGAGAGTTCGAAGTGAGAACTGTCATGATTTTGTGACATGTCCGAGTTCGAAAGTGAGAACATCGATTTATGACATGATAGAATTTGAAGTGAGAACTGTCATGATTTTGTGACATGCTGTAGAAGAAAGAGTTCGAAGTGAGAAATGTCATGATTTTGTGACAGGTTGAAGAGAAAGCGTACGGATGCAGAAAGTGTCATGATTTCGTGACAGGTTGATGAGAAAGCGTACGGATACAGAAAGTGTCACGATTTCGTGACAGGTTGAAGAGAAAGCATACGGATGAGAAAGTGTCACGATTTCATGATAGATTGAAAAGAAAGCGTACGGTTTGGAGAAAGTGTCACGATTTCATGATAAAAAAAGAAGAGTCTTCAAAGAGAAGTGTCACGATTTCGTGACAAAAGCTAAGATGTGAAGCACAACAACAGAAGTGTCATGATTTCATGACAAAAGTAGAAAGAAGGGTCGACGAAGGGAGAAGTGTCACGATATCATGATAAAAGCAAAATTGATGCTGACGAAGGTAGAAGTGTCATGATATCATGACAAGAGCTTAGTTGAAGTCGACAAAGGTAGAAGTGTCGCGATATCATGACAAAAGCCAAAAGAAAGTGTATGGAGGCAAAAGTGTCATGATATCATGACATGTTGTATTTTCATGGCAAAAGCTACAGAAGAGTTACAGAGGCGGTTGAAGCCGACGAAGACCAATGTTAGCCGACGAAGATTAGGGTTTGCAACCGATGAAGATTAGGGTTTGCAGCCGACTAAGATTAGGGTTACAACCGACTAAGATTAAGTTTTTGATCTTGAAAATGTGGTTATAAAAGGAAGGCTATTTTGAAGAGTTTGTTAAGTTGTGAAGTGCGACGTTCGGAGATAGTGCAGAGTGCGAAGTTCGATTGTAGTGTGTAGAGTGCGAAGTTCGATCGTAGTGTGCAGAGTGCAATTCGTCGAAACATTCTAAGTGCGAAAGATCACAAAGGAAGCAGAGTGCGCGAAGGGGAGAAGATGAACGTTCGACAGTTAAGCAGTAGATTGTGCGAAGTGATAGCGCAGAGAGAGCAGAGTGCGCACAGGATGAAAAAGTGAAGCAGATCAGTCAGGGTCTTGTTAAAGGCAAAGGTATCTTACTATCATTCTTCTAAGTTTTAGATTTGAAGTCCAAGTTGGTGCTTGGCATAAGGGGTTGGTGCTCCTTCCAGTTGGTGCTGGCAAATCAGGGGTTGGTGCTCCTTCTAGTTGGTGCTGGTAAATCAGGGGTTGGTGCTCCTTTCTGTTGGTTCAGATAAATCAGGGGTTGGTGCTCCTTCCAGTGGGTGCTGGTAAACTATTTGTAAAAGTTGTTGCTTTGCAAAGGCTGGATTTGGATGGTAGTCCAAGCAGTCATTTTTGAGGAGTAGCCACATTGGTGAACCTCATTAAAATCTTGTGTTGTGTGATGTTCTCTTGTTGTTCTTGCTATATCTATTTATAAGTTTTAACTGCTGCTATTTTTAGAGCTGTTAATTCATGATTAAAGAGCTACACTGATTCACCCCCCTCTCAGTGCCATTGTAAGTATAACATTATTGTTATTGGAGGAGTGGATATGAGGTTTGGGGAATGTGAATGTGTTGGGTTGTGGAAGTAGGGTCGGTATGGGTGAATGGAGGTGTGGGTCAACCTAAGAAGGTTGTGATATCCAATATGGATCATGTGTGGAGTAGGTGTGTTGGTTTAGAATGGAATGGGGTTTAAAATCTACTATATGTGTTTTTTTTGGGGTAAGAATGAGCATCTTGTTGGTCCATAAGCAATTGGTTGAAATATTTCCATGCTTGTTGTATGGCAATTTTTGAAGTAGATTATGTGGGTATGATGGAGATGGATGCGGGTGAGGTGTTGGAATTTGTAGTTTTGGTGGATGTGGGTGGAGTGTAAGTTGTGAAAGGAATCACAATAGAATGAGGGGTAGTGGATGGTATGGTAGATGGAACCTATGAATCTGCATTGACTTGTGCTTCGTAGAGTGGATTGGAATAGGTGGTGGTGTAGGTATATGGAATGGAGGTGATTTGGCTATGTTTTGGTGGGTACATGTGATGTGAAGGTGTGGATGATACCTCAAAAAGATGTTTGGTGTGGACTTGGTTGAAGTTGTGGGGGTGTGAGTGACCAAGTTCCAACTGAGAATAAGGAACTTGGTTGTACGGGATGTTAAGTTGTTCTAAGGTTGGTTTAGTTGATCTTAAGTAAGCTCCAAATTTTTCCATGTCTATGTAGGTGGTGTGATGGTTGGTTGGTGTGGAAGGCTTTATTTCTATGATGGAGGTATGAATGGCTCTGTGCATCACATCAACATTTTAAGTGAATACTATGTGTGAGGGTCTTGCAGATAAACCAAAACACATTTTCAGTGTTGTGTTGGTTGGGTTAGCCATATAAGTGACTGGAGAAGAAGTGGAACACTCCATGGATGAAGTGGGTTGGTTGGTATATGCTTAACTCATGATTTGGCTTAGCTTTGAGTTGAAACCATAAGCTAATGATCCAACTAGGGTAGTGAATGTGTGGGATGTCTGTGAAAATATGCAATGACAATGAAAAGCACATAGAATCAAAAAAATAATTGAATCCTATGTCTTACAACAATTATTTTGTTTTTTATTGTTATTTTTTTTGTGTGTGGTTTATGTGTTTTGATGTGCAGGCCCTAAGCCTAGACTACTATGCAAGATGGATTCCAAAGGTGGATGGCAAATGGGGATTTTTTTGGTGAAGAAATCCAAAAAAAATTCTCATGGGCTACTAAGGTGTCTATGGTACGAGATAATAGATGGAGTTGAAACCCACCATCATTGATCTCGATCAGTGGTTGGTGATGAATTCCAACTCACTGATGTTGAATGTGAAATGTGCAACTGTGTGTGATTCATTTAAGTTTATGTTGTCTATGGTGTTCATACAATTCCAAGAAACCCTCTTTTATTTAGCCAAGTTGGTGACTGTTGGTCATCAAATACGCACAGGAAAGGACTTTCGGTGGGTTTGCGCACCCTGGACCTGCGACCAACATTGAAAGGCCGAGGGGAAGAGATGCCCCTCGTGCCAATCTCCGGAGAAAGGCCGGCTCCTATACTAATCTACTTTTGGGGTTTGAGACAAGAGTGCGGGAAAGAAATAAACAGAGTAAGGGTTAGGAAAAGAAATAAAAAGGGTAAGGGTTAGAGAAAGAAATAAAAAGAGTAAGGGTTAGAAGATGATGATTTAAGGTGGGAGAGAACAGGAAGCACGATTACTCGCTAACAACTCGAATAGCAGCAAGAAATACCAAGAATAACATGAAAGAAACGAAATGCCGAACTTCCTATGTATCCTCTGGACGGGTTCGCGGGGTTCTCCTTTCTCTCTCGCTGGAATTCAGGGTTCAGAGTAACAGCGATTGAGATAAGGGAATAACAGAAACCTCGATCCACCGGGCGGCATAAAGGAAAGCGACAAGGCGTTTTTCCTCTCCTATGTATCCTTCGGGGCGAATTTTAGGGGTTCGGTCCCCGATCGCACACCGGATTCGGGATTCGAGTCTCGGTACGCGAACGAGAAAAGACAAAAGAATTAAGCACAGAAGGCGGCATAAAAGAGAGAAATAGAGCACAAAAGGTCTTTAGTATTAAACGCAGGACATCAAGTTACAACAACTTTCTAGCAGAAAGTTCCCCCCCTTTTACATTGCAAAGCCTGGGTTTTTATAGAGGACCCGACCCTCTGAATCATTATTACAAAAATGGCGGAGTACACCCTCGGGCCCTGAGAAATCGGCTCCTCGCTGCTGCTGCGGATGATCTCTCAAATCGGCTACCAAAACTGGTAATGGTGACCGAGTCAGCCGGGGAAAGTCGCATTAAATGAGCCACCTGGGTGTCCTTGGATTGTAGGTGCGGTGCTCGAGTGGCGGCCATGCTTGTCGGGCTCTTCTTCTCGGGTTGATACTTCGCATCCAATTGCCAAAAATGAGCGGCGGGCTTATCGGGCAAGAAAATATGCATTTATGAGGCTCTCTGATCGCCTCGGGAAAATGCCCAACTTGGGAAGCGTTCCTGGGAAGCGCCTCGCTGATTTTCGCTTCGCAAAACTACTTCGGGGCGTGGAGTGCCGAAGCCGATCTCCCTCTATCCTTCGTTGCTTCACTGGCAAAACTGCTTCGCTGATGGGTCGGGAAAAACGCTTCGGGCCGATCTTCTTTTGAAACGGTGGTTCGGGGGAGTTTTGGCCGAAGCACTTTCTCGACCTCTACTGCTTCGGGTGAAAACTGGCCGAAGTGGATTTTAGAAATACTTCGGGCCCGAAGTAATTTCTTTGCCTTAGCCGATTCGGGCTATCTTTTCTTCTTCGACGAAGTTGCTTGGATGCCGCTTCGCAAAACTCTTCACCCGAAGTAGCCGCTGGGAATGCTTCGGGTGCGAAGCGTTTCCTTCGTACTTTTTCGGCAAAGTTCTCACTCGAAGTGATGATTTGAAGCGCTTCGGGCCCGAAGCTCTTTTCTTTTCATTTTGTCCACCAGGGGGCGATAGGGAAAACCAAAATTGCTATAACTTATAAACAAAAGAAAACTTTCAACAAAACAAATATCATACAAAGTTTCAATTTTTCTGCCCCTTGGTGGAATGTGACAATATTGTCAACATTCTTGGCGGCTCGCGGGGCAACGAGCTCGTCTCGGTGGTAGAACCCTCGGCTTTTATCCATTGGGCCGGAGTTACCTCCAGACCCTTCTCCTTGTTCCTTTTTTGGGGCGCTTCCACGGCTTGTCCTTCCTCTTCCTCTTCTCTCTCCTCTTCTTCCGCTACTGCTTCTTCTCCTCCTGTCGCCATTGCTTCTGCTACGTCTTCAACCATTGGCGATGGGGCCAGGCGGACGCGGATGTCTCTTAAGGTTCGGCGAACCTGAGACCAGACGCTTTTCGTGAACAGCTCCTGATCCTCCAAGGATTTGACCAAAGCGCGAAACCTATCGATCTTCCTGATTTCTGCATGTTGGGACCTGGTATACAGATCGTTTAGGGAAGCGGCGATTCTATAGTATTTCAATATGTAATCAGCAACCTGCTTCTCTGTTATTGGTTCGGCCCACTCGTCTATCTCCGAGACGTTGCCTTCAAACTGCTGCCACTTCGGCATGATTTCTTCCTTGGCTAAGGGCTTCCCATCATTATCCGTGAAGCTCGGGAAGCCTAAGGAGAAGAGGTCCTCGAAGTAGCCCATTGACGCGTGCCTCTCGCTTTCGAATGCGTCCGGTAGGATTTTTGCCTTTTGAGCTTTCTTGGCTATGGAGAAAAAGGCACGAACTATGGCCTAGGCTGTTGACCAATCCCTTGTTGTCCGACTCATCGTTGCGAGCTTCAAATCTTGATACCTTGCATCTTGGACCTTGAGGGCCAGCTTGAGTCGGGCTCTGACATTCGAATGACCTCTTCGATGATTGGCCCTCCTTCGGCGGTGGCAACCCGGGCTTCTATGGTGTAAACTAAAACGAAAGGGCAACGACGGCCGAGACCTAAAATTCTTGAGCGGATGTGAGCGAATCTCCTTGATTTTGCTCCTGTCAAGTAGCCCTAGGCCTTCCTTCTCGTGCAGCTGGATCTGAGCTTGCAAGATCTTACTTTCAAGCTCCTTGGCCCTCAAATCATTTTCGGCCTGCCTTTGTGCTTGATTCTCGTTGTGCACTCCAGCTGTGCTATCCGCAGCTTTAGGGCATGTGCTTCTTTCTGCATCAGCTTGCACTGCTCCTCGGCCTCTGCCAATTTGGAGCGAGCCCTTGCTAGCTCCTCCTCCAGCTTGATGTTAGCACTCTCGGCTTCGAACCTGCGCTTGTTGGCAATGTTGGCATGCGCCTTGAAGGTCTCGATTCCAATGTGCATAGAGGCGGACTCCTTGTCCACGTTCGGATGTTCCAAGTCCTTTTCTTTATCTTGATATTCATAGTCCACTGGAGTCATTTCATCCAGGGGCTTTGGACTTTGGGTATCTTCTTTACTTTATGCAACTTTCTCGCCTCCAAATCGAAGACGGCACACTTCTCAACTTGAGCGAGCGAGCGCCCTTTCTTCTTTCTTGCCTCTTTTAACATTCTCTCTGTGTTCTGTCGGGCTTGGAGGAGTTTTTTGGCCAAGGGGATTCCGTATTGAGGACAGCTCAGAGTCGAATGCGGCTGGGTCTACAACCGAGGGATTGAACAAATATAAGGAGTTGAAGGGGATAGCCTCACCCGAAGGTTCGACAACAGGGGTGACGGGGGCTTCGACGAGTGGGAGCACGTTATGTACAATGGAGGAATGAGCCTCGGGGTTCGGCATTGGACTATTAGCTTCGCCCTGGTTGATGACTGAAGGATTGGCGGTGTGGCTGGGCGAAGTAACTTTGACAGGTTTGTCCTGGCCGGAAGACTCGGGGGAGTAGTTAGGGACACGGCGTAAGAAGGTGGCCTGACCTTGTGGAGGTAGGGTGGACAGGGTGAGAGCTTTCGGCCAAGGCCGGGGTAGACTTACGAGCAACCAGAGCATAAGGTGAAGAAAATGTACCTGCGTGCCCTCCTGGCAGAGCGGCCATGGTGATCTCCTGGGTGATTGGCCCTTGTTCCTCCTGGGCCTCGGTACTCTCGGCTTCCATGACTTCCACGAGTTCCTCCATGTTAATGACATCTATGTTTGGGATCGTTTCGGCACTTGGTGGAGTTCCTCCGTCGTTTGCTTCGGTCGAGCCCGATACTGATCTTTCGGTAGGGGCGCTCGGAGTGCCTGTACGCGGTCGCTTTGGGAAGTTCGGGGGTGCCTGTGTAGGTTCCCGCTCCTTTCTTTTCTTCCTCTCGAGGGGTTGCTCCGATTCCTCTATTGCTGTCTCGAGAACTTCGGATGGCCTCTGTAGTAAAGCTTTTGGCGTGGCCCTGGCTGCTTTTTCCTTGGGGACATTATCAGTCCTCCGGGGCTTTCGTCCGAACTTGGGGTGGCCGGTGGAACGAAGTCGACGAAGGACAAGGGTTCCCAAGACCCAATATTGGTCTGATATACAATTGCGAATTCCCTGTCCATTGTTAGAAGCCCGTAAGAATTCATCTTTCGACGATGGACTCTCATAATCCACCATTCTCTTAACTGCTCCTCGTCCCAGTCTTTCAACTCCTCTTTTAAATCGTCCTTTGCTTTTCTCCAGAAAGTGGAGTCGGGAGTTGGGAATGGGTACTGGTCCAGGTCGAATTCGACCTCCATAGGATAGAAGTCATGCCAAGGAGGCAACGTCCTCATCTCCTCTAAGTGCCACTCTAGGTCCGTACCATTGGGGTTATTCCTCTGCTCTAGAATTTGGGGCGAGGACAGACATGGAAGTTTTTGCTTTTCAAATGATCTCTCATCACCCCCAATGGGTCGTAGAGCCACCTCTGTGGTATTTGAAGCAGACCAAAATCGGCGAGCTTCTCCTCTAGGTATATGTTCTACTTCAGGGCAAAGACTTCGATCACTCCCATCTTGAAGGGGAAGTCGCAGGTGTGTGCCCACTTCCGTCCATGGCCGTAGGCTTCGTCGGTCGCGTCACTTTGCCGAGCAACTTCCAGGGCAAATTGGTACTCCGAAGGGAAAAAGGCAGCAAGAAGGGTTTCCCTGTGAAGCCAAAAATGCGGATCACAAGCCCTTGTGTCAATTGAAACACATCCCCCCTTTTCTCTAGTACCACTTTATCTCTAAGGCAGAGAGGCACCCGAGGGCTAGACTTTGTCAGAACGTGCATCGCAGGTCCCAAAAATTGCTGATTGAAAGGGTAATAGGACTCCGACCTCAGCAAGAGACGGGTCCACTGATATACAAGCAAAGGGATCCCATCCTCGTCGACTGGTGAAACATCACAATGGTGAAGGGCTTTATGTACATGAAAGAAGAAGAGCCAAACCAAGAAGGAACAAGGTTGGAAGTGCGGCTCCTTGCTAGCATCCTTCATGGATGTCAATCGCATATGCAGATTTTGGGCCACCCATTCTACCCAATCGAAGAAAATTGGGTTGGTGTTCGGCCGCGAAGCGTCGGGGGCGTAGAACTCTCCTCTGGAAATGCATTCGGCTAGCGACACCTGCCATGGGTATACCAAAGTATCGCTTGACAAGCCTCCTACCCATGCAATGATAGAGAATATATCTGTGTTCTTGAAGGCCTCCAAGGGCAGGGGCATCTGGGGTCGCTTGTCGGAAGAAAGTCCGCTCTTGAGGTTTTCACGCAAAAATCTCAGGATGAAGGGATTAGAGGTGAACTTATCCGTTTGTTCGCTCGGGCTGACATTGCGAATGGTATAGCCTTTTGGTGGCCTTTGTTGTGGTGCGAACGCTGCCTGCACATCCTCCTTCAGAATGGAAAACAATTTTTGACCTGAGGCATCCAACACCTGCCTGGTTTGTGGTTGGTAGTTCTGAGCGATGGCGTATATGAGCTCGGGGCAGTGATGTGTAGGAGGGACTAGATACCAGTATATGTGGGAATAATATGCCATGGCCCTCTTGTTCTCCGTTGAGAGCCTACTTTTCATGAAGTCGATGGTATACCGAAGCTCGGCCACGGTTCTTGAGAGCTCCGGGTCTCTGATTTTCACCACTTATCGACAGGTGGTTCTATGTTGGGCTCATCATCGGACTCTTCCCTTCCTTCCATCACTTGTTTTCCTGGGCGTGGGGGAGGATTGACCCTCCTAGGTCTCTGTTTCTTTTCTTCCATGGCTCTCGCCTTCTCTGGAACCGTCGTCTCTGGTTCTTTTCCCTTTTGAGTGGGGTTCTTCTTTCCCATTGTGAACGATCACAGCAGAATAACTTGTGATGTAGAAGAGTTCAGCACCTCAAAACAAGGGATGGGATAATCACGACGAACAGTGGAACCTTTGATGCAGAAGCTCTCGAAGGTGACAGAATGCAGACTCGACTCTCACACTTGCAAATGGTTTGTTCTTAACGGGCATCTGCATTTTATAGCTTCGGAGGGCAACTTTCGGCATTTATGGCAACTACCATAATTACTTCGTGGGCCTGGCCTGAAAGTATCATTGTGGCATCTGATTGGCCATATGGCGGCGTCGTACGCGGGGCCATGCAATTCGGCGATTTGGATTTTGTATTGGGAACGTGAATCGCTGCCACTGGTACCTTTAGCATGGCTTTTGGTTAACGAACTGCCTTGGGATGAGTGTCATTTCTTTCGTATTGAGTTCATCTGCTTCGGCCCCCTTTTGAGGCTGTTGTCGGCACGTTCCTCGAGGCACATCTTAAATGTGTCCGCCTCGTATGCGGGGTTCGACGATATGGAGTTGGCGAAGAAAATACTTCATCGTGAAGTTCTTCTTCGGGCTGATTTTCTTCATTTCGGGCCCGAAGTTCCCCTTTGCCATGCTGTTGCTTCGGTTCACGAATACCGTCGATCGAAACCCATTTCATCGAGGAGGGCCTCGCCAAGAATTACTTCGGACAACGCCTTCGGCACATTTCTTTAGCGAAGCATTTTCCACGTCCTTGATTTGCATGTGGTTTGGTTCTACGAGGATGAACTGCTTCGCGGCGAACTTCCCTTCGTCGGCTACTTCGGACCGAAAACCCCCGAAGGCGATTCCGATCATGCTTTGTGAAGCCGAAGCCAGGAATCTAGCTTTTGCGGTTGAAGTGGCGCTTGCTCTCCATGATATTTTGAGCGAGTATAGACAAAGAACTGAAACCCTATATACAAAGATATATGCAAGATTTTTTTTTTTTTTAGAGCGTACATACCTCAGCGATTGAAGGTCTTCAGGTGGAGACCATTGACGGAGATTGGTAAAACTTGGCCATTCGCATCTTTGAGGATGAAGGAATTGGCCGAATTCACTTTTACTATTTCAAACGGTCCGTCCCAGAACGCATCCATTTTGTCATGATTCCCAGGCTTGGCCTTCCATGAATCCCACCTCCATACCGGGTCTCCTGCTTTGAATGTGCGATCGGATGATTTCCTTTTGAACTAGTCTCGGGTGACCTTGGCATGCCGTGCGAAGTTCTGGTAGGCCTTTTCACGTTCCTCTTCTAGTTGTAGCAGCTGGACCAGGCGTTCCTCCATCGGGTTAGCTTCATCTTCTTCTAGCAGCTGTAATGCAGGGATCTCGATGTGAGTGGGCAGGATGGCCTCCTTGCCGTAGACCAGAGCATAAGGCGAAGTCTTGATTGACCTTTTGACAGAAACCCGATCGGCCCACAAGGCCCGATCCAGAAGGAGGTGCCAAGTTCTTTTGTTTTGATCGATCGGCTTTCTCGGTATCCTCAACGGGTTTTGTTGGTGGATTACTGCCAATCCATTGCCCTGGGGGTAATAGTTGGAAGACACCTTGTGATATATCCCATACTTGTATACGAACTCGTTGATCTTTGTGCCTGTGAAACCAGGACCGTTATATGTAATAATTGCTTCGGGGATGCCGAAGCGGGTAATCAATCCTTCCAGGAAGGTGACAACGGTATCTTGATCGGCATGTTTTGTGGGGACTGCCTCGGCCCACCTGGTGAAGTAATCAGTCGCAGTCAGAATGAATTTGTGCCCAGCGGAGGAGTTTGGCGATATGGCCCCTACGAAATCCAGTCCCCATTGCTGAAAGGGGCTTCCACTTGTATCGGTCGGAGGGGCATCGAAGCATTTTTGCTTCGGTCGACGAATCTCTGGCATTGCTCGCACCTTCGACAAACGGAGAAGGCATCGGCAAAGAGTGTGGGCCAATAGTAACCCGCCTTGATTATCTTTAGCGTCGTCGCTCTTCCAGCAAAGTGTCCTCCAGATAGTCCTGAATGAAATTCGCCCAGGATTCTCCTCTTATCATCATCTTTTATGCATATGAGGAGGACGCCGTCGATGTTCCTAAAAAATAGGCCTTCGGGCGCATAGTGTATCGGGCGGACCGCATCCTGAAATGTCTTCGCTGCGAAGCATTCAGATGTGAGGGGCATCTGTCGATGTTGAAATATTCCACTATTTCATCGACCCAATCTTTCTCGGCCTCTTCTTGATTAGCGAGGCATTCTCCTGTTGGCAAGTCATCCGACTGACAGTCTGTTATTTCGGCCGTTGCGCTCTTCGCCAGCTCTTGACATAATGCGCGACCGCGAACTAGTTTGGTGGGCTTGATCTCAATATCGAACTCTTGGATTTTGCTTACCCAACCAGCTCTCTTGCTTCCCAGTTCCCCTTGAATAATGAAACTACGCACATCGGGGTGAATGACGAAGACTATGGTTCGACTCGAGAAATGAACTGTTTGAATTTCTGAGAGACTTCATTCTGCATGCACTTGACGCTCGATGAAATTGTACTTTTCTTCATGGGGATTGATTATCTAGTTGAGGAACGCGATGGGACGTTCCTCTCCATCTTCCCCCTTTTGCGTCAATACTACGGCGTAGCTTTCGGGTTCTCCTATTGCATACAGGATAAAATCTCGTGTAGTCGGGGTTGATCAAGACCGGTGCCTGAACAATTCGGGCCTTGATTTCTTTGAATGCTTTTCTCCTCTCTTCTGTCCAGACGAATTTTGCGCCCTTCTTTAAAAGCTCAGACATCGGCTTAATGACTTGGGCGAAGTCTGGGACAAACTTCCTTACGAAGTTAATCTGACCGAAGAAAGATTGAAGGCCCTTTTTATCCGTTGGGATTGGGAGCTTCATCAGAGCTTCGGCTCTGTCGGGATCCACGGTGAGACCCTTTTCCAAAATTGCGTGTCCCAGCGGCTTTCCTTCGTGATTGCGAAGATAGACTTTTTTGGATTGATTGAGATGCCAAATTCTCGGCATTTTTTGAAAATTTGTTGAAGATGTTATGGGTGGTTCTCTCTCCTTCGGGAGAAGACGGTCATGTCATCCAAATAGATAACGATAACCTTGTTCAGAAGCTCACCAAAAGCTAGGTCCATCGCCCTCTGGAAAGTAGCTCCCGCATTCGAGAGGCCAAAAGGCATTCGTTGGTAGGCGAATGTGCCCCACTTGGTTGTGAATGCGGTCTTATGCTGGTCTTCGTCCTTGACCCAGATTTGATTATATCCGGAGAAACCATCAAGCAGGGAGAATCGTTGAGCTCCGGCCACCGAATGCAAGATCTGATCGATCTACGGGAGAGGATAGTGGTCCTTGAGGGAAGCATGATTCAGGTTGCGGAAGTCCACGCATAACCGGATGTCTCCATTCTTTTTTTTGATAGGGACCAAGTTCGCTACCCAGGAAGAATGCTTGATGGGATAAATGATCTTTGCTTCGAGCATTTTTAGCAGTTCGGCCTTCATCAGGACCTCGATCTTTGGATTAACCGGCCTTTGCTTCTATCGAAAAGGTTTGGCCCCTTCTTGTAATTCGATTGTATGTTGGATCAGTTGTCGATCATATCCCTTGAGGTCGTGATAAGACCAAGCCACGATATCTGGGTACCTCTTACACAAACATCGGATTCGCTCTATTTCTTCCGAAGTACAATCGGTCCCGACCTTTATTACTTTCCCAGGTTCCAGTTCTAAATCTTGATATTGCTGCGCGTTGATCTGGATCCTGTGGGAGAGCGATCGATCATTTTGATCGAAAAGGCTCTCAAGCATGATCAATCCCTTGGGAACGTGGTTGTTCTTCAACTGGACCAATCCTTCGTATTCTTCCTCATCAGGGCTTCGGTCTTCGACTGTAGCGGCTTCTTGGATCATGAAATTGACAATCTGCTCGTCGTTGTCAAAAACTTGCCAGGTGTAAATCTCTGTCGGGACGGAGGGTCTATAGATCATCCTTACGGCCTTCGGCTTATGCACCATATCATCCACTGGAGAATATCGGGCTGCGATGGATGCTAAGACATCTGCATGTCGATTCTTTTCTCGTGGAATAGACTGTAGATTGAGGGATTCAAGCTGGTCGAACGGGTCCCATACCCTATTGCGGTATGATTTAAGATAGTGCTTCTTTGAAGAGCATCTGTTGGTGACCTGGTTGCAAACTAGTTCGGAATCTCCGAAGATTTGAAGATGCCTTATGCCTAACTTGTCAGCTTTCTTGAGTCCTAAGCACAAGGCTTCATACTCTGCTTGCATTGTTGGTGCGGCTCCATGTCAATCGGTAGCAATATTCCTTTTGCTCATCGGATGGTGAAATCAGAAGGATTCCTGCCCTGACGTCGTTTTTGCATCGGGCACCGTCGAAGAACAATTTCCATAGTCCTTCTTGAGCAGAAACCTTCCCCTCCATTTTGGCTGGTTTCTCGGACTTGGCGATGGTGTAGCACCCCACCTCAGTCTCTATCATGGCATTGAAATCTGCCAATGAAAATTCATCTTCACAACATAAGCGTGCGAGGGATTCCTGGACCAGATCCACTTGCTCTAGTTCCTCCGCGATCGTATGCACGGGGCCATTGCTCTCTTCTTCGGACATCTTCTGAACCAGGGAACGTAGAAGGCTTTTCATTATAGATCTTCACCTTCTTCCCTTTGAAGGGGATCTCCGGATGAGTGTAGTCCATGGACGGATATCCGCCAGCTTTGCCGTGAATTCCCTCGACAGGCACATGCTGAAGTAGGGCTCAAGGTCCACGACTACCACCTCTTGTATGACTATGATTTGAGGTGTCTTATGTAGCCGAATAGGAATGTCTTTGATGACACCTACAGTCTTCACTGGGGTACCATCCAACTGGAGGACTCCGTGACTGCTTCGTGTGTATTCCATGCCTATTTCCTCGCATACTGCCTTCGGCATTACTGTCGTCGCGGCTCCAGAATCTATCATACAGTTATGCACGATATACCCTTCCATTTGTAAGGATAAGTAGAATGGTGGTGGTCTATTTTTCCTCATGATGGACGCGGACAGGGTCTGCACCAGGGCGAGCGGCTCTGCCTTCTTTGTATTAATCCTCTTCAATGATTCTTGCAGCAGGTCCACTTGTCCAGGAAGTTGCAGAGCATCATACAAACTAATTTTGGTTGGAATCCTCTTCAACTCTTCTACAATGTTGTAGGCTGGGGAGCTATGCACCTCAGGTTCCTTTCTCGGTTCGTACTTGGTGCGATATTGCTCTGTCGCTTCGACCCTTTGTCGCTTGGTGAGCGAGGGAAACTTGAGCTTCTCCTTAGCCTGTTCTTTGGTCTCCACATGAGGTGGTTCGGCAGTGGCCTTTTGGGCCTTTTCTTTGATTGGAGCTGGCGGAGGAGCTTCGCTCGGGGCCGAAGAGGATGGTTGTCCCTTCTCAAATCGAGCGTGTACCTTCAAAGGAGCCATCTGAGTAGCATCCACCTCTATCGACCTTTTACCTCCCCTGGTAAGGACTGCGACTGGCTCTTCCTCGTCGATTGACAAGTTCTGATCCAATTGTCTGATGACGTTGACTTGACCGCCTTGACCGTTGCTTGCTAGTGTCTGCACGTAGTGTTGATGCAACATGCATGTATTCTCCTCATGAGGATCATTACATGTAGAGCACCAATATACATGATCGAAAGTGCTTGGGGCTTCATCTATCGCAACATTTCTTGCCGAAGCTTTTCCTTGATGGACCGCTTGATCTTTGGTAAGTGCAGGCGTGGGATAAGACCTTCTTGGTAGAAACTCTTGTTGTGCTTGCTTCTTCTTGACAACGGTCATGTCGTTGGACAAGGTCTGCACTGTGGCATTTAACGATTGCATTTCTTGCAGTATCTTGGCTTGCATATCATCGGCCTTGGGAGCGATGGTAAAGAAGCCATAGTCGGTATCGGAGGCAGGGCAGGATGTTGGAGGGGAGCTGGCAACATTGGAAATGTTGGAGTGATAGTGGGGGGCGTAGTTGAAAGTGTGGGGAAATGTATCTGTGGAGCGGTGATCTACGACACAACGGGATTCGGGTTCCAAGATGAGATCGGATATGCGAGGATTGCAAAAATCTATGGAGCGACTGCGCTCGCGTACTGGGCTTGAAGGAACTCGGGGAGTATGGGCATTGGCATTCTTTGAGGGAGTTTACCCATGGCTATGAGGTCCGTTTCTGCTTTCTTGGCTAACCCATACAACTCTCGAAAAGTATTGACATTTGAGTACCTTATCATAAGACCGATATCAGGGTTGAAGGCCCGAAGGAAGTAGTACGCCGTGGCTTCGTCGGTTGGGCGAAGTCCAACTAGGACTCTTTGCTAGGTTCGAGCGAACCTAACATTGAAGTCTGCAATCTCTTCTTGTGGATGTCTTTGGATTGAAGTGAATTATTGTAGAAGAGAAGTTGGATCGACGGACTCGTTGAAGCCTTGCATCAATGCTCGGCTAGGTCCCATCCCGTAATAGTGTCGGATGGCAGAGATCTGTACCAATAGAGGAGTTTTCCTCTAAGGGAGAGAACCGGGAGCTTCACCATCACTCGCTCTTCTGTGATATCGTGGATTCCCAGGGAAATGATGTCCTGGATATGCTCTAGAGCAGTCTTTCGGTTTCGTCGAACGTCGGGAGCTTTTTGATTGCAGCAGGTGGAACTTGCCCTTGGCCTGCGAGATTCAACGGTGACGAAGAATTCCATCTTGGAAATAATTGGGGGCGGTTCTTTTTTGTTGTTGTTGTTGTTGTTGGGCCATATTTGTGCACGGGTTCTGTGGAGCAGAGGTCCCCGAAGTCCCTCTTGGGTTGCTCGTCGGAAGGCCAATGGGAACGGAGGCACTAGGATGCTTCGGTGAGTTGGGAGGATTCGGAGGAAAACTAGCTGTGTGCTATCGAAAGTTAGGCCTTGCTCGTCAACTTTGGCCTCTTGCGAGGATGTCCCACGTAAGAGATATTCGGGGGTAACTAACCTAGAGCGTTCCCCAAAGGCATCAATATCAAGCTCAAAGAACTCGGTTTCCTCTCCTCTATTCCTAACTCTCCATCTTGTTTGCATGAAGGCACAGGCTTTAGTACTGGTCTTTACGACTTGAAGATTCTCGGGTAAAACATAGTCGCCGGATGCTAAGAGTCTCTTAGTAATGAGAGCATCGATTCTCACTACTACTCGAGGGATGAGGCTGACGGATCTCACCGAGAACTTGTTAGAACTACGGCTCCGGTGAAGACGGGCTAGAAATTTTCTCAAAATATGGGACCTTGTGTCCCATCGGGCGTGCCAAAGCGTTGGTCATCAAATCCGCATAGGAAAGGACTTTCGGTGGGTTTGCGCGCCCTGGACCTACGACCAACATTGAAAGGCCGAGGGAAGAGATGCCCCTCGTGCCAATCTCCGGAGAAAGGCCGGCTCCTATACTAATCTACTTTTGGGGTTTGAGACAAGAGTGCAGGAAAGAAATAAAGAGGGGTTAGAAGAAATAAAAGGGGTAAGGGTTAGAGAAAGAAATAAAAAGAGATAAGGGTTAGAAGATGATGATTTAAGGTGGGAGAGAACAGGAAGCACGATTACTCGCTAACAACTCGAATAGCAGACAAGAAATACCAAGAATAACATGAAAGAAATGAAATGTCGAACTTCCTATGTATCCTCCGGACGGGTTCGCGGGGTTCTCCTTTCTCTCTCGTGGAATTCGGGATTCGAGTAACAACGATTGAGATAAGGGAATAACGAAACCTCGATCCACCGAGGCGGCATAAAAGAAAGCGACAAGGCATTTTCCTCTCCTATGTATCCTTCGGGCGAATTTTAGGGGTTCGGTCCCTAATCGCACATCGGATTCAGGATTCAGAGTCTCGGTACGCAAACGAGAAAAGACAAAAGAATTAAGCACAGAAGGCAGCATAAAAGAGAGAAATAGAGCACAAAAGGTCTTTAGTATTAAACGTAGGACATCAAGTTATAGCAGCTTTCTAGCAGAAAGTTCCCCCCCTTTTACATTGCAAAGCCTAGGTTTTTATAGAGGACCCGGCCCTCTGAATCATTATTACAAAAATGGTGGAGTACACCCTCGGGCCCTGAGAAATCGGCTCCTCGCTGCTGCTGCGGATGATCTCTCAAATCGGCTACCAAAACTGGTAATGGTGACCGAGTCAGTCGAGGAAAGTCGCATTAAATGAGCCACTTGGGTGTCCTTGGATTGTAGGTGCGGTGCTCGAGTGGCGGCCATGCTTGTCGGGCTCTTCTTCTCGGGTGATACTTCGCATCCAATTGCCAAAAATGAGCAGCGGGCTTATCGGGCAAGAAAATATGCATTTATGAGGCTCTCTGATCGCCTCGGGAAAATGCCCAACTTGGGAAGCGTTCCTGGGAAGCGCCTCGCTGATTTTCGCTTCGCAAAACTACTTCGGGGCGTGGAGTGCCGAAGCCGATCTCCCTCTATCCTTCGCTGCTTCGTTGGCAAAACTGCTTCGTTGATGGGTCGGGAAAAACGCTTCGGGCCGATCTTCTTTTGAAACGGTGGTTCGAGGGAGTTTTGGCCGAAGCACTTTCTCGACCTCTACTGCTTCGGGTGAAAACTGGCCGAAGTGGATTTTAGAAATACTTCGGGCCCGAAGTAATTTCTTTGCCTTAGCTGATTCGGGCTATCTTTTCTTCTTCGGCGAAGTTGCTTGGATGCCGCTTCGCAAAACTCTTCACCCGAAGTAGCCGTTGGGAATGCTTCGGGTGCGAAGCGTTTCCTTCGTACCTTTTTGGCAAAGTTCTCGCCGAAGTGATGATTTGAAGCGCTTCGGGCCCGAAGCTCTTTTCTTTTCATTTTGTCCACCGGGGGCGATAGGGAAAACCAAAATTGCTATAACTTATAAACAAAAGAAAACTTTCAACAAAACAAATATCATACAAAGTTTCAATTTTTCTGCCCCTTGGTGGAATGTGACAATATTGTCAACAGTGACCAAGAACACTAATATCAAGTTCCTCAAAATATTCTAGGGTACACCTCTTAAGATCCACCCTGAATCATCAAGTGATTCCAATAGTGGAGGGTTAGCCTAGTTCTTCCACTCAGAATCAGCAATGTTTTTCCAACGATGGGAGATATTTGAATACCAATGACTTATTCCAACTTATAAAATTAAAAAGTGAGAGACTTTAGCCTAAAGTACAACTACTTATGCTTTTTCTTTTTATTGCAAACAACACACCAGATAAAAAGTAAAAACACCACAAAACAACAAAAACTTAAATCCAGTATAATGAGTGTTCTAATGCAACTAAGATGAATGCATGGATGTAAATATATCCCATATGAAAACTATATGAAGAAATATTTGTGAATGCCTAAGATGCAGGATGTTTTGCTTTTTAAATAGAAAGTAGATATCTTCTTTTCAATCTCTTTAAAAAGTAGAAAAATGGTGGGGTTTGATCAAAATTTACCAAAAAGTCTACGTATTTCTTTCCAACTCTCCTAGACACGGTGATGTGATGAGGTATCTACCAGACATGATGGGGCATCCCTCAAATGTGGTAGGGCATCCATGCGACCATAGATCAAATTATGCTACTCTCAAAAACCCTAGTTTCATGATTTTTGTGTGATCGCATCTCTGAAACCTGTAACAAAAATAGTAAATGTAGATCAAAAATGTTGACAAGGTATGTTAAAATAAGAAACCCTTTGGGGTCCCACCATGATTGCCATTTTGTAAAGTAAAACTGACAACACCAATGAAGCAATGAATCAAAAGCAAATAACACAATGTATGCACAAAATAACAAATTTGATTTTTTATGACTCAAGGAGCCTAGATCTCCAAATTGTACAATATATTTACCCTAATTATAGGGTTACAATACACTTTATTGCTTTTGATACAATATTACAATTTAAGGGTTGTAAAACCCTCATTTTAAAGAATAGTTGGTGTCTTTGGTTTGTCTTTGCTCCAAACAGTTTTTGAGTGGGCTATTCATATCCCTACAGGACCACTCAAGTTGCAATAGTCATTAATAAAGATATCTCCTATAACCTACACATATATCACAACACAAAGAAGTTATTAGCATATGCGAGGGCTCCACTATGTGAGACCCTATGAATAATAAAATCTATAAACCCTTAGGTGTAGTAATCATGAAATGCAAGTAAAACACAAAAAACATTAGTTAAAAAGCAATGATACCTTGTACTTTATCATAATAATACCTGTAATGTTGATCTATGTTTTTTCTTCTATGATCTAATGGTGCACGAACACCTGTGAGCATTTGAGGGTTTATTAGTGGTAAATTGTCTGAGTGGAAATGCCTTGGAGCATTCTGATAAGGTTGTGAATGCCCTGCAATATTCTTGGAATACTCAACAGTGTTCAAGGAACACTTGATTGTTTTTGAGGGTTTTTAGGGGGTGTAATGCAGATTCAGATCTAGTTTGCAGGGGTCTTGACCACAAAAATGGGATATATGACAACGACGATGAGTAAGGATGTTAGCGAAATGCTAGGTTTTTTGGGTAACGATGGATGTGAAGGCTCTGATGATATCTAACCTTAGGAATCAACAAATTTACTGCTTAATCACTTAGCCCTCATTCACAAAAGTGAATGGTCTTTTATAACCTACCTTCAACATGTTAGGGTTTCGGTGACACCAACGAACGATCGAGATTAAAACATGATGAATGGTTAAGATTATGACTTTGATATGTGATACGGATCAAGTTAAATGGATGGCTAATATTGAGATCTGATGAGTGGTTGTGATTTATTCATATATAAATATATATATTTACATAAATATATAAATATAATTATATAAAATATTTATATTTAAGTATAAATATAAATAAATATACGCATATATAAATAAATAATGAATGGTTGTTATTGGATGAAGTGGATGGATGACAAGTGGATAGATTTTGGTGTCTACAATATATATATGCATGCAAAAAGTATTACAAGGTTTATGCTAGAAGTGGGAGTTCATGTAGCTCATAAGACCACCTAAAGATTTGCATACTGCTATACAAAGGGAAATGAAGGGAAAGCTTATACAAACTTGTCAATCTATGATAATTTTGAAACTATTATTATTTTTAGTTTACAAGGAGGAGGATTTCCCTTTAAAACTCATGTAGAGTTTCATGATGATTGTTGTTCTAAGTGTTGGGTCATATCTTTGTTGGTCATCAAATCTGCCCAGGAAAGGATTTGGGTAAGTGTATGCGCCCTAGACCTGGACCAACATTGAAAGGCCGAAGGGAAGAGATGCCCCTCGTGCCAATCTTCGGAGAAAGGCCGGCTCCTATACTAAACTACTTTGATGTTTAAGATAAGGGTGCAGGAAAGAGATAAATAGAGTAAGGGAAGAAATCTCAGTAGTTTAATGGTGGGAAAGAACTGGAAGCATGATCGCTAGCCAATAGCTTGAAAGAGCAGCAAAAAACACCAAGAATAACGAAATGAACATGATATTAATCCTCCTATGTATCCTCTGGACGAGTTCCAGGATTCTCCCTCCCCTTTCGTCGAAATTCAGAGTTCAGAGTAACGACGATTAGGGAAAAATGAATATAACAGAAACACTATCCACAGGCGGCATAAAAGAGAACTAATACAACGTTTTCCTCCCCTATGTATCCTTCAGGAAAATTTTAGAGTTCTACTCCAATCACACACCTAAATCCAGAGTTCAGAATTACAGTATGCAAATGAAAGAAGATGAAAGAAATAATCACAGAAGGCAGCATACAAGAGAGAAATCAGAGTCCAAAGCTCTTTAGTATTAATCACAGGAATCTAAGTTACAGCAGCTTTCTAGCAAAAATTTCCCCCCTTTTACATTACAATGCCTGGGTTTTTATAGAGGACCCGACCCTCTGAGCCATAAATGCACAAAATGGAGGAGTACACCCTCGAAACCTGAGAAGTCGGCTCTTCGCAGCCCTCGTGATTGAGCTCTCAAATCTATTACCAAAACTGGCAACTACGACCGGGTCAGCCATGGAAACAAGCATTAATGAGCCATCTGAGCGTCCTTGGCTTCTGGGTACAGTGCTCGAGTGGCCGCCATGCTCGTCGGGCTCTTCTTCAGGGACTGATACTTCATTTCCAATTGCTAAAAATGAGCAACGAGCTTATCGGGCACGTAAAAATGCATTTATGAGGCACTTGATCGCCTCGGGAAAATACCCGGCTTGGAGCACGTGCCCTTGAAGTGCTTCGCTGAATTTTCATCCGCAACTCCGCTTCGCAATGGACTTGTGCCGAAGCAGATCCTCCTTCTTGATTTGTACTTCGCATGGTGGAGCTTCGCAAAACTGCTTCGGGGATGGTGGGTGCCGAAGCATATTTCCTTCGCAAGATGGGCTCTTCACTTCTCGCTGCTTCGCTGGAGAGACGTGCCAAAACTGCTTCGCTGATGAACTGTTAAAATGCTTCGTCGCGATCTTCCTTCAAAATTGTGGTTCGGGAGGATTTTGGCCGAAGCGCATTCTTGCCTTCAAAAATGCTTTGACTGCTTCCACTTCGGGTGAAAGTACTTCGCACGAAGGTTTGCCGAAGCAGATGCTTCGCAACGACTTTCGGCGAAGTAGAAATGGTTCGCTGGCGGGGAGGCCCGAAGTGGGTGCTTCGGCGGTTTTTCGGCGAAGTATTTTCAACGTTGCGCTCCTTCAAATCCCGCTTCGCAAGTTTCTTGCCCGAAGTAACCTTTTGAAATGCTTCGGGTGCGAAGTAGTTTTCATTCTTCTTCCCTTGTATTTTTCTTCGGCAACACCGCTTCGCAAAATTCTCGCCCGAAGTAGTTGTTTGAGGGAGGGGGAGGGGGGGGGGGGTTTGTAGCTTTTGAAGTGCTTCGGGCCCGAAGTAGTTTTCTCTGCCTTAGCAAATTCGGACCACGATCTTTCTTCGGTGAAGCTATTCTTTTGAAATGCTGCTTCGCAAAACTTTCGCCCGAAGTAGCTGCTGGAAATGCTTCGGGTGCGAAGCTCTTTTTACGCCTTCTTTGAATTCCTTCTTCGGCAACGCCGCTTCGCAAGATTTTCGCCCGAAGTAGTTGTTTGAGGGACTTCGGGCCCGAAGTAGTTTTCATCCTTCATTTCTTCCCTTGAGGCTATCTTCCTTAGCTTGTTCGTCAGTGAAGCTCTTTCATCTTCATTTTATGTACAAGGGGAATGGCAGGGAAAGCCAAAATTGCTGCAACACTTGAAAATGTTGTTTCTAAAAGCAAGGGAACAAATTCATGAAATTGAAAGAAATACTTTACAAAAAAATTGATTTCTCTACCCCATTGTGCAATGTGACAAAATTGTCAACATTCTTGGCGGCTCACGGGGCAACGAGCTCGTCTCGGTGGGAGAACCCTCAGCCTTGATCCATTGGGCCAGAGTTACCTCCAGACCCTTCTCCTTTTTCTATCTCCTGGGGTGCTTCCACAACTTGTTCTTCTTCTTCTTCTTCTCCTTCTTCTGCTTCCTCTGGCGTGGCTTCCTACTACGGTGATGGGGCAAGGCGATCGTGGATGCGCTTCATGGTTCGGCGGACATGAGCCCAGGCACCCTTCGAGAAAGGCTCTTGATCTTGCAATGCCTTAACCAAAACATGGAACCGATCAATCTGCCCGATATCAGCATGTTTGGCCCTGATGTATAGATCATTCAGGCAGGCTACAATCTTGCAGTGTCTCAGAATGAAATCTGTGACCTGCCCTTCTGTTATCGGCTCCGCCCATTCATCTATCTCCGAGACGTCACCTTCAAAATGAAGCCATGCCGGCTTAAGCTCTTCCTTGGTCAGAAGGTTCCCATCATCATCCGTGAAGCTCGAGAAACCTAAGGAAGAGAGATCCTAGAAATAGCCTAGCGATGCGCGCTGCTCATTCTCAAACATGTCCAGGAGGTCCTTCGCCTTTTGTGCCTTCCTCACCTTGGAAAAGAAGGCACAAACTATGGCTTGGGCCGTGGACCAATCCCTAGCCGTCCGACTCATTGCAGCAACCTGCAAGTCCTGATATTTCGTGCTTTGGACATCAAAGGCTAATTTGAGTCGGCCTCTAGCTTTCTGAGTGACCTCATCTATGATTGGCCCTCCTTCGGTAGTGGCACGCTGTGCTTCGGTGATATAGGTTAAAATTGATAGGGCACTGGAGGCCCGAGACCTAAAATTCTTGAGCAAGTGCGAGCGGATTTCTTTGATTCTACCTCTGTCAAATAGCTCCAGGCTTTCTTTTTCGTGTAATTGCTACTGCAACTACAAGATCTTGCTTTCAAACTCTTTGGCCCTCAGATCAGCTTCGGCCTGTATTTGGCTTTGACTTTTGGTTGCATTCTGCAGTTGTCTTATTTGTCGTTTTAGAGCGTCTGCTTCTTTCTTTATCTGCTCACATTGCTTTTCTGAATCCTCCAGCTTGGAGCGGATTCTAGCTAACTCTTCTTCCAACTTGATGTTGGCATTCTCTGCTTCAAATCTGTGCTGATTAGCGATGTTTGCATGCGCTCGAAAAGTTTCGATCCTGACGTGCATAGATGCAGATTCATTATCCACATTTAAATGCTCCAGGTCCTTGGATTTATCTTGGTAATCATAGTCCGCTGGAGTCATTTCATCCAGGGGCTTTTGGACCTTGGGGATATTTTTTACCTTGTGCAACTTTTCGGCCTTCAAATCGAAGACAACGCATTTTTCCACCTGGGCCACGGAGCGCCCTCTCTTCTTCCTCGCCTCCTTCAGTATTTTTTCTGTGTTTTGCCGAGCTAGGAGTAGCTTCTCGGCTAGAGGGCGTTCCTTAATTAAGGACATCTCTGATTCAAATGAGGCTGGATCTCCAGCCAAAGGGGTGAACAAGTATAAGGAATGAACAGGGGATGCCTCACCAGTAGGTTCGGCGACGGGTGTAGCAGGAGCTTCGGTGAGAGGAACTATGTTGTGTGTGATAGGGGAGCAAGGCATGGGGCTCGGCATTGGGGTACTACCTTCGCCCTGCCTGGGAACTGAGGGAATGGTGGCATAGGTGGGCGAAGTAGTGTCAACAGACTTGTCCCGGCCTGATGACTCGAGTGGAGTGGGGCTAACGGGATCGGTGGCAAGGGGCAACGCGTGAAGAGGTGATTGACTTTGTGAGGGAGGGAGAGACTGATGAGAATCTTTGGTCGGGACCACAGTGGACATGTGAGAGACCAAGGCAAAGGGTGGAGAGTGCGTACCTGCGTGCCCTTCTGGTAGAGCGGTCGTGGTGACTTCTTGTGTAATAGGCTCCTGCTCTTTTTGGACTTCGGCACTCCCGACTTCCATGACTTCTACTTTGGGGTCTCCCTCTTGTTGGAGGAGTTCCTCCACATCAATGATGTCTATACCTGGGACTGTCTCGGCACTTGGTGGCTCCGCATCTTCAACATTTGCTTCGGTCGGGCCTGATGCAGGTTGTCCGGTAGGAGCACTTGGGAGCTTCGTGCGGGGTCGCTTTGGGTGGCTCGGAGGCACTTGAATTTGCTCTTGCCTCTTTCTTTTCTTCCTCTCCAATGGTTGCTCCGACTCTTCGACACTTGTGTCATGGCTTTTCGATGGTCCCCGTGGTAGTGCCTCTGGTGTAGCTTCGGCTTCTTCCTCTTCTTCTTGCTCCGAGGCATCGTCAGCTCCTCTTGGGCTTTCGCCCGATCCTGGGGTAGCTGGAGGAACAAAGTCGGCGAAGGATATGGACTTCCAAGTTTCAACATTGGCTTCATAAACAATTGCGAAGTCTTTATCCGTTGTCAAGAGTCCATAGGAATTCATCTTTTGGCGATGGACTCTCATTATCCACCACTCCCAAAGTTTTTCCTCGCCCCAATTCTTCAATTCTTCTTTCAAATCATCTTTCGCCTTTCTCCAAAACGTGGAGTCTGGAGTTGGGAAGGGATGCTGGTCCGGGTCAAACTCGATCTCCATAGGGTAAAATTCATGCCAGGGAGGCAATGTCCTCATCCTTTCTACATGCCACTCTAGATCCTTCCCATTGGGATTATTTCTTTGCTCCACAATTTTAGGGTGGGGGCAGATATGAAAATTCTTGAATTTTAGGTGATCCCTCATCACTCCCAAGGGATCATAGAGCCATTGTTGAGGAATTTGGAGTAGGCCAAAATTGGCAAGCTTTTCCTCCAGGAATACGTTCTGCTTCAAGGCAAATACTTCAATTACCCCCATCTTGAAGGGGAAGTCACAGGTATGTGCCCATTTTCGACCGTGGCCGTAGACGACGTTTGTTACATCGCTCTTTGAGCGACCTCCAATGCGAACTGGTACTCAGAGGGGAAGACAGGCAGCAGGAAGGGTTTCCCTATGAAGTCGAATAGGTGAATCACCAGTCCCTATGTTAATTGAAAGACATCTCCTTTCTTCTCCATTACTATTCTATCTCTCAAACTGAGGGGCACCCGAGGGCAAGAACCCCTCAACAAATGCATAGCAGGTCCCAAGAATTGTTGATTAAAAGAATAATAAGACTCTGTCCTCAATAGGAGGGGAGTCCACTGGTACACAGGCAGAGGATTTCCATCCTTGCCGCTCGGAGAAATGGCAATGTGGGGGAATTGCTTATGTACATGGTAGAAAAACAACCAAACAAGGAAAGAACAGGGTGCGAAGTACTGGCCCATCGTCGAATTCTTCATGCTGGTGAGCCGCGTGTGCAAGGTTCGGGCCACCCATTCTACCCAATCGAAGAAAACTGGGTTGGTGTTTGGTCTTGAAGCATCAGGGGCATAGAATTCCCCTCTCAAAATACATTCGGCCAAAGACACCTGCCAGGGTTGCACCGAAGCATCTGTCGACAGGCCCGCCACCCATGCAATGATAGAAAAAATATCGATGTTCTTGAAGGCCACCAAGGGTAAGGGCATTTGGGGCAGCTTGCCTGAAGGGAGCCCACTTTTGAGGTTCTCGCGCAAAAATTTCAATATGTAGTTGTTGGAGGTGAACCTCTCCATCTGTTCGCTCAGAATGACGTTGCGAACGGAATAGCCCTTGGGCGGCCCTTGCTGTGGCGCGAAGGCTGCTTGCACATCTTCCTTCAAAATTGAAAACAACTTATGGCCCGCAGCATCCAACACTTTCCTGGAGGCGGGCTGGTAGTTCTGTGCGATAGCACAGATTAATTCGGGACAGTGGTGAGCAGGCGGGGTCAAATACCAGTAAATCTGAGAATAATATGCAGCGGCTCTCTTATTCTCTGGGGTGAGTCTGCTTGTCATAAATTCAATAGTGCATCGGAGGTCAGCCACACCCTTTGAGAGCTCTGTGTCTCTAATTTTCTCCCACCCATCAATTGGTGGTTCTTCAAGTTGTTCCTCTTCAGAGTCCTCTCTTTCTTCCATCGACTGCTTTTCTGGGCGAGGGGTGAGATTGATCTTCTTAGGTGTATGCCTTTTCTCTTCCTTGCCCTTCTTTGTTTTTTTGGGGCCTGTTACTTCTGGTTCCTTTCCTTTCTCCTTAGAGTTTTTCTTTCCCATTGTGAAAATGGTGGCGGCAGAGTCCTTGATACAGAGGGCTTCGACGCAAAGGTCTTCGATGCAAAGGGCAGGAGAATTGCAAAGTAACCGAAGGCTCTTAGTCTTGCATGAACTGATGGATGAATAACCTACTCTCTGCTAGGGCCTCACGTTTTATAGCCTTAAAAGGCAACCACCTAAATTTATGGCACCTACCAAAATTAAATTTACACCTCGGACGGAGGAAGTTGTCGTGCCCTTTGATTGGCTCTGCGATGGCATAGTACACGGGGCCACGCGCTTCGATGATTATGCCTTGCATTGGAAACGCAACCTGCTGCCACCTCGTACCTGGGCGTGAGCTTTTCTCTTAACCGAATCCTCTCGGGATGCACTCCACCACCTTTGCATTAAATTCATCCGCTTCGAACTCCCCTAGGTTGCCGTCGGCGTGTCCCCCAAGACACGTTTTAAATGCTCCCGATTCGGCGAAGTTGAAATCAACATTGAAAATGCTTCATGGTGAACCTTTGGTGCGGGCTATTTTTCAACGCTTCGGGCCCGAAGTAGTTCTTCCTCGTCGTGCTACCACTTTGTTTCGCGAAGGCTGCACACCGAAGCTTGTCTTCTTTGGAAACTGCTTCGCAAGGCTTCTTTTGAAATCTGCTTCGCAAAACTTCTGCCCGAAGTCGCCTTTTGAAATGCTTCGGGTGCGAAGCTCTTTCGTTCCTACTTTTCCCTTTTGATAATGCCTTCGGTCTTCCGAAGACCTTTTGGAAGCCAAAGTGCTTCACTGCGAAGCATCTCGCGTCAGTTGCTTCGCACTAAAATTTGCCAAAGTTTGTTCCTCTTGGAAAATGGTTCGCTGGATTTTCTTTGAAAACTGCTTCGCTCATACTCCTTTTGCAAAGCATTTCTTGGCCTTGTTTCTTTTGAGGACTCCTTCCAAGCCAAAGTGCTTCGCTGCGAAGCATATTACATCAGTTACTTCGCACACAAAATCCTCGAAGGAGATCCTTGCTAGGTCCAGCGAAGCTAGAATTTGTCACTACGGTGGTGTGATACTTATCCTCCCTGTAATCTTGGAACAGAGTATATACAAAGATACAATTTTACATACAAAAGTAAAACTTGATACACATTTTTTTTTTTTTTTGTTTCGCCTCAGCGATGAAAAGTCTTCAGATGAAGACCATTGACAGAAATTGGTAATACCTGGCCATCTGCATTCTTGAGGATGAAAGAGTTGGCCGAGTTCACCTTTACTATTTCGAACGGCCCATCCTAGAAAGCATCCAGCTTGTCGTGATTCCCAGGCTTGGCCTTCCAAGAGTCCCACTTCCATACCAGATCTCCCACTTTGAATGTGCGATCGGATGATTTCTTCTTGAACCAATCGCGGGTGACCTGAGCATGCTTAGCGAAGCTCTGATAGGCTTTCTCGTGATCTTCCTCTAGCTGTAACAGTTGAGCCAGTCTGTTTTCCATAGGATTAACTCCTTCTCCTTCTAACAGTTGCAATGCAGGGATCTCTACGTGGGTAGGTAAGATGGCCTCCTTGCCGTAGACCAGGGCATAAGGTGAAGTCTTGATTGACTTCTTGACAGAAATTCGATCGGCCCACAAGGCACGATCTAGAAGGAGATGCCAAGTCCTTTTGTTCATCTCTATGAGCTTTCTTAGCACCTTTAACAAGGTCTTGTTGGTGGATTCTGCCAATCCGTTGCCCTGTGGATAGTAGTTGGAGGATACTTTATGATATATCCCATATTTGTAAAGGAACCCATTGATTTTGGCGCCTGTGAAGCCGGGACCATTGTCCGTGATGATTGCTTCTGGAATGCCGAACCGGGTGATCAATCCCTCTAGGAAAGCGATGACGGTCTCCTGATCTGCATTCTTCGTGGGAACTACTTCGGCCCATCTGGTAAAGTAATCAGTTGCGGTCAGGATGAACTTATGCCCAACGGAGGAGTTCGGCGATATGACCCCTATGAAATCCAGCCCCCATTGTTGAAAGGGAGTTTCTACTTGTATTGGTTGGAGAGGCATTGAAGCATTTCTGCTTCGATCGGTGAACTTTTGACACTGCTCGCATTTGCGACAAACTACGAAGGCATCAACGAAGAGTGTAGGCCAGTAATAACCCGCCTTGATGATCTTTAATGTCGTTGTTCTCCCTGCGAAGTGACCTCCAGATAATCCTGAATGAAATTCTCCCAGGACTCTCCTTTTATCATCATCTTTTATACACCTAAGAAGGACGCCATCAATGTTTCTAAAAAATAGGCCTTCGGGGTGCAAGGTATATCGGGAGGACCGCATCCTGAAATGCCTTCGCTATGAAGCATTTAGATGTGAAGGACATCTGCCGGTGTTGAAGTATTCGACTATCTCACTGACCCAGTATTTCTCATCCTCTTCCTGGTTTGTGAAGCATTCTTCTGCTGGCGAGTCATCCCACTGAGATTCTATAGCTTCGACCGCCACGCTCTTCGCCAGTTCTTGACACAATGCACGACCGCGAACCAGTTTTGTAGGTTTGATCTCGATGTCGAATTCTTGAATCTTGCTGACCCAACCGGCCCTTTTACTACCCAATTCTCCTTGGATGATGAAATTGCGCACATCAGGGTGAATGACAAAGACTGTAACCCGACTTTGGGAGATGAATTGTTTGAATTTCCTAAGAGACTTCATTACTGCATGCACCTGCCTTTCTATGAAATTATATTTTTCTTCATGAGGGTTTATCACTTGGCTTAGAAACGCGATGGGGCGCTCTTCGCCATCTTCCCCTTTTTGTGTCAGGACTGCAACATAGCTCTCAGGTTCTCCTATAGCATATAGGATGAAGTCCCGATTGTAGTCAGGGTTGGTCAGGACCGGTGCTTGAGCAATTCGGGCTTTTATTTCTTTGAATGCTTCTTTTCTCTCCTTCGTCCAGATGAATTCTGCACCTTTCTTCAAAAGTTTGGACATTGGCTTGATGACCTGGGCAAAATCTGGAACAAACTTCCTCACGAAGTTGATCTGGCCAAAGAAATATTGAAGTCCTTTCTTGTCTAATGGGAGTGGGAGCTTCATTAGAGCCTCGGCTCTGTCAGGATCTACAACGAGACCCTTCTTCGATATCGCATGTCCCAACAACTTCCCTTCGCTGACTACGAATATGGATTTCTTCGGATTGATTGAAATGCCAAATTCTCGGCATTTTTTGAAAATCTATTGTAAGTGTAAGGGGTGATCCTCCCTTCTTCGGGAGAAGATGGTCATGTCATCTAGATAGATAACAATAACCTTATTCAAGAGCTCACCAAAAGCTAAATCCATTGCCCTCTGAAAAGTGGCTCCCGCATTCGAAAGGCCGAATGGCATTCGCTGGTAAGCAAATGTGCCCCACTTGGTCGTGAACGTGGTTTTATGCTGGTCTTCGTCCCTGACCCAGATTTGATTGTATCCGGAGAAACCATCGAGTAGGGAGAAGCGTTGAGCCCCAGCCACCGAATGCAAGATCTGATCGATCTACGGGAGAGGGTAGTGATCTCTGAGAGAAGCCTGGTTCAGGTTGCAAAAATCCACGCACAATCGTATATCTCCATTCTTCTTTCTAACTGGGACTAGATTCGCTACCCAAGAAGAATGCTTGATGGGATAAATTATCTTTGCCTCGAGCATTTTCAGGAGTTCGGCCTTCATCAAGACTTCGATCTTTGGATTGACAAGCCTTTGCTTCTGTCGAAAAGGTTTGATCCCTTCCTGCAACTCAATTGTATGTTGGATCAGTTGCCGATCATATCCCTTTAGATCTTGATAAGACCAAGCCACTGTGTCGGGATACTTTCTGCACAGAGATCGGATCTGCTCTAGCTCTTTCGAAGTGCAATCTGTTCCAACTTTTATTGCTTTCCTAGGTTCAAGTTCTAAATCTTGATATTGCTTTGCATTAACTTTGATCCTGTGAGAAACTGCTCGATCATTCTGATCAAAGAGGCTTTCAAGAGTAATTAATCCCTTGGGAACATGGTTATTCTTCAATTGAACTAGCCCTTCATATTCTTCTTCATCAGGGCTTCTGCTCTCAACCGTGGCTACTTCTTGAATCATAAAATTCACAATCTGCTCATCATTATCAAAAACTTGCCAATGCAGATCTCTGTCTGGGACAGAGGGCCTGTAAATCATCCTCACAGCTTTGGGCTTATGCACCATGTCTTCTTCTGGAGAATACTTGGCTGCGATGGATGCTAGAACATCGGCATGTCGATTCTTTTCTCTTGGAATAGACTGCAGATTGAGAGATTCGAATTGGTCAAACAAGTCCCATACCCTGTTTCGGTATGACTTGAGATAGTGCTTCTTTGAAGTGCACTTGTTTGTGACTTGATTGCATACCAATTCAGAATCTCCAAAGATTTGGAGATGCTTTATGCCCAACCTTTCTGCTTTCTTGAGTCCTAGGCATAATGCTTCATATTCTGCTGCATTGTTGGTGCAACTCCACACCAACCGGTAACAATACTCCTTCTGCTCTCCAGAAGGTGATACTAAAAGAATCCCCGCCTCGACACCATTTTTGCATCGGGCGCCATCAAAGAATAATTTCCATAATTCCTTGGGCGAAGACCTTATCTTCTTACTTGATGTGTTTCTCAAGCTTGGCGATGGCATAACATCCCATCTCGGTTTCTATCATGGCATTAAAGTCTGCTAATGAAAACTCATCTTCACAACTTAACTGTGCGAGGGACTCCTCGACCAGGTCCACTTGCTCTATCCCTTCCACTATCGCATGCACAGGATCACTGCTCTCTCCTTCGGACATCTTTTCTACGAGGAAGGTAGAAGGCTTCTCATTGTAGATTTTTATCTTCTTTCCTTTGAATGGAATCTCCAAGTGCGAGTAATCCATAGATAGATACCCTCCCAGCTTCGTCGTAAATTCTCTTGACAAGCACATACTGAAGTAGGGCTCAAGGTCAACGACTACCACCTCTTGTATAACCGTGATCTGAGGCATTTTGTGTAGTCGGATAGGAATATCTTTAATCACTCCTACAGTTTTCATAGGAGTACCATCCAACTGTAGCACGCCGTGACTACTTCACGTATATTCCATCCCTATCTCTTCGCACACTGCCTTGGGCATGACTGTTGTCGCGGCCCCAGAGTCAATCATACAGTTATGTACAACATACCCCTCCATCTGTAGAGACATGTAGAATGGTGGTGGCCTATTCTTCCCCGTAATGGATGTGGACAGGGTCTGCACTAGGGCAAGCGGTGTTGCCTTTCTTGCTTTGGTTATCTTCAATGATTCTTGCAACAGGTCCACTTGTCCAGGTAGTTGCAGTGCATCGTACAGACTGATTTTGGTTGGAATCCTCTTCAACTCATCTACAATGTTGTACGCCAGGGAATTGGGCACCTCAGGTTCCTTTCTCGGCTCATATCTGGTGTGATACTATTTCGTAGCTTTGACCCTTTGTCGCTTGGTCAGTGAAGGAAACTTGAGCTTCTCTCTAGCCTGTTCCTTAGTTTCCACCTGCGGTGGATTTGCAGGGGCCTATTGGGCCTTCTCTTTGATTGGTGTAGGCTGTCGAGCTTCGTTCGGGGCTGGAGGAGGTTGTTGTCCTTTCTCATGATGAGCATGCACCTTTAAGGGAGCCATTTGAGTAGCATCTACCTCTATCGACCTCTTTCCTCCTCTGGTAAGGACTGCAACTGGCTCTTCTTCACCGATTACCAGGTTCTGATCCAATTGCCTGATGACATTGACTTGACCGCCATGACTACTGCTCGCCAGTGTTTGTACATAGTGTTGGTGCAGCATGCAAGTATTCTCTTCGTGAGGGTCATTACACGTGGAGCACCAATGTATATAATCGAAAGTGCTCGGGGCTTCGTCTATTGCAGCATTTCTTGTCGAAGCTCTTCCTTGCTGGACCGCTTGATCTTTAGTAAGCGCAGGTGTAGGATAAGATCTTCTCGGTAGAAACTCTTGTTGCGCTTGCTTCTTCTTCATAATGGTCATGTCATTAGATAGGGTCTGCACTGTGGAGTTCAGGGACTAAACTTCTTGCAGTATTTTGGCTTGCATGTCATCGGTTTTAGGAATAGGTGGCAATGGAGCCATTGTTGGTATTGGAGGTAGGGCAGGGTGTTGAAGTGGTGCTGGAAGTACAGGGAATGCCGAAGTGACCGTGGGCTGTGGAGTCAAAAAAGTGGGAAAATGAACCTGTGGAGCGGTGATTTGGGATACAATGGGATTCGGGTTCCAAGATGAGATCGGGTATGCAGGGGTTGCAGAGATCTGTGAAGCGGCTACGCTCGCATACTAGGATTGATGGAAATCGAGGAGTATAGGCATCGACATCCTTTGGGGAAGCTTACCCATAGCTATTAGATCCATCTCCGCTTTTTGGGCTAACTCATATAACTCTGGGAAGGTATTGATATTTGAATACCTCACCATGATGCTGATATCAGGATTGAACGCCCGAAGGAAATAGTACGTTGCAGCTTCGTCAGTTGGCCGAAGTCCAACTGGTATTCTTTTCCAGGTTCGAGCGAACCTAACATTGAAGTCTGTGATCTCTTCTTGTGGATGTCTCTGGATCATTGTGAACTGGTGCAGGAGAGAGGTCGGATCGACGGACTCATTGAAGCTTTGCATCAACTGTCCGGCTAACTGGTCCCATCCCGTAATGGTATCGGGTGGTAAAGATCTATACCAGTAGAGGAGTTTTCCTCTAAGAGATAGAACCAGAAGCTTTACCATAACCCGCTCTTCTATGATGTCATGGATCACCGCCAGAGAAACTATGTCCTGGATGTGCTCCAGAGCAGTCTTCCTAGTTCCATCGAACGTTGGGATCTTCTTTATAGCAGCAGGCGGCACTTGCCCTTGTCCCGCTAGATTTAGCGGTCCCGAAGAATTCCATGTTGGGAATAATCTGGGCGGTGGTTGCTGCTGCATTTGTTGTTGTTGTTGTTGCTGTGCCATATTTACTCTTGGATTTTGAGGGACAAAAATTCTCGAAGCTCCTCCTTGATTGCTAATAGGACGACCAATAGGAATGGAGGCACTAGGATGCTTCGGTGAGTTGGGAGGATTAGGAGGAAAGCTAGCCGCTGTGCTATCAGAAGTTAGGCCTTGTTCGTCAACAGTGGCCTCTTGCAAGGACGTTCCTCATAACAGAGATTCGGGGGTAACTGTTGGTCATCAAATCCGCATAGGAAAGGACTTTCGGTGGGTTTGCACGCCCTGGACCTGCGACCAACATTGAAAGGCCGAGGGGAAGAGATGCCCCTCATGCCAATCTTCGAAGAAAGGCTGACTCCTATACTAATCTAATTTTGGGGTTTGAGACAAGAGTGCAGGAAAGAAATAAACAAAGTAAGGGTTAGGAAAAGAAATAAAAAAGGGTAAGGGTTAGAGAAAGAAATAAAAAGAGTAAGGGTTAGAAGATGATGATTTAATGTGGGAGAGAACAGGAAGCACGATTAATCACTAAAAACTTGAATAGCAGCAAGAAATACCAAGAATAACACAAAAGAAACGAAGTGCCGAACTTCCTATGTATCCTCTGGACGGGTTCGCAGGGTTCTCCTTTCTCTCTCACTGGAATTCAGGATTCAGAGTAACAGCAATTGAGATAAGGGAATAATAGAAACCTCAATCCACCAGGAAGCATAAAGGAAGGCGACAAGGCGTTTTTCCTCTCCTATGTATCCTTCAGGGTGAATTTTAGGGGTTCGGTCCCCGATCGTACATCGGATTCAGGATTCAGAGTCTCAGTATGCGAACGAGAAAAGACAAAAGAATTAAGCACAAAAGGCAACATAAAAGAGAGAAATAGAGCACAAAAGTCTTTAGTATTAAACGTAGGACATCAAGTTACAGCAGCTTTCTAGCATAAAGTTCCCCCCCTTTTTACATTGCAAAGTCTGGGTTTTTATAGAGGACCCGACTCTCTGAGTCATTATTACAAAAACGACGGAGTACACCCTCGGGCTCTGAGAAATCGGCTCCTTGCGGCTGTTGCGGCTGAGTTTTCAAATTGGTTGCCAAAACTGGCAACTGTGACTAGGTCAACCATGGAAATATTCATTTAATGCGCCTCCCGAGTGTCCCTGGCTTCTGGATGCTGTGCTTGAGTGATCGGTACGCCCGTCGGGTTTTACTTTGAGGACTATTACGTCCCTTTCGTTTGCCAAAAATGGTCAGCGGACTTATCAGGCAAGAAATGGGTATTTATAAGGGGCCTTCGATCACCTTGGGAGGCTGCCCACCTTGAAATGTGGGCCCAAAAGTGCTTTGCTACATATCCACCTCGCCAAAGCCTTGGGCCGAAGTAGATTCTCCTTGATTTGTTCTTCGCAAAGTAATGCTTCGCAGAAACTACTTCGGGGATGTTGAGTGCCGAGCGGATTCCATATTTGAAATGGGGCTCTTTGTCCTTTGTTGGCGAAACTGCCTCGACTGGAAAATGTTTCGGCCCGATTCTTTCTCAAAACTGCGGTTTGAGGAATATCCTCTCGAAGCACTCTTTTTTTTTCGACACATTGTCATTTTTCTTTGGGCACCACTGCTTCGGGTGAAAACTGGCCGAAGTAGGTGTCAGAAATACTTTGGGCCCGAAGTAGTTTCCTTACCTTGGCTGATTTGGATTATGCTCTCCTCCTTCGGTGAAGTCGTTTGGATGCTGCTTCGCAAAACTTCCACCCGAAGCGACTGCTGAAAATGCTTCGGGTGCGAAGCGTTATCTTTGTATTTTCTTCGACGAAATTACTTCGCAAGGTTTTCAATCGAAGTGGTGATTTGAAGTGCTTTGGGCCCGAAGCTCTTTTCACATTCTCCTTTTCTTTCAGTGAAGCTATTTTCCTTGGCTTGTTTGGTAGCGAAGCTCTTTCTTCTTCATTTTATGAAAGGGGCGATAGGGAGAGTCAAAATTGCTGTAACTTAAAATAAAAGAAAAAATTTCAACAAGGAAATATTATACAGAATTCTACTATTCTTCTACCCCTTGTATAATGTGACAAAAAGTTTCAACATTCTTGGCAGCTCGCGGGGTGACGAGCTTGTCTTGGCAAAAGAACCCTTTAGTCCTGATCCATTGGGCTGCAGAGTTACTGGTTTTCCCTAGACCCTGCTTCTGCGGTCTGTTCCTCTTCTCCTTCTTCTTATGGCATTGTTTCTGGCTGAGGCGATGGTTCTAGGCGCTCACAGATGTGTTTCATCATTCGATGGACATGGGACCAGGCACCCTTTTGGAACGGCTCTCGATCTTGCAGCGCTTTGACCAAGTCATGAAATCGATCGATTTTCCCAACGCCAGCATTTTTGGCCCTGGTGAACAGGTCGTCGAGGCAAGCCATGATCTTACAGTATCTCAGGATGAAATCGTCACCGCCCTTCGTGATTGGTTCTTCCTAGCCATCGATCTCCGAGACATCATTCTCGAACTACAGCCAGACTGGTTTGAGGTCATCCTTGCTAAGAAGATTTCCGTCATCGTCCGTGAAACTCGGGAAACCCAAGGAAGAAAGGTCCTAAAAATAATTCATTGAGGCATGCTGCTCATCATCAAAAATGTCCTGGAGGCTTTTAGCTTTTTGAGCTTTTCGCACCTTGGATAAAAAGGCACGAACCGTGGCCTGGGCTAGTAATTCTGTGCGATGGCATTGATCAGCTCAGGGCAATGGTGCATGGGGGGCATCAGATACCAGTATATCTGGGAGTAGTAGGTTGCAGCTCATATGCTCTCTATCAGGAGCCTACTTCTCATGAACTCGATGGTGCTCCTAAGTTCAGCTATGCTCCTGGATAGCTCTGTATCCCTGATTCTTTCCCACCTGTCGACTAGTGGTTCTAGAGGCTGCTCGTCCCTAGAATCCTCTCTCCCATGACTTTTTTCTCAGGGCGATGGCTAAAATCAACTTTCTTTGGCCCTTTGTCATGGCTCTTTGCCTTTGGCTGCTTGGGGGCCGCCACTTCTGGTTCCTTCCCCTTTTCCTTAGAGTTCTTCTTTCCCATAGTGCTAGGGGTGATGGAGAAAAAAATGCTGAGGGCTTTGGGATTGGAGGCTTCGAAGCGCAAGATAAGAGAGTTTGAAGGCTAGTAGCGAATTTTGCATGAATTATCAGGAAATAGCTTCGTTACTGCTGGAGCCTGCGTTATATAGCCGTAGAAGGCAACCACCAGTATTTATGGCACTTGCCATAATTAACTTCACGTCGCTTCGTCCAATTCGTCACATGGTGGAGTGGTACACAGGGCTGTGTGTTATGATGATTGCGGCTTGCTTTGGAAGCGTGACCCTCTGCCACTTTGTACCCGAGCATGAACTTTTCTCCAAATCGAATCATTAAAGGACGTACTCGCCACCTTTTCATTTAATTCGCCCGCTTCAGATGCTTTTGAAGGTGGCTATTGGCATGTTCCCCTAGGCACATTTTAAATGCCCCTACCTTTTTCGTCATTGGGTTGGTGAAGTCAAGGTCAGGGTTGAAGTGCTTCAGGGTGAACCCTTGGTGCGAGTTGTTTCTTTTACGCTTCGGGCCCGAAGTGATTTCCTTCACAGGAGACTAGTTTCGAAGTGCTTTCCATTCAAGAAGTGGTTCGTCGGTTCTCTTTCGATACTGCTTCACTTGGATTCCTCTTGGAGAAGTACCTCTCGGTCCTCAGCCTGAGTCTTGCTTGGTTTTTTTTTTTTTTTTTTTTTGAGCGTTGCCGAAGTAAAACTCGACCTGAGCTTTTGAGAAACTTTTATTTATCAGCCGAACTATTCACATTATTCACAATCTTGCGACATAATAGGCATTCCACCACCATGAACTCAGCTTCGAGTAATTATCCGGTAAACCTGTAGTGTCCGGACCAGATCTGATTGTACTTTAGCAGATCCTTGAAGTTCGGTTGGACCCTTCCCGAAGTTGTCCATGCTACGAACAGGAAGCAACGCAACCGATTTCCATTCCTGCTAGTGCCTAGATTATTGGTGAAGAAGTTCTCCACTTGAAAGTCCCCTTGGGGCATCGGTCTTAGGGATAGCCGGAACCAATACCAGACCCAATGCCAAAATTCTACAGATTCTTTGAAATAAAGGTCGGGTATAGGTTCTTCCACCCCACTGATATGGTAACAAGGTTCCTCTGCCGAAGAGTAGTCCTCCAGAATCCCTTCAGGCTCATCCTCTAAATTGGACAGGCTTGATGAGCTTTGGCTGAACACTTGCATGCCATCTCTTGGGATACAAAAAGGGTGCAAAAATGTGCCTTCTTTGTTCTCAGGTTCTACCACTTGAGTCTGCTTCTCTCCTCGGTTCACCTCTTGATGGAGACCGTGAGCAACCATATTTTTCATTAGGTGGGTCATGCTTGTGTACTCCCATTGTTGGGCTAGTATGAGGTCTGCCTCCTGAGCTCCAAATGATTGCATCTCAGGCCTTGGCTCAGTGTGAGGAATGCCCCATGATGAGTACTGCGTTGGCCGGATAGGGGCAGTAATTATCGGAGGAAGCGATAGAGTTTCTCTCCACTGCCACTTTCTCGATAGGAGCAGAAGCCGCTCTGCTCGTATTGCCTCCTCAAATATTTGAGGGAACATTCATTCCCCTGATTGCAGTAGAATGAGGCTTATGTCCGAGTGGAAGGCCCGAACATAGAAGAGATGGGCTTGGGCGGGTGTCGGTTGGATCTCCAACGGGATTCTCTTCCAACTTCTGCAGAATCGGACATTGAAGTCCATGATAACTTCTGAAGGTGCTCTCTTGATGGTGGAGAGGTATGCGAAGAGATGGAAGGGGTCTTGAGAGCCATCGAACATTTCGATCAATGCCCCCACTAAGTCATCCCATGAGCAGATGCTTTTGGGCTTGAGAAATCTGTACCACCATAGCGCCCTTCCTTCCAGAGATAGAACAAGAAGTCTGATCATGACATCTTCATGGATAATGTCATGGAGGGTCGCTAAATCGACAACATCTTCAAGGTGCTCTCGGGCCATTCCCGTGGTGCCATTGTATTTTGTCAATGATTTCAAGGCACTTTTGGGAATCTTGTGGTAGCTTTGGATATTCAGGGGGCTTGGATCATTCCAGCTAGGAAAGCTTCTCATAGCCATTACGAAAACAGCCTATGGAAATCATGGCTGTCAGAGTCGTTAGGTGGACATTCTTTCTCCGCTTATGAGGTCAAGGCTGCTCATCGAACCTTGATTCCTCCGGGATATCTTCTTTCGGATTTGAAAGGCGCCTACGACCAGGAAATCTGGATCTTCAGCTCAACTGAGTCACCAGGTGATTTTATCAAATGAAGACAGGCCAAAGATTCATCGAACTCGAACCTTCTTAAGACATGGGGGCTCCTGGTTATGAGAACCAGGTTTAGGTACTGGTCTTCATGACTTTTAGAGATTTTCGGGTAAAACAGAGTCGCCAGATGCTAAGAGTCTTTTAGTACTGAGAGCATCGATTCTCACTACTACTCAAAAGATGAGACTAACTAGATCTCACCGGGAACTTGTTAGAACTACTGGCTCTGATGAAGACGGGCTAGAAATTTTCTCAAATATGGGACCTTGGGTCCCATCGGGCGTGCTAGAAACTGTTGGTCATCAAATCCGCACAGGAAAGGACTTTCGGTGGGTTTGCGCGCCCTGGACCTGCGACCAACATTGAAAGGCCAGGGGGAAGAGATGCCCCTCGTGCCAATATCCGAAGAAAGGTTGGCTCCTATACTAATCTACTTTTGGGGTTTGAGACAAGAGTGCAGGAAAGAAATAAACAGAGTAAGGGTTAGGAAAAGAAATAAAAAAGGGTAAGGGTTAGAGAAAGAAATAAAAAGAGTAAGGGTTAGAAGATGATGATTTAAGGTGGGAGAGAACAGGAATCACGATTACTCGCTAACAACTCGAATAGCAGCAAGAAATACCAAAAATAACATGAAATAAATGAAGTGTCAAACTTCCTATGTATCCTCTGGACGGGTTCGTAGGGTTCTCCTTTCTCTCTCACTGGAATTCAGGATTCAGAGTAACAGCGATTGAGATAAGGGAATAACAGAAACCTCAATCCACCAGGAAGCATAAAGGAAGGCGACAAGGCGTTTTTCCTCTCCTATGTATCCTTTAGGGTGAATTTTAGGGGTTCGGTCCCCGATCGCACACCGAATTCAGGATTCAGAGTCTCAGTATGCGAACGAGAAAATACAAAAGAATTAAGCACAGAAGGCAGCATAAAAGAGAGAAATAGAGCACAAAAGTCTTTAGTATTAAATGCAGGACATCAAGTTACAGCAGCTTTCTAGCAAAAAGTTCCCCCCCATTTTTACATTGCAAAGTCTGGGTTTTTATAGAGGACCCGACCCTCTAAGTCATTATTACAAAAATGGCAGAGTACACCCTCGGGCTCTGAGAAATCGGCTCCTTGCGGCTGCTGCGGCTGAGTTTTCAAATCGGTTGCCAAAACTGGCAACTATGACTGGGTCAACAATGGAAATATTCGTTTAATGTGCCGCCCGAGTGTCCCTGGCTTCTGGATGTTGTGCTTGAGTGATCGGTACGCCCGCCGGGTTTTACTTCATGGACTGTTACATCCCTTTCGTTTTCCAAAAATGGTCAGCAGACTTATCGGGCAAGAAAGGGGTATTTATAAGGGGCCTTCGATCACCTTGGGAAGCTGCCCACCTTGGAACATGGGCCCAAAAAGTGCTTCGCTACATATCCACCTCGCCAAAGCCTTGGGCCGAAGTAGATTCTCCTTGATTTTTTATTTGCAAAGTAATGCTTCACAGAAACTACTTCGGGGATGTTGAGTGCCGAGCGGATTCCATATTTGAAATGGGGCTCTTTGTCCTTTGCTGGTGAAACTGCTTCAGCTGGAAAAATTTTTGGCCCGATTCTTTCTCAAAACTACGGTTCAGGGAATATCCTCCCAAAGCACTCTTCTGTTTTCGACACATTGTAATTTTGCTTCGGGCACCACTGCTTCGGGTGAAAACTGGCCGAAGTAGGTGTCAGAAATACTTTGGGCCCGAAGTAGTTTCCTTACCTTGGCTGATTTGGATTATGCTCTCCTCCTTCGGCAAAGTCGTTTGGATGTCGCTTCGCAAAACTTCCGCCCGAAGCGACTGCTGAAAATGCTTCGGGTGTGAAGCGTTATCTTTGTATTTTCTTCGACGAAATTACTTCGCAAGGTTTTCGCTCGAAGTGGTGATTTGAAGTGCTTCGGGCCTGAAGCTCTTTTCACATTCTCCTTTTCTTTCGACGAAGCTATTTTCCTTGGCTTGTTTGGTAGCGAAGCTCTTTCTTCTTCATTTTATGAAAGGGGCGATAGGGAGAGTCAAAATTGCTGTAACTTAAAATAAAAGAAAAACTTTCAACAAGGAAATATTATATAGAATTCTACTATTCTTCTACCCCTTGTATAATGTGACAAAAAGTGTCAACAGTAACTAACCTAGATCGTTCCCCAAAGGTGTCAATATCTAGCTCAAAGAACTCAATTTCCTCTCCTCTATTCCTAACTCTCCATCTTGTTTGCATGAAGGCACAGACTTTGATACCGGTATTTATGACTTAAATATTCTTGGGTAAACAGAGTCGCTAGATGCTAAGAGTCTTTTGGTAATGAGAGCATCGGTTCTCACTACTACTCACAAGGTGAGATTGACCGGGTCCCACCGGGCGTGCCAGAAACTATTGGTCATAAAATCTTCCCAGGAAAGGATTTGGGTAAGTATATGCATCCTAGACCTGGACTAACATTGAAATGCCGAAGGGAAGAGATGCCCCTCGTGCCAATCTTCGGATAAAGGCTGGCTCCTATGCTAAACTACTTTGATGTTTAAGATAAGGGTGCAGGAAAGAGATAAAAAGAGTAAGGAAGAAATCTCAGTAGTTTAATGGTGGGAAAGAACTGGAAGCATGATCGCTAGCCAATAGCTTGAAAGAGCAGTAAAAAACACCAAGAATAACAAAATGAATGCGATATTAATCCTCCTATGTATCCTCTGGATGAATTCTAGGATTATCCCTCCCCTTTCGTCAAAATTCAGAGTTCAGAGTAATGACGATTAGGGAAAATGAATATAACAGAAACACTATCCATAGGCAGCATAAAAGAGAACTAATACAGTGTTTTCCCCCCTATGTATCCTTAAGGAAAATTTTAGAGTTCTACTCCAATCACACACCTAAATCCAGAGTTCAGAATTACAGTATGCAAATGAAAGAAGATGAAAGAAATAGTCATAGAATGTAGCATACAAGAGAGAAATTAGAGTCCAAAGCTCTTTAGTATTAATAGGAGGAATCTAAGTTACAACAGATTTTTAGCAAAAATTTCCCCCCCTCTTACATTACAATGCCTAGGTTTTTATAGAGGACCCAACCCTTTGAGCCATAAATGCACAAAATGGAAGAGTACACCCTCGAAACCTGAGAAGTCAACACTTCGCAGCCCTCGTGACTGAGCTCTCAAATATGTTACCAAAACTGGCAACTACAACTGGGTTAGCCATAGAAACAAGCATTAATGAGCCGTCTAAGCATCCTTGGCTTATGGGTACAGTGCTCGAGTGGCTACCATGCTCATCGGGCTCTTCTTTAGAGACTGATACTTTTTTTCTAATTGCTAAAAATGAGCAGCAAGCTTACCGGGCATAAAAAATGCATTTATGAGGCACTTGATCACCTCGAGAAAATACCCGACTTGGAGCGCGTGCCCTTGAAGTGCTTCGCTGAATTTTATCTGCAACTCCACTTCACAATGGACTTGTGCCGAAGTAGATCTTCCTTCTTGATTTGTACTTCACATTGTGGAGTTTCGCAAAATTGCTTTAGGGATGGTGGGTGTCGAAGCATATTTCCTTCGCAAGATGGGCTCTTTACTTCTCGCTGCTTCGCTAGAGAGACGTGCCAAAACCGCTTCACTGATGAACTGTTAAAATGCTTCACCGTGATCTTCCTTCAAAATTGTGGTTCGGGAGGGTTTTGGCCAAAGCGCATTCTTTCCTTCAAAATTGCTTTGACTACTTCCACTTCGGGTGAAAGTACTTCGCACGAAGGTTTGCCGAAGCAGATGCTTCGCAACAACTTTTGGCGAAGTAGAAATGGTTCGCTGGCGGGGAGGCTCGAAGTGGGTGCTTCGACGGTTTTTCAACGAAGTATTTTCAACGTTGCGCTCCTTCAAATTTTGCTTCGTAAGTTTCTTGCCCGAAGTAACCTTTTGAAATGCTTCGGGTGTGAAGTAGTTTTCATTCTTCTTCCCTTGTATTTTTCTTTGGCAACACCGCTTCACAAAATTCTCGCCCGAAGTAGCTATTTGAGGGACTTCGGGCCCAAAGTAGAAATGGTTCGCTGGAGGGAAGGCCCAAAGTAGGTGCTTCGGCGATTTCTTGGCGAAGTATTTTTCAATGCTGCGCTCCTTCGACTTCCGCTTCGCAAGTTTTCTGGCCGAAGTAGCTTTTGAAGTGCTTCGGGCCCGAAGTAGTTTTCTCTGCCTTAGCAAATTCGGACCGCGATTTTCTTTGGCGAAGCTGTTCTTTTGAAATGTCGTTTGAATGCTGCTTCACAAAAATTTTGCTCGAAGTGGTTGCTAAAAATGCTTCGGGTGCGAAGCTCTCTTTTACGCCTTCTTTGAATTCCTTCTTCGACAACGCCGCTTCGCAAGATTTTTGCCCGAAGTAGCTGTTTGAGGGACTTCGGGCCCGAAGTAATTTTCATCCTTCATTTCTTCCCTTGTGGCTATCTTCCTTAGCTTGTTCATCAGTGAAGCTCCTTCATCTTCATTTTATGTACAAGGGGAATAGCAGGGAAAGCCAAAATTGTTGCAACACTTGAAAATGTTGTTTCTAAAAGCAAGGGAACAAATTCATGAAATTGAAAGAAATATTTTACAAAAAATTTGATTTCTCTACCCCATTGTGCAATGTGACAAAATTTTCAACAATCTTCATTTAAGTTGTAGGTCTCCCTAAGGCCTTTGGATATAAAATCATAAATTGTAAATGGTTCTAAGTCTTTCGATGAGCAGCTACCATCATTATTTCCATCTAACCCTTTTGGGATTCTCATAATCTAGGTGTGGGTATTTTTTACATTCAATGCTATATATTTAGGGTGTGCTTCTATTGTGGATCCCATGTTTTTATTATCCTTTCTAAGAGATATACCATATTATTTTGTAGTAAAGGACTATACTTACTAGAATATTGTACACCTTAGCACAAAATGCAGGTTCTAGGGTCACAACCCCAACTGGGGGGTATGGGGGCCAACTATCCTCCATTTAGGGGTTCGAGGGTGGGAGTCCTCAAAATTAAATTTGGTCCCCCTAATAATTGTACCACTGGTGGTTTCAACCTTCAAAAGTTTCCTCACCATCTAAAATTGGAGATTTTATTTTCTTCAAACCTTAGGATCTTTTTACTATCTGATCATGGAACTTCATGAGTCAAAAATTTTGCCTCTCATCTTCAACCAAAACATTTATAAAATTTTGCCATTTGATTAAATTTTAGGATTAGGCATAATTTTTTAAAAGGGGTCATGGTCCCCTTCTTCTGGGTTTTGAATTTGGATCTCTTGGATGAAAACCCAAAGATATACCACTACAATATCCCTCATAAGATAAAATTTTAGGGTAAAGCATGGGTCTTTAAAAGGGTTCCTAGTCCCCTTATACAATGGTTTGAAATTGGGTGTTATCCCTCATGAGACTTTGATAGTTGGATTTATTTTGATTGATATTGTATACTCCTTTTTGTATCTATGTACTTAAATAGTCACTGAACTTAAATCTATGTCTAGATAGAAGGCCTTACTCTCTAGTGGAACATGAATTGGGGGTTGTACCTATATTCAACCAGAATGATTATTATAGTATCCTTGCAAATCTATGCAATGTGACTATCCTTCAACTTAAATCCCAATAGAAATGCATTACAATTACAATGGTTTTACTTCATTAATAATTGCATCTTAGTCTAAAGGCCAGGTGTGAAGCAATGTGTTGATTACAACTCATTCATGTTATTCTTGATCTATAATATTTAATCATGAAATAATTATATGTTTTAAAATTTGGTTATAATTGTAAGCTAAACAAATCATGCATCTAATATATTTGCAAGCATATAACAAATTGAAAATAAGAAATCATATAACTATTGCAAGATAAAATATGATAAAAAATGGGATGCTCTTTATTAATCACAATAAGTCTTGATTACAATCTTTCCCTCTTAGGGAATCCCTCAATTTGATACAATTATTACAAATATTGTGGCCCCTCAAAAGGGAGAGATGCATTCCAATGATTTTCACTCCACTACTTTGCTTATAAGAGGGCTTATTAGCTACCTCCTTCTTTGATATCAAGAAGTATGATCTCAATGATACTTTATCCTTGAATAGATCTATCACCTACACACAAAGAAACTACAAGACACATCAATAGCACATGATGCCTCTCAAGATGAGGCTAGTTTCAACATGAATGCAAGAAATAAAGCCAATGCTTAAAGATAAGATGAAATGCATGAAATACTGGAAATAAAGCACAAGGACTGAATGAATATTTGATTAATCTATGATAAACAAGCAATGATAATACAAAGAATGTAAAATCTATGGCTAAAATGTAAAAATATTAAACCATACCCTAGTCACTATCAATTAGGATAGCTGACTCTACTATCCACTATCAAATTTGGTGGCTAAGTCTGCGAGCCACTGTTAAAAATAGTGACCGCATGGCAAACGTGGTGCTCTCTAAATCCAAGCTTGATGATGAAGAATTTCTCTACGCAATTGGTGTTCACAAGGCTAGTTGTGTTACAAGACACAGTTTGGTGGTGGATTATCTAAGATTTACAAAAATCAATGAAGAACACAACAGGATTGCTCCTCAAGCCTTTGGAAGCTCCATTGATGCATGGACAGTTGTCATAATGCAATCGGATAGCACTTCACTACACCTCACAAGGATACAAAGTTGCTCTCCAACCCGATAAGGCTTCGGTACAATGAATTTAGGATCCATAACTCTCTTTGGGAGGCCTTTAAATAGACTTCCCAAATCCTTACCTTGGCTTCTCAAGGAAGCCAAGATCAAGAACCAGCTGGCATGGAGCAGTTAGGGTGAGGCTTCTAGAAACTTCGCAAATAAAACCTCCCAAGAACCGTTGCAAATTCATTAAATGCAACTAACTTTTAGGGCTAGCCACTATCACTCAGTACGTCTAGGGGTAAGTTGTGTAACATCCCAATTTTTACCCTACTTTGTGTTTACATTATATAGCTTAAGGTTTTGATTTCATAGAGGTAATTATGAAATAAAAATAGATAAAGTATGCTTGGCTAAACTAGGAGAATTTGTTGCTAAATATAAATTGTTAGTGGTATTTAAGGCATTTACTTGAATGTTTCTTTGTCTCCTTAGTTAGTTGAGAAATTAATTTCTAAGATTGGTTTACTTGGTTAATTAAGATCTTTAATTTGTGTTAAGCTTGATTAGTGGAAAACATTAAAGAAGCATTAAATCTAGTGTTATTTTATCCCTAGATTAGTTACAAGTTAATTGTGATTAATTAAGTTAATTAATTAGTTACTTAGCAATGAAGAAAATATTAGTTGAAGAATTGGTATGTGTTGGGTTGTGATTGGACCACCTTGTTTTCAAAGTCAAACTAACTCCAATTTCTAGAGAACATTTATGATGGGCTCATCTTCAATAATTTTTAAATAATAAAAAATGGTTATGGGGGGAGGGTGAGTTCCATTATAAATAGAGGTATTTGGGAAGGCATGGACATAACGATATTTGCGGAGTGAGATCATGGAGTATGCTCTCCAATAGAAATTGGATCAGAAACCAAAAGTCTCACATTTTTTGCAAATTAGTTTTGGAAATCTAGAGGTTCCTAGGGAGTATGCTCTTCGGGTTTTACTCGGATAAAAAACTAGAAGGGCCTCGTGATTTACCTTAGCTTTCCTCACCTCGTTACTTTGTTTGAAGAAAAAAAAAGTCATGTGGGACAAAGAACTAGGGGTCTTGCCAGAGCTTGGGACAAAGGAAGTCAGTGAAAGATCTAGGTCAGGATTATGAATTCCAGATACCCTATAGATAATAAGTATGCTTGATTAAGGAATGAAGATATAATATAGAAGTAGCCTTATTGTTGTAAGGGATAAAGGGTTTAATGGAGTATACAGAAAAGCTTTGAGTATAAGATTGTTGTTGTTCTACAATTTGTGAGGATTCTTGTTTGAAAATATGGTTTGCATTAGCTTTATGTAAAAATGTTCTTCTAAATAAATTTAGAGGTTTCAAGTTTAATGGACCATTTTATAAAGAAAATTATGAAATTGAATATGACTTGATGTGAGCTTGTATGGGTAAGGTGGAAGCTTACGTATAGTAGGCACATGGGCTAAGTCTAGGTTTTATTCTTAAAAAAAAAAAAAAGAGTGACTCTTGAATGTGTTATAAATAGAGTGGTCTCAAGTTTTATATATAAGAAGCCATGTTCCATGATCTTGAGCAAAGGTTTACCTTCGGTAAGAATGCTCAAGCCCCATTATAGGACTCTCATGCCCTGTGTAGTATGTTTTGGACAGCCATGTCATAAACCAAGTGATCTGGTTGCGGGATGAGGGACAATAATCACTCTATTTGTAGATATGAAGGTCATTAGTGATGTTTAGATTTGTTTTCCGTCTAGAGGGTGTGTGTCATAAAAAAAAATGTAGATGCTTTGGTCGGTGCCTTCATTAGAAATTTCTCAAACGACATCTTCCATGGGGCAATGCATCTTTTTTTTTGAGAACTTGATTTTTGGTAAATTACAACTTTATTTTAATGGATAACTTTAATGTTTAATAAACATGTCCAGCTTTAATGTTTAATAAACATGTATAGCTCTAATATTTAATAGACATGTACAGCTTTAATGTTTAATAAAATGTACAACTTTAATTTAATGGATAGCTTTAATATTTAATAAAATGTAAAGCTATTACTTTGTGAGTCTATGAATATCTCTAGTCATGAACAATATTAATATGACACAAAACTATTTGATGAAATCCAATGCTACATATATATGTATATGTCACAATATAAGAAGTTATTTCTAGGTTGAAACTTAGAGTGACTTACATTAAAGGGAATAATCCTTTTTGAAAATATGTGGTAAACATAGTTTGGTCTACTCTTAGAGAGTTTGATTGATTATGATGGATGTTTTTGGCCAAATCTAGCAAATATGCTAGTAGTGGATTCTTTTGACATTGTGATTTTATGTTATGAACAAGATTGTTTAAATGTTATTTTTGGGTGCTTATGTCTCTTGAGTCTTGGTAACAAAAATTGTATAATGGCACATTTTACCATACTGTGATTCCAATGCATTGTACAAATAGAATCATGTTTACACAATCATGCATGCTAAATTAAGAAACGGAATATTGTGATGGCATAGTCTAATATGGGAGAAAGGGTAACTGGGTTGCATTTCTCGAGAACATATGGGGGTTCTCCGTAGCCATGTCAATGAATGCAATTAGTATAGATTTAAGAGCATATTTTTTGTGTGAAGAAATATGGGATGAAAGGAATGGGAAAAGTTCATTCTTAGGAAAGTATGGGATTTCCTACTCTTGAATTGTGTTGGATGCTTGGTTGCTGAAAAATTGTATGCATTCTATGGATTACTGTTGCATGGCATTTTGTAGTTAGATATGCATGTTCATAATTTGTATTGTCCTGATCCTGAGTAACCTATCACCTAGTACTGGTTGGACTGCGACAACTATTCCTGAAGAACCTGATGAACCTAAAAGAGAGTTGAAGACCAGAAGAAGTTGTTATTGTATTCAACTCAATGAGGCTTTTGTTGTAATATTAAGAGCTTTCTGCAAAATAAATGATGTAATAGCTTGTAGGAATTTATGATTCATTGAAAAAGGTTTCATAATGTAACTTCTGAATATCTGATTGTATAGGCTATAATCAGTGTAAACCTCTTTGAAGTATTATGATCTGAAAACAAATTGTTTACCTGATCTAATATATATTACTTGAATTCTCAAGTGGTTGCTTTGAGTATGAATGGTTAAATTGGATCTTTATAATTCTGTAAGTATAAATGTGGAAACACAGGATGAACATAAACATATCAAATATTATACAAATGAGAGATCTAAACAATTAATAGTCAATGAGATAAAGTGGTAGACAACATATGTCTACGAGAATCGGTTGGATGATTCCCTTAACAAACCATATGGGGTATGGTTGGTTGGTTAAGCACTGCACCTAAAAATATTATATCATTGGAAAACAATGAATAGTCATCAAGGCATACGCTTAAAGCTAGGTTGAAATATACCTATGGTTGGAACTAGTTTAACTTAGAGTTAAACTTAAAAATGGAAATGAGCGTTCTGGTTGAAACAGATTGGAAAATTCTCGTTGATCATTATGGGACACTAGCCACTCCCATACACATGGATAAACTCTGATCAAGTTGATTCATGTGTGGTGCATAGCCTTGGAAACTCAGGTGACTACTTATTCAATGGAAAAATATATATAAAAGACTCTCATACGTATGTAAGTTTGTAAAAAAAAATGATGATGATGATTAGTTTTGGTTGGGAAATTTGGGGTTATTACAGTTGGTATCAGAGCCTAGGTTAGATAGGTGCAAAACTCTAAATTTTATGTCTCTAAATTTGATATGTAAAGTAAGGATAGATAAATGGTGCGGATGTAGAAAATGAGCAAGTCTTGTCCCCCATGTTGAACCCCTGGTGAATTAGATTGGAAGAGCTAGACGAACCCTCCACTAACGTGGGTCTCAAGCGGTGTACTTGATGCTCTTTTGGGGATCGTACTTGCCATTTGAAGCTCTAAACCAAAATTCTTCCTTACTTAGTCAAGATGTTGATATTCAACTTAAGTCATCATATAGAAAGGAGAAATACTTTAGAGCTAACGAAAAACTTTAGTTAGTATAAGCCTTCGATATAATATTGTGAACTAACGCATCTCTTTAACCAGGGATTATGCCACCAAAACTTGGTAGTGGAGCAAAGATGCCTCCTCGAAGATCTCGGCTAGCTAGTCTTGATAATTTTGGAGAGGGTCATGTGGGAGAGAGTTCAGAAAACCCTGAGGGGATGGAGAATCTCACAAATCTGGTTTAGAATATGCAAGGTGAGATGTCAACCTACAAAGAGCAGTTGACACGATAGAATAATTTTTGGAAGTTCTTAGGGAGGAAATTTAAATAAATAACAATAGGGCACCCAAAGCACCTGCTAAAGTAGTTATGGAAGAACCAAATGACCTTGATCAGGTAGTTAGAACTCGTATTAATGCCGAATTAGAGAAATACCTAAAGCATGTTAAGGTTAGAAAATTTTTAGGAAAGGAAAGTGGATATTCTACCGAATCATGGTTAAATGAACTAGCAATTTACTTCTCTATGAGAAATTACTCCTCAACCACAAAGACAATCTTTGTCACAGGACTTTTGATAAAAGTTGGGTTGGAATGGTGGGAAACTTACTACAAGGATAAAAATATAAACATAATTCATTGTGAGTGGGACGTGTTCAAAAAAGCATTTAGAAAGAGATTCCTTACTAAGAAATACTACGCCAGGAAGCTAGATGAGTTTACTCAACTAAAGCAAAGGGAGCAGTGAGTGGATGTATACTATAGGAACTTCACTAGACTCCTTAAGTACATTTTGACTTATGAAAATGATGATAAAATGAAGGTGCATCAATTCCTTTCTGGATTAGATCATCAGCTTAGGATCTCTGTCAACATGTTCAAACCCACCAATTTAGAAATTGCATATGATCTAGCTTGTCAAGCAGAGTACAATCACAAAAAGAACAACAATCCCATCCAAGGATTCAAGAAGAACTACCAAGACCCACAGAAAATAAAGTGGAATAATGAGCCAAATCAAAGGAATAAATAAGGGTTTAAGTTTGGTAAAAGAAACGATGGGTCGACAAAAATATTTAAGAAGAAGTTTCAGTCTAAGGATAGAAACTTTACCAATGTGAAAAAGGCCAAACCCGTGAATCAGGTAGAACCAGCTCCTACTAAAGGTAAGGAAAAATTAGTTCAAGGTTCGACTCAAAATTTGAAGGTTGGATGCTATGAGTGTGGGGGACCTCATTATGCCAAAAACTATCCATGACGTACAGGAACTAACCAGAAGGTAAGCAATAAAGGACACCGGATTTATGTTGCTACTAGAAATCAGAATCTTGATGGACAAGTGACCCCTATGCTCTTACAGGGTAAGGTTTTTGACAAAAATGTTAGATTTTTGATAGATAGTGGTGCTATGAATAGTTTTATCTCTAGTAGTTTGGTCAAGGACATGCCAGAGAATCCAAAGTCTTTGGAAAAAGGGTGGAAAGTCGAGTATGGGTCTGGACAGACCTACTCCGTAGACCAATATTACCCCTTGATAGAAATCTCCCTACCCACAAATTCTATCACTTGGTAACTCTATGTATCTCCATTACATGCCTTTGACATAATTTTAGGGGTTGATTGGTTGAAGGACCGCAAGGCCTTGGTCAAATTTTAGGAGAGATGGGTCGAATTCACTGATGAGAACAAGAAGAGGATTAGGTTGTATAGTGAACAAGGGACATTCAAACCCATATTAATCTCTGCTATGCAACTTAAGAAGGTGATTAGGAAAAAATGGGATGGTATATATGGTCAAGGTAAAGGAGGTTAAGGATGATAAAAAGGAGGAAATATCTGAGAAATTTTCCATCCTTCAAGAATTCAAGGATGTCTTTACATCTGAAATACCAAAAATGCCCCCTAAGCGAGAATTCGATTTTACTATCGATCTAATACCCGGTACAGAACCTATACATAGAGCACCATATAGGATAAACTCTTAGCCTATGGATGACTGGTAAAGAGTAGTGTTTAAGGGTTAGTAATGTGCAAATATTTTTCCTCCATGTCTAATAAGTTTGGAAACTTAGGCAACTAAGGAAAAACTGAAAGGTAATTTTGGATACTGTGATCTTGGAACATATAGAGTTTTTGTATAAGTTGATGTTTGATCCCTAGAGATTATTGAAAATGCAATGTTGATTTAATCTCTGGAAAATAGTTTGAATTTCTATAATGAGCATTATGCTATTATGGCTAAGGGATTTTATGTGGTTAACTAGGATTGCTGAGAAATCATACTTAGTACACATAACCTTAGACCAAAACTTTTTATGAGTTGATAACTAAAATATTGAATTGATCAAGTGTGGATAAAATGAATCCACTCTCATATCATGAGAGCAAGTAAGAATGGTAGACAGTTTTTGTGTCTATGTGGGTTTGTGTGATAACCCCCTTAACCCCCATTGTGTGATATGGGATGATGGTTAAGCATTGCAGTTAAGATTGGTGTCATATCCATGAGGTAGGACATTTAATATTCAAGGCATACGCCTAATGTTTAGGTTGAAAGAAACCTAACATAATGTACGGGTTGAAAGAGACCTAACATGGATCTAGCTTGATGTTGGCTAGAAGGGAAAAAAGGTGTTCCTATTGAAACAGATGGGAGAATTCCCAAAAGTGAGGTATGTTTGATTACCCACTGGCCTTAATAGGAGAAGTGGTACCACTCCTATCCACAAGATAGACATTGGCCATGTTCACTCTTGTGAGTTGCAACCTTGAACTTACTTGGAAACTCATATTTATAAGAACTACCCCTTGATCATAAACATTAGATGAATAAGCTATTGCTTGAAAAGTATGATAATATATGGGAAATGAGATTCCCTTGGAAAAATACGAATGGGATGTTATCTTGCGATAAGATAAGAAATGGAGTAAGATATTTTCTTTGGAAACTATATAATTTGTATCTCGTAGGAGATACAAGTGCAAATATGATCATCTTTGGTTAGTTCACAAAGATAAAATCTAGTTACTAGAACTATAATCTGGAGTGAACTACTAGGTAGTATGTTAGAATTACACCTAAAATGATGATGAGACTAGAATATTTGTACTGAGGAAAAAAATAAATCAGGGATTTATTCTAGAGAGGAGTATGGGACCCTCTCATTAAGTTGATAAGATCATGTTCAAATGCCATAAATGACACTTTAGTTGGCATAATTGTGGTCACCAATATTATCAATGGATGATAATGCACTTGGTGTGATGTCTTACTTAGAGTAAATTTGGACTAAGAAAGTCACAACAAATGCTAATATGGTGAAAATTACACTCAATATTTCACATGCTCGAGTATTTTATCCTCCCACTATTGTATCACTAGTGAATCAGAGGGGCACAATCGAAGCATGATGAGTCTTAAGCAATAGACTTGGGGCTCTTTTGAGGTTTGTACTTGACATTTGAATCTTGTAAGGTGTAAAAATAGTAGATTAGTCCATAGATTGGCTAAAAATGAATACCAGGTGACATCCGAGATGATGTATTGGTAATAGAAACTAAGAATCATCACAAAGATAAATTCAGGATATAAGAGTATCTTGAAGTAGGATGTGTGAAATTAAGATTATGTCCTTTCTAAAATCTAATTTCCATAAGCTTAACATATGTTAAGGATTGTAAAATTGGTAGGTTGAAAACTCCTTGGTATGATATTTTGCTAAACCTATCGATAATTAGACTTGCAATGTCTAAATTATTATGGAAATATGATTTCACCTTATCTTTAAGAAAACATTTTGTGGTATTGTTATGATGATGCTCTTTTGTGATGCATTGATAGATGCTTCAATGTCTGACTTTGTGATAGCATGATGGATACTTATGCAAACTAAGTGGACTGATGGATTTTATTATGCTATGTATGGATTGACTAAATTTTGATGATGCTTGATGAAATAATGGATATTATTATGTAAAATTGAAACATGATTATGCAGTATAAGTACTTTATCTTTTTAGAACATGGTACTACTGATGTTTGTTTACTGCATTTCAGGTCCAACTACACTCGTCAGGTGGGAGAGGTTGTTCTTCTCATTTGAAATAAGGAGTTGCTCAACCACCAGGAATGGGGAACTAGAAAAAGGGAAAGGATGACAAAGACAATCCAGAGGGTATTAAAAAAAAAATTGCCCTCACATCACCCTGACTACACTATTGGACCGTGATGTCCTAGACTAGTCTCCTAGTGGAATGGTGATAGTTGACTATCTTAAAAATGCCAACCACAGGAAAAACAATAGTGTGGAAATGGGGTTTGCATGATTAGCTTGCATAAAAGATTGCATGATTTGAATGTGGTTGCAAAAATATATATTAGCTCAATGCTTGATTTGTTCTTTGTGATGAATGAAATGCAATTGACTAACCTTGGGAACGAAACACAGAGGACTATGTTTAGCCTATGGGGGGAGTATGTAACATCCCAATTTTTACCCTACTTTGTGTTTGCATTATATAGCTTAAGGTTTTGATTTCATAGAGGTAATTATGAAATAAAAATAGATAAAGTATGCTTGGCTAAACTAGGAGAATTTGTTGCTAAATATAAATTGTTAGTGGCATTTAAGGCATTTACTTGAATGTTTCTTTGTCTCCTTAGTTAGTTGAGAAATTAATTGCTAAGATTGGTTTACTTGGTTAATTAAGATCTTTAATTTGTGTTAAGCTTGATTAGTGGACAACATTAAAGAAGCATTAAATCTAGTGCTATTTTGTCCCTAGATTAGTTACAAGTTAATTGTGATTAATTAAGTTAATTAATTAGTTACTTAGCAATGAAGAAAATATTAGTTGAAGAATTGGTATGTGTTGGGTTGTGATTGGACCACCTCATTTTCAAAGTCAAACTAACTCCAATTTCTAGACAACATTTATGATGGGCTCATCTTCAACAATTTTTAATAATAAAATAATGGTTATGGGGGGAGGGTGAGTTCCATTATAAATAGAGGCATTTGGGAAGGCATGGACATAACAATATTTGTGGAGTGAGATCAGGGAGTATGCTCTCCAATAGAAATTGGATCAAAAACCAAAAGTCTCACATTTTTTGCAAATTGGTTTTGGAAATCTAGAGGTTCCTAGGGAGTATGCTCTCCGGGTTTTACTCAGATCAAAAACTAGAAGGACCTCATGATTTACCTTAGCTTTCCTCACCTCGTTACTTTGTTTGAAGAAAAAAAAATCGTGTGGGACAAAGAACTGGGGGTCTTGCTAGAGCTTGGGACAAAGGAAGTCAACAAAAGATCCAGGTCAGGATTATGAATTCCAGATACCCTATAGATAATAAGTATGCTTGATTAAGGAATGAAGAGATAATATAGAAGTAGCCTTACTGTTGTAAGGGATAAAGGGTTTAATGGAGTATACATAAAAGCTTTGAGTATAAGATTGTTGTTGTTCTGCAATTTGTGAGGATTCTTGTCTGAAAATATGGTTTGCATTAGCTTTATGTAAAAATGTTCTTCTAAATAAATTTAGAGGTTTCAAGTTTAATGGACCATTTTATAAAGAAACTTATAAAATTGAATATGACTTGATGTGAGCTTGTATGGGTAAGGTGGAAGCTTACGTATAGTAGGCACATGGGCTAAGTCTAGGTTTTATTCTAAAAAAAAAAAAAAGAGTGACTCTTGAATGTGTTAGAAATAGAGTGGTCTCAAGTTTTATATATAAGAAGCCCTATTCCATGATCTTGAGCGCAGGTTTACCTTCGGTAAGAATGCTCAAGCCCCATTATAGGACTCTCATGCCCTATGTAGTACGTTTTGGATAGCCATGTCATAAACCGAGCGATCTGGTTGTGGGATGAGGGACAATAATCACTCTATTTGTAGATATGAAGGTCATTGGTGATGTTTAGATTCGTTTGCCATCTAGAGGGGGTGTGTCATAATAATAAAAAAATGTAGACGCTTTGGTCGACGCCTTCATTAGAAATTTCTCGAACGACGTCTTCCGGATGGGACGCAATGCATCCTCTGGATAAACGTTGAAACCCTGGTCTTGTTCGATGAGTGCAAGGGACTTCCAATTTAACTTGGGTTGGGTTTTAGAGAGAGATTTTACGTGATGCAGATCATATGCAGTCGTTGTCCTATAAAATCCTAAAATGATATTGATTTTTGGTAAATTACAACTTTAATTTAATGGACAACTTTAATGTTTAATAAACATGTACAACTTTAATGTTTAATAAACATGTACAACTTTAATGTTTAATAAACATGTACAACTTTAATTTAATGGATAACTTTAATGTTTAATAAACATGTACAACTATTACTAGAAGTTTAATAAACTTGGATTTGTTATTAAATAAAAAAAAGTTTAAGTTTACCCAAGGAAAATTTATATGGGTAGCTTGTCCATTTATGGTATAAAGTTTTGAAATGTTCGTGAGTCTATGAATATCTCTAGTCATGAACAATATTAATATGACACAAAATTGTTTGATGAAATCCAATGCTACATATATATGTATATGTCACAATATAAGAAGTTATTTCTAGGTTGAAACTTAGAGTGACTTACATTAAAGGGAATAATCCTTTTTGAAAATATGTGGTAAACATAGTTTGGTCTACTCTTAGAGAGTTTGATTGATTATGATGGATGTTTTTGGCCAAATCTAGCAAAGATGCTAGTAGTGGATTCTTTTGACATTGTGATTTTATGTTATGAACAAGATTGTTTAAATGTTATTTTTGGGTGCTTATGTCTCTTGAGTCTTGGTAACAAAATTGTATAATGGCACATTTTACCATACTGTGATTCCAATGCATTGTACAAATAGAATCATGTTTACACAATCATGCATGCTAAATTAAGAAATGAAATATTGTGATGGCATAGTCTAATATGGGAGAAAGGGTAACTGGGTTGCATTTCTCGGGAACATATGGGGGTTCTCCGTAGCCATGTCAATGAATGCAGTTAGTATAGATTTAAGAGCATATTTTTTGTGTGATGAAATATGGGATGAAAGGAATGGGAAAAGTTCATTCTTAGGAAAGTATGGGATTTCCTACTCTTGAATTGTGTTGGATGCTTGGTTGCTGAAAAATTGTATGCATTCTATGGATTATTGTTGCATGGCATTTTGTAGTTAGATATGCATGTTCATAATTTGGATTGTCCTGATCCCGAGTAACCTATCACCTAGTACTGGTTGGACTGTGGCAACTATTCTTGAAGAACCTGATGAACCTGAAAGAGAGTTGAAGACCAAAAGAAGTTGTTATTGTATTCAACTCAATGAGGCTATTGTTGTAACATTAAGAGCTTTCTGCAAAAGAAATGATGTAATAGCTTGTAGGAATTTATGATTCATTGAAAAAGGTTTCATAATGTAACTTCTGAATATCTGATTGTATAGGCTATAATCAGTGTAAACCTCTTTGAAGTATTATGTTCTAAAAAACAAATTGTTTACCTGATCTAATATATATTACTTGAATTCTCAAGTGGTTGCTTTGAGTATGAATGGTTAAATTGGATCTTTATAATTCTGTAAGTATAAATGTGGAAACACAGGATGAACATAAACATATCAAAGATTATACAAATGAGAGATCTAAACAGTTAATAGTCAATGAGATAAAGTGGTAGACAACATATGTCTACGAGAATCGGTTGGATGATTCCCTTAACAAACCATATGGGGTATGGTTGGCTGGTTAAGCACTGCACCTAAAAATATTATATCATTGGAAAATAATGAATAGTCATCAAGGCATACACTTAAAGCTAGGTTGAAAGATACCTATGGTTGGAACTAGTTTAACTTAGAGTTAAACTTAAAAATGGAAATGAGCGTTCTGGTTGAAACAGACTGGAAAATTCTTGTTGATCATTATGGGACACTGGCCACTCCCATACACATGGATAAACTCTGATCAAGTTGATTCCTGTGTGGTGCATAGCCTTGGAAACTCAGGTGACTACTTATTCAATGGAAAAATATATATAAAATACTCTCATACGTATGTAAGTTTGTAAAAAAAATGATGATGATGGTTAGTTTTGGTTGGGTAATTTGGGGTTATTACAGTTGGTATCAGAGCCTAGGTTAGATAGGCGCAAAACTCTAAATTTGATGTCTCTAAATTTGATATGTAAAGTAAGGATAGAGAAATGGTGCGGATGTAGAAAATGAGCAAGTCTTGCCCCCCATGTTGAACCCCTGGTGAATCATATTGGAAGAGCTAGATGAACCCTCCACTAACGTGGGTCTTAAGAGGTGTACTTGATGCTCTTTTGGGGATCGTACTTGCCATTTGAAGCTCTAAACCAAAATTCTTCCTTACTTAGTCAAGATGTTGATATTCAACTTAAGTCATCATATAGAAAGGAGAAATACTTTAGAGCTAACAAAAAACTTTAGTTAGTATAAGCCTTCGGTATAATATTGTGAACTAACGCATCTCTTTAACCAGGGATTATGCCACCAAAACTTGGTAGTGGAGCAAAGATGCCTCCTCGAAGATCTCGGCTAGCTAGTCTTGATAATTTTGGAGAGGGTCATGTGGGAGAGAGTTCAGGAAACCCTGAGGGGATGGAGAATCTCACAAATCTGGTTTAGAATATGCAAGGTGATATGTCAACCTATAGAGAGTAGTTGACATGACAGAACAATTTGTTGGAAGTTCTTAGGGAGGAAATTCAGAGAAATAACAATAGGGCACCTGAAGCACCTGCTAAAGCAGTTATGGAAGAACCAAATGACCCTGATCAGGTAGTTAGAACTCGTATTAATGCCGAATTAGAGAAATACCTGAAGCATGTTAAGGTTAGAAAATTTTTAGGAAAGGAAAGTGGAGATTCTACTGAATCATGGTTAAATGAACTAGCAATTTACTTCTCTATGAGAAATTACTCCTCAACCACAAAGATAGTCTTTGTCATAGGACTTTTGATAGAAGTTGGGTTGGAATGGTGGGAAACTTACTACAAGGATAAAAAGATAAACATAATTCATTGTGAGTGGGACGTGTTCAAAAAAGCATTTAGAAAGAGATTCCTTACTGAGAAATACTACGCCAGGAAGCTAGATGAGTTTACTCAACTAAAGCAAAGGGAGCAGTCAGTGGATGTATACTATAGGAACTTCACTAGACTCCTTAAGTACATTTCGGCTTATGAAAATGATGATAAAATGAAGGTGCATCAATTCCTTTCCGGATTAGATCATCAGCTTAGGATCTCTGTCAACATGTTCAAACCCACCAATTTGGAAATTGCATATGATCTAGCTTGTCAAGCAGAGTACAATCACAAAAAGAACAACAATCCCATCCAAGGATTCAAGAAGAACTACCAAGACCCACAGAAAATAAAGTGGAATAATGAGCCAAATCAAAGGAATAAATAAGGGTTTAAGTTTGGTAAAAGAAACGATGGGTCGAAAAAAATATTTAAGAAGTTTCAGTCTAAGGATAGAAACTTTACCAATGCAAAAAAGGCCAAACCCGTGAATCAGGTAGAACCAGCTCCTACTGAAGGTAAGGAAAAATCAGTTCAAGGTTCGACTCAGAATTTGAAGGTTGGATGCTATGAGTGTGGGGGACCTCATTATGCCAGAAACTATCCATGATGTACAAGAACTAACCAGAAGGTAAGCAATAAAGGACACCAAATTTATGTTGCTACTAGAAATCAAAATCTTGATGGACAAGTGACCCCTATGCTCTTACAGGGTAAGGTTTTTGACAAAAATGTTAGAGTTTTGATAGACAGTGGTGCTACGGATAGTTTTATCTCTAGTAGCTTTGTCAGGGACATGCCAGAGAATCCAAAGTCTTTGGCAAAAGGGTGGAAAGTCGAGTATGGTTCTGGATAGACCTACTCCATAGACCAATATTACCCCTTGATAGAAATCTCCCTACCCACAAATTCTATCACTTGGTAACTCTATGTATCTCCATTACATGCCTTTGACATAATTTTAGGGGTTGATTGGTTGAAGGACCACAAGGCCTTGATCAAATTTCAGGAGAGATGGGTCGAATTCACTGATGAAAACGAGAAGAGGATTAGGTTGTATAGTGAGCAAGGGACGTTCAAACCTATATTAATCTCTGCTATGCAACTTAAGAAGGTGATTAGGAAAAAATGGGATGGTATATGTGGTCAAGGTAAAGGAGGTTAAGGATGATAAAAAGGAGGAAATATCTGAGAAATTTTCCATCCTTCAAGAATTCAAGGATGTCTTTACATCTGAAATACCAAAAATGCCCCCTAAGCAAGAATTCGATTTTACTATCGATCTAATACCCGATACAGAACCTATACATAGAGCACCATATAGGATAAACTCTTAGCCTATGGATGACTGGTAAAGAGTAGTGTTTAAGGGTTAGTAATGTGCAAATATTTTTCCTCCATGTCTAATAAGTTTGGAAACTTAGGCAACTAAGGAAAAACTGAAAGGCAATTTTGGATACTGTGATCTTGGAACATATAGAGTTTTTGTATAAGTTGATGTTTGATCCCTAGAGATTATTGAAAATGCAATGTTGATTTAATCTCTGGAAAATAGTTTGAATTTCTATAATGAGCATTATGCTATTATGGCTAAGGGATTTTATGTGGTTAACTAGGATTGCTGAGAAATCATACTTAGTACACATAACCTTAGACCAAAACTTTTTATGAGTTGATAACTAAAATATTGAATTGATCAAGTGTGGATAAAATGAATCCACTCTCATATCATGAGAGCAAGTAAGAATGGTAGACAATTTTTGTGTCTATGTGGGTTTGTGTGATAACCCCCTTAACCCCCATTGTGTGATATGGGATGATGGTTAAGCATTGCAGTTAATATTGGTGTCATATCCATGAGGTAGGACATTTAATATTCAAGGCATACGCCTAATGTTTAGGTTGAAAGAAACCTAACATAATGTACGGGTTGAAAGAGACCTAACATGGATCTAGCTTGATGTTGGCTAGAAGGGAAAAAGGTGTTCCTATTGAAACATATGGGAGAATTCCCAAAAGTGAGGTATGTTTGATTACCCACTGGCCTTAATAGGAGAAGTGGTACCACTCCTATCCACAAGATAGACATTGGCCATGTTGACTCTTGTGAGCTACAGCCTTGAACTTACTTGGAAACTCATATTTATAAGAACTACCCCTTGATCATAAACATTAGATGAATAAGCTATTGCTTGAAAAGTATGATAATATATGGGAAATGAGATTCCCTTGGAAAAATATGAATGGGATGTTATCTTGCGATAAGATAAGAAATGGAGTAAGATCTTTTCTTTGAAAACTGTATAATTTGTATCTCGTAGGAGATACAAGTGCAAATCTGATCATCTTTGGTTAGTTCACAAAGATAAAATCTAGTTACTAGAACTATAATCTGGAGTGAACTACTAGGTAGTATGTTAGAATTACACCTAAAATGATGATGAGACTAGAAAATTTGTATTGAGAAAAAATAAATCAGGGATTTATTCTAGAGAGGAGTATGGGACCCTCTCATTAAGTTGATAAGATCATGTTCAAATGCCATAAATGACACTTTATTTGGCATAATTATGGTCACCAATATTATCAATGGATGATAATGCACTTGGTGTGATGTCTTACTTAGAGTAAATTTGGACTAAGAAAGTCACAACAAATGCTAATATGGTGAAAATTACACTCAATATTTCACATGCTCGAGTATTTTATCCTCCCACTATTGTATCACTAGTGAATCAGAGGGGCACAATCGAAGCATGATGAGTCTTAAGCAATAGACTTGGGGCTCTTTTGAGGTTTGTACTTGACATTTGAATCTTGTAAGGTGTAAAAATAGTAGATTAGTCCATAGATTGGCTAAAAATGAATACCAGGTGACATCCGAGATGATGTATTGGTAATAGAAATTGAGAATCATCACAAAGATAAATTCAGGATATAAGAGTATCTTGAAGTAGGATGTGTGAAATTAAGATTATGTCCTTTCTGAAATCTAATTTCCATAAGCTTAACATATGTTAAGGATTGTAAAATTGGTAGGTTGAAAACTCCTTGGTATGAGATTTTGCTAAACCTATCGATAATTAGACTTGCAATGTCTAAATTATTATGGAAATATGATTTCACCTTATCTTTAAGAAAACATTTTATGGTATTGTTATGATGATGCTCTTTTGTGATGCATTGATAGATGCTTCAATGTCTGACTTTGTGATAGCATGATGGATACTTATGCAAACTAAGTGGACTGATGGATTTTATTATGCTATGTATGGATTGACTAAATTTTGATGATGCTTGATGAAATAATGGATATTATTATGTAAAATTGAAACATGATTATGCAGTATAAGTACTTTATATTTTTAGAACATGGTACTGTTGATGTTTGTTTACAGCATTTTAGGTCCAGCTACACTCGTCAGGTGGGAGAGGTTGTTCTTCTCATTTGAAAGAAGGATTTTCTCAACCACCAGGAATGGGGAACTGGAAAAAGGGAAAGGATGACAAAGACAATCCAGAGGGTATTAAAAAAATTGCCCTCACATCACCCTGACTACACTATTGGACCGTGATGTCCTAGACTAGTCTCCTAGTGGAATGGTGATAGTTGACTATCTTAAAAATGCCAACCACAGGAAAAATAATAGTGTGGAAATGGGGTTTGCATGATTAGCTTGCATAAAAGATTGCATGATTTGAATGTGGTTGCAAAAAGATATATTAGCTCAATGCTTGATTTGTTCTTTGTGATGAATGAAATGCAATTGACTAACCTTGGGAACGAAACATAGAGGATCGTGTTTAGCCTATGGGGGGAGTATGTAACATCCCAATTTTTACCCTACTTTGTGTTTGCATTATATAGCTTAAGGTTTTGATTTCATAGAGGTAATTATGAAATAAAAATAGATAAAGTATGCTTGGCTAAACTAGGAGAATTTGTTGCTAAATATAAATTGTTAGTGGCATTTAAGGCATTTACTTGAATGTTTCTTTGTCTCCTTAGTTAGTTGAGAAATTAATTGCTAAGATTGGTTTACTTGGTTAATTAAGATCTTTAATTTGTGTTAAGCTTGATTAGTGGACAACATTAAAGAAGCATTAAATCTAGTGCTATTTTGTCCCTAGATTAGTTACAAGTTAATTGTGATTAATTAAGTTAATTAATTAGTTACTTAGCAATGAAGAAAATATTAGTTGAAGAATTGGTATGTGTTGGGTTGTGATTGGACCACCTCATTTTCAAAGTCAAACTAACTCCAATTTCTAGACAACATTTATGATGGGCTCATCTTCAATAATTTTTAATAATAAAATAATGGTTATGGGGGAGGGTGAGTTCCATTATAAATATAGGTATTTGGGAAGGCATGGACATAATGATATTTTTGGAGTGAGATCAGGGAGTATGCTCTCCAATAGAAATTGGATTAGAAACCAAAAGTCTCACATTTTTCGCAAATTGGTTTTGGAAATCTAGAGGTTCCTAGGGAGTATGCTCTCCAGGTTTTACTCGGATCAAAAACTAGAAGGGCCTCATGATTTACCTTAGCTTTCCTCACCTCGTTACTTTGTTTGAAGAAAAAAAAAAGTCATGTGGGACAAAGAACTGGGGGTCTTGCCAGAGCTTGGGACAAAGGAAGTCAGCGAAAGATCCAGGTCAGGATTATGAATTCTAGATACCCTATAGATAATAAGTATGCTTGATTAAGGAATGAAGAGATAATATAGAAGTAGCCTTACTATTGTAAGGGAAAGGGTTTAATGGAATATACAATAAATCTTAGATAATATAGAAGTAGTCCTTATTGTAAGGGATAAAGGGTTTAATGGAGTATACGGGAGGAAAGCTTTGAGTATAATATTGTTGTTGTTCTGCAATTTGTGAGGATTCTTGTCTCAAAAATATGGTTTGCATTAGCTTTATGTAAAAATGTTCTTCTAAATAAATTTAGAGGTTTCAAGTTTAATGGACCATTTTATAAAGAAAATTACAAAATTGAATATGACTTGATGTGAGCTTGTATGGGTAAGGTGGAAGCTTACGTATAGTAGGCACATGGGCTAAGTCTAGGTTTTATTCTTAAAAAAAACAAAGAAGAGTGACTCTTGAATGTGTTAGAAATAGAGTGGTCTCAAGTTTTATATATAAGAAGCCTTGTTCCACGATCTTGAGCGCAGGTTTACCTTCGGTAAGAATGCTCAAGCCCCATTATAGGACTCTCATGCCCTGTGTAGTACGTTTTGGATAGCCATGTCATAAACCAAGCGATCTGGTTGCGGGATGAGGGACAAGAATCACTCTATTTGTAGATATGAAGGTCATTGGTGATGTTTAGATTTGTTTGCCATCTAGAGGGGGTGTGTCATAATAAAAAAAACGTAGACGCTTTGGCCGATGCCTTCATTAGAAATTTCTCGAACGACATCTTTCGGATGGGATGCAATGCATCCTCTGGATAAACATTGAAAACTTGGTCTTGTTCGATGAGTGCAAGGGACTTCCAATTCAACTTGGGTTGGGTTTTAGAGAGAGAGTTTATGTGATGCAGATCGTATGCAGTCGTTGTCCTATAAAAGCCTGAAACGACATTGATTTTTGGTAAATTACAGCTTTAATTTAATGGATAACTTTAATGTTTAATAAACATGTACAACTTTAATGTTTAATAAACATGTACAACTTTAATGTTTAATAAACATGTACAATTTTAATGTTTAATAAACATGTACAAATTTAATTTAATGGACAACTTTAATGTTTAATAAACATGTACAACTATTACTAGAAGTTTAATAAACTTGGATTTGTTATTAAATAAAAAAGAAGTTTAAGTTTACCCAAGGAAAATTTATATGGGTAGCTTGTCCATTTATGGTATAAAGTTTTGAAATGTTCGTGAGTCTATGAATATCTCTAGTCATGAACAATATTAATATGACACAAAACTATTTGATGAAATCCAATGCTACATATATATGTATATGTCACAATATAAGAAGTTATTTCTAGGTTGAAACTTAGAGTGACTTACATTAAAGGGAATAATCCTTTTTGAAAATATGTGGTAAACATAGTTTGGTCTACTCTTAGAGAGTTTGATTGATTATGATGGATGTTTTTGGCCAAATCTAGCAAAGATGCTAGTAGTGGATTCTTTTGACATTGTGATTTTATGTTATGAACAAGATTGTTTAAATGTTATTTATGGGTGCTTATGTCTCTTGAGTCTTGGTAACAAAATTGTATAATGGCACATTTTACCATACTGTGATTCCAATGCATTGTACAAATAGAATCATGTTTACACAATCATGCATGCTAAATTAAGAAACAAAATATTGTGATGGCATAGTCTAATATGGGAGAAAGGGTAACTGGGTTGCATTTCTCGAGAACATATGGGGGTTCTCCGTAGCCATGTCAATGAATGCAGTTAGTATAGATTTAAGAGCATATTTTTTGTGTGATGAAATATGGGATGAAAGGAATGGGAAAATTTCATTCTTAGGAAAGTATGGGATTTCCTACTCTTGAATTGTGTTGGATGCTTGGTTGCTGAAAAACTGTATGCATTCTATGGATTACTATTGCATGGCATTTTATAGTTAGATATGCATGTTCATAATTTGGATTGTCCTGATCCCGAGTAACCTATCACCTAGTACTGGTTGGATTGTGGCAACTATTCCTGAAGAACCTGATGAACCTAAAAGAGAGTTGAAGACCCGAAGAAGTTGTTATTGTATTCAACTCAATGAGGCTATTGTTGTAACATTAAGAGCTTCTTCAAAAGAAATGATGTAATAGCTTGTAGGAATTTATGATTCATTGAAAAATGTTTCATAATGTAACTTTTGAATATCTGATTGTATAGGCTATAATCAGTGTAAACCTCTTTGAAGTATTATGATGATGATTAGTTTTAGTTGGTAAATTTGGGGTTATTAGAAGTTACCCTTAGCCACTATCGATAGGTGTGGCTAGCTCTTAGCCGCTCAGATCCTTAGTGAATGGGATTGTAGGTGCTGATGTTGTTAGTGGCTAGATATGCATAGGACTAGACTACCCTAAATAAGTGGTTAAAACCATTTCTAGGTCTTAGCAAGGTCCAAGCTCATTCGTATGGTCTACAAAGGTACCCATATGAGTAGTATCCTAAACATGATGTGTTTTAGGTGTCTATAGATGCCCCTTTTTGGATGTGTTTTTGGAAAATATGATGCTGAGCAAAAATAAACAACCTAAAGCCATATTATAGGTTAATTAGTGTTCATTTATCTAGTCAACATTAGATGCCCCAATCATGGAAAGGGTGTGCATCTCAGAATCATTTCTTCTAATAGCATGGAAGGTTTAATATTGTGCTTTGGTGCACCTGGGTATAATTTTCTAGGATCGATAGATGAAATGACAAAGGCTTATCTCATTATATTTACTTTTTACCCTTTCAAATGGGGAATCTTATGATAGTTGTTAGCAATGATTCATAAGACAAACATGATTTACAAGATTAAGTATTCAAGTGTTAATTTTGATTATGAATTTTGTTAGTATGACTACCCCCTCAAACAACAATTCGATGAGGAAAATGATAAGTGATGAAAGCAATGACTCGCTTTACCAAGATGACTAATTTGGATAGTGCAAGATTATTAAATTTGTTGTAAGGTAGGTCTTATTATAGTTGTGATTTCAACTATTAATAGTAATTGTACATCTCTATCCTATGGAGCAATCTGGCTGCAATGGCCTTCTTAGAGAATCAAGATGATAGCAATTCAATTTAGCATGTTATGAATCACTATTTTCCATGATTAGATGAAATTTCATAAAAGAAATGAAATGAATGCCTCGTTCTTGTGGAGCAGTCTGGTCGTAATGGCCTTCTTGGGGATTGAAGTGAGAATATTTTGATTCATCTATGATTAATTTGGGTCAAATGGCATTATGGTAATTTACTCATCTTACCATATTGCATGGAGCGTAATTCCTTGCAACCACCAAGTTTATAGATTAAATAACTAAATATGAGGCGCATTTGAAATTTTTTGTTTATTTGATTTTTTTTGTTAATTTTGTGATTTTTGATGATTATGGACTGGTATATATGCATTAATGTCCAATATGAAACTCCTTGTGGTGAGAAAATATGTGCATTTATGGGGTTGACCAAATAACTAGGGCATATTTGGAGCCTTTTAGGATTGACCAAAGAACTAGGGCATCTTTGGAGCTTTTTGGGATTTGACCAAAGGAAACTAAACATCTTTGGAGCCTTTTGGGATTGACAAAAGAACTAGGGCATATTTGGAGCATTTTGGGGATTGACCAAAGAACTAAGGCATCTTTGGGGTCTTTGGGGATTGACCAAAGAAATTAGGCATCTTTGGGGCCTTTGGGGATTGACCAAAGAAATTAGGCATCTTTGGGGCCTTTGGAAATTGGCCAAAGAAATTAGGCATCTTTGGAACTTTTAGGGATTGACCAAAGAAATTAGGCATATTTGGAGCCTTTTGGGATTGACCAAATAAATTAGGCATATTTGGAACCTATAGGGATTGACCAAATAAATTTGGCATCTTTGGAGCATTTAGGGATTGACCAAAGAAATTAGGCATCTTTGGGACCTTTTGAATTGACCAAAGAAATTTGGCATCTTCAGAGCATTTTGGGATTGAAATGACTAGGCAAAGGGCGTAACCTTTTTGAAACCTAGGAATTGATTACTCTTACACAATTCAAATGGCTCAACCTTTGACAACCTAGCTTCTGATTTTGTGTGATGATATGCAAGGTAAAGGGTGAAACCTTTTGGAAACCCAACAATTGATTATTATTGTATGCAAGGTAAAGGGTGCAACCTTTGAAACCTAGCAATGGATTGATTGATTGGTGATTAAATTGAATTAGACCTTTAATCAGGAAGGTGCACTACCTAGATTTATCCAATGTTGCTTGGTTGTTTGATTGTTGATGGTGGGGACGTATGAAATGGACCATGCCCCAGTTAATGCTTACAAATTTTTTTGTTTTGATTTTATGTTATGGATGCAATGATGGATGCAATGCCTAAATTATGATGTGATTATGCTATATGTATGTAATACACTGATGACATGCACTAGCTAGATGATAGATGTATTATTAGATGTTGTGATCTACATGTATAGATGCACTATTGTGTATGCATATATGGATGCAATGGTGAATGTTAAATGCATGTTGAATTTATTTTAATTTTGTATGCATTCAATCAATGTGATATGATATGATATATTATATGTAATGTAATGCATTAATTACATGAGGATGATCTAATGCAAATGAACATGTATGCTTTAATCACTTAAAATATAAGGAATAAGTCTAATATGTGTTTAACAAATTAATGGATGACACCATAGAATGTATGAAGATCATGAATGGAAATGATGAATCTTATCATAAGAATTAATAATTTTGGAATCCATATGTGAGGTGAGATGATATGATATTTATGGGTTACAAGCTTTTATAAATTAAAAGATATGCATAAAATAGCTAGTGGTCGTCTAAACATCATTGTTGATATCCATCTGGTATCTATCATATTCCATGAGCATCCCTTAATAAATAAAACCTCATAAGGAAAATGGTGATTGATTGATGAGATGATTTGTTGCTATACGAGATTTTTGAGGTTTTCCATGAGACTCAAATGCCCTAGTTGATTAATCAAAAGTCGTTTAATGACTACATAAGACTCTTGAAAGATAAAAGCTTTTGTTATGAAGACCAACATATTCATTATCCCTGTGTGTACAAATGAATATATCATATGACGCATAAGACTATCTCATTTCTAGGAAATATTCATTCAGCCCATTGATATAATGAGTATCACCATATGTTCATCATGATCCTAGGTTTGGATGCAACTGGATTAGCCTACTAGGTAATACAATTTACCCAAGATTAGCTCATCTATAAATTTCTTAGAACTACCCAATTTGTAGGTGGGATTCATTCATCCCATTGCTATAATGGGGATCACTCAATGGTTTTTGAATACTAACCGTTCTAGGGATTCAAGCTCTTCACCCATTTCTTTTCTTTCCATTTTTTGGAATACTTGATCATGCTTGGTGATGACAATCACTATTTATTTTGTATTTTGTTTTCTTGGAGCAAGGGATTTGCTTAGTGATGAAAATCACTTTTTATTTTGATTTGATTTGATTTGGGAATTTGCTCATTTTGTATGAAAGCAAGGGATTTTTTTGGGTAGGGAGGGAACTTGTCCTTTTTCCAATGATCAGCATCCTAGACCATGCACATCACAATATGAGCAAGTAAAAACCTTTTGCTTAAGGTGACTAGTACCACTTTGTAGTGTCATCCTTCCTTGTGCAAACTAGAATTGTTAATGTTTAAAATATGATGGGATTTTAATATATGCAAAGTACTATCAAAACTAGACCTCATATTTGAAAGTGAACATAAATTTCTACAAAATTTGAAAAGATCACTAGGTATGGCTGAATGACCAGAAAACCCTAATATATACCTCATAGCAACTGATGGGTTGTGTTGAAAAACACGATTACTCATAGGGGATGATGGATGATGATGAATGTAAGGATGCATGATTAGCATACAAATATGGTGTCATTTGTAAGATTGTAAACACAACCTATCCTAATGCAAGTGTAATGGATGAAAATACCTAATGCAATGCAATTAAATGAATGCATATGATGCAATACAAAATGTAAATGTTTTTGTGTTTTTGGATGTTTTGCAATGTTTTTGAGTTTTTGATGTTTTTAATTTGTTTAGATTTTTTATTATTTTGAATGTTTTTGAATTGTATTATTTTTAAATGGGAAGGTAAGCTACCTTAGGTACCCCTAGTGTGTGCCACTCAATGAAAGTGAGGAAGGTACAATACCTTTGGATGTCTCACTCTACTTCATTAATTATGAAGTGGATGGTGGGAAAGGTGTGCTACCTTGAGGATCCCCATTGTGTATATTATTCACTGTAATGTAATCAGCTTACTTAGTATGAGTGACAGAAATAAACTCTCCCTGTTGAGGCACGAACCTCTGTGAGGTGCCAATGTGCTAATATGGTGAAATGAGTGAACCATCTACGTGGAGCTCATTCTATTCTAGTAGTTCCTCAACAACTTTCTTGAATGAATGGTAGCTATGGATATCATGACCATGTATACAGTGAAATATATAATAAAGGATTTCATCAAGTGACCCATGTTTGGGTGTTCTTGGCTTGACCTCTAGTAATACGAATGCATTTGCCTTGTACAATTTTTGAAAAAGGGCCACAGTAGTCATCTCAAATGTGACTACTCAGTAAGGTGGCTTGTTAGGCCTATGAGGATGTGACTTCCCTTGGGGTTGCAATTGGGATGATGTGTCCTACATTGTGGTAGGAAGAGATTCTATGAAATGTCTATGGGTAAAGCCCCACTATCAATGAGGTTTTGAACCACGTTTTGAACCCATAACAGTTTTAAATGCCATGGCCCTCTATTCGATGATGGATATAGAATTGGTCCTCCCTATAACCTTTGGATTTAGATCTATTTGGGTCTAGAGGGTTTATGTCAGATAGGGTGATGAGATTAGCATCTTACAGCTTCTAAAAAATGACTAACATAGGCTCGTTTAATGGATTCCAAACACACTATAGATTTTTTGAGCGTGTAGCACACTCTGGCTTAGTTTGATGAAGGGACTGAGCCATAGGTATGTTAATTGCTTACTTAGGAGGCTCCTATTACTTTTTTGGTGCAAGGAATGGATTACTGGCTATGATTATTTGTAGATTAACAAAAGAAAGTTGCCTCTTTTCGAGCATGTTGTATATCGTGGCTCTAAAACTGCAACATGCATGAATGTCATGTCCATTTTATCTATGGTATAAACAATAATCATCCTTCTCATATCCCTAGGGTTTCGTATGATTTGGATCTAAAGGTTGGATCTTAGGCAAGGTGATGGCATTTATAGCATATAATCAATTAAAATTTGATATTGCAGGCTCAGGTAATGGTGGATACATGCTAGGTTGTTGGTGAGGCTAAATTAGCACTTGCTCTTGCTAAGGATTTTCCTATGGTTGTACAGGAGGTGGTTCAACCTTAAATATGGGTTACTTTTGTAGTTCTGGGCATCAAACTAGATCATGATAAATTATAGCACCTCATTTTTTTGCTCCATGTACACCTCTATATTAGTCAGGTGATCTTGTATGCATTCCAAGACTGGTAAGGCTCTCAGGTATATAGCTAGATATGGGCTTGGAATACCATCATCGACTAAAGAAGGTGAAAGAGTGGGTGCTACAAAATCCTTAGGTAAATACAAATAAAAAATTTCCTTCATTAGAAATGATGTGGATATTTCTTGATGATCCACTTTGAAAGTGGATTCCACATGCTCTGGTTTGTTACTCAACTCATATTTCTATTTCACTTTGTAGTGTTGAACTGTATGAGATTGAGTACCCTTAGTCTGATGTGGGGGAGACACCTATTCTTGCTCTTGAGGAGGCACCATGAGAAATGAATTAGGGGTGAATAATTTTAAATTTTATGCCCCTTTTATGTGGTAGCAACATCTGATGACATCATATGTTGTTTTAACTATTTTAGAGTCACTTGGCTCTTTGTCTTGATGTTGACCATTCCCATGAACTCATGAGAAGGCTTTTTGGCTTTCGAACTAGTCGTGGACGAATCCTCAACTAGCCAAGATGATTCTTTATCATTTATGTCAACTGATGTTTTCTTCTTCTCATCAGGTAAGGTGATACCTTAATTTTTTTAATGAGAGAAGGCAGCGATGGCTTGATGCAAGCTTTAATAGAATGTTTTTCAATTTCATTTGAGTAGACATTTCAAGTCTTGCATGTCAAAAGGTTTTCCTATGGATAGTTTATAACTTTGTAATATTTGAAAGGTTTGGAATCATTGGGGACCACATACACTTGTCCCTGATGTATGAATTTGAGGTTTTGGTGCACTATGGAAGGTATGTATTTATCATATATCCATTTCCTACCTAATAATATGTTATATTACCTTTCACCCCCCAGGATATGACATAATTTAGGTAAAGTATTTATCCCCACCTAAATAAATAGGATTATTATGCCGATCATCAGGTAGGTGGCATCATTGAAAGCTCTCAATGTGAATGTCGAGTCCTTAATTTGTGAAGGTGGCAAATTTAAATGTTTTAAATTTGCAGTCATGATAATGTTGATAGATGACCCTATATCAATCAAGATTCACTTGTATAGAATTTGATTGATGCTCGCTATGACGTGTAGAGATGGATCAGGTTCATATCTAAAGATTGACTTAATCTCCTACCTATGAAAGGTAATCATAGGGTCCTTGTGTAAATTAATTGAATTCAATGTTGGTAAGTATCGTGATACATGATCAGCTTTAGTTGAATTTTTTGGTACGTTGGATTGATCAATGCATATCTTTATTCCTACTGTAGTATTGATCATACCGATAAAGCCCTCATCAGGCAAGGCTATGTGCACCTCATATATGTGCTCAAATTGATAATTTTTGGCCCCATGGTTGGGAAGAGGGTCTTTTAATATGTTAATGTTTTGATTATCGATAGCCAAAGGACTATCTATTTGCAATTCATTTTTATCCAACATATTTTGCACCACATTTTTGAATGCGATGCAATCCTAGATATCATGGTCGTTTTGTCGATGGTATACACAATAAAAATCTTCCTTGTACCCCTTATATTTGGGGTGATTAGGATACGAGGGTGCATATTTTAGGTAGGATTAGAGCTTTAGCATCGCAAAGGTAGTTGAACAATGACATCAAAGATTTAGGCAATGGTGTGTAGTTACGAGGTGGACATTTTTGTTTGTCCTTGCTCAGATTCCTGTTGCGTCGGTTGTAGTGCACAGGAGGAGGTTGAGCCTGATAGTTATGTTGTTGTTGGCTCTTATCCCCTTTAGGAATATTTAACATGACTCAGTTGATCGGTGCAGGTTTACCCTAATATTGTTTATTTAACGTGTTCTTTTATTCCAATATTTCTTGGTTCGGAGCTTTATATCTTCTTCTTATAATTTTATGTCTTTGATTACTTTGGCTTGCACCAAAGCCTCCTTGAATATCATATAATACTATAGTTGAAGTAATAGAAATATATGTTTTACACAACTTTTCATAAATATTCGAGTAAGTTTTATGGTGGGAATGGAGAACAATAGTTTTACCATTAGTTTTCTCTATTTGTTCCCATAATCTGTGATCGACTCATCATCATACTATCATAGATTAGCTAGGTTAGACATATTATTTTCTTCTTTATACCAAATGATAAGAATTTAATAAAATCACTCACCAACTATTCAAATTTGATGATGATGTGCCTTGGTAATTGGTTATACCATTCAATGGCTATGCTCAAAAGGGTAATCACAAAAGTTCTTAATAACAAGGCATCGTCATGTTGTAGTTAGAAACACGAATTCATAAATATTTTTATGTGTTCCTATGCATCTTCATCACCCTTAAAATTATCCAATATAGGCATTTTGAAATATTTAGGATAAGCAGGGCTTGGTATTTACAGACACAAGGGTTGATTGTGAATATTGCTTAAAGTGGAATTTTGACTAGTCACATCTTGTTTCTCGAGATATTTAACTCTTGGTAAGCACTTTATAATCTTGAGAAGAGATGATCTCTTTCTCTTGAAGGGATCTTCAGGGTGCAAGCAGGGGTAAGTACCTTTGAGATTGAGGTGGTCGATTGTACTCATCAACCATGTCTAATAAGGATGGTTCAAGTACTATTGATCCTAATCATCTGGCTCTGATTCGTAGTACTGCTCATGCTCAAGCTAGTTTTACACTTGGAATTATTGTTGTCTAGATGCATGTTGTGAAGTACGATGAGAGTGGTGCTTCACTTGTCTAGTGTGAATCTTAGGGTGCATCGTAGCATGCCTTACATTATGTTGATCTCTATACTCACTAGTTGGAGGTAGGTCAGCTCAAGCCAATATTTTTTATCATTCTTCACACTCCTTTTGATAAAGGATGCATTATTCTTCTTGGCAATGTTCTTACAAACACTGGAAAATCAACCTTTTTTATTTTGCATCTTCTCATTCTAACATATCTAAGCACTCAAGATCCACATGCAAATCCTCCAAATGATCTTGGAGTATTTATTCTCTTTGAACTGTGTTTTACCTATGTGACTGATTTGATCGATCTACCGTATAGGGCCTTTGACTTCGCAACTTTGTGCAAGAGGTTTTGCTTACCTTGAATTGCACGAGGTTGGCAACTCTCTTCCCTCAATTAATCAAGGTTGCATTAACATTAATATCTTCCCTAGGGGTATGATACTCATACAAGGATGTTGTGGGGGTACCATGTGTTTGCTTGGAACACTCACCTCGAGTACAAATAGGAGGCAACCAAGTTTCAGTTTCCTTATCTATGATTTATTCCTTAGTAGACGTAGTGGATCCTCAAGAAGTATGATTGTGATATATGCTTCCATGCTCAAATGTACTATGTTGTGATTTTCTAGTACCCTAATCTAAGAAGTCAAGGTGATGGATCTTCCAAGTTTGGGCAATAGGTGTACCTCTTCCACCAATACTATGATAAGATAAATGATACCCTCCATGTTTAGAAGGATTTGGCATTACGATGGGCATGTTAATGGTCGCAATCTCTTTACCTCACCCCTTATCAGGTAAATTTGGCCTGTCGATGTGATGAGATGAAGCAGACCTAGAAATTTTCTTGTCTGGATCATGAGAAGATCTAATATTAGTTCTCCTAGGTAGGGTTTCTTGGTGAGATCCACCATGAGTGGTGTTATCTCCTCTTAGACTACCTAAAGTTTGTTTAGGTATGTTATGGGTAGGTGTACTGCCTCTAGGGTAGTTTGGGCCCTTTGGTGCATTTGATACTGCCTCAGTCATAGACTGAGGATGGTCCCATGTGGTGACCATAACTTTGTGAAATTATATCTTGTGTAAATTTTAAGAAGCAAACAAATTATACAGGATGTTTATCTCTTTTAATTTTTTCTTGTGTTTCCTAAAACTCATTTTGTGTGTTATGGTTTGTTGTGAATACAATATGAACTCTTATCATGTTTGCAATAGTTGATGTAATTCTTAGATTGTTTAAAGCTTTCACCTATATACTCACAATGACAAACCCGGTAATGACATCTAGGCTATATACCCACCAAGATATGGAGATGAATCCCATATCCAATCAAGGAGCATAGGTACTATCGGTTCTCACCCAGCACACTGTAGGTTAGCAATATATCTTTTGAAGAAGATTACGTGCTATTTTCTATGCATAGAATAGTTATTGAATTGGTCTTGGCCACGAACATGTAATAAAAATCTTAATATCAACAAGCCAACCAAGTGGTAATGACTCCCACTGTTGGTCTTGATCAATGGGCTAGAAGTAAAATCCCAATGCCACTCATGTTTACACTTGGATCATTGTGTGTCATTAGATCATTTTAATTTGCATGAAAAGAAATATGCATCACCCAACATTCGATGACTTTTCCACTATATGCATAAAAAGGTATGTTTCATTTTCAAAAATACAATGTGAAAAAGATGTTTTATATTAAGAAAATGCAATGCAAAATTAAAAAATGAAGTAGCCTTTGAACAGGATTAAAGCATGCACACCTAACAAAAAATTTAAATAGGGGCTACTTCTATGGATAGTAGGCAATAGACTTAGCCATTGTACACAGTATTAGTTAGGATTCTAGCCACTGGTTTCTAGGGTGGCTAATAGCACAAGTCGTTGTTCCCAGCATCGTCTAGCTGCAAACATAGGGGTTTCATTGATTTTTCTTATAATTACTTTATGTTTTGTCATTAAATCTACAATTTATTTTTGTAAAACACAGAGAAGACAAAAAATTATAAAAATACAGAGAGGACTACTCACATGTGAATCCTCATCCGAAGAAGAAATAGGCTGCAAACTATTTTTTTGTATTTTCTTGTGATCAATGATGATCAAGGCGGTTGTGATGCTAGCTGCTGAAGCTGATGGTGGCTGGGACTGCTAGCCATTTTATCTCAAAGTGGTTGTACCTACAATAAGAAAATTAAAAAAATGTATCAATTAACAACCAAAAAATGGGCCAGTTCGGCCATGATCACCACTTGTAAGCAGTAAAAATCATGCATCTAATCTATTTGTAAGCATATAGAAAATTGAAAATAAGAAATCATATAACTATTGCAAGATAAAAGATAATAAAAATGGAGTTCTCTTTATTAATCATAATAAGTCTTTATTATAATATTTACCTCTTAGGGAATCCCTCAATTTGATACAATTATTACAAATGTTGTGGCCCCTCAAAAGGGAGAGATGCATTCCAATGATTTTCACTCCTCCACTACTTTGCTTATAAGAGGGCTTATTAGATGCCTCTTTTGATATCAAGAAGTATGATCTCGATGATACCTTGTCCTTGAATAGATTTGTCACATGCACACAAAGAAACTACAAGACACATCAATAGCACATGATGCCTCTCAAGATGAGGCTAGTTTCAACATGAATGCAAGAAAGAAAACAAATGCATTAAGATAAGATGAAATGCATAAAAAACTGAAAATAAATCATAAATATTGAATGAAGATGTGATTAATCTATGATAAACAAACAATGAAAATACAAAGAATGTAAAATCTATGTCTAAAATGCAAAAAATACTGAACCAGACCCTAGCCGCTATCAATTAGAGTAGCTGACTCTGCTAGCCTCTATCAAATTTTATGGCTAAGCCTGCGAGCCACTATCAAAAATAGCGACCACAGGGTGAAGGTTGTGCTCTCTAAATATAGGCATGATGATGAAAACTTTCTCTATGCAATTTGTGTTCACAAGGTTGGTTGTGTCTCAAGACACATTTTGGTGGTGGATTATCTTAGATTTACAAAAATCAATGAATAACACAACATGATTGCTCCTAAAGCCTTTGGAAGCTCCATTGATGCATGGATAGTTGTCATACTGCAATCGAACAACACTTCACTACACCTCATAGGGATACAAAGTTGCTCTCCAATTCGATAGGGATTTGTTGCAATGAATTTTAAATCCATAACTCTCTTTTGGAGGCCTTTAAATAGACTTCCCAAATCCTCACCTTGGCTTCTCAAGGAAGCCAAGATCAAGAACTAGCTGGCATGGAGCAGTTAGGGCGAAGCTTTTGGAATATTTTTAGGCAAAACCATCCAAGAACACTCAAGCCCCATTATAGGATTCGCATGCCCTGTGTTAGTACATTTTGGACAACCATATCATAAATCGAGTGATCTGGTTGCGGGATGAGGGACAGTAATCACTCTATTTGTATATACGAAGGTCATTGGTGATGTTTAGATTCGTTTGCCATCTAAATGGGGTGTCATATAAAAAAATAGACACTTTGGTTGGTGCCTTCATTAGAAATTTCTTGAAAGACATATTTTGTATGGGATGTAATGCATCCTTTGGACAAATGTTGAAAACCCTGGTCCTGTTCAGCGAGTGCAAGGGACTTCAAATTCAACTTGGGTTGGGTTTTAGAGAGAGATTTTATGCGATGCAGATCGTACGTAGTCGTTGTCCTGTAAAATCCTGAAACGACATTGATTTTTGGTAAATTATAGCTTTAATTTAATGAACAAATTTAATGTTTAATAAAAATGTATAGCTTTAATGATTAATAAATATGTACAACTTTAATGTTTAATAAATATGTACAACATTAATTTAATGGATAGCTTTAATGTTTAATAAACATGTACAACTATTACTAGAAGTTTAATAAACTTGGATTTGATATTAAAAAAAGAAGTTTAAGTTACTCAAGGAAACTTTATATGGGAAGCTTTTCCATTTATGGTATAAAATTTTGAAATGTTTGTGAGTCTATAAATATCTCTAGTCATTAACTATATTAATATGACAGAAAACTGTTTGCTGAAATCCAATGAAACATATATATGTTTATGTCACAATATAAGAAGTTATTTCTAGGTTGAAACATAGTTTGGTCTACTCTTAGAGAGTTTGATTGATTATGATGGATGTTTTTGGCCAAATCTAGCAAAGATGTTAGTAGTGGATTCTTTTTACATTATGATTTTATGCTATGAACAAAAGTGTTTCAATGTTGTTTCTGGGTTCTTATGTCTCTTGAGTCTTGGTAAAAAAATTGTATAGTGGCACATTTTACCATACTATGATTCCAATGCATTGTACAAATAGAATCATGTTTACACAATCATGCATGCTAAATTTAGAAACAAAATATTGTGATGGCATAGTCTAATATGGGAGAAAGGGTAACTGGGTTGCATTTCTCGAGAACATATGGGGGTTCTCTGTAGCTGTTTCAATGAATGCAGTTAGTATAGATTTAAGAGCATATTTTCTATGTGATGAAATATGGGATGAAAGGAATGGGAAAAGCTCATTCTTAGGAAAGTATGGGATTTCCTACTCTTAAATTGCATTGGATTCTTGGTTGCTGAAAAACTGTATGTATTTTATGTATTACCGTTGAATGGCAGTTTGTAGTTAAATTTGCATGTTCATAATTTTGATTGTCCTGATCTTGAGTAACCTATCACCTAGTACTGGTTGGACTGCAGCAACTATTCCTGAAGAACCTGATGAACCTGAAAGAGAGTTGAAGACCAGAAGAAGTTGTAATTGTATTCAACTCAATGAGGCTTTTTTTGTAACATTAAGAGCTTTCTGCAAAAGAAATGATGTAATAGCTTGTAGGAATTTATGATTCATTGAAAAAGATTTCATAATGTAACTTTTGAATATCTGATTGTATAGGCTATAATCAGTTTAAATCTCTTTGAAGTATTATGATCTAAAAATAAATTGTTTACCTGATCTAATATATATTACTTGAATTCTCAAGTGATTGATTTGAGTATTAATGGTTAAATTGGATCTTTATAATTATGTAAGTATAAATGTGGAAACACTGGATGAATATAAATATAACAGAGATTATACAAATGAGAGATCTAAAGATTTAATAGTCAATAAGATAAAGTGGTAGACAACATATGTCTACGAGAATTGGTTGGATGATTCTCTTAACAAACCATAAGGGTTATGGTTGGTTGGTTAAGCACTGCATCTAAAAATATTATATCATTGGAAAACAATGAATAGTCATAAAGGCTTACACTTAAAGCTAGGTTGAAAGATCCTATGGTTGAAACTAGTTTAACTTAGAGTTAAACTTAAAAATGTAAATGAGCGTTCTGGTTGAAACGGACTATAAAATTCTCCTTGATCATTATGGAACACTAGCCACTCCCATACACATGGATAAACTCTGATCAAGTTTATTCATGTGTGGTGGATAGCCTTGAAAACTCAGGTGACTACTTTTTCAATGGTAAAATATATATAAAAGACTCTCATACGTATGTAAGTTTTTAAAAAAAATGATGATGATGATTAGTTTTGGTTGGAAAATTTAGGTTTATTACAAGTTGACCTTAGCCACTATCAACAGGTGTGGCTAGCTCTTAGCCGCTTTGATCGTTAGCGAATGGGATTACAGATGCTGATGTTGTTAGCGGCTAGAGCTGCATAGGACTAGACTAACCCTAAATAAGTGGTTAAAACCACTGTTAGGTCTCAAAAAGGTCCAAGCTCATTTATATGGTCTACAAATGTACCCATATGAGTAGTCTCCTAAACATGACATGTTTTAGGTGTCTACATATACCCGTTTTGGGATGTGTTGGAAAACACGACGCTGAGCAAAAATAGACAACCTAAAGCCATATTATAGGTTAATTAGTGTTCATTGATCTATTCAACGTTAGATACCCAAATCATGGAAAGGATGTGCATTTTAGAATCATTGCTTCCAATGGCATGGAAGGTTTAATATTGTGCTTTGGTGCTTTTGGGTATAATCGACTAGGATCGATAGACGGAATGACAAAGACTTAGCTCATTATATTTGCTTTTTACCCTTGCAAATGAGGAAGCTTATGATAGTTGTTAGCAATGATTCGTAAGACAAACGTGATTTACAAGATTAAGTATTCAAGTGTTGATTTTGATTATAAATTTTGTTATTATGACTACCCCTTCAAGCAGTGAGTCAATGAGGAAAATGATAAGTGATGAAAGTGATGAGTCGCTTGACCAAGATGACTGATTTGGACAATGCAAGATGATTAAAGTTGTTGTAAGGTAGGTCCTATTACAATTGTGATTTTAACCATTAATAGTAATTGTACATCTCTATCCTATGGAGCATTCTGGCCATAATGGCATTCTTAGTAAATCAAGATGATAGAAATTCAATTTAGCATGTTATGAATCACTATTTTCGATGATTAGATGAAATATTATAAAAGAAATAAAATGAATGCCTCATTCTCATGGAGCAGTCTGGTCGCAATGGCCTTCTTGGGAATTGAAGTGAGAAAATTTTGATTTATCTATGATTAATTTGGTTCAATTGATCTTATGGTAATTTACTCATCTTACCAGATTGCATGGATCGCAAGTCACTGCAACCGCCAAGTTTATAGAGTAAATAACTGAATACGAGATGCATTTGAAATTTTGTGTTTATTTGATTTTTTTGTTAATTTTGTGATTTTTGATGATTATGGATCAGTAGATATGCATTAATGTCCAATATGAAACTCCTTATGGTGAAAAAATATTTGCATTTTTAGGGTTGACCAAATAACTAGGGCATCTTTGGAGCCTTTTGGAATTGACCAAAGAACTAGGGCATATTTGGAGCTTTTTGGGATTTGACCAAAGGAAACTAAACATCTTTGGAGCCTTTTGGGATTGAAAAAATAACTAGGGTGTCTTTGGAGCCTTTTGGGATTGACCAAAGAACTAAGGAATCTTTGGGGTCTTTGGAGATTGACCAAATAAAATAGGCATCTTTACGGCCTTTGGGGATTGACCAAAGAAATTAAGCATCTTTGGGGCCTTTGGGTATTGACCAAAGAAATTGGGCATCTTTGGAGCCTTTAGAGATTGACCAAAGAAATTAGGCATCTTTGGAGCCTTTTGGGATTGACCAAAGAATAAAGGCATCTTTGGGGGCTTTGGGGATTGACCAAAGAAATTAGGCATCTTTGGAGCCTGTAGGGATTGACCAAAGAAATTTGGCATCTTTGGAGAATTTAGGGATTGACCAAAGAAATTAGGCATCTTTGGGATATTTTAGATTGACCAAATAAATTTGGCATCTTTGGAGCATTTTGGAATTGAAATGACTAAGCAAAGGACGTAATTGTTGACAATTTTGTCACGTTACTTAGAAGGGTGGTAAAATCAAATTTTTTGTAAAGTATTTCTTCTAATTTGATGAATTTGAAACAACATTTTCAAGTGTAACAGCAATTTTGGATTTCCCTGCCATTCCCCCTTATTCATAGATGAAGATGAAAGAGCTTCGCTGTCAAAAAAACTAAGGAAGATATCTTCGCTGAAAGAAATCCCTAAGGATGAAAACTACTTCGGGCCCGAAGTCCCTCAAACAGTTACTTCGGGTGAAAATCTTGCGAAGCGGCATTTCCAAAGAAGGAATTCAAAGAAGGCGTAAAAAGAGCTTCGCACCCGAAGCATTTTCAACAGTTACTTCGAGAAAAAATCTTGCGAAGCAGCATTCAAGCGGTAGTTCAAAAGACAGCTTCGTCGAAGAAGGAAAGTCTAAAATCACAGTCCGAATTTGCTAAGGCAAGAAAACAACTTCGGGACCGAAGCACTTCCAGCAGCCACTTCGGCCAGAAAACTAGCGAAGCGGAACTCAAAGAAGCATTGAAGAATACTTCACCAGAAAATCGTCGAAGCACCCACTTCGGGCATCCTCACCAGCGAACCATTTTACTTCATCGAAAATCGTTGCGAAGCATCTGCTTCGGCTAGCTTTTATGCGAAGTACTTCCACCCGAAGTAGCAGAGGTCATGGAGAACGAAACATTTTGAAGGCAAGTGCTTCGGCCGAAACCTTCCCGAACCACAGTTTTGAAAGAGGATCATGGTGAAACATTTCTCCAAGGCATCAACGAAGCAATTTTGTCAGTGAAGCGGCAAGGAATGAAGAGCCCCATTTTGAGGAGGAAATCTGCTTCGACACTCCCCACCCCCGAAGTAGTTTTTTGAAGCTCCATTTTGTGAAGTACAAATCAAGGAGTTATTGCTTCGGCTCAGATCCATTGCGAAACGGAGTTACGAGCGAAGACCTAGCGAAGCGCTTCAAGGGCACGCGCTCCAAGCTAGGTATTTTATAGAGGCGATCAAGTGCCTCATAAATGCATTTTTATGTGCCCGGTAAGACCGTTGCTCATTTTTGGCAATTGGAAATGAAGTATCAGTTCTATAAGGAGAACCCGATGAGCATGGCAGCCACTCGAGCACTGCACCCAGAAGCTGAGGACGCTCAGGCGGCTCATTAATGCGTATTTCCTTGGTTGACCCGACCGTAGCTACTAGTTTTGGTAAAGGATATGAAAGCTCAGTCACGAGAGCCATGAGGGACCGAAGTCTTAGCTTTCGAGGATGTACTCCTCCATTTTGTGTAATTATGGCTCAGAGGGTCGGGTCCTCTATAAAAACCCAGGCATTGTAATTTAAAAATGGGGGGAACTTTCTGCTAGAAAGCTGCTGTAACTTGCATTTTTGCGATTAATACAAAAGAGCTTTGGACTCTATTTCTCTATTATATGCTGCCTTCTACATTTATTTCTTTCATCTTTCTTCATTTGTATACTGTAATTCTGAATCCTGGATTTAGGTATTCGATTGGGGATCGAACCCTAAAATTTTTCCAAAGGATACATAGGGGAGGAAAACATTGTAAAGGCTTTCTTTTATGATGCCTGTGGATAGTGTTTCTGTTATATTCACTTTTCCTAATCGTCGTTACTCTGAACTCTGAATTTTGGTGAAAGGCAAAGGAGAATCCTGGAACTCGTCCAGGAGGATACATAGGAAAGTCAATATTGTGTTCATTTGTTATATTCTTGGTGTTTTTTGCTATTTTTTCAAGCTATTGGCTAGCAATCATGCTTCTGGTTCTTTCCCACCATTAAACTATTGAAATCTCATCCTTTACTCTTTTATTTCTTTCCTACGCCCTTATCTTAAAACACTAAAGTAGTCTAGAACAGGAGTCGGCCTTTCTTCGGAGATTTGCACGAGGGGCATCTCTTCCCTTTGGCATTTCAATGTTGGTCTAGGTCTAGGGTGCATACACTTACCCAAATCCTTTCCTGGGAAGATTTGATGACCAACAGTTTCTGGCACACCCGGTGGGACCCGGTTAGTCTCACCTTGTGAGTGGTAGTGAGAACCGATGCTCTCGTTACCAAAAGACTCTTAGCATCTGGCACCTCTATTTTACCAAAGAATCTTTAAGTCGTAAAGACCGATACCAAATTCTATGTCTTCATGCAAACAAGATGGAGAGTTAGGAATAGAGGAGAGGAAACTAAGTTCTTTGAGCTTGATATTGATGCCTTTGGGGAACAATCTAGGTTAGTCACCCTCGAGTCTGTTACGCGGAACATCCTCGCAAGAGGCCACTGTTGATGAACAAGGCCTAACTTCCGATAGCACAACGACTAGCTTTTCTCCTAATCCTCCCAACTCACCGAAGAATCCTAGTGCCTCAATTCCTATTGGTTGTCCTGTTAGCAATCAAGGAGGGGCTTCAGGAATTCCTATTTCTCAAAATCCAAGAGTACATATGGCACAACAAACAACAACAACAACAAAAAATGCAGCAGCAACCGCCACCCAAATTATTCCCAGCATGGAATTCTTTGGGATTGCTAAATCTAGCGGGACAAGGGCAAGTGTCGTCTGCTGCTATAAAGAAGATCCCAACATTTTATGGAACTAGGAATACTGCTCTGGAGCACATCCAGGACATAGTTTCTCTGGCGGTGATCCATGACATCACAAAAGAGCACGTTTTGGTAAAGCTTCTGGTTCTATCTCTTAGAGGAAAAATTCTCTACTGGTATAGATCTTTACCACCTGATACCATTACGGGATGGGACCAGTTAGCCGAATAGTTGATGTGAAGCTTCAATGATTTCACCGATCCTACCTCTCTCCTGCATCAGTTCACGATGATCCAGAGACATCCACAAGAAGATATCACAGACTTCAATGTTAGGTTCGCTCGAACATGGCAAAGAATACCAGTTGGACTTCGGCCAACCGATGAAGCTACAACATACTATTTCCTTCGGGCTTTCAACCCTAATATCAGCATGATGGTAAGGTATTCGAACATCAATACCTTCCCAAAATTATATGATTTAGCCTAGAAATAGGAGATGGATCTAATAATTGTGGGTAAGCTTCCCCAAAGGATGTTGATGCCCATACTTCTTGATTTTTATCAGTCCCAGTATGCAAGCACAGCCACTTCGTAGATCTCTGCAACCCTTGCACTCCTGATTTCATCTTGGAATCTGAATCCCATTGTATCCCAAATCACTGCTCCATAAATTCATTTTCCCACTTTTTCGACTCCACAGCCCACGGTCACTTCGGCATTCCTTGTACTGCCAGCACCACTTCAACACCCTGCCCTACCTTCAATATCGACAATGGCTCCATTGCCACCTATTCCCAAAGCCGATGACATGCAAGCTAAAATAATGCAAGAAGTTCAGTCCCTGAACTCCATAGTGCAGACCTTGTCTAACGACATGACCATTATGAAAAAGAAGCAAGTGCAACAAGAGTTTCTGCCGAGAAGATCTTATCCTACACCTGCGCTTACTAAAGATCAAGTGGTCTGATGAGGCCCAAAAGTGCCTCATTATTGCATAATTTTTTACTACCATATGATAAGTTAATTGCCAAATAGTTGACTAAAATATACTATTTATTAAGTGTTTGCATGATTTTATGTTAGGAATACTATCTCTGTTTTTAACTATTTTTAGCATTTTGTGACTGATTTTGCTTGATTAAGTAGCAAGTAAGAACATGCATTTCAATTAACCAGATGTGGTATGCTAATATCTTTTAACTTCTCAATGGTTTTTGAATTTTTTCCTACCCTTCAACTTGTTTCAAATCCACATTGAATCCAAAAGTTTAGGATTGTCATAAATCTGAAAAACAACCATATAAAAATCAGCAAGTTGTCACTTTATAGGAACACCTTGAAGTTGTCAAGAAAAGCATGAGGATATGGATGGAATGAGTTCATAAGGACTACAGAAGACATCTGACCTATTTAGAAGCATTACCACATGGTCTAAATAGGCAGACAACAGGTATAATAGAGCAAGGACAATTGTGCAGCACTGTTGCACTATTTCAGCATTGTTACTTGGTGAATGAAGTGTATAAATTCAGTAGCAACTTGATGTAATCCTTCATGTTGATATTTGAATAATTTTTCCATGTTTTAATTTGCAAGAAATGCCAATATTTTACAACTGTGCAGCAAAATTGGAAAATGCAATAATTTACCATGTAAATTCCAGCAAGCTACAAATGAATGGCAAGGCATGGAATTCACACATGGAGAGGAATGAAGGCTATTGCAATATGATCCTAGGGGCTAATAAACCTAAGAAATGTAGCTAAAATAATTTTAAGAGCACATAGTTGTTCATTCTGAAGATCTTCAGAATGAACAAGACATCTTCGGAATGAGAAATACAATGTCTTCGGAATGAACACAGTTTCTTCGAAATGAGAATAGAAAGCACTTTTTGACTGAATTTTGGCGGTGGAAAAGGGGATAAAAAGGTTGATAAAGTTAATGGAAAATATCTCCCATATAAATTTTTCGTCCTTGCCATCCAAAGCCACCATTTATGGAAAAGATCAAATCGATCCTCTTCTAGGATAAACCTAGGAAATTCTGTAGGATATCAGGAACAGCATATTTTATGTTTGTAATTAGATTTTAGGAATATATAAAAGATAGCTCCCATATAGGTTGATATATTAGATTATATTAGATAGAGGAGATATAAAATAAATAGGGAGATAATAGAATAGTGATTTCAGACCTGTAACATATTTCAGTAGAATTGTAATTATGTTTCTGAAGCAATAAAAGTGCAGTTTCATTTCATTTATTTTGTTATGTATGAGTGTGAGTAAGACTTAAATAATAATTCAAACATTCTTCTAAGAAAGGAGGTTGGCCACTTCCAGACCTAGGAGGAGGACTGACAGACATGTTTTATTATGATTTTACTGCAGTAGAATAAGTTGTGAACTTGTCATTTTCATTCTTTTGCACAACTAACATTCCTAGTTGTTTAATTCTTGTTCATAATGTTTTTGTGATATGATTAGTGGTATATCTGGTTATTCTTTTCATTCCCAACAACTTTCCAATTCACTGCAAATTTCCATTTCCAAGCAATTTACAAGTTTTCTATAATTTCTCTGCATTCTTGTTTTTGCTGTCAAAACCCTACACAGAAGATTGACGACCTTCTGTTACAGAGCATTGACAGGATCTAGTTTTTATGCTTCATTTCAATTATTGCAAGATTAAATAGACTTTTAATTCTGCAACTATAACTAGAGTTTCAATTCTATAATTTAATTAGATTTCATTCTTGCAACTGTAACTAGGGTTTCATTTCTACAATTAGCAATTAGTTTTCATTCTTGCAAATAGATTAAAGTTCAATTTATGCAATTTAGGGGTAGAAGTGACACAAAACCCCCACACAATCAATTCCACCAATAAGACCTGCTGCTTCCAAATGAACTGAACTACAATCCTGCTTGAACTTTCTCTCGTAAATAGCCTTGGACACCACCCTGGATTGACAAATTCATTGAGAATTAATGATGTGTATAATGACTACGCATCATGGTCCAGCAAGGAAGAGCTTCGGCAAGAAATCTTGTAATAGACGAAGCCCCGAGCACTTCTAATTATATACATTGGTGCTCCACATGTAATGATCCTCACAAAGAAAATACTTGCATGTTGCACCAACACTATGTACAAACGCTGGCAAGCAGCAGTCATGGCGGTCAAGTCAACGTCATCAGGCAATTGAATCAGAACCTGGTAATTGGTGAAGAAGAGCCAGTTGCAGTCCTTAACAGAGGAGGAAAGAGGTCGATAGAGGTGGATGCTACTCAAATGGCTCCCTTGAAGGTGCATTCCCATCATGAGAAGGGACAACAACCTCCTCCAGCCCTGAGCAAGGCTCCTCAACCTGCACCAATCAAAGAGAAGGCCCAATAGGCCCCTGCAAATCTACCTCAGGTGGAAACCAAAGAACAAGCTAGAGAGAAGCTCAAAATTCCCTTACTGACCAAGTGACAAAGGGTCGAAGCCACAAAAAAATATCACACCAAATACGAGCCAAAAAATGAACCTGAGGTGCTCAATTCCCTGGCATACAACATTGTAGATGAGCTGAAGAATATTTCGGCCAAGATCAGTCTGTATGACACACTACAACTACCCACACAAGTAGACCTATTGCAAGAATCATTGAAGATGACCAAAGTAAAGAAAGCAGCACCACTTTCCCTAGAGCAAACCCTATCCACATCTATTACGAGGAAGAATAGGCCACCACCGTTCTACCTCTCTATAGATGGAAGGGTATATTGTTCATAAATGTATGATAGACTTTGGGGCCACGACAACAGTCATGCCCAAGGCAGTGTGCGAAGAGATAGGGATGGAATATACGTGAAGTAGCCATGGCATACTCCATTTGGATGGTACTCCTGCGAAGACTGTAGGAGTGATCAAGGACATCCCTATTCGACTACACAAGATGCCTTAAATCATAGTTATACAAGAGGTAGTGGTCGTCGACCTTGAGCCATATTTTAGTATGTGCTTGTTGAGAGAGTTCACGATGAAGCTAGGAGGATATCTATCTATGGATTACTCACACTTGGATATTCCATTCAAAGGAAAGAAGGTAAAAATTTACAATGAAAAACCTTCTACCTTCCTTGTAGAGAAGATGTTCGAAGGAGAAAGCAGCGATCCCGTGCATGCGATAGTGGAAGAGATAGAGCAGGTGGACCTGGTCAAGGGGTCCCTCACACAGTTAAGTTTTGAAGATGAGTTTTCATTGGCAAACTTTAACGCCATGATAGAAACTGATATGGGATGTTATGCCATCGCCAAGCCTGAGAAACACATCAAGTCAGAAGATAGGGTCTCCGTCGAAGGGCTATGGAAATTATTCTTCGATGGCACCTGATGCAAAAATGGCATCGAGGCAAGGATTCTTTTAGTATCACATTTTCGAGAGCAGAAGGAATATTGCTACCGATTGGTGTGGAGTTGCACCAACAATGTAGCAGAATATGAAGCATTATGCCTAGGACTCAAGAAAGCAAAAAAGTTAGGCATAAAGCATCTCCAAATCTTTGGATATTCTGAATTGGTATGCAATCAAGTCACAAATAGGTGCACTTCAAAGAAGCACTATCTCAAGTCATACCAAAATAGGGTATGGGATTTGCTTGACCAGTTCAAATATCTCAATCTATAGTCTATTCCAAGAAAAAATAATCGACATGCCGATGTTCTAGTATCCATCACGGCCAAGTATTCTCTAGTAGAAGACATGGTGCATAAGCCTAAGGCTGTGAGGATGATTTACAGGACCTCTGTCCCAGACAGAGATCTGCATTGGCAAGTTTTTGATAATGACAAGCAGATTGTGAATTTCATGATTCAAGAAGCAGACACAGTTGATAAAAGAAGCCCTGATGATGAGGAATATGAAGGGCTAGTTCAATTGAAAAATAACCATGTTCCCAAGGGATTAATTACTCTTGAAAGCCTCTTTGATCAAAATGATCGAGCAGTTTCTCATAGGATCAAAGTTAATGCAAAGCAGTATCAGGATTTTGGGCCTGAGCCTAGAAAGACAGTAAAATTTGGAACAGATTGAACTTCGAAAGAGGTAGAGCAGATCCGATCTCTGTGTATAAAGTATCTCGACACAGTGGCTTGGTCTTATCAAGATCTAAAGGGATATGATCGACAACTGATTCAACATACAATTGAGTTGCAGGAGGAGATCAAACCTTTTCGGCAGAAGCAAAGGCCAGTAAATCCAAAGATCGAGGTCCTGATGAAAGCCGAGCTCCTAAAGATGCTTGAGGCAAAGATAATTTATCCCATAAAGCATTCCTCTTGGGTAGCGAATCTAGTCCCAGTGAGAAATAAGAATGGAGATATAAGGTTATGCATGGAATTTCGTAACCTGAACCAAGCTTTGCTTAAAAATCACTACCATCTCTCATAGATCGATCAAATCTTGCATTCAGTGGCTGGAGCTCAACGCTTCTCCCTACTCGATGGTTTCTCTGGATACAATCAAATATAGGTTAGGGACGAAGACCAACATAAAACCACGTTCACAACCAAGTGGGGCACATTTTCTTACCAGCAGATGCCATTTGGACTTTCGAATGCGGGGGCCACTTTCCAGAGGGCCATGGATCTAGATTTTGGTGAAATCTTGAATAAGGTCATCATTATCTATTTGGATGACATGACCGTATTCTCCTGAAGAAGGGAGGATCACCCCTTACACTTAAAAAAAAAAATTTAAAAGTGCCAAGAATTTGGCATTTCAATCAATCCGAAGAAGTCCATATTCGTAGTCAGTGAAGGGAAGTTGCTGGGACATGCGATATCAGAGAAGGGTCTCACTATAGATCTTGACAGAGTTGAAGCTCTAATGAATCTCCCACTCCCAGTAGATAAGAAATGACTCCAATCCTTCTTCGGCTAGATCAACTTCATAAGGAAGTTTGTCCCAGATTTCGCCCAGGTCATCAAGCCGATGTCTGAACTTTTGAAGAAAGGTGCAGAATTCATCTGGACGAAGGAGATAAAAGAAGCATTCAAATAAATAAAAGCCTGAATTGCTCAAGCACCAGTCCTGACCAACCCTGACAACAATTGAGACTTCATCCTATATGCTATAAGAGAACCTAAGAGCTATGCTGCAGTCCTAACACAAAATGGGGAAGATGGCGAAGAGCGCCCCATAGCGTTTCTAAGTCAAGTGATAAACCCCCATGAAGAAAAATATAATTTCATAGAAAGACAGGTGCATGCAGTAATGAAATCTCTTAGGAAATTCAAATAGTTCATCTCTCAAATTCGGGTTACAGTCTTTTTCATTCACCTTGATGTGCGCAATTTCATCATCCAAGGAGAATTGGGTAGTAAAAGGGTCGGTTGGGTCAGCAAGATTCAAGAGTTTGACATTGAGATCAAACCTACAAAATTGGTTTGTGGTCGCACGTTATGTCAAGAATTGGCTAAGAGTGTAGCGTCCGAAGCTACAGAATCTCAGTGGGATGACTCACCAGCAGAAGGATGTTTCGCAAACCACGAAGAGGACGAGAAATACTGGGTCAGTAAAATAGTCGAATACTTCAATACCGATAGATGTCCTTCACATCTAAGTGCTTCACAGTGAAGGCATTTTAGGATGTGGTCCTCCAGGTATATTTTGTGCCCCGAAGGCCTATTTTTAAGAAACATCAATGGCGTCCTTCTCAAGTGCATAAAGGAAGACGATAAGAAGAGAGTCCTGGGAGAATTCCATTCAAGTTTGTCTAGAGGACACTTCGTAGGAAGGACAATGGCATTGAAGATAATTAAAGCTGGTTATTATTGGCCTACACTATTTGTCGATGCCTTCACGGTTTGTCGTCGATGTGAGCAGTGTCAGAAGTTCACCGGCCGAAGTAGAAATGCTTCAATGCCTCTCTGACTGATACAAGTAGAATCACCTTTCCAACAATGGGGGCTGGATTTCATAGGAGTCATATCGTCAAACTCCTCTGCTGGGCATAATTTCATCCTAACCACAACCGACTACTTCACCAGATGGGCCGAAGCAGTTCCCACAAAGAATGCAGATCAAGAGACTATCATCACTTTCCTAGAGGGATTGATCACCCAGTTTGGCATTCCATAAGCAATCATCATGGATAATTGTCCTAGCTTCATAGGCACCAAAATCAATGAATTCCTCTATAGATATGGGATATATCATAAAGTATCCTCAATTTACTATCCATAGGGTAACGGATTGGCAGAATCCACCAACAAGACTCTTTTGAGGGTGTTAAGGAAGCTCATAGAGACAAACAAAAGAACTTGGCACCTTCTCCTAGATCGTGCATTATGGGCCGATCAGATTTCTGTCAAGAAATCAATCAAAACATCACCTTACGCCCTGGTGTATGGCAAGGAGGCCATTCTACATACCCATATAGAGATCCCCGCTTTTTAATGATATTAATCACTTGGAATGTGAGGGGTTTATGCAGTCACCCTAGACAAAAGACAGTCAAAAATATTATCATAGATATCAGTCCAGATATAATTTTTTTTATAGGAAACCAAAATGTAAGGAGAAGACTTACAAAAACTAAATAGGAGGATATGTCAAAAAGAAGAGATCCTTACTCAATTTGCACAGGTAAAATGAGGTGTATTGGCCACTATGTGGAATCACCAACTGTTCCTAGAGATCGGGGGAGCCTCTACGAGAGGGGTTTTGATGGTCCGATTACAAAATAGGAAAATTGGAAAAATTTGGACTATAGTTAATTTTTTATGGAGCACAAACAATTAGATTACATAGGGATGAATGGGCAGCCATCCATATTTTTAGAAACAACCACTCAAAGGACCAATAGATTGTGGGAGGATACTTCAATGCAAATATTAGAATAGAGGAACAATAAGGAGGTGGAGCCATGGTGGAGGAAAAGGATAGGTTTTTTTCAGAAATAACATATCAAATGGATCTAATAGATATCCTAACTATGGATAGCTCCATGACCTAGACAAACAAAAGAAAGTAAGGGGATATGGTCAAATATTGCTTGGATCATTTCTTCATGGGGGAGTAATTATATTTGCATACCAAGAATCAAGCGAGGGTCATGGATAGGCTTTCTTCAGATCATTTTCCAGTAAACCAAACCATAGAAGAAGATAATCATAAAGTTGCAGGAACTTTTAAATTTGAGCTATGGTGGCTAAATTATGAGGATTTTGGGGACCGTATAAAGGAATGGTGGAAATTAGGGAAACCAAGATTTGGGACAGCCCAACTCAATCTCCACAAATAACTAAAATATGTAAGGACCCAACTAAAGGAGTGGAGTAAATAGAAGGAAATAACTAGAATCCAAAAGAATGAAATCAAGGATCAAAAGGAGAAGATTGCTTAGGAGATAAGACAAGGAACTATTATGAAAGAACTGTTGCAATGTGAGGCAAAAATTATTAGGAGAGAGGAAGCTTTGGAGGAACAAGAAGAAATATATTGGATGCAAAGATCCAAAATCACATGGTTAAAGGAGGGGGACCAAAACACAACATTCTTTCATAAGACAAAAACAACCAGGAGACAACAAAATAGAATTACAGGTCTTACAAATATGATGGGTCAGGTAAAAACCAATGGAAGTGAAATGAAAATTATAGCAAATTAGTACTTCCATACTCTTTTTAGCAACAATGAAAATTTAAATGCAATATGGTAGGAGAAGATACTAGAGGCAATTCCACAATTAGTCAAACCTGAACACAATAAATTATTAATGGAGGAAATTTCTTTGGAAGAAACCTCGCAAATCATACAAAAAATGCAAACAGAAAATACTCCAGGACCAGATGGATTCCCCATTGAATTTTATCAGAATTTTTGGGAAATTGTGGGTCAAGCAGTGGTGGAGGCACTGGAGGAAATCAAACAGAGTAAGCATATGTTAAAAGCCTTGAATCATACTTTATCACTTTGATTCCAAGGACACACATTGTGAGATAATTGATAATAATAGGCCTATTTCACTATGTATGTAGTATACAACTATGTATGTAGTATACAAGATATTAACAAAGCTTATGGTAGAAAGGTTAAAATGTTTTCTATGAAATCTGATTTCAAGTGAGCAAGGTGGTTTTGTTGAAGGTAGACAAATTCTAGATGGAATAGTAGTGGCCCAGGAGGTGATACACACAATGTCAAAACAAAAGGACCCAGGTATATTTATTAAATTAGATCTTTCTAAAGCCTATGATAGAGTTATGCAAAGGATTTTTAAAAAATGGGCTTTGTAGAGGGGTGGAGAGATTGGGTAAAAGCTTGTACACAGACTACATCATTCTCAATTCTGGTAAATTGTAGTCCCTATCCCATTTTCATAGTAGTAATGGGGTTGAGGCAAGGGGACCCTCTCTCCCCTTACCTTTTTATCCTTTACGCAGAGGTTCTCGCGAGACTATTAAAAAAAGAGATACAAGAGGGGAGGCTAAGGGGAATGAAAATAAATTCTCAAATTGAGATAAATCACCTCCAGTTTGTGGATGATACTGCTCTTATTAGTCAAGCCATTCTTATAGTAGCAAGAAACATAAAAGAATTTTTAGATGGGTATACTCAAGCTACTAGGTAAACTTTTAATGAAAAGAAATCTTAAATTGTTCTTTTCAATACAACAAAGAGGGTGAGAGATAAAATTATACAATTATTAAAATTCATGGAAACTCCTTTACCTATACAGTATTTAGGAGTACCTTTATCTGCAAATAAAAAAAATATAAAGGAGTGGAAAGGGTTGATGGACAAACTTCAAGCTAAGTTGAGCAACTGGACTCATAAATGGCTAAGCTTGGGAGGAAGGCTTACAATGATTAAAGTTGTGCTACAAGCTCTCCCAATTTATAAATTTTTTGTACTTTAGGCTCCAAAGAGAATTATAAAAGATATTGACAAACACACAAGACATTTTTTGTGGTCAGGTGCAAGGGAAGAACAAAAAATAACACTAGTGGGTTGGGAGAAGATATGCCAACCAAAAAAATAAGGAGGATTGGGGATAAGATCAGCATCCCACAACAACAAGGTACTAGTTGGGAAGCTATACTGGAGATGGATTACAACTACTAGGGGTTTATGGAGTAGACTCTTACAAGTCAAATATTACCCAGGAGTGGCTAAGAAAAATATTCCAAAATATAGAGTGGAAGGAGAGGGATCTACAGTATGGAGGATAATGTTAGCAAGCCAGCCATGAGTTAATAAAGCCCTACATATATTGGAAGTTAAGGGATGGAAATGATGCTCTATTTTGGGAGGATTCATGGAATCAATCTCAATAAATTATTCATACATTCCCGTAGATGGAGAGTTGGAAAGCAAGAGCTTAAAAAAGGAGGGTGGTGGAAAGCCTCTTACTATATGAAATCATGGAATCAAAATGTGCCAGATTTACTACAGTGGAAACATCCCCGAGAATGGCCAATGATGGGGACAGAGGAACTAATGGAAAAATTGTGGAGACATCACCAAAGACTCCTAATTCAAGATGGTTCTAAGAGGGATATACTTGGATGGGGAGGAAGTAAGTTGGGAATTTATAAGGAAAATAAGGGATACAAGGTAGTTTATGGATATGAGATTACCCCAACATCACTTCCATGGGCATTTGTTTAGCAAAAGGAAGGATGGAAAAAAAAATAATATTTTCTCATGGCTAATTAACCACAAAAAGTGCTTGAATTTTGATAATTTGAGAAAAAAAATGTTTCTTTGGGCATTTCAAATGTGTTTTGTGTGGAAAGGCATATGAGACCTTGAATCACCTCTTTTTTGGGTGTTATTTTTCTAAAGATATATGGATCAATTGGTGGAGGCAGATGAGACAACATTGGGAATTTTTGAGAGCTAGGAAAGCTTTTATGAGAAATGGAAAAAGTGCAACTTTAAGACTAAAATAATGAAAATGATATGGAAACTAGGACCTAGATTCATATGGTGGCAATTATGGCTAGAACGAAATGCATGTATATTTAGATCAAAGCATAGAACAAGGGAGCAAGTATGGGAGAGGATTATGAGTAAGGTAACAGAAACACTATCTATCATATTACAGGAGGAAACATACATAAAAATGGAGGAAGTGATTATTCTACGGAGCCTTGGAATAACTGTAACAAAGAAACAACTTAGGGATGGATACATAGGTGAGATCCCCCCGAATAACTATAGTGGAGGTTGCCTCCTAGAGAGTGGGTGAAGGTAAAAATAGATGGGGTTTCTACTAAAAACCCTAGGAAAGATGATTTTGGTATTATCATGCAAAATTGGAAAGGAGAATAGGTGTACTAGAGAGTAGAAAGCATGGGGGAGACAACAAATAATGAAGTGGAAGGATAGATGACCTTATCAACATCAGTGATAGCTACAAAAAATATAGTTATATAAGTTATGGATAGAGACGAAATCTCAGGTATGGGATGGAATATTGGATCCGATAAGGCCCTTTCAGGTGCTAGTAATTGGAGAGATAAGGAAGGTGGAAGCAGTTTAGAAGATCTGGCAGGTTTTTCAAGATGTTTTTATTACACATATCAAGTGATAGGGAAATTGGGTGGAAGACTATTTAGCAAAATGGAGAAAGATCTGGAGGGAGGGCAATATGTGGACTCTCAGATGGAAAATTAGATAATTTGGTGCCACATAATCCAAGGGATGCGGGAGGTGATACAAGAAGATAGCAACAAAATAAGAGCAAACAGTGAGTCTAATGAATCTATCACAGTTAGGCCACATAGCAACACAACATGAAGATAAATGGATGGTTTATGAAATTCAGATAAATTGGATAAATTAGAATTTAACTATGGTAGTGTTGAGGTGTATGGATATATGCATTATGTATGGTAATGTTTTATGGGTAATTTTTGAGCTAGGAGGGACTGGAGGAGGATTTTATTTCTCCCTTGATGCCTATCCAGCTCATTTTACCTTGTAATACAACTTCTATAAATATAATATATTTTTCATTTTTTCAAAAAAACATCAAGCAATATTTAAAATAAATTGAACTCTTTCGAAAATGAAGACCAACATCAAGCAATATTTAATCTAATAAATTAAAATCTTCCATAAATGAATACTGGCATCAAGAAAAATTTAATCTAAATAAATTAAACTCTTTCAAAAGCAAAGACCAACATCAAGAAATATTTAATCTAAATAAATTAAGTTCTTTTGGAAACAAAGGCAAACATCAAGCAATCAACTAAAAATATCATTTAAATTAACTCTAGCATCATTATGAAAAATCTAACATCAATAGATTTGGACAAGGAGTGTTCATCGATAAATCTAGCCAAGTTACGAACCGACAAAAGGCTCCAAACTTTGGCAATAAGTATATCAACTTAATGAAAACCAAACTACTCACATAATATATACCTATTCTTCTAATGCACTAGAAAATATTAAAGCACGAAAGTTCTATTGGAAGATAAAGTTATGTGCAAGCCCAAAATAGAAAATCTACCACAGGATGAAAAGATTTAACTCAAGCTAAGGTCTATCTACACAGTAGGACAAAAATGCCACTTGAAACTCCTAATTGGACATATGCATATGATTTTAGGTGTTGTTTGAAGGACATTGACATCGGTCATATAAGGATCCTTTAAAACCAAGGAAAATAACTTGCTACTAAGTTTACCCATGGTATTCAAGAACTAACGAGCACATCTGTAGGCATGCTCTTGCATCACCAACAGATCACAACGCTCACTCAAAAATTAAGCACAAAATAATAAATTGGAAAATCTAGGAATGGAAAGTAGCTAAGCAACCGTGATAAAACTTAAAGAAATGTAAATAAGACAAGCACAAAAATTCTCTCTACATTCAGCAAGCAAGGATTTGAATTCAAGCAAGATCAAAAGTTAAAATCCAAAATATCAATAATACAACCAGAAGGAATATACCTTCACAGAAGCCCCAATATTTCCCCTTCCCAATCCTCCTTCTAGCTAGTGACCACCCTTCATAGTCACGAGAAAGAAATATAAATGGGATAAAGGAGCAACCTAAGTTCAAGAGTGGGGGGGCACATGCTTACCACCCGCCTCTTTCACCAAGTGCTCTAGTCGTTATGCAAAACTTGTTACACCAATTGCATTAACGTTCAAAATTTATTAATACCCCATAATGCTAACATTCTTTTATGAGGTTGCATTGAGGTTTCCTCTATCCTAATAAAGTTTATTTACTACATATGCCATTTTTAAAAAAATTAACTTAATAAAGTTAAATCTAACTTACTAGTACTCTTAAAGCAAAATTTAATAATTAAAATTTTCACTTATCACATAACATTAATTACTATCTAATGAAACTGTTAATTACTAACATTAATATAATATATTTTATATAAAAAAAAAGATAATAATAATTAAATTAATTACTCACTTCATAGAATTAGTTTAATTAATTTTGAATTTTAATATCGATATTTGATATTTTAAGTATTACTAATACTATCATTATTATTAATACCTTATTTTATAATCATTAACCAAACAATTCCATACTTTGGAACATATGCAACAACACAAGGGCTCTTGCTAAAAGTCGTCCTTGCCCATACTAAGATGCAAATAAAAAATATGCACAAATAATATTTTTTTTAAGCAAGAGGATTTACATTAACTACAAGGTTATCACCCACCTACAAAAGGATCCTATAAGCATGGGGTATGGGTTATTTTGATTTTATAGCAACCTCCTTTCCGATGGTGCATTTTTAATCAAACATACGCATATGCAAATGCATCTATATAAGGGTTTTACCCTTGTGGCCGTCGATGAGAATTCATCCATCATTTCCCATTTCTCTCAACTCAGATGGTTATCCCATACCAATCCACCTATGAGAGCACTTGGTGTTACAACCACAAAATTATTTAATAGAACCATATTTAAAAAAAAGCATAATCCAACTTTAAAAGCATAACTATCAACTCATATTGATAGAACAAAATAGGATCATGCATTAAATATCAACACATCAGTACATCAATCAACAACAAGGGTAGTCTTGCCAAGATGGGCCATTACAACAAGTGATACTAGAGCAAGAAGAGAAACATGAATTACAAGTATGACCAAAGTTTGCCAAAAATTTATTGGTTGAATAACTCGAGGTGCTTGATATGGCAATTGTAGATTGGAAAAAAAAGGCATAGGGGGCTAAGGGCTTGTCATCCTATCTAGATCAAGTTATTTTCTGCCTGGAAGGCTATCCCATAATTATTTGGTAGATGAATTCCTCCCTTGGCATTTATCATCATAGATATTTTTGAATCTAAGGCCTTCAAATAATATATAAATGCCATACCTAGGAGGGGGAAAATCTCATCAGGGATTCTATGCCATGCTTTATGAAATTGGATATTGAAATTATCCATGGCCTCCATTGGTGCTCTCTTTATAGTTGATAATTGTTCCAAGAGAAACTCGATTTACCCATTTTATCTTTTAATAAATAAGGTAGAAATTTGATCCCAATAAACAATAAAATGTGGTTGCAATGAGATATACCATTTGTGTGTTTTACCTCTAAATGATGTCAGTAGCAATTTTAGAGCCACATTATGTTCTGCACTATTATTAAGTACACACAGGTTGACCATATGTTGTAAACATTCTAATGGTGTGATGAAGTCCTAGCTAGTAAATTAGGGAAGAGATTTTAAGGTAAACATTAGGATATCATCCCATATTGTGGGTGGAGTTAGTGGTTGCAATGGACCTCGATCATTTCATACAAGGAATATTCTAGGATGTTGAGCATCCATGTTTTGGCCTCGACCTCTTCTTAGAATTGTGTAAGAGGTGGGACCAATGCTTGAGGATTTGCAACAATGTAGGATCTAGTCTCATGTCTTGCACTCATAAAAATTTGGGTTCTTTGCTTTGAGGAGAGTCACTAGGAAAAGATGTTTTAATCAAGCAGATAGGAAAATATCTTCACCAAGATCTTAGCCTAACATATTTCTCTTGTTATAGGATGAGACAAATTGATTCAAGCATTGGTCCCACCCAACATGCCATTAATATTATCCTCTCTAATTATTGTTGTCAACTATTACGAGGGGTAAATGCACCTGATAATCGTACCTCACATTGAGCAACAAAGTAAGGTATCTCTAAGATATTGAGAATTAGATCAATTAGACTACCTTTAAGGTATTTTACAAGGCTAACATTTTATATAATGTGATTTTCAATGCTCACCTATTCTAACCTAACCTAATAGGATTTTACTGCATAGAGGAAAATGGAAAGAAAAACCATATGAAACAAAGGAAAATGAAATCCTAAGCTAACCAAGGGGAATGTTTCAAGATCAAGAGATTCTTCTACATAACAATGGGATGAATAAATGCATGAATTATTTGTAGACAATGCACAAGGAAAATTTTCCCTCTCAACATAAATAGTTAAACATAAGCACATACAAGAAATGAGATAAAAAAATCTAGTCATGGCTCCTCATACATGAACATATAAATAAGAAACGAGGATAGAAAAAGCCAATTATCATAGCTTCTTATATATATGCATAAAAAATAATACAATTATTCTAGAAGAGAGGGCTTGAAAGCATATCCACAAAATGATCCAAGGCTAGGGTCTAGACTATTATACAAAAGAAAATAAAAGGTAATTTATATACAAGGCCTAAAGATAGGCTTCAATAAGCAAATAACCAATGCTTTACAATGCCTAGACAATCACTATTTATTGACAAGAATGAGAATATTTTTCCTCGAAAACAATACAATAATTGGATGATGTCGCTTTGTTGCTTCGCTTGATCCATACCACATTATGTCATTTTAGCCCTTCAAGGTCTTTAGATCTAGAATCATTAATGTTCAGTCTCTAGATGCCCAACTACTATTGATATTATCAACTACCACCCTAGGGATCCTAAAATCTTAACACAAGCACCCACGATAATATATGTTGTAAAATTTGGAGGTGATGTTGTAGCTTCTCTATCTTCAATAGACCAACCACTTTCCCTAGATTTTTGAGCCCAAGTGATGCCAGTAGTCATCTTAGCTCCTTTTAGTAATTGCTCATTGGTCCAACTCACCTACCTTTTTGGGAGTTTGCACACTAGTTGTAAAGTCTTGGGGCTCATTGTTCATGCAATATGATATTCCTCCTTATTGCTTCACCATATCATACCACTCTTTCTTTGTTATCCATGTCCTACTTCTTGGGGTATTTCATCTTCTTTATAGCTTCCCCTTATCTATAAAGTGATGCACGATGTTAATTTTTGTCCTCGAAATATTTGCTTGTTTTCTTACATCAGTTTTTTATAAACTTTTGTGGTTTAGCTGAAACTTTGTTAAAAGGTTTGCAAAAATATCTCATCAATCTATTTTGGATGGTCAGCCTTTTCAAAACTTTTTACTTCATCTGTCCTCAAAATCTCTTATAACTTGAGACCCATCCCTCAAAAAATTTCTTCATTGTCCTTCAAAACTTTTTGACTCACAATATTTAGAAAATTTGTTCTTATTTCACCCTCCAAATATTTTGTCACCTCCCAAATTTCAAAACTTTATGATGCTTCTCGAGCCATTAAAACTTTTATTTTCTGCTTTTACTCGAAATTTTTTAAAGTGACATTATATTTTGGTCAAAATTTTTTTATCATGTTTATTAAATATCTCTCTCTCTTCCTTCCACCCATTTTACCTTTGCTTTAGTCTTCCTTCAAACTATTCTCAAGAAAAAATCTCCTAAGTGTAATGAATTCTCACTACAATTACCTCTAAACTATTTTTATTTCCTTTAAATATTCTTTTATTTATTTCTAGCCATACAGACCAAAGTATTGAATCTTTTGATATATCCTAGATTGTTTGGGATACCTCACTTTTAAAAGTGATCTATCATTAATTTTTTTTGTGTATACTAAATGAATCAATAACTCGTTACATTTTTCATCACCTCTTTGTGCGTTTGAATCCTGCTCCTTGCTACCACTATAGCTTCCTATTGCATCGGGTAAAATTTTTAACGTAGCTGATGACACTAGCATGATACATCCTCCGGTACTATAAGGACCTAAGATTTGAACTAGGGGTACACACGCATGATCTATCATTACTCTATTTATTCTTCAATTTTGCCATTCATCACCATGCATTTACAAAACATACTAATAATCCATTGCCATAGTTTCCAAACTATTGAATAGTGTTCCAAGAGATGGTCTATACTCTCCTCCTTTTTACATAAAATACATTATGAGAGGCCATGAAAATATACTTTCATTAGGTTATCACAAGATATAATTTTCATATGACCTACTAGCCATACAAACATTTTAACTTTTGAAATGCTCGGTCTATCCCAAATTTCTCTCCATATTCTTGCGGTATTAGTATTTTTTGGTGCTTTACATTATATTTGCTTCTTGTTGTATATTATTCTAGGCTATTCAAATCCCAAATGAACTTATCACCAGTTTCCCTTAGAACAATCATTGTTGTTATCTTTCTACTAAACTACAACCTAGCAACAATGTTTGGTATACTTATAAGAAGATTCTTTCATTTGTATCTTCCTTCTTGATCCTTGTACATAATATTTGAAACTCTATCATCATATTTATCTTCAAGTAATCTCGTCAATGGTTTCAAAATTGGATCTAGATTGAGTGGTTTTTTATCACACCAAGTATCCATCCAAATGGAAACTTTTTCTCTAGTTCCAACCACCCATATTAGACCTTTAATCACTAGATCAATTAATTTTTTTAAACCATTCCATAGTACAGAATCAACTAGTAGTAAGAATGTAGAAAATATTAAGCTTGGTTAATTAGGCTCAACGTACTTAGAAGAATTCTTGACCATTATATTTCACTCTCTGTGTACAATCTCCAAATTATTTCCCCCCTTAAAGCTAAATTTGCATACATAAGAATTCTAAAATTGAGACCTCCCCTAGTTTTATAATCACATACCTTGCTCCATTTCACAAAAGGAAATTTCCTTTTATCATGTAATCCTAACCACAAAAATGATCACATAAAATAGATCAAACTTTTTTCTACCAATTTTGGCATAATATACAAGGATATATAATATGCTTCAATGGCCTATAAGACTAATTTAATAAGCTATACTCTTCCTACTAACAATAACCATCTGCACAACGGCGTAAAATATTTAAAATGATCGTGGCATGGTGGTTATAGGGGTGGACTACATGGAGATCTATGCGACGGCTTTTGGGGTGGATAACACAAAATATTGTGGTGGCCATAAAATATGGACAACCTGCTCAGATTCATGGCAGCTACTAATTCCACCATGTAAAAAAATAATAACCATCTACCCTTGCTGTTCTGAACGTTTGTCCCTTTCCTGATGCTTTCAGTGGTGTAAAATATTTTAAATGATTGTGTCATGATGGTTATAGGGGTGAAATTCATGAAGAATTGTGTGGTAGATTTTGGGCAGACAACGCAGAATACTATGACGGCCATAAAAGTTGGACAATCTACCCAGATTCATGGTGGCTACCGATTCCACCATGTAAATTCAAAAAATAATAATAATAACCATCTACCTTTCTATGTTGGTATTTTATTCTAAACTTTACTTATAACTAGATTTCATAATTCTATCTTCATTCTCCCCTCAAATAAGGGTATCCCTAGATATGTTGTTGATAAATTATACTCCTTCATTTGAAGTAACTTGCATATCCCTGCCTTGATTCTAGATGGAGTCTGTAGAAAGTAAATTTTAGATTTTTTCCTATTAACTTAATGCCTAGATGCTCTTTCATAATCCTTTAATACTATATTCAAAGGTTTGGCCTCATTTATCCCTACCCTTATATAAATTGATATATCATCTACAAATTGTTGATGGATGATGTTGTTGATATTGTTATTAGCCTTAAGTATACTTATTAGCCCATATTTGTATACTCTTTTCAAGTTCCTTTCCAATACCTCTAGCATAATAATGAAAAAATAGGGTGATAAAAGATCTTTGTATCTAAGACCCCTCTTAGCTTTGAATGACTTTGTTATTAACCCATTGACTAACATTGAAAATGATAATGTGGAGACACAAAATTTAATCCATCTGACTTATTTCTTCCCAAATCCAAAAAAATTTAATACTATAAAAATAAAATCCCATTTAAGCCTATCATAGACTTTATTCATATCAATTTTTAATATCATTTATCTTTTCTTGAAGTTGTTGAATGCATTACTTCATGAGCTACTATGATCTCATCCAAAATATGTCTCCTTGTTATAAATCCTTCTTGTTATTCAAAAATAATTTATCTAAATATAATTGATTTGCCATCACTTTGGAGATTATCTTATATGCCATATTACGTAGGCTTATGGGCCTAATTGAATCGAACAATTTTGTATCCTTTTTTTTTGAAATCAGAGTAATATATGTTGCATTTATTTTATAAGATATGTATTGTTTTACCCTAGACTATTCTGCTACCACCAATAAAGAATCCTTCACTATTTTCTACTTATGTTAATATAATGCTATTGAAATCCCATTAGGACCTAGGAATTTATCCTTATTAAAATAGAAAAGAGCTGAATGAAATTCTACATTAATAGGCTCAATTAGTTTGCTATTGTCTTCATCTATTATAATTGAAGGCACTTATTGTAGTAGTTTATCATTAAGAACTTCAATCTCCTATCCTAGAATTTTTTGGAAAAAAATCCTTGCCTCCTTTCTAATTTCACTCTGGTCTTCAATCCAAACCTCTTTTACTAATTCTAGATGTTGATCTTTGTACTATTATCATCCTATGAAAAATAATGGTTATTATTCTTATTATTCTTCAAGGCAATATTGAGGGAGATACAACCCTATGAAGTCAGTCATCTAGAACAAGGGTAGTGATGATATATTAAGTTGTGGAAAATGAAATTACAGATATTTGTCATCTAGGGTTTGGATGATGGTAGTTGAAATGGAGGGCTAGAGCATCGGTGAGGTAGGACATCCTATTTGGACGTAGAATTTTTTAGCTAAGTTTATTTTATCCCTTAATTATCTTAGAAGTTTTACATCAGATTATTGTAGGTTTATTTCAAATATATAATTGCTATAGGCTATACTGGTAAATTTCAATAGATATTGTGTTAGTTTATTTCCCATGGATTTATTTATAGCTAAATCCATAGAACCATCCCTAGTAGCAAATGTTAGATAGGGCCTCACATAACAATGTTCCTTGTTGCTCAAATATAAGTTAGCCATTGGTAAATTTAATGGATCTTGGCCAGGGGATTTGAATTTGAAAAAAATGATTGATAGGATATGGAAGTCTTCATGAGTGAGTTTGTCCTTTCTTCCCAAAGGTTTCTTCCTAGCAATTTTCTATTCAATGGAGGAAAGAGCTAGAATCCTAAAAGGGGTTTCTTGGTTTATGGGAAGAGCAGGACTCTTCCTTACGCACTAGTATAAAGACTTTGCACTTGAAAACATAAATATATCCCTAGTACTAGTTTGGGTTAAGATGTATGGGTTACCCATTGAATTAAGGGAAATGGATACCTTCAAGGCAATAGGCAAAATTGTGGGAGAATTCCTTGAGACTTTAGAAACTACAAAAGACAGAGTCTTGGATATTTATGGTTGGATATTGGTCATGATTGATATCAATAAACCTCTAACATAATCAACCATTCTTAAGTATGGGGACAAATTGTGGACACAAACCATAGATTATGAAAACATATATTTTTTTACGTAGAAGATGTCATGAGATGGGGTATATCAAGAGATCATACCCTTAGAAGAGTTCAATAGAAAATATGTAGAAAATTGCAAGAGAAACTTACATATGGAGATATTAGGATGGTTTTCAACTTCCAAAAAATAAGTCCAAATAGATGAAAGTAAATATATAGTGGAGACCAATAAGTAAGGATATATGAAGAAATAATAATTCTTTGGAGGCTTTAGCCTATAAAGAAAAAACATATCATATCTTAGAGGAAACAGTACAACAGGATCAAAATAGTAACAAGGAACCATCTACTTAGTATGATCTCGATTTAGGGATGAATATTCTTGCTAAACCTAAGGAATGTGCTTCATCATATTTTGAAGACTCTCTTGAAGTACCATGCACAATTTAGAAGGAAAGTGGTGGAGAAAATACAATGTTAGTTGTTAAATGACTAGGATAAGTCCAAAGCTTCCTTAGAAGAGCCAGGAAAGTATAAATCTAATGAAAATGAAATATGTTAAAGAATATTAAGGAACATAATAATAAGACCTACTCCTAACATTGGTAAGGCAAAAAGAGGACAACCTTTAAATTATCAAGCAAGAGCTAGGTAAGCAAGAACAAAAAATTATTATCACCACTACCCTTGTTCTAGATGACTGACTTCATAGGGTTGTATCTCCTTCAATATTGCTCAGATTCGTTTATATGATTACTCATTTTAATTCTCTTCAAATTCCACACAAATTGATTCAAGACTAATCTAAATCAAACAACCTTTTATAATAAAATGACTCTTGAAATATGAGATATTTGTTTTGAAAAAATCTACCTAAAACTACCCTAATTCCAAATGATTATCTTCACATGATCATATCTCATTCAATACTAAAATTATATTTATTAGTGATAAGATAAAATCCTAAAATTTTCTAAAAGTTAATTATTTCATATTATGGAATTTTAAAAATTCTCATGAGAGATAATGAAAATTGGTCTGACCAGTCCCAGGGGACAACACAATGGTTCGAGCTTTGGCTCTTCTTTGGGAGATCCAAGGTTCAAACTGCGATGTGGGTGAGAGTGTGTGAGGGGATAGGTATGTGGTGGTTGTGTGTTAAATTCTCTATTTATAATTATAGCTCTCGGATTTACAAGGGGTCATGGTTGGGAGGATACCACTCAACCCTATATATCGGTCATAAGGATTTCTCACACTAACCAAATCGGAGATTTTAAGCATTTTCATTGAGATATATCAAAGGTCGAGGGTATTTTTATTGAGGAAGCATTGGATCACCATATAGTCTAATTGGCCTAGCATATAAATGCAAGGAATCCTTCTATATCAGAGTGTTATTCGAAGGTTCGGATCGCTCCATCTCCATTATAGATTACTATGACTAATGGGTGTCATCATCATTGTAAATTGTGGGTGACTATGGGTTCACATGGACGTGAAAGTATCACATAACTACACAAGCAACATGTAACACTATAAAAAACTTATGTAGAAATTTGAGCACCCCTCTTCAATATGCAAATTCAAAATAAATTATCATCTTTAAGATTGACACGTATTTCCAAAAATTTAATACTTAAGGCTAAGTCAATGCAATGGCGTAAGTGGTGATATAGGACATACAAAAAATTTCTTGTGATTTTCTTTTAGATAGTGATATAACTTAATAGTATGATATTGTGGGCCATCTAAGAGTGGCTCTTGAAATAAAATTTTGGCCCCCAAGGGCTAGGTAGATTGGTAAAGGGCTAGGGAGATTGGTAAGTGTATGTCTGGCCAGCACTTACCTAGATGAGACTTAGGTTTAACCTTGGGTACATGCTTGTTGTAAAGGCAGTAGTCTATTCCAAATCCTCTAAGTACACATTAGATTGATAATGAAGGTACGAATCCTGAGCAACCAAAATTTCTCTTCACATTGGATTATAAAATAAGTGAAATAAGCTTGTTGGGGGTAACCCTATAATTTGAATACTGCACTTGACCGTTACTAAAAATAATGGTTGTAAACAAGTCTTCTATGTATCAAAAATAAAACTTTCAAATCAATCCCAGTAAATTAAAATAAAAGGACAACACAACGGTTCGACCATTACTAAAAATAATGGTTGTAAACAAGTACCCTATGTATCAAAACTAAAACTTTCAAATCAATCCAGCAAGGTAAAATAAAAGGACAGCATAACGGTTTAGGTTTTGGCTCTTTTTTGAGAGATCTAAGATTCAAACCGTAGTGTGGGTGAGTGTGTGAAGGGTGAGTGTGTGGTGGCTATGTGTTAAATTCCCTACTGATAAGCATAGCTCTCAACTTTACAGGAATCATGGTAGGTGGAGACTGCTCAACCCTATGTGTTGGTTGTAGAAGTTTCTCACACTAACCAAATAAAAAATAATAATAAATAAAATAAAAGGACATGCATGCCATCAAAGGTGTCTTGTTAGGTATAGTGCTACTTAAATCCATTCAATCTGTAATTCAAAAGACACCTCTAAGTATAAAAGTAACATCATTTATATATATATATATATATAAATAAATATATATCTATTATTTGGTTATTGTGAGAAATCCCTATGACGACATATAGGGTTGAGCAGTCTCCTCCCAACCATGATCCCTCCTAAAGTTGAGAGTTATACTTATCAATAGGAAATTTAACACAAAGCCACCACACACCCACCCCTTCACACACTCGCCCACGTTGCGGTTTGAACCTTGAACCTCTTGAAGAAGAGCCAAAGCCCAAACCGTTGTGTTGCACCCAAAGTAGTAACACCATTAATATTATGTCTCTACTAAAAATAGATTATATATGATTTTATTTTTAAATACTAAGTTTTATTAGGATTTTAATGTTATCTCAATGTCCATAGGCTGAATTTTATTTTATTTTTTCATAACTTTTAAAAAATTAATATATTATAAAAAAAAATAAAAGAGAATATAGAAATATGCATAGTGGATATAGTTTAGATCTTTTTTTACATAAATTCAAGTTAAAAGTCCCATAAACCCCAATGCTTAAAAATGGAGGTGTTTGTGAATGTCTTCTAAAGGTGAAACTCCTTAAAAGTGTTCATTGGACAAGGAGAAACTACTTGGCACCCACTAAGGGTTTTTAAATATATTAATTTTAATAATATTTTTTAATCTAATTAAATATATATAATAAAATTATCTAAATTGATGTTTTGTTTACTTTTATTTATAAGTTATATGTGATTTTTTAAGGTTATTTTTATCAAATTATCAAAATAATACATTTGTTATTAGTTTAGTTAGATCATTTTTCACTTGCTTTTCTCTCAAAGATATTATTTGTCTTCCTTAAATTGTTATTTTTATCTACTAACTTGTGTGTACAAAATCAAAGCAAAAATAATTGCATCAAGAATTAAAAGGTTCCTCTCTATTTCTATAAGTATTGAGCAATTCAGTTCCTACATGGTAGATAGATTCATGAAGCAATTGGTGCTACTCAGGAAAGCCTTCATACCATAAAATAAAATAAACTACTAGTAATGATGATGAAGTTGGATCTCTCCAAGGCTTTTGATAGAGTAAACTAGTTATATTTAAGAATGATACTTATTCATATTGGGTTCTATGTGCAGATGGTGAATTGGATTATGGGATGTCTTTTTTCTATTTCTTTTACAATTTTGGTTAATGGGCCAGCCCCTTAGTTCTTCAAAGCTTCTTGGGAGATAATACAAGGTTACCCATTATCACTATTATTATTTATTTTGGTAGCTAATGGATTAAGCAGGTGTATTTTAAAAACCAAGAGGGAAGGATCAGTAAAAGGAATTAGAATAGGTAGAACAGTGAAAGCCATCCATCTACTTTTTGTAGATGATGTTTTCATTTTTCATAAATGGAATAGTAAGATCTATAGAGAAGTTAAAATAATATTTAGATATTTTCTATTTGGTAACATGTATGCATATTAATGCACAAAATTCAAGCATCTCTTTTAACCATGTGGATCAAAATCAAACCATATTAATAGGTCAATTTTTCCCCTTTAATAGATTTGATCTTCAAGAGGGGTTTAAATATCTAGGGTTCTTTTTGAAACTCAATGAATACACTAAACAAGACTATAATTGTTTGATAAATGTGGAAGGAAGAATTAATATATGGTGCAACAAATGACTCTCTTTTGGGGGATATTGACTTTTGTCAAGTCTGTGTTGGAGGCAATACCAATATATTGGTAATCTTTGGCTCATATACCAAAAGGAGTTTTGGACAAAATTATATAGTTAAGCTATAAGTTTTTATGGATAGTAAAAAGGGAAAGAGAAGTTATTCCCTTGGTTAAATGGAAATCCTTAGCCAAACCCAAGGAAAATGGAGGATGGGAACTTAAGAACATATTCCTATTTAGAAATGCTCTAGCAACAAAGTGTGTTTGGAAGATAATATCAAAGGAAGGATTATGGAATAAGATAATACATGAAAAATATTTAGAGTCACTCATAGTTGAGGAGTGGATAAGGCCACAAGGAAGTAAACCTATAATGTTTCAATCCATTAGAAGACAATGATTCAGGATTTTTATATTATATGTGATTGGATTACCTAGAAAATAGGGGATGGTTCAAGGATAAGACTAGACTTAGACCCTTGGATTGGTTGTGGTGATATGCATAGACTACCAAATAATGTAATTCAACCCTAAGAGCTCAGGGGATTGATAATATTACCTAAGTAACTAACCCAAAATCTTCTAAAAACTAGAGTCAGGTATGGAAGGAAGAAACATTGTTAAGGCTTCAAATCTAGGAGGCACACCAATGGGAAGAATATTTGGGGCAATCTAAAGTTGAACATATCAAGTTGCAAGAGAAAAATAATCAATTGGTTTGGAAAATAATGGAGCTATGGAGGAGTACACTCCAAATTCAGGGTATAAGACTCTGTTGGAAAATAGCAATGATAGTCTAGCATGGTGGTGGAAGACATTCTGGAAGCAAAAATCCTTTTTGAAGACAAGATTGTTCCTATGGCTTGCCATGAAAAATAAGGTTTTGATATGGGAGGTATTACAAAAGAAGAATTGGAATGGTCTAGGAAGGTGCCATTTAAGTAAGTCAGGCAATGAAATAATTGATCATTTACTGGTTGCTTGTTCCTTTACTAGAAAGGTTTGGAGGGAGGTTATAGCACAATTAAAGCCTCCTATAGCATGGCTAGAATATTCCTTAGGAGAGTTCTTAAAATATTGATATAAAAATAGGTCATACAAAGGTTTTATAACTCTCTTATTGTTTGTGTCTTGGGGAGTATGGTTATCTAGGAATGCATAAATTTTTCAAGATTAGGAGAGGCCTAGTTGGTAAGTCTCCTTACAAATCATCAAAATTTTCAATAAATGTAAGGTTTTGGAAACTACAAAGGTAAACAAACAAGTCATCCCTCCAAAGATTAATAAATCATGGGCTTGGAGATTTTTTGATGGGGTGGATAGGGGGTCCCTAGAGTTTGTGGAGTAGGAGGATTACTATAAATTTTTTACTCTTCTTATTTTAAATTCAAGGTTAGATTGGGAGAAGGTCTATGCTAAAATTATGACACTAATTGTTGGTTCAATTGGTAGAATCCAAAGGAATACAAAAAATTCAAATTTACGGAGACTCACAGGTGGTAATAAACTGGATGCTTGGTGCTTTTAGGATAGAAAACATGATTCCATAACCCATCATCTCTCAAATAAAAGAAGCCATGGATCAAAGTGAATATTTTACTTTTTAGAATATTTATATAGATTTTAATAGGGAAGCAAATGAACTCTCAAACGAGGCACTTTAAATTGAACTAGGTACATGCTTAGTACAAGAATTCAAAGAGGGCAATGCACTGTAGCTAGTCCATATTCCTATTTGGGGGAATTAATTCACTCTAGTTAAAGGAAGCACAATTAAAATATATATATTTTTAAATTCAAAAGTCAGTTATTTAAAGGATATTGGTTGACAAATTGGGAAGGTGTCAAGGATAGAACTTAGCCTGATAGAGATAACTAGTTATGATGTATAAGCAACATGATTTTTAGGTCATTATTGAAATTTTGAGGAAATGCCAAAGAGGCATCTCAAGAATGTAATTTCATTTTTTTTTCGACGAAAAAAAACTCCTTTATATCATTTTCAATAAGAGATGGAATTTTCTTTGGCCAATTACCTCCTAAATTTTGAATTTCATGAAGATAAATATCAATAATGTATTTGACAAAATTATATACTATGACTTTCATTAAGAAAAGTAATTCCCTCATCCAATTATCTTCTTAAATTGAATTTCATGAAGATAAACATCAACACTTGAATGTCATAAAGACAAAGATCAATGCTTTACTTAGATAAATTATCTACTAACATATTTCCTTCACTATAGATATATTGGCATTTACAAGATATTACCTCCAACAATAGTTGATGAACATAAAAATTAATTTTATTGTTGATTCAATCCCCAAATCAATTTTTCTTAATAGAATTAGTAATAATTTGTGAATCCCCTCCTTATTGAAATATATCTCTATCATTTTTCAATGATAATCCTAATTCTCATAAAAGTAAAAATAAAAGTACAATAGTTTTTAACATTCACAAGACCATAAGGATTCAAACGCGAAGCCTTTTCCTGAGAAGAATTGAAGTTGCTCTATAATGACTAAAGAGAGATCCTTAGATAATATGAGACAATCCTCATAGAGGATGTTGTTTACTCAATACATGTTCATCCAATCAAATTCAAATTATCAATGTATGGTGTACAACTCTACCCCCCATTGGTGTTAGGTTCTCAAGATAGACAGTTAATATTATAATATCATAAATATATTTATCCCACATGTATGAATAAGTGGTAGTGGTAGGTAGTTGAGTATTATATAATGTAGAAAAAAGACATATACAAGAGAAGAATATTGTATTGTTGGGATCTCATATTGAGATATATTAAGGAGGGGTTTCCTTTCAATAAGGAGCATTGTATGGTGTCTCGGTGGGGACAATGTAGTGATTAGGACTTTGGCTTCACTTTGGGATGTCCAAGGTTAAAACCATGGTGTGTGTGCATGTGTAATGGTGTGCATTATGTGTTACAAAAAAATAGATCATTGTACAGTGTTGCCCTACATCAAGGGTTTGAATTATAAATTGAAAATATTGAATCAATTTAAATATTTTTTTTTGTTTTAATTTATGTGGATTATTCATTATAGTTATTTATTTTGTCTACAGATTGTTAATAATTTTTTAATATGAGAATATGTTAAAATTGAACATGACATTGATATGAAATGAAGAGAGCTAAACATAACAAGGAGTGGCAAAATAAAGATGCAAACACAAAACCATTTTTAGAACAATAGAATAACAAGGGAAACCTCCCTTGGGGGATGTCTAGATATTCCACTTTTTTCCATTAGCAATCTCAAATAAATACTACATTGCATATTCTACAAGGCAAACCCTAGCATCTTTCGTTGCCAACTCACATGTGCATGTAAGGTGACACCTCATCCTTACATACATATTGACACCTCATCCTTGGACTTTGATCCATATTACAAATATGTGATTACATAGGCATTTAATGCCAACATTCATCCTTTAATGATATATTTATAACTATGTAGTACAAATAATAATTTTTTGTGACACAACACTTCATCCACACAAGCTAAAACCAGTCTTTCAAAGACAAGTAGCCTTAACCTAGTTACTACTAGCCTCTAGGCCTATAACTTCCACTAGCTATATCCAGTCATTCCAAGACCTAGCCACCCTACAAGCTACCTCCAACATTCTAAACACATTAGCTTCACCTATTACCCTCAACCATATACCAACAAGGTAATAAAAAAGTACAAAAAATATTTTTAAAACATCACAAATATTATTGGAGCTAGCTTTAAGAACATTACACTAGGCAACCACCACTGGCATCCATGCTAGTATATTTTGGGCACAACTATACCAATTACAATAGCATTAACAACCCTACAAGCTACACTAGTTACAATAGCCAATAATCCAACTACACCAATTATAGTAGCTTCTTTAGGTACAAGCTACACCAGTTACAATAGTTAATACTTACCCCAAACTTGTGGTACAACCAATAAACCATCTCAGATATTCTTCAACAACTTTGCAAAACATAGATATGAGGTTTTAGATCTACACAACACACTAAAACAATAATAATACTGGTTGCAAAATGAAACCTCATGCATGGACAACTTTACAACTTGCACAATAAAACCACTAGAATAGGCATTTACAACCTAGAACTTCAACATCTATTCAGAAAATAAATATTTGAATACAGATAAAACATAGTGTTGTCGCTGAAGCTCACAAAGTCTACTATTTTTTAATATAACCAGGTCTGCTACTATTGAATTTTACTAGATCTGTAGTTGTCGAAGCTCACACTCACAAAAAATAAATATTTGAATACAGATAAAACACAATATCATTATCAAAGCTCACCAAGTTTGTCATGATTGAAGCTCATCATATTTTTCATTATTGAAGCTCAACAGATCTATCACTATCAAAGATCACCAGATCTATCATTGTTGAAGCTCACACATAAAAAATAAATATCTAAATACAGATAAAACATAGTACCATTATTGAAGCTCACTAGGTCTACCATTGTCAAAGCTCACCAGATCTACCATTGGTGATGCTCACCAGATCTACCATTGGTGATGCTCACCAGATCTACCATTGTTGAATCTCACTAGATCTACCATTGGTGATGCTCATTAGATCTATCATTGGTGAAGCTCACCAAATTTGTCATTGTTGAAGCTCATCATATCTTCCATTGTCGAAGCTCACCAAATTTTCTACTATTGAAGCTCACCATATTTGTTGCTAGATAAGCTCGATAAGATTTAAATATCAAACCCTAAGATGAATAGTCCTTAATCTAGATTTATCGTTGTTAAAGCTCACTAGATTTGTTTTTTTTGAAGCTCACCAGATCTATCATAAGCCATAAACCCTTGCATCTCTTCATACAATGCCATAAACTACCCAGGTTCAAGACCATAGGCTTTGATACCAAATGTTAAAACTGAACATGACATTGATACAAAATAAAGAGAGTTAAACATAATAAGGAGCAACAAAATAAAGATGCAAACACAAAATCATTTTTAGAATAAACACAAAATCATTTTTAGAATAAGAGAATAAAAAGGTAAACCTCTCTAGGAGATGTCTAGACATTCCATTTTTTTCCATTAGCAATCTCAAATAAATACTACATTGCATATTTTACAAGGCAAACCCTAGCATCTGTCATTGTCAACTCACATGTGCATGCAAGGTGACACCTCATCCTTACATACACATTGACACCTCATCCTTGGACTTTGACCCAAATTATAAATATCTGATTACATAGGCATTTAATTCCAACATAATAGAGGTTTATAACAAAGTGTATCAAAGTAATTTCTAGGGTTGTGTTTTGTTGTAGAAGCATTAGTTATTTCAAAGCACCTTCTAGAAGATTCAGTATTTTAAAGCACTTTCTAGGTTTGTATTTCACTATTCACTATTCACTATTTGGATCTTAATTTTAGTACTTAATAAGTGCCTGCATTGGGCTAATAACCTTTTGCAGGATCATGTAAGTCTCATCCACTTAATTGGGGGAAGTACTAGAAAGCCATAGTTTGGAGCCTATTTCGTTACCAAAATTTCCATAGAAGTGTCATACAATCATTATCAATAACTTTAGCAATCATTTCAACAACTTCAATAGAGTAAACAATCGTGAGTGCAAAAAATACCTAGTTTACAGTATACCATACAGTTCATAAAAAAATTATGTAGAGTAGACCATTATTATTTGCCAGTCTAAGTGTAGAAAATACCCATTCTATTGGTAGCAATCTGGAAAAACAAGTCTATAGAGAAATTCATTATCAACTTTTAGTATGAGTGCAAAAAATACCAAATCTATAGTTTGAAAATAGTCTATAAAAAATAATTCATATAGAATATTGTTATCAATTACAAGAAGTATGCAGTCTATAGGTCGTTAACAGTTGCTACTTTGAGTGTAGATATTTATCAACAAGAGTAATCAAATCAGTTGTAGTCTATTTTGTTTTTGAATTAAGTCTATAGATTTATTTTTTTATTGAAAGTAATAGAGGAGACTTGAGGAATTTTTTTTTAATCTAAGTTCTAAAAGAAATAGGTTTGAGGTCATGGAGTTGTCAAAGTTCTCTGGAGAAGATTATATCGATGCTAAGGAATGGTTGAAATTTTTTAAATCTTTAAAATTCAATAATTCTAAATGGGGATATAAGCTTTTGGCTTGTTTACAAGGGAAGCTTTATCTTAGTTTGTGAACTCTGATTATAACCATTATACATACACATGGGAAGAATTTGAAGATGCATTTTTAGGAAAATGGAAATCTAAGAAAAATAATAAAAGATAACTAGTTTGAATAATACACTCAAATTTATGTAAAAGAACTAAACAGACCTTATGAGGAATAAGAGATAATTAAGAGAGTTAATTTATGAGAGATTGGAAAAAGGAAAAGATAAGGATGGTGGTTAGTAGACTTAAGGAAGCACAACTTGGATGTTAGAGAAGTTAAACAATGTTCAAAATGATCATTTTGAATCTAAAAATTATTATTTTTAGGTTTATGGTTACATTCAAAAGAAAAAGTTATTATTTCCATAAATCCTAATAGCAAGCATAACTTTATCAGCAGGGACATGGCTAACGGTTTGTAGGTTCCAACAAAGACTATAAAAAATGAACAGTTTCAAAGAGAGACATTTCAAAATTTTGAAGACTTGAAGCTTTTCATGGATATGTACATTCTACATGCAAATTTTTATGTCATTGAGATGAAGGAAGTGGATATTATTCTTGGATATCCTTGATTGGAAACCTTGGGTACTATTAATATTAATGTGCAAAAGAAATTTATGAAGTTATGGTATAGAAAAAAGAAGATAACTTTGCAAGATATTTCTCAACTTCAAGGGCAAGGAATAGGGGAAAACTAGGAAATTATTGTAGGGAAACAAAGTGAAGAATAAGTAGATAAACTTGAAACAAAATCTAAAGAGGAAGAGGCAATAGTAGAAATTAAGGAAGAAGCAACAACAAGGTTCAAGAAAACTATAGAAAAAACAACAAAGCTCAAGGAAAATATCAAGCTAATTGTTGAAGAAGCAAAAGAACATGAAATAGAGTCTAAAGAGGAGGCAATGGAAAAAATCAAAGAAAAAGTAAATACTGACTCCAAGGATAAACCACAAGATATGATCATGAAAATAGAGCACACAATTGTTGAAGAGTATAAAAAATTAGAACATTGGGATAAAGCTAACATATATCCATCCACACCACTTTGAGGGACACAAATCATGGATACAGGGCTTAAAGAAACATAATAACTATGAGGGACATACATAGAACCAAGGAAGCCAAGACTTTGGAAATGCTACTAATCACAAGTGGAAGCAAGTAAAAGAAGAGCAAAATTTATGATCAATAAAAAATTCTACCAACACAAGAAACCAAAGGATTACTTTTGGATGGATGGATGATCAAGAGCGGTACCAGTTCATGACATGGCTCAGAAGATCATATTATTTAATATTTTAATATGTTTCAAGGATAAAACATTTTGTAAGGTGGATGGAATGTTAAGTACCCAATATAGGTACTTAACATTAAAATATTTTTATAAATGTATTTATCCCGCATGTACGGATAAGAAATAATTGTAGGTAGTTGAGTATTATATAATGTGGCCAAAAGACTCATGTACATATGAAGAGAAGAATTTTATATTGTTGGGATCTCATATGGAGATATATTAAGGAGTGGCTTCATTCCAATAAGGAGCATTTTATAGTGTTTTCCTACATCAAGGGTTGGAATTACAAATTCAAAACACTGGAGTAATTTACATATTTATCTTATTATATATTATGTGGATTATTCATTGTGACTATTTATTTTATCTGCAAATTGTTAATAATTTCTATGTATAAAAAAATAGTTTCATAATATTTGGGTTTGAACCTTGGACCTTGTAATTGAAGTTCTAAATGCTTACCATTATGTCCACTCAAGTTGTAAGTCACCTAGCAAATATATAGTTGTTGGTTGAAATTCCATATGCTTATAAGTGAGGAGAATTTCCTTCATTATCCAATTAATATCACCTTTTCCAACTTTACTCAAATTTTATTTAGAAGCACCATCAAAATTAAATTTTTATGAATGGAAATTTTGGGCATTTCTATTTTACCATAAACCGACAAAGAAACAGTGTTAACTTCTATCTATATTGTCAAAGATAACCCTTATATGTATTTTCAAATATTGTAACTAAGAGGCTAGCACCTATTTTTCAAATTTAAGACTTCCAATGGTAAACACTATTCTTGTAAACATTATAGAGTCAATAATATGATTCCAAACTTGGCATTATTTTGAGATTTTTTTTAAATTCTATTATTTTCTTCAATCCATAGATTCCAATAAAGCATGGTATGAGAAATCCTCCACAAGATACATAATAGTTTAACTTTGAAATAATTAATTCAATATTTCATTAAATGGAGGTCCCACATATATGTGTATGTGTGTGTATATGTATATATGTATGTATGTGTTAAATCATCCCCAAATGGTATAAGTAAAGTAACAACAAAGAAGTAAGGATCTAATATTTTTAGATCCTTGTTACACAAGGCACACTAAAAGGTCCGCATTATCCTCTTCTTTGATGACTGTCTCTTATAAAAATTTAGTTGGATTGCCAACCAAAGAAATGTTGAGGCCTTACTGAGGTCCTCAAGTGACCAAACATTCTTCCAAAGGAAATCCTTAGGATTATGAAATATTGACTGCTCCAAAACCTTATATCTTAACTAATTGAGTATCTAGCATCTTTTGATAGTTTTCAAATTAACCCATTTTTTTGCATAATAATAGGAAAACAAGACTCTTGAATCATATTTTAAATTATATTTGCTATTGTTTAAGGTCTTATCCCTCAATGAGGTTACTCATAGAAATATAATATAATGAATTGTTACTCATATCAATATAATTTTTTATTTTTGAAACTCCACAACCTAAGTATGCAAAGGCTAATGGTTGTTATTTTAGATGAAAAATAAGGGGATAATCTTTCAAACCAAGCATGAGATAAAAATATACAAAGTAATTCTCATTTACTTACCACCTCATTTGTTTCTTAATCAATTATAAATTATTTCATAAGGAGTTCCATGTTATCAAACCCTAGATAGAGTTCATTTTTTTCAAAAAAATATTACATCCCCAAAACCTATATATTTTTGAAGATCTTTTCCTAACTCTTTTCTTGATCTTTGAATAACCTTCAAGCAAGTTTTGACCATATTTACAAGAATACAAACTCATAAATCCACAATTTTGCAAGCTTGCCCTACAAACATTCCTTCCTTTGCAAACTCTATCCCACTTACAAAGAGGAAACCTATTTTTTTCTCACATCCTTTCTAAAGAAAATATTTTTAATTTAAATGTTATACCTATTGGTAGTCATGAAAATTATATATATATAGAACAATTTCTCTCTCTCTCTCTCTCTCTCTCTCTATATATATATATATATATATATATATATATATATATATAGAGAGAGAGAGAGAGAGAGAGAGAAATTATTTCAAAAATATGTTTTTGAAATAGACAAAGTGCTTAGAAGTAAATTATGAAGTAGGATGGAAGAACTAGACATACCAAAATAATATAATACAACACTCCATAAAATTTGTGAAGAAGTCCAAGTTAAAATCAAAACATAAGAAGGTCTCTTAGAATTCTTTAGAAGTGGTATAGGAGTTAAACAATTATGCCTGCTATCTTCAACTTTTTTTGGCTTATGCATTGATAAGTTAGAAGAATGCCTAAATTAAAGTGAAAGGGAAGGGGTCTATCTAGGAAATAATGTGATGAAGCTAATTTTATATGGACACAATCTCATATTTATTGTAAGGACATAGGGGTTAAAATAACATTTAAAGGACTTAGAACACTTTTGCAATGTAGTTGGAATGCAAGTAAACACTAGAAAAACCAAGATATTAGTTTTCAATAGGTAAAATAAAAGAAAATAAATGTTGCAGATAAATTGGAAAGAATTCAACATGTTTTTTTGTGGTCCGGAGTGGAAGAAAAACATAGGATAAGTTTGGTTGCTTGGATTGAGTTTGCATGCCAAAAGGAGGGTTGGATATTCGAAAGTTGAGGTAGATGAATAAAGATTTGCTTTCTAAGGTTGGTTGGTGTCTTATGGTAGAGGAACATAAGCTATGGGTTAGGATTATAAATTCTAAATATATGGGAGAGTCTATTTTTCTAAAATGTAGGAATCATTTTTTTGGATTGGATTTGTTGAATGGTATCAAGAACTCTTGCTCCCTACTAACTATTGTGGCCATTGCACAACTAACCCCAAATTTGGGGACCCACCTTAAAATTTTGGTTTGTTTGGGATTTTGATTTTATCTGAGCAACAATTTCCATAGATCTTTACCCATGAGCTTGTATTCCAAGGTTCACTTCTGGTTGTGTCTTCTTGTATCCTTTTGAAAGTGTCTAGGATTAGGGCTAGGTTAAAAGAGGCTTGCGTCTTTTGCATGGTTTTAATATTGGTTTGTAATGTTTTAATTAATTTTAATGTTAAAATTAATTTAATGCAAGCATTAAAATTAATTAATTCAAATTTAAATGAATAAATATATATAAGTATATATATGTATATAAATTGAAAATAAAATAAAAAATGAAATTAAAAATAAAAATAAATAAAAAAATAAAAAATGAAAAGATAAAACATAAACAAGAAAATAAAGTATTATATATATATAAAGCCAATTAGCTTCCTTTTTCATTAATTGTAGTATGTGATGAGTATTAACAGTTTGGAATTGAATCTAAGGTTATATTTAAAAGTAATTTTAAAGGAGTTTGACAAAAACTTTGGGTTTTAATGTTTATAGAGACTAGTCCATGGCACAATATTCAAGGTGGGTAGTGCGGGTGTAGTTTTCGAGATCAAGGATGTGGAAGGATGGACAACAATTGGTGACATGGTAATAGACCTAGATAAATGATGTTGGGATCAAAGTGGCTTAGACGGGGATGAACAAACTAGACAGTACGATCATAGGGGCATGTTAGGACCTCCACATGAGCAATTTGTCGAATATTGGATGATGTCTATGCTGCCATGTCATCATCAAATGAATAGGGACTAAACCCATACACCAAAGCAGACTTTGAAGAGCGATCAATCGACGTATAGCGCATGTGAACCTAACTGGACGAGATGATTTGGACGGGCAGATGGCTAGTATGGCATACTAGGTGATGCATATTTGAACATCGGATACCAATGGAGACACCATGGTGGATGATAGTGCCTACTCAGATCCAAACGACTTGGACCAGATGCATGCCATATGTGGAACATATGAGGATACTTGGTGAGCAAACAAGGGTTTGGATGTCGAACACTTGGACTGAGATGAAGACGACGTGGATTATTCCACGCGACATGATGACGACAGACGGTGAAGTATAATGGGTGATCCACTATGACCTTGACTTAACACATCAACTATAGTGAAGACTGAGATAAATACCCGTAGACATGGATGAAGACATGCAAGCTAATGTAGAACATGAACCTAGACATGACAGAAGATGATGTGACGACTACACCCACAACACTACCAACAGACTAAATTGGACTCTGGCTTCGATACGGGATGGTCGATGGAACAGGGACAACATGGACAGAGGCATACAACGTGTTCGATGGTTGGTAAAGGTTAGCATGTCCAAAGAAAATATGATTTTACTACTAATTTTATGAGAAACCTCAGATCTGGGAGCTTGATTTTAGGAAGTCTTCAATTGATCCGAGTGCCAAGAGAACAATTAATGATGGATTGGATGCATGCTAAGACTAAAGGGGAAATATTTGATAATTTTTAAAGCTATGCCAACGTATCATCATAGATTTTATGTTGCAGTAAAGTGGGAGTAGCAAACAACATTTGAGAGACATCCTTAAATGTAACAATACCTGAGAGTAGTTATCCAACATATAATAGTCACTTTGGCCAGGGACGGTGTGGGGATATCAGCATAGTGCTCAAGGATGGACAGTGAAGCTTTGATAGCAAGTCTACTATGTATTACGTATCCATGCTATAAAAATGTTTTTGGAGCAATACTTCATAGCCTAGTGCAAATTAGGTGATGGAATCGAGATGGTTTTCAAGCATGCAAAATGAAATCACTTTCACACACATCAAGCCAAAGAAAATATTCATGTTTTCCATTTGAATTTATCTACCCCACCTTGTGGATGTTGCTAGATTATTTGTCTTTCTAATCTTTGGTTTGTTTGTTTTTAGAACTGGGTTATTCACCTGAAATGCTTAGGAGTATTTCCCAGTAGAGTCACCATTTATTGTGGCCATTGCACAACTAGCCCCAAATTTGGGGACCCACCTTAAAATTTTGGTTTGTTTGGAATTTTGCTTTTATTTGAGTGATAATTTCCACAAATAAGACCCATGAGCTTGCATTCCAAGGTTCACTTCTGGTTGTGTCTTCTTGTCTCCTTTTGAAAGTGTCTAGGATTAGAGCTAGGTTAAAAGAGGCTTGCATCCTTTGCATGGTTTTAATCTTGGTTTGTAATGCTTTAATTAATTTTAATGTTTGAATTAAGTTAATGCAAGCATTAAAATTAATTAATTCAAATTTAAATGAATAAAATATATGTTTATATATATATATATATAAAATAAAAATAAAAATAAAAATAAAAAGAAAAAAAGAAAAAGATAAAGATAAAACATAAACAAGAAAATAAAATTATATATATATAAGTGAAATAAATCCAGTTAGCTTCCTTTGTCATTAATTATAGTCTGTGATGAGTATTAACGGTTTTTAATTGAATCTAAGGTTATATTTAAAATTAATTTAAAAGGATTTTGAAAAAACTTTGGGTTTTAATGTTCACAGAGACTAGTCCATGGCATGATCTTCTAGGCGAGCACTGTAGGTGCAGTTTTTGAGATCGAGGATATGGAAGGATGGATGACAGTTGGTGATATGGCGATAGATCTAGACAAACGATATAAGGATTGAAGTGGCTCAGAAAGGGATGACCAAACTAGACATTACGAACCAATCATAGGGGCGTGTGAGGACCTCCACACGAGCAATTTTTTAAATACTAGATGATGTGTATTATGCCATATCATCACCGTACAAATGGGTACTGAACCCATACACAAAAGTAGACTATAAAGAGTGGCTAATCGATGTATGGTGCATGCAAACCTAACTGGATGGGATGATTTGTATGGGTAGATGTCCAATATGGAATACTGGGTGATGTAGATTTAGATATTGGATACCAATGGAGACACCACAGTGGATGATAACGCCTACTCAGACCCAAATGAATTGGATCCAATGCATGGCATACATGGAACTAAATAGGATACTTCATGATAAATAGAGGTTTGGATGTCAAACACTTGGACCAAGGTGAATATGACGTGGATTATTCCACGTGGTGCAACGACGGTAGATGGTGGAGTACAGTGGGCGACCAACTATGACCTGGACGTAACACATCGACTATGGTGAAGACTAAGACAAAGATCCAAAAACATGGATGAAGACACACAAGCTAATTCTGAACATGAACCTAGATGTGACGGATGATGATGTGGCCACTATGCCCACAACACTGCTAGTAGATTGAATTGGACTCTGACTTCGATATGGGATGGTCGATGGAACAAGGACAACATGGACATATGCAGACAACATGTCCTATGGTTGGTAGAGGATAACATGTCCAAAGGAAATATGATTTTACTACTAATTTTACGAGAAACCTCAGATCTAGGAGCATTATTCCAAGAAGTATTCAATTGATCCGAGCACTAGGAGAATAGTTAATGATGGATTGGATGCATGCTAAGACTAAAGGGAAAACATTTGAGAATTTCTAAAGCTCTACCAATGTATCACCATACATTTTGTGTTGTAGTAAAGTGGGAGCAACAAACAACATTTGAGAGACATCCTTGTTTGTAATAATACCCGAGAGCAGATATCCAATAGATAATAGTCGCTTTGGATATGAATGGTTGGGGACATATGAACATGGTGGTAGCTGTGAACTGTAACTCAGTAACCCCATAAATATTTATGGGGCTTCCACAATGTACAACATCATTTCAGACAAGTTGTTGGTTTTACACAAATATCAGAAGAGTAAGAAGCATTATCGATAGACTAGAAATGGTACCAAAAAACTTACAATAATACACATAAGTAGCCAGCATCGTCTAACGATGGTAGGTTGTTAGCAACAGTCCACAACAATTTTTGAAGGTGAATTTGATCATACATTTTGAATGGTAGAACCAATAGCAGAGGAAGACAGTTTCATTGTGGGTGAGTACACGGGACCAATAGTGTCATGGGAATGTTTATCACAAACCTAGAAATGTTGGAGAATTATTCACGAAGGTCAAAAAGAGAGGGTTCGTAGGTGAAGAGGTCGTAGCTTCTCGATCATAGCGGTCAGTTTTGGATGGAAATCTGACAATGAGGGGTTAGTTCACTAAAATTAGGTATTATGAAATAATGGCATGCGTGGGTATCTGAGGCACCCTAAGGTCGGACGAAGAATTAAAAATGAAGGGAAGACTTTGCCACATGGATATTTAGGTGTCCAATGGTGGACCAAAGAATAAATGTGCTCATAATTTGAATAAACGACCGACAAAGTAATGTACATGTGTTGTGGTGAGCACTTTAGTGGAAAATGTGTGGGCCAAGACATCATTAAATCACTATCCATTGGAAGGTACAGTTGGGTCCTAATAATAATAATTTTTTCTTTTTAAATGTTATCTTGGCAGTGAAGAAGTCGTTGGGCTAGGTATAGAAAGGAATAGTGAAATACAACGAAAGAAGGAGACTAAGCGTTGTGAATAGGGATAAAAATTAATGTTGTTGAAGAATACAAAAGAAAAGGAAGTGGGAATATTTGGAAAGGTAAAAGCCAAAGGTTGATTTTAAAAATCTTTAAAAACTCATGTAAACGCATGCACAAGGGCTGGAAATTTTGGGGTTGGCTGGAGACTTTTGTAAAAATAGGAATATTATTTTTTTTGGAATGGAAAATGCTTCATAAAATTGCACTTTGTTAGCAAGATTGGAGGAGATTTTTTTCTGCATGTTTGGATTAATTTTTTATTTGTTACTTCCATGTTTCTTGGCTTATAGATAGTGTTAAATGTAGTTTATCGATTGCACTATTGAATGCTTAGAAATAGGAAATTTTTTTTTTATCCTTAGAATATTGCACCTAGGTTATTGTGGATTGTGCAAATGCAGATTCATATAAACAATGGTTACATGCAAAAATCTCTCACATCTTTGGTTTTGCAAGATAGGTTAACATTAGACTGAGAGTACTTTCTATGTTAATATTTTTAGCATTCTGGTCCATTTTCCATATTTTATTTTATTTTTCTAACCCTTCCCTTTTGCTTTTTTTTTTAAACTTTGACAAATAAAATAAAAATCTAAAAAATTAAAATTCCAAAAATGAATGCATGGATGTCAAGATTAAGCTTTAATGTTTCACTTTAGGCCATTTCTATGTTATTTTTAAGCAATTCAAAGTTCACATTTTTTTAAAGGAATTTTGTGATTTTAAATTTAGCATAATTTCACATTTTGCTAGTAAATCAATTTTCAATCTTTGCATTTTTATTCGCAAGCAATAAATTAACTTCCCTTCATGAAAATTGCAATTTTGTTAAAGGGGAGTAATTTATATGGCATTTCAAAGGCTACTATATTTAAAGAAATAAATTAACTTCTTTTTATGAAAATTATAATTTCATCAAAGAGGGGTAATTTATATGATTTTTCAAACGCTATTACATTTATCAAGTTAATTTATATAGATTTTATTTTCATGCTCAAAGCAACATTAAATGAATCCAATCATCATTCAAACTTTGCATTTCAAAAGATAGATTTTAGTCTTCTCTTTTATGCTCAAAGCAGGGTTTAATAATGCAAGATAAAACTTGTTTAAAATATGCTTAACCAAAAGAAGATAAAATCTACCTAAAATACTTCAAGATAAAATGAACTTCAACTTTACATTGTGGTCATATGAGGGCCAATCATGGGGGTCAAGGATGGAGAGCGGGAATGCAGGCAAGCTAGTGGCATATGGAGAGCGATCGGGAGGATGCGACAGAAAGGAGGCAGTATGGTCAGGCGAGGGTCATGGAGGGACAAGCCATGGCAGTGATGACAGGGTAGGGCCCGATGCAGTAGGGGCCCAAGCGGATGGGTCTGATAGGAGCAAAAAAGACCCTCCTGACAAGGAGGGACCAAGAGACAGGGTAAACCTAAATCAAAAAGGATCCTACGCCCAGATACTAAGTCCAGGATCCCCAACAAAGCAACCCACCTAGGAACTGCTTCCTTGTGGAGCATATTTGGTCATCCCTGAAGACCTAATGGACAGCTACCTAGAGCTTAAGAATTTCACTCTAATTGACAAGTTTGTAGGAGGGCAACAAGACATGGAGACCATTCGAAAATGGGCTTTTTCCAAATGGAATACCAGCGACAACATGGAAATTATTACCCTCTCTCAGGGGTTTTTTGCCATTAGGCTTAACACTTAGGAGGACTGCTACAACATCTTGGTCAGGGTACCATGGTTCCTAGGGTGTAGGAGCTTTTTTCTTCGAAAGTGGGGAGAGGATTTCAACCCTAAAACCCAAAACATAAATGTAGCTCCTCTATATGTTAGGTTACCAAACCTCCATTTCCAATGCTAGCACGAGAATTTCATCAGATAGATAGCTCGATCCATAGGTGAGCTCATTTCCATTGATTATTCCACCAGGGTCTGATCTAGGATGGTCCATGCCTACTTTTGTGTCTCTGCTAACCTAGAAATAGAGTTACCCACTTTCATAAACTTGTATAGAGTATCACACATCATCAAGAGGTAGCCCATCAAGTATGAAAACAAGCCAACCTTTTGTACTCACTATCGCACTCAAGGTCACCTCTTGAATCAGTGCCCTATCTTGAGGGCCCATAATCAAAAGGTGACAAGTTTGAACAAGGGCATGCAGAGGAACTAGGGTATTCCCCTTCTCAACAAGGAGCCAGTTCTAGGACCGAAACACATCATGCGTAATCTCACCCACCAAGCACCTCAGGAGGAAGGTCAGAGTGATGTTCCAGATCAAGGCAAGAAAAACTGTGAGCAAGGAGATGCCTCCCTGTCATCCCAAAAGGAGTAGGAGGTGCTCTCAATTTCTTTACTTCACATCAGTCCTAGCATAGAGGATCCAGTTACCCAGGTACAAACCCTTCCCAAAATTGTTGTTCCAAATTATTTTATGGATGAGTACCTGGCGGGCAATAGGAAATCCCCAAAATTCTCGAATAGGGGTGAGGTACCCCTTTCTCCTTTCTCTAAAAAATAAGGCCCATCCGTCTCTGGGAGAATCAACCCCAAAAACACCAGGAGAAGGAAATAGGCCATTGACTATGGTAGTGAAAGGAAAAGAGGGAGACCCTTTGACAATGAGAAGAGAAACAAGGAAACAATGGAGGAAATCACAAATGGAACCTAGTTGACACTTTTCTCTGACGATTCCGACAACTAGAATGTTAGGCAAGGAACCAAACCCCCATTCCAGTTGGTTAAGGGAGGTAGGAAAAATCCTAAACCCTCGAAATGAAGGTCCTCTCATGGAATGTGAGGGGCCTCAATAGGGCAGCCAAGCAGTGGTTGGTGGCTGACCTAAGGAAAAGGATCAATCCTTTCATCTTCATTATGAAAGAAACCAAAATCGATGAGCTCTCTTCTCAAAAGTCTACCAAGGCCATTTGGTCCAAAGGAGAGTGCCTTATCAGTCCAGCTCAAGGCATGTCAGATGGGATAATTTTCCTTTAGGACCATACCTTGGTTGAAGGAAGGCTTTTGTCATTCTCAAGCAGGATCCTAAACTTTTTGTTTCACTCCAAGACCAGCAAACAGTCTTGGATCCTATCCAACATTTACGCTCAAAATTCCCCCATCGAGCGGGCTGAAATGTGGGAAAATGTAACTCAAATTAGGATCACCTTCAACACCTTTCCATGAATCATAGGAGGAGACTTCAATAGCCTGCTGCATCCATTTGAGAAGAAAGGAGGTAACGACTCTTTTAGCAAAAGCATAGAGGATTTTAGAGGTTTTGTCAATACCAATGAACTCATGGATGTTAATCTCAAGGGATCCTCTTTCACTTAGAGCAACAAGAGGATTGATAGCGAGCTCATCCACATGAATTTGGATAGGTTCCTCATCTCTTAAGAATTTATCCCTTTGTTTGGTGATGCCACCCTGTTGGCATTACCTTGAATCAGATCAGACCATAGTCCCATCCTCCTTGAAATTGGTAGGCCTCCCTCCTTCAAAACTCCTTTCCATTTTGAAGCCATGTGTACTCTCCACAAGAATTTCAAATATCAAGTGTCCTCATGGTGGCATAAAAATTTTGGAGGATCCGCCACTTCTCGGCTGGCTCAGAAACTAAATATGGTCAAAGAAAACTTGAAAATCTAGAATAGGGAGGTTTTTGGAAACCTTTTTGCCAATAAAAAGGCCATTATTGAGAAACTTAAGGAGATGGAAAGGAGAATCAAAGCTAGGGACCACAACAGCCCCACTAGGGAGGAGGAAAGGAACCTCCTAGCAGAGTTCCATAACATCATGGCTAGAGAGGGAACCTTTTGGAGGCAGAAGTCAAGAGACCTGTGGGTCAAGGAAGGTGATGCTAACACCAGGTTCTTTCATGCCTCCACTATGTGGCACAGGGTATCCAACAAGATCAGGAATATTATGTGCAGCAATAGATCATCCACCAAGGACATAGTTGATATTAGGTCTGAAGTGATGTCCTTTTTCCAGAACCTCTTGGGAAGTGCCCAGGAGGGTGACAACCAAGTTCAGGATACTCTCCTATCAAATATTCCTTACATCATTCCTCAAGATGCGAACCTCAGACTGGTGGAACATTTCTCTCATGATGATATTAAGCAGGTCTTGTTTTCAATACAACCTGATAAAGCCCCTAGGATGGATGGTTTCTATCCAAGGTTTTTCCAAACCCTATGGGATGTGGTGGGGAATGATGTTTATGAGGCCATTAGAGAGATCCAATCAACCAAAGTTGTCCCTCATAGTTTCAAATCCACCTTCTTGGCCCTCATCCTGAAAGCCTCTGACTGCAAATCCATCTCTGACTATAGGCCTATCAGCCTATACAATTTCATCTACAAAGTGTTGACCAAGGTTATGGCCAACAGGCTGAAGCCCATTCTCCTCCTTATCATTGATCAGTATCAAGGTAGTTTTATGAAAGGTAGGAACATCCTGTATGGGTTCATATCGATCCATGAAACCCTACAATTTGCCTCAATGACCAAGAAGGCTACCCTTTTCCTCAAGCTTGATATGAATAAGGCCTTTTATAGGGTTGACAAAGGTTTCCTTCAAGAGATCCTCCTCAAGTTTGGCTTCCATCCCCTATGGGTTGACCTCATCTAGGGTTGCATTTCCTCCCCCTGGTTCTTTGTCTTAGTCAATGGCTCTCTTGTCGATTTCTTTTAGAGCTCAAAAGTTCTGTGTCAAGGGGATCCTCTGTCCCCCATCCTTTTCATCATCCTCACAGAAGCTTTGGGAAGAGCCCTCAAGGATGCCCAACAGTGGAAGAAGGTGACCGACATCCTCCTTGCCTTAGGGATTGAGGTGATCACCCATCAACAGTTTGTGGATGACACGCTCCTGTCCACCATAGTGTCAGTAGCTCAAGCCAGATCCATCAAATGAATCCTAGGACTCTATGAGAGTGATGCCAGTCAAAAAGTTAACTACATCAAAAGCATGATCTTTTTCTCAAAACCCCTGTTAGGCATCAATTTTATATTACAAGGATCCTGGGGTGCTCTATTGACTCCCTCCCACTACCTATCTTGGCCTCCCTCTCTTTTGCGGGTGCGCTAGGGAAGGGATGTGGAACATGGTGCTCGATAGAATCCATAAAAAGTTGGCATCGTGGAAAGGCAAGTTCTTATCACCTCCAAGGTATTTTGACCTTTTTTGTGTCTATTTTTAGATTGCCTACCTCGGTTCTTCACAAGATTGAGTAGACCCAATGGAAATTTCTTTGGTCAGGCAATGAAGACAAGTTCAAGTTTCCTTTGGTGGCCTAGGACAAAGTTTACAGAAGTAAGAAGCAAGGAGGATTAGGGTTCAGGAGAATGGCCAAGATGAACCTAGCACTCATTGCCAAACACACCTAGAGGATCTTGGAAGATGAACTGGCATAATGGGTTAGAATTGTCAAGAGGAAATACCTCACTAACAGTTCCTTTCTTGAGGATGGGATTCCCACTAGGGGGTCAAATTTTTGGAAATCTATTATCCAATCCAGGTATCTAATCCAAGAAGACATAAGGTGGATCCTTGGGGATGGCTAGAGCATAGATTTTTGGAAGGATAGGCGGGACCTATATGACCCTCTCTCTAAGCAGACTGGGCTGGTTCACCTTAAAACTTTTCTTGATAACAACTTTGGGCAGAGGGTGGCCAATTTCATTGAATGGAGAAAAGGCTTCCTACAGTGGAAAGTCTTGATGCAGAGGGGCTAGATACTGAGGCTGAATTCCTGTCCTCCATACTTAAGGACATCATCATACCCATCAGCAGAGGTTCGGATCGAATGATTTGGAGGGGGACCTATGATGGTGGATTCTCTATCAAATATGCCTATGAATTCCAATGCAAAGGGCTGAAATCGGACTTTACTTGCAACATGGTATAGAGGAAATGTTTGATCCCAAAGGTAAATTTCTTCTCATGGATTGCATTTTAAAATAAATCTCTCACAATTGACAATCTTCACAAGAGGGGGTTTGCTATTCCCAATAGGTGCTATACGTGTGATTTTACCTGTGAGTCCTCTGACCACCTGTTCTTGCACTGCATTTTCACTGGGTCAGTCCTCGGCTCCATCCTCTCTACCTTTTAGATTCAATGGATTCCCCCAAAGACCATTAAGGAGGCTTTCTTCCAATGTCCCAATCCTTTTAAAAATCCCAAGCTTCGTTTCCTGTGGAATGCTTTCTTCCACCCTTTTTTGTGGTAGATATGGTTGGAACGCAATGGTTGGGTCTTCGGTAATCCTCCCAGGGATACTCCCTCAGTCACTCATAGGACCATCACCTTTGCCATTGAGAACTCCAAGCTTATCCCCAACCCATGGCTAAAGCATGTGTTTGAAGAGGGTTTTTTCAAATCCTTGAAGTTATCAGGGGAGATCAAGGAGCAGGAGGATCCACGGTTATCCAGGAAGGACGTTAGGTGGGTCAGGCCTCCTCAAGGATGGTTGAAGTTAAATTTTGATGGGGCCTCTCGGGGTAACCCAGGGGCAGCCGTTGCGGGTGTATCAGTTAGAGACCATAATGGACAACTCGTCCTAGATTTTTGTGAAAACTTGGGGTTTCAAACCAATTATGTTGCAGAGCCTAGGGGAATCATTGAACATCATTAACTACATGATGAATTCCCAAGATTTGACGTGGAAGGTTTTCAATGTCATTTCTGAGGCCAAGAACCTCCTCCTTCAGAGGAACCTGGTCCAAGTCAAGTACACCTACAGGAAGGGTAATGGTTTAGCCGATGACTTTGCAAATAAGGGATTACTGTCCACATGTCTCATGGTGTGGCGGTAGTGTTTTTCGTTGAACGTGGATAAGGTCGCCAGCTAGGTTATCGCTAATGATTCCACATAATCAAGAAGAGAGGATTGGGCTTGGGCATATGGGCATGGGGAGTGGGGAGAGGATATTCGGGTTTTTAGAATGGATGCATCTATTTCTTTTTGTTGTTTTTCAGCATGTTTTACCTCCAGTTTGAGGTTTCTGATGTAGCCCTCTTGGGCATTACTATGTTTTTTTTTTGTAAGGTTTACTATGGTTTCTACTGTACTAGCCCAAGGGGCTCCTTTTGTTACTAAGGGCTATGACCTCTCATGTTATAAATTTTTGGGATCCTCTTAAAAAACCCATTTTGTATATAAAATATCTACTTACCAAAAAAAATATGAGGGCCAATCATATTTTTATTTTATTTTAAGATTCATGAACAATCAATAGTGTAGCATAATAAAATAATACCAACACAGGCCCCTTGTTAATAGTTATTCTCAAATCACTAAGGTATTCCTAAAACTTATTTGATACATCTTCACAAGCATACAATCACACATTAAGTAAAAGGAACCTTGGATAAATTTCTATTTCTTTGCAAGAGAGGGTTTTCTAATCAAAATTCTAAGTGTGATGGTGATTTTACAATTTGGCAAAATTTCCACTCAACACTAAATAAGGGAGTGATATGAAAGTTTTGTAAAGGAAATAAGGCTCAATTTTGGGAAGATTTTTGGAAAAATAATCAACCTTTAAATCAAACAGAGGATTTTAATTAGATAGCAGATTTGTTGATGCTCAAATATGGAAGACCAATTGATGAGTATTTAGAAAATACTCCTCAAGGTAGAGCTTAGAAAATTCTTTCTTTGGAAGATCAAAACATGCACCAGTAACAACAGATTGATAAGTTGAATTTTATCTTGAGTCAAATGTATGTTCCTCAGTTTGAGGCTAAAGATAAATTTCTTTGGAGGGAAAATGCTAAGTGACTATTTTTATTCAAATAAACTTGGATTGTCTTAATGAGAGGTATAACCAAAGTTCTTGATGTTAAGGCTAAGCTAACTAATTGTGATCTAATCCTATCTACTAAATGTAGCTAGCTAGAATACAAATATAGCCCTCTAGAAGCCAGCTAGAATCTTAAGTGATTATATAGGCTCATATTACATAGCTTACATTTATTAAACCTAGCTAATATAATTAAGCACATATGCTTAATATTTATTAGCAAAATTAAACCTAGAACAAAATTGAACAAAATGCCCTCATCAGATTACCTTTTTTTTTTGTTGGTCTTACAAAATAAAATATTAATAGTGGATAATCTACAAATAAGAGGTTTACAAATGGCAAATAGGTGTAGTCTTTGTGGTATGGGAGAGGAATCTATGGATCATCTATTTCTTCATTGCTATTTTTTTTACAGGTGTGGATTGGTTTGCTATAATTATTCCATATATAGTGGATTCAATCTGCTACACTTTGCGACTTGTGGGAGATCTGGAATGTGAACTTTCAAAGTAAAAGGCTCGTTAAGCTTTGGCATTTGTTATTGTCTCATTTCTTATGGCAAGTTTGGATGGAAAGAAATAACAAAAAATTTAGGACATTCATAGAGATGTGACTTCTTTGGTAAGCAATATTAAAATAGAAATAGTGGAGAATCTACAATTAGAAGACTATGAAATTTTAGTAGAATCTCCTTTGGAGTGTGATAAATATTGTGGTTGGGGCTTACCTCAAGTTTAGAGAATTAATCTTGTGGTAAGTGCTTCCTTGAGAGCTCAAAATAAATGGCAGCCTCCCCCTAAAGGATTTATTAAGTTAAATTTTGATGGGGCTTGTAACGGCAATTTGGGTAAAGCTGGTGGAGGTGAAGTAATTAGGGATGGTAAAGTACTAATTCTTTATTGTTATGTAAACTTATACGATATCTTGTCCAATCATCTAGTTGAAGCCAAAGCAATGATAGGAGGTTTAAAAATAATTCAAAATTTGAAAGTTAAAAGATTAATTTTAGAAGGAGACTCACGTATTATCATTAAAGGTTTATATTCTCACAAACCCTTGGATGAAGTGTTGAAAAAATTAGGGATGCTTTTGATATTTTATATGGTTTAGAATCTGTTCAAACTGTTCATATTTTTAGAGAGGGTAATGGTGCAGTTGACTTAATGGATAACAAAGGAGTGTTGAAACAAAATTTGCAAACTAAATTTAATAATTTCCCATAAGATATGGTTGCATTCTATTGTCAGGAGGCCAAGGAAATGAAAAAATTGATAACTATATGATGCAAAATCTCAAAGATAGTACTTGTTTCAACTCTACTAAAATTTTAGATGGCAGATGTAGAAAAAGTAGTAGGATGGGTTATTGTTACTATTTTGGTCATTACACTTTTGGTCAGAAAATATTGTATTGTTTAGAAAATGCAGAATTTGATTTGTTAGAAGATAAGTTGTTTTTTGTGCCTGAATTGATTCATTTGTTATTCTTGGAATCTAGGAGTTGTAAAAGAGAAGGGCCCCTTTCAAAACCCTATTATTTACCAATAACAAAAAAAAAGTAAAAGAAAATAAAATAGTTAAACTTCAATAATATGATAAAGCTCTTTTATATGGACATAATATCATTATTATTGCAAGGACACAAGGGTTAAAAGAACATAAAAAGACCTTCGAACACTTTTGCAAGGAAGTTGGCATGCAAGTAAACACTAGAAAAACCAAGATATTCATTTTCAATAAGTAAAAGAAAAGAAAATAGTTAAAAATCAATTTGATGATGTCCCCTAGAAGTAACAAATTACAAGTATCTTTATGTATATTTCAACAAAGGATTTATTTGGACATGTAGATTGAAAAGAATAAAGGGAGGTTGGAGATCACTCTTTGCATTATAGAATAGATGTAGGAAGGTAAAATTTTTGGATTGGAATTGATAGTGCTAATGTTGCTTTACTCATGTTACATATGGGTCAAAACTAAACTGATATTGATATGAAATCAAATAGAAAGGATCCAAAAGCATTTAATTACAAGAAAATTCAAAATAAAAACTCCAATTCCATATGAAATACTCCTAGAAAAAATGTATTCTTTTTCTATAGAGATGTAGTACCTCAACACTACAATTGTAAATTTTACTACTTTTGGAGGAAAATACAATGATGGAGATCAGGCAATAGAAAAAACCCCAAAATTTTTAATATTTACCTAAGTATGAATAGGGACCAATTCACTTGTAAAATTTTACCAATTGGATCGAGAAGTTGATTTGCTTGAAAAAATCTATCAATTGGCTTCAGAAGCCAAATCTCTTGCTTAAAGAGATTGATTGGCTCAAAGGAGAGATTTCTTCAACAAAAGTAGTTAATCTACTTGCAAAATATGAGCAAAACTCTCTCCAAACTCAAACAAATGCAAAGATAAAATATGGCATAAATTCCAAGGTAAATCTTTCATAAAGATACTTTTTGGCATGTAGTGGCACACTATGTCATTTTGGAAGCCTTATAAGCCTAATAGGGGCATGTAACATTTAGAAGTGCAACCTTTTGCTAAGATTACCCCCAAATATTTACTTTTACTAGGAATAATTGTTTTTCACCCTAGGTAACTTAGGGATAAACTTTTACTACAAATAAGGACCTAGGACCTTCATTGTAATCATATTTTGGCCATGAGAATTCATAGCTATACTCTATGAAACCCACATTATATTTGTACTCTATTGGGGGAAATTCCTGCACCCTTAATAGATTTGTCATGCTGCAAGACTTCCCTGATCCAATCAGCACTATGGATTCTAGTGGATCCACCTCTTTAACTCAAGAAAATATTATCCTAAGACTCTAGATAAACTGAGTAGGGTAAGGAAACCTCGAAGGTGAGCCTACAATATTTCTTATATGCTCATGCTCATCCAGATTTGCAAAAATGAAATAAAACTACAACATAAAATTTGACCAAGTTTGAAAGTAACTCCCAGCTAGTGCTTCAATCTATAGATCGGTGCCTTATCCATTGGGAAATTGTAGCTAGACTTAAAATATGATGAAGATAGAAGGGGAAGAAGATAAAACTGAGCCAATCACATCCATTCAAATAATGTAACAAAAATGATTCAACATGCCAACGAAAGAAGATGCCATTTACACATTCAAATGATGTAACATGTAAATGGGAGAACACATAAAATTGCACATAGAACTGCTAAAATGAGGAAATAGGATTGCATTAAATAATAGATCATTACAATGGGAGTCTGATCAAAATAACCAGATCTCACTAAACCAATACAAATAAATTCTCCATTCAAATGATGCAATAGAGAACTGCAACTCTTTGTTCAAATGATGTAACAAAGAGCCTCCTAGATTCCAGCCTCAACCACTGGAAATGATCTCAGTAAACTGGGCACCTCCTCAGCAAAACCTGCACAATAATGGGGAAGAAAAAAGGGTGACTAGACAAGACACACAAAGGAAAATACAATCGACAAGGATGGGCACACTGGTATACCTCTTGCAAAATTACTGTGCAAAAACTTGATGATGTTTCCTATTGCAACAAATCTCTTAAATAGCTTGATCACTTGGTCCATAATTGCAAAAATTGTAACTACCTCGATGATGACCCATAATTGGAAATGATCCATAATAGCCACTATCTCCATCACCTTTTTTTCTTTTTTTTTTAGGGTTTAGGGTTTTGAGTTTAGGGTTTAGGTTTTAGGTTTAGGTTTAGTTTTTTTAGGTTTAGGTTTTAGGGTTTCCCCCCTTTTACAATGCGAGAAACCCTAAAACAAAACCCTACATCTTAAAGCCCTAAAGATAAGAAATTACTATTTTTGGACAATTTGCCATTTTTGACCAAAAACAACCCTATTTTTAGTAAGTTGCCAAAAAAATTGGATAGGCCTCAAAATTAATACACATTATTGGATCACCCATATTAAGCCTTCTAGAAAATCTCAACACGTACTCATGTCTAAAAAGTTTTAAATTCCAAAAATTATTTTTTTTCAAATTTCTAAAAAAACACTAAAATCCATTTTTGGGGCACTAGATGAAGGAATTAGGGCCCAATAAAAGCCTGAAAACACCCTAGCCACCAAGGTTGCTTAGCCATGCATTTTCCTCCTATTTATCTAGCTCCACGTAAAATTTCAAGTTGATCCAACGGTCGGATCAAAAGTTATGCCCTCTGGAAGATAGGCCCCTGCATCAAACTTATTTGGGCCAAACATTTACTGACAAAAAGACCTTAGGAAAACCAAAACAAAGGCCTGACCTTGGTGACATAAAAACTTTTATTGCTCTTGGAGGGTGAAACAGGACTTCAAAAGGACCAAAAATTTGCAATAATTGGAAAGGACTCAAGGGGGTATTGCAAATTTGAAAAAGACCAAAGGACACCAAAAATTAAAAAATTTGGGGTAAACTCAAGTTGGATTTTGAGGATCCAACATAGGCTCCAACTGGGACAGGTGATGAAAAGACTCTTTGAAAATGAATCACATGAGAACTCTAGAATCTCCAGTAGACCACAAGGACTCAAAAACTAAACTAATCACCTAAAAAGAACACCTTAATCACCTAAAAACTTTAATCACCTAAAAAAAACAAGACTGAAACACTTTTTTTTTAATCACCTGAGAATTCTAGAATCTCCAGTAGACCACAAAAACTCAAAAACTTGCCTAATCACCTAAAAGGGACTCCTTAATCACCTAAAAACTGAAACCTTAATCACCTAAAAAGGACAAGACTGAAACACACTTTTTTTTGTGGCTTCTCAAGCCCTCAGTGTTGAATGATACAATTTCAAATGTTGGCCATTGATAGGAATTGAAAATTTTGCACCATCCAGAGTTTGCAATTTGTAAGTATGCTGGCCTACATTCTGGAGGATTTGATAAGGGCCAAGCCATTTAGGCTCCCATTTCCCTTTTTCACCATGTTTGTCATTTTTGGGGTCCCAGTACAACACTATATCTCCTCCCTGAAAAGGTTTACCTTTGGCTTTCTTATTGAACAATTGCATTGTTTTGTGAGCTTGCTCAGTCATCTTCATTAATGCATCCTTTCTGTCTTCCTACAACTTTGCAATTTGATCAAGTCTTCTCTGCAAGATATTTGGATTTTCATGATCCTGAAGAAGTAAAGATAAAGCATGACTTTCCACCTGAGGGGGTAGTAGAGCACTCTCACCATATACTAGTTCATAGGGAGACTTTCCTGTGCTTCTTTTGATAGATATCCTATCAGCCCATAAAGCATACTTCAGCTCACTATCCCAACTTCTTTTGTTTCTACCTAATGCTCTTCTAATTCTTGTGATCAAATTCTTATTTGAGGATTCTGCTAAACCATTCCCTTGAGGATAGTAATTTATAGAATGAGAAAGCTCTATGTTGTACCTAGCACAAAATTCAATCATCTCAAAAGAAGTGAAGTAGTTACCATTGTCTGTGACTATCTTCTTGGGAACCCCAAATCTTGTCAATATGTGCTCTTCTAAAAACTTGATGACCACTTCTATAGTGGATTTCTTGAGAGGTGTTGCTTCTACCCACTTGGTAAAATAGTCTCTTGTTGTAATGATCCACCTATGACCTCCAAAAGAATTGGGGTTAATCTCACCTATGAGATCTATTCCCCATTGAGTAAAAGGAGCTTCCACAATCACTGGCTTCAAGGATTTAATAAAAATATGATAGTTATGACAACTTCTAACAAATTGATAAACATATTTAAATAGGGAGGGCCAATAATAACCAACTCTCATGATCTTGTGAGCAGTAGCCTTTGGAGCAAAGTGACCCCCACAAAATCTATAATGATATTCTTTTAGCACTTGAGAGACCTCTTTCTCAAACAAACAAAGAAGCAACACACCATTTGGATGCCTCCAATATAGTCTACCTTCTTGAATGTAATACCTTTGAGCCAATTGCTTGATAGACATTCTTTTGTTTTGGGGTATGTCTCCTAGAAATGACAAGTTTTGAAGGTAAAATATAATGCCATCATACCACTTGCAATCAAAATTATCAACTTCTCTTGCTTCTTGTTGTTCATCTACTACAATAGTGTTATTCATAGCCTCCCCTTCTTTGTTAGCTAGATACTTTGCCAATCCCTATCCTCTGATAATCTGTACTGCTTTGAATTCCACATCATACTATAGCAATTTAGCCATCCACCTTGCAGGACTACCTAAAGGTTCAGTTTGAGTGAAAACATCTTTAACAACAATGTAAGGGATACAAGCTATTACCTTATTGGACCCAAAAATACACTTGAAATGATCCAATGCTTTGATTAATGCATAAGCTTGTTTTTCTAGCATAGAGTATTTTAGTTTAGGACCCTTCAATCTTGTACTCATAAAGGCTATGGGTCTTTCATTTTCCTCTTCATCCTTCTGAGCTAGAACTACAACAATAGTGTGTTCTAAGGAAAATGAGTAGATCTTGAAATATTTGGAGTAATCAGGGTAATTCAATACCAGAGCTTGAGTGATTGCATCTTTGATCTTCTAAAAAGTTGTAGTATTTTCCTCTATCCACCTTATTTCCCCATTTTTCTTGATCATGTCATTTATTGGTTTGGCAATCTGAGAAAAATCAGGGATAAACCTCCTAATAAAGTTAATATTTCCAAAGAATGATCTAACTCCCTTAAGATTCTTAGGAGGGGGAATTTTAGCAATGGCTTCTACTCTTTGTGGATCAATGCTAATCCCATATTTTGAAACAATATGCCCAAGCAGTTTACCTTGTGTGGCCCCAAACACATATTTTCTAGGATTCAAAGATATGCCAAACTCCTTGCACCTATCAAACACTTGAGTTAGATGTGCAAAATGATCTTCAAGATTTTTTGAAAAAACTTTAATGTCATCAAGATATACTACCACTATCTTGAACATCAATCCCTTAAATGCAACATCCATTGCTCTCTGAAATGTTGCCCCTACATTCATCAATCCAAAGGGCATCCTAAGATATTCAAATGTTTCCCATGGTGTAGTGAAAGTTATTTTGTGTCTATCTTCTAGATTCATTGCAATCTAATTGTAACCTAAAAAGCCATCCAATAAAGACATTCTTGATGATCCAACCACTACTTGAAGCAATTACTCCATATTTGGAAGTGGATAGTTGTCTTTGAGAGAGCTCTTATTCAAATTCCTGAAATCTACACAAAGCCTGATCTCACCATTCTTTTTTCTAACTAGAACCAGGTTTGCCAACCAAGTAGAAAATCTCACCTTCCTGATTATCTTGGTATCCAATAACTTTTGCACTTCATCTCGCATAATTGGATGCAAAGTGGGATTGAACTTCCTTTGTTTCTACCTGAAAGGCTTGGTATATTTCTGAAGGGGTATTATGTGAGTCATTATCTTTGTATTGAAGGTCTTCAGATCTTCATAACTCCAAGCAAAAATATCCATGTTCTTTTTCAAAAATTTGATATATTGTTGCTTCTCTTTTCCTAATAGAGCTTTATTGATCCTAACAATCTTGGGCTCTTCCTCTGTTCCGATATTAACTTCATCTACCTCAGATTCCTGAATCGAAGGTTTATATGCTCTATCAAAGTCATCAAACAAGCTCTCTAAAGACACCAACCCCCTAGGGATCCTATTGGTCTTCAGTTGTATGACTTATGTAGGCTCTCCAATAACATCCTTCAGTTTTTCTTCATCACTTTCATCACAAATAACATCAAAAAACTCATTTTACATAGTCATAAAATCATTAATGTGTATATCATCATGAAAAACTTGTAAATATACCACATTATCTGGGATAGATGGCTTATAAATAGATATGGTTGGGAACCTTTCCATAAACCAAGTGTCTATCTCAAGGTTTTCTACTCTAGAAGCATTAATGGCCAATAGATTAGCATTGTGATTCTATGCTCTAGGAATAAATTGCAGATCAAAAGCCAAAAATCTATCTATTTCATCCAACACTACCTGCTTATATTGCTTTAATCTAGGGTGCTTTGTTTGATATCTCCCTTTGATCTATTGAATTATTAGCTCAACATCCCCACTAACTTTGAGGTAATTAATACCCAGTTCCTTGGCTTTCCTTAGCCCTAGCAATAAAGCTTCATACTCTACAACATTATTTGTACAAGAAAATTCTAACCTGTATGGTATGCCAAGATAGCTGCCATTGATGTCTATCAACAATACTCTAGCTCCTACTCCTACTTTAGATTTTGCCCCATCAAAGGTCATAGTCCATAACTCATAAGTCAAAATTCTATCAGTTTTTGCATCTACTTCAGCCTTCAATTTTGGATCCATATTCTGAGCATCAGGTACTTCCAACAAGAAAGGAGAATGCCAGATAGAGTAAACCCCCATGTCTTTTTCCTCAATAGAATTCATGACATTAACCATATTATCATTAGGATATCTGAATTCAACTGAATACCTATTGAAGGGTTCTCTTTTCAATATCACTTTTTCCTTACCCTACATTGGAATAGTGGCATATGACCAATCCAACTGAATAGTACCACCTAGTTGCTCTACCCAATGCCTAGAGAGTAAGATGGAAAATAAAGGGTCCACATCTACAACTGCAACATCCATCACCACTCCTTTCTTAGGATATTGTTCAAGATGGACAAGAAGTCCAGTGATAATGCCTACACAAGGTACTCTCCTATTATCCATGACAAAAATAGGAGGGTGCTCTTTCTAACAAATCAAGCCTAACTGATCAACTACTTGTTTTGATATTACATTCATGGAAGCACCACTATCAAGCATGTAGTTATGAATAACATATTGGTCCCCATAGCCTGATGTATACCTTAGTGAGATGTAAAATGGCTTAACTAAATATGGGGCTCTGACTGCATTATTCACAAGGCCTATGGGATTTTGAGGTTGTCCTCCTGATTGATCAGTTAATTTGAAGGCTCTACATACCTGATATCGGTACTTTGGAATAGTCATTAATTCTCCAAAAGTGATGTTGACCTTCTGTTTGGAAACCTCTAAACCCAGATCAAACTGATATTTTTTATCATCAATTCCTTTTCTAGTTTTCTGATTAGCCAAGTCATTTTGTTGCTTTTGGATAATCTCCTCTACATCAGGCTCTTCAGGAATCATTTGCAACTTCATCTAATTTACCTTTTTCTATGAAATCACTCCTATAGCTTTCTCCTTTTGTGCAGGCCCTTCATCAAATTTGTCCTCCACTATTCTATTCCTGATATTGATAGCATGTATTCTTTCTAAAGACTCAACCTCTTCTGTTGTAGGTACAAGCTTTCCTTGCTTCATTCTATCAAATCTAGTATTAGCAGGCTCACTTGAGGTTGATGCCTCTCCAAAGACCAATGCTCTTTGCTCAAGATTACTGGCACATATGTCCATGTCCCTTTCAAATTCTTGTTCTCTGGTTTCATCCTCCTGAGTCCAACATACATTAATTCTAATATCTTCATCTTCAGATTCAGCATTTAAATCAACATTAGAATGCATACTTAGATAAATACCACAATCAATAGGGTTATGTGGTGCATCATAGGTAGAGCAATAAAAGGGATGATCTGATGCTATATTATTTTATGGCATGGGATTTGGAACAGAATCTAGATCTCTCTCTACTTCTTTCTTTTTCCAATTCCCATTCTGATTCTTGTTTCCCTCTTCATTTCCATTGTTATTCCAATTTCTATTAAAATTCCTTCTGAAAGGAGGCATGTTATCTTCCTGCTGTCTATTATTACCCTGTGAAGTTTTTGCACTACTATCTTTACCTTTTTCAAGTCTAGCCAACCTATTATTCAAAGTAGTAAACATCTCACTCAACTGATTAGCTATTTTATTCATAGGATCCTGATCTGTTTTCTTAGGGACAGAGAACTCAACCTTCTTGGGCTTCCTTTCAGGTTGATTGGGCTCTAAAGAGTATGCTTTCATCTTACCACTATCAATCATATGTCTCTCTATTTCAATAGCCCTTTCCATACATATATCAATGGTATCTTATGCTTGTTACCTCAGCTCATAACTAAAATCTCCAGGAAAGCATTTTTGTAGAAACAAATGGACTGATCATCATTTGGCCTTAATGCTACCAGAATCTTATTTTTGGTCTTAAAGAATATTCTATTGAAATCTTCCATTGATTCATTTTCTTTCTTTTTCATGGTAGCCAATTCTGTCAGCAAGGATTGTTCATTCTTCCTCTCTCCATATTTCCTAAGGAAAGTGTGCTCTAGCTCTTGAAAATTATTGATAGTACCAGCTCCAAGGTTGTTGAACCATTCTCAAGCATCCTTCTCTAAAGTTTGAAAGAACAATCTAAGGACAACATCTTCATCATCTACCTCAAGACTATCCATGGCATATAGAAAATCCCTAATATGGTCTTCACCAGTCACAACATTGTTTCCTTGGAATTTAGGCAAGTACTTATGAGCTTTACTAAGGAGAGGATTCAGATTTGTAGGTAACACAAAAGCTCTATATCTATTGGTCCTCCATTGATTAACATTAGCATTGGTATTTTGATTGACATTTTGATTTATATTGATATTTTTATTTGCATTAGGAGCTACCATACTCACTACAGGTTGATTCACTATAGGTACTTGGTTTACAATAAGAGAAGACTGATTCAAACCAAGATTTGGGCTAGAAACAAAAATTGGAATTGAAGATTTTCTATGAGACTTGAAGAATACCTCAGGATTTGGCACTCCAACAAGCACTTCTTTACCACTTCTTCTTGTAGATGCCAGATCCAGCTCCTCCTTTGATTTTTAAAATTTTGAGTTCATTCGGAGTCACCAACACAGATGTGCAAAGAAAGAGCAAGATATTCAACAATACTTGGGCCAAGATTGCTCAGCCTGATATTCACTCAATTCTCACAAATTTCACTCCAGGAAAGACTATGAGAAAAACAAACTCAAAATTGTATTGAGTCTTCCTCGACAATGGTGCCAAAAACTGTTGGGGGAAATTCCTACACCCTTAATAGATTTGTCATGCTGCAAGACTTCCTTGATCCAATAAGCACTGTGGATTCTGGTGGATCCACCTCTTTAACTCGAGAAAATATTATCCTAAGACTCTAGACAGATCGAGTAGGGTAAGGAAACCCCGAAGGTGAGCCTACAATATTTCTTATATGCTCATGCTCATCCAGATTTGCAAAAATAAAATAAAATTACAACATAAAATTTGACCAAGTTTGAAAGTAACTCCCATCTAGTGCTTCAATCTATAGACCGGTGCCTTATCCATTGGGAAATTGTAGCCAAACTTAAAATATGATGAAGATAGAAGGGGGAGAAGATAAAATTGAGCCAATCACATCCATTCAAATAATGTAACAGAAATGATTCAACATGCCAGTGAAAGAAGATACCATTTACACATTCAAATGATGTAACATGTAAATGGGAGAACACACAAAATTGCACATAGAACTACTAAAAGGAGGAAATAGGATTGCATTAAACAATAGATCATTACAATGGGAGTCTGATCAGAATAACCAGATCTCACTGAACTAGTACAAATAAATTCTCCATTCAAATGATGCAATAGAGAACTGCAACTCTTTGTTCAAATGATGTAACAAAGAGCCTCCTAGCTTCCAACCTCAGCCACTAGAAATGATCTCAGTAAACTGGGCACCTCCTCAACAAAACCTGCACAATAATGGGGAAGAAAAAGGGGTGACTAGACAAGACACACAAAGGAAAATACAATCGACAAGGATGGGCACACTGGTATACCTCTTGCAAAATTACTATGCAAAAACTTGATGATGTTTCTTATTGTAGAAACTCTCTTAAATAGCTTGATCACTTGGTCCATAATTACAAAAACTATAACTACCTCGATGATGGCCCATAATTGGAAATGATCCATAATAGCCACTATCTCCATCGCCTTTATTTTCTTTTTTTTCTTTTTTTTTAGGGTTTTGAGTTTAGGATTTAAGGTTTTGAGTTTAGTATTTTGGTTTAGGGTTTAGGTTTTGAGGTTTAGGGTTTAGGTTTTTCCCCCCATTTTACAATGCGAGAAACCCTAAAACAAAACCCTACATCTTAAAGCCCTAAAGATAAGAAATTACTATTTTTGGACAATTTGCCATTTTCGACCAAAAACAACCCTATTTTTAGTAAGTTGCCAAAAAACTCGGATGGGCCTCAAAATTAATACACATTATTGGATCACCCATATTAAGCCTTCTAGAAAATCTCAACACGTACTCATGTCTAAAAATTTTTAAATTCCAAAATTTATTTTTTTTCAAATTTCTAAAAAACACTAAAATCCATTTTTGGGGCACTAGATGAAGGAATTAGGGCCCAATAAAAGCCTAAAAAACACCCCTAGCCACCAAGGTTGCTTAGCCCATGCATTTTCCTCCTCTTTATCTAGCTCCACATAAAATTTCAAGCCGATCCAACGATCGGATCAAAAGTTATGCCCTTCGAAAGATAGGCCCCTGCATCAAACTTATTTGGGCCAAACATTTCCTGACAAAAAGACCTTAGGAAAACCAAAACAAAGGCCTAACCTTGGTGACATAAAAACTTTTATTGCTCTTGGAGGGTGAAACAGGACTTCAAAAGGACCAAAAATTTGCAATAATTGGAAAGGACTCAAGGGGGTATTGCAAATTTGAAAAAGACCAAAGGACACCAAAAATTCAAAAAATTTGGGGTAAACTCAAGTTGGATTTTGAGGATCCAACATACTTGTGAGGCTATAAAAAATTACCAATTCCGTATGCATTCCGTTTGTGGCACTACTATATTAGTTTGCTAAATGCATGATGGTTATGGCATGGCCCTTCTAGCCCATCTTGTTATTTTTTTATCAATTTTATAATCAAATAAATGGGTGGATATTAATGGTATTCAATTTCTCATGTGTTGATTAATCACATGATATCCTCACTATGATGTAAATTCATATTTGATTTCAATTTATCACACTCTAAACTCATCATAATTTTATTTTATGCACTTTACTTGTTATAATTTTTTCCTTTTCACATTTTATTTTCATGCAATTTAGTTTAGGTTAGTGATCTACATGGAGACAATGGGGATCCAAACTAAATTCAAATGTCAAGGGAATCCACTGATGATCTCATCCAACCTTGTTGAAACTATGATTGGGGACGTAGAACATAATTTAAAAGTTAGGGCAATTCCCTAGTTCAACATATTTTCTAGCATACCCAATGGGACAAAGCCTCATTTTCCATGCCTTTGCATTAAATTTCTCAAATTTCATGCCAAAATTGCATTTGTCACAGATAAAGTGATTGGCTCAAAATTAGAGAAAATTTTCACTAAGTCAAGTTTACCAAGTGATTCGCTTGATTTTAGGTAAAACTTGGAAAACTGCTAAGTCATCAAAAGTGGTGAGGTAGATTATATTATTTGGTACATGTTAATATACCCCCATGATACCTTCATGGTACATTTGTAAATAATATATTAGGGTTGAGTCTATATTTTAGAGTGTGATTTATATTTTCCCTTTTATGTAAGTGTCAATGTGCAGGAAATGCACAAGTGTTATGTAAGAGAGAATGTGCACAAGTGTCTTGTATGTAAGAGTGCAAATATGTAATGTGAAGATATGCACAAGTGTCCTAGAATAGGATTGCATGTAGGAGTCCAAGAGTCTTGTAGATGTGTGCAAGTGTCTTAGAATTATGAAAGTGGCAAGTTGACAAGCCAAGAGTTATGATACTTGGCATATGTAGAGCAATAGTCAAGTACTTGAAGAGTCACTTCACTAGGGCTATATTAAGGAGATAATGTTCCATAGGATATATCGAATCAAATTCATATATCTTATTATTTGATTGTAAGAGGAAGAGGAGTAATAAATATTGTATACATTTTGAGTAATTAATATTGTAATTTTTCTTCATGCATAGTTCATGAATGATTCAGCCTATTTAGATTCATATTTCAGCATATAAATGAATGTTATTTTCTTTATTATATAAGCCTTTATATACATATTAATTTGCTCATATTATTCTACTCATCATATTATTATCTTGATCTTTATTATTGTGGTTATTTTATATTGGGACTTGTGTAATATTGTGAGATAACCTATGATATTTTGTGGTAGTAAAGGCTTAAAAAGCCAACAATGGTATAAGATCTACCACTTGAATATGTCTAGTTTTATAGAGTTATTTATTAGCCATCATTATCAATTAGCTTTGTCTATTTTGATAAATTTAATTTAGATTATGTCGACTTTAAAGGCAAAGGAGACTTGGACTCTATTTTTAAAGGTCGTATTGAGTAGAAAAGGCTAGGGTATTTCCACTCTGTTGAAGGAAAATTGGGGAATACTAGGATTGTATCAACCCATATGGGAGTTGGTCATTCAAGGACATTTAGTGCCACCCTAAAATTAATATTTTCTAAAAAAATAATAATAATTATTAACAGATTAAGGAAGAACCAACTTAGCAAAAATTTGGTCATTTAGGAAAGATCCATATCGACATTGATATTGGGTTCTCTAGTAAGGAGGAAAATATATTGGGTTCTTAGGTGCAACCTAATATATTAAATATTTCATATTTTAGATTGATCGAAAGTAAAACAGATATTAAGCTACTAAAGTTTGAGAAGCTTCCTATAGAATATAGAGAAGAATTTTAGATTTAGAGGAAAGAGCAAATATAGAGTAGCAAAAAAAATTAAAAAAGGAATAGTTAAAGTTGTAGTGGATTGAGAAGCAGTATAGCTTTCTAAGATATATTTGAAGCAGCAAAGAATAACAATATAGAGAGAGCAAAAAAAGAGCATATATATAAATTTTGAAGAGGTCCAAGAAGTAGGCCATCGTTTGAAGAAAGGCCTAAGAGGCCCATATAGTAAAAGAAAAGGTCTAAGGGACCAAATAGAAAAAAGAAGAGGCCCATGATAGAGTAAAGAGGTCCATCTAAAAAAAGTCCTAAAATTCAATATTGAAGATAAATAGGAGTTGTAAGCTTACTGCAGAGGTAAGGGCTTTGGCCTATCTTTGGGAGGTTCAAGGTTCAAATCCTAAACAGTATGAGGGAAATAATACCCCTCATAAAAACTTGTGTAAACTCATTTTTTAAAGTTGCAAGATTAATGCAGTGGTAAGGGCTTTGGCCTCTCTTTAAGAGGTCCAAGGTTCAAACCCCACTTAGTATGAGGGGATTGAAACCCCTCATGAAAACCTATGTAAACTCATTGAAAAATAATAAATTAGCTGCAAGCTTATTGCAGTGGTAAGGGCTTTGGATACTCTTTTATAGGTCTAAGGTTCAAACCCCATTTAGTATGAGAGAACCAACACCCCTCATAAGAACCTATGTAAACACATTGAAAAAAAAAGTTAAAGAAAGGGCAACCCTTTCAAAAAACCCCCCTTATAGCTGCAATATTACTATAGTGGTAAGGACTTTGACCTCTCTTTGAGAGGTCGAAGGTTCAAACCCCACTTAGTATGAGGGAACCGAGACCCCTCATAAAAATTTGTATAAACTCATTTAAAATAACTATAAGTTTCCTATAGTGGTAAGGGCTTTGGCCTCTCTTTGAGAGGTCTAAGGTTTAAACCCCACTTAGTATGATGGGACCAGGACCCTTCATAAAAACTTGTGTAAACTCATTGAAAAATATATATAGCTACATACTTACTGTAGTGGTAAGTGCTTTGGCCTTTCTTTAAGAGGTCCAAGGTTCAAAACCCACTCAGTATGAGGGAACTGGTATCCCTCGTAAAAACCTATGTGAACTCATTGAAAAAATATTGAAGATAAAGATGCCCATTCAACCAACTCATAAAAGAATACAGAGAGGCCCATTCGACCAACTCAATAAAGAAGATAGAGAGGCCCATTTGTTCATATAATAGAGGATTAGACATTAGGCTATACAACAGAGAAATAGACCATTCAACCAATCGAAGAAATCAATATAGTAATAGCATAAGGAAAAGCAAAGTAGAAATAAAGGTAAAAAGTTATAATATGTAGAAGTGTTGTATAGTCAAACAACCAATGCCATATAACTAGTGCCATATAAGAGCTACCAATGTCATCAACTAGCTTGAAGACCAGAACATAGAAGTAGCATGAGGAGGCTAAGTGAAGAATACTAATAGGAGCTAAGGGAGTCTATATGTGATCCATCTTGAAAATAAAAATGTAGAAGCAATATGAGGTTTGTGAATTATGGAAAGAAAGGTAAGCTTTCAACATCTAAGGAAAGCAAGTCATGGTTCTAGCATCTAAGGAAAAGGCTTCCAACATCTATGGAAAAAAATTTCAGCATCTAAAGAAAAGGTTTTCAACGCCTAAAAAATATATTCCAATGTTTAAGAGAGGAAACATAGCTTCCAACATTGAAGGACAAAAGAAATGCACCAACAAACATCAAGCGAAGCATCTAGGGCTGAAGTGTATACTCCTGAGTAACGAAGAGAAAATTCTAACCATGAAGACAAGTGCATCAACATCATGAAGACAAGTGCATCAATGCCTATGACATAATTATTTTTTGTTGTTGGTAATGCATTTAACATTAGAGCTAAAGGAACTAAAGCATTTTCTAAATGCATGTAGAGATCCATGCGGACATTAATAATCATTTGGTATACCCGAACTAGATTCACTTAAACATAGGTGTAAAGTGAGCGCATTCAGAAGCACATATGAAGCATTAATGCTAGTGTGCAAGTGGAACATGATTCAGAGAATGCTAGTGAGCAAGCAGAGCACATTTCAAAGAACAAGTCACCCAAGGTGTAATATAAGGTTAGATTGTAATTTATTTTTAATTAGTATTTTATGGAGTTATAAGGTGTCTATATAGTCTAAAAAGTATTTAATTTACTTTAGGTGTTATGAGTGAATTTTAATTTAGGAATTATAAGAGTTAGGTTGAAGTTTAAGTTTTTATTTTTAAAAAACATGGAGTAATAAGGATTACTTAATTTGATTATTCAAAGTTTTTTATATGTGAAGTTTTTTTTAAGTTAAAATATTTATTTTCAAGAATTTTTTTGAAAAATAAATATTAAAGTTTTTGAAATTTTGCAAATTTAAATATTTGGGAGAAAAGTTTTTCAACATCAAAGGATTAGAAAAGTTTATAATTTGCAGATTTCATATTTTAATAATAATTTGAGTTTCTTAAATTTGGGAGTTATAAGGTTTGCTACTTCAAAGGAAATAGATCATAGAATTGAATTGCATATCATGGAAGAAATTATTAGAAATGCATTCAATGAGGATAGTGAAGAAATAGTGAACAAGTTAAAACTTTATTTTCAAAATTTGATAGATGATATTGATAAGAAGAAAATAACAAGATCATCAAATGCTCTTGAAAACTCAAAATTAGATCTTGTTGCTACTAAATCTCAATTTGATAGAACATCAAAAATAGATTCTATTACATAATCTATATCTACTTAGAAGGTCATAGATTATCAAATATTGCAACTTATTTATAAGGAAAATAAATAAAGAGTAGCCTTGGTTGTGCATAAATGGTTATGTTGCTTTATCAAGAAGACAAAAGAACTTGAAGCACTAACAAGGAAGCATAAAACGAATAAAAGACATTTGAGGTGCAACTATTATAATAGAATTGATCGTGAGAAAGCTAATTATTGGAATCTTTATTTATATAAATATAGTGGAAGAAAATCTCATTGTCCAATATTTTATTGGTACAAAGAAAAGTATTGTGGAAGATTTGAAAGGGCATTATTTTTCAAATTAGGTAATCCTTTTCAAAAACTCCGTTCTAAAGCATCTTCTAACAATAGATCAAAGTGTTCAATTTTTGAAATATAGGAAGGGAAAATATTTTAGGATAAAATATTTAGGAAACAAGGAAAATAAAAATGGATCAAATATGGTCTAAACTTATCTTACAAAGTAATTAAGAATGAAGCACATGATATAGAATTCAAATCCAAAGGAGAAGTTCAAGCTATTGAACCTAAACTTAAATATGAAGCTCAAGTAATTGATGATCTAGATCTTGAAGATTCAAAGTCTTAAGAATCAAAGAATGAAGACAAAAAAGAACTCAAAGTAGAAGTCAAGAAAGAAGATGAACCTGATGGATCTCAAGCAAAGGTTCATGAACAATCCAAGGTGACTTGAAGTTTAAAGATAAATGTTGAAGACTAAAGTCTTCAATAACAAAATAATGTAATACAAGGGCATATTGAGGTATATTACATTATTTGGTACATGCTAATGTACCCCCATGGTACCTTCATGGCATATTTATAAATAATAGATTAGGTTTGAGTGTGTAGTTTAGAGTATGATTTACATTTCCCCTTTATATAAATGTCAATGTGCAGGAAATGCACAAGTGGCATGTAAGAGTGCAATATGCAAGAAATGCAAAAGAGAATGTGCACAAGTGTCTTGTATGTAAGAGTGTAAATATGTAATGTGAGGATGTGCACAAGTGTCCTAGATCAAGAGTGCATATAGGAGTCCAAGATTTTTTTATATGTGTACAAGTGTCCTAGAAGTATATAAGTGGCAAGTTGATAAGCCAAGAGTCATAAGACTTGGTATATGAAGAGAAATAGTCAAGTACTTGAAGAGTCACTTCACTAGGGCTATATTAAGGAGACAATGCTCCACAGGATATATTGAATACAATTTCATCTATCTTATTATCTAATTGTAAGAGGAAGAGGAGTAATAAATCTTGTATACATTTTTGAGAAATTAATATTATAAGATTTTTCATGCATAGTTCATGAATGATTAAGGCTATTTACATTCATATTTTAGCATATAAGTGAATGATATATTTTTTATTATATAAGCCTTGATATACATATTAATTTGCTCATATTATTCTACTCATCATATTATTATTATTTTTTTGGTAACTTATATATTAAAAGTGGGTTTTTATCAAGGATCCCAAAACCTGATTACAAAGGATCAAAATGCAACACAATACATCATATTGTAACAAAAGGAAATACTAGAGGAACGTAGACAAGAAAAAGGATGCACCATCCTAAATTCCAGAGGAAGGCACAATCCTTGCACCAGAGAAAGACTACTTCCTAAGCACTAAAGGAAACACGGGTAGGAATGGAAATCCCGCTAGAGAAACAAATTTGAATCAAAGGGCACGAAACAAGAATTTCAATAAAACCAAGGGTGGGAGAAAGTGCCAAACCACCCCATCCACTAAAAACCAATTTGAAACTTTCCCAAGGGCGGGAAAAGGAAACAAAGCTAGGATTTTAAAATTTGAATCAACCCAATGGCGAGAAAACTAGAAACCACCATTGGGAAATAGGCCTGAGAGAAAACACCTTCCCACGCAAGGGAAAACCAGAAAGAAACATAAAATCCACCATGAACAGAAAGGTGGATCAGTGAAGCAGAATGAAACATACAGGGAAAGTGCAAGATTAAGAAAATTGAAAAGACCATTCCCTGAAAGCCTTAAAAAATGAATCAGTATAAAGAGGAAAATCATAGGCTACGAAATCCTCATGCAGTGGAACAAAAACCTAGAGGATGGAGCATCAGTTGAATAGGAACAAGAGGAACTTCCCAGGCAATGAAGTCCTCAAGAAGGAAAAATGAAGTCTTCGAGAAACAACGGCCCAACACAGGAAACAACAACAGTGGAACAACACGTCAGAAGGAAAGGCAAGAAAGTGGCACAGCAATCCAAGAAGAAGGATTCACGAGGAGGCACGACTATAGAAATAAGAGAGCAAAATGAAAGGAAAAAACCAGAAATCCTAGACAACCTTCAACACCAAAGCTTCAAGGACGCAGAGAAGGAAAACCTGCAAGGATTTAGCAGCAAAAAAATTAGAGGCCCATCCTCAGAAGCCATAAAAGGAATTGAAAACCTATATGAACCAATTCCATGAATCCAAATAGAAAATTCATAGTAGAAAGCTCACGGTATCCTCAAAAACCAAAAGGATGTTGTGAAAAACTGCTCATGAAGCCAAAATTCCTCAGACCCGCCAAAAAATAGCTTCAAGGAGATGAAGGAGGAAGTCCTAAAAGGAATCAACAACAAGAAGAATAGAGGCCCATCCCTAAAGCCATGAAAGGAACTAAAAACCTCCAAGAACCACCACTTCAAACCCAAAGAGTAGAGCCACAGTATAAAGCACATGGTCCTACCAACCAAAAGGATGTTGTGTAGAACTGCTCATGAAGCCATAAATCCTAAGACCCAACAAACCACAACTGAAGCAACCCAAAGGAAAATCGAGAGGAAGACTTCCAAAAACATCCTGAGAAAAAACCCCAGGAAAAGTCCCAGGGAAAACCTGAACACAACCCAGAACCTAGACACCAAAGGATGGAACAATGGAACAGAAAATGGGATAGATTTTCCCACCATAGGGCAAGGAAAGGGGTAGAACAGTGGATCAAGGATCTCCCCCCCAAAGGAGATCGTCTGCAACACATTCCTTCTAAAAAGGATGGGAAAGGTGCCAAGGAAACTAGGAAAGGAACAGGGTCCTAGGACAGGGACAAGGAAAGGATGCAGGTAAAAGGAACAGGACTTCCATGGGAAGTCGCCCTACAGATCCTCCATATCATATTATTATCTTGATCTTTATTTTTATGGCTATTTTATATTGGGACCTGTGTAATATTATAAGATAACCTAGTGTGATATTTTGTGGTAGTAAAGTCTTTATAAACCAACAAAAATCAAGTGATTTGTTTGGTAAATCCAAGAGATTCACTCTAATTTAGTGAGTGATTTGCTTGACAAAGTATACAAATTTACAAGTTGAATATAGAGCAATTCACCAAGGCTAGGGACTAAATATTTTAGTTCTAATCCCAAATTGACTTAGAAATTGACCTTTTTTTTGTTAATTGTGTTTGAATTTTATAGGTACTATGAATGGGAACTCTGACACAAACTTCAAAATTCTAAAAAAAAATACAAAGGAAATGACTTCAATGATATTTAAGCAACATCAGAACTTGAATATGACCTCATATGTGCATCCTCCAAATATGAGAAGCACTTGAGGTAAATTTTAAGATAATTTTGTCCAAGTTCAAAATAGCAAGCAATTCACTCAAAAAAGTGAGTGATTCGCTTCAACATAGTGAAATCCATCCAATATGGATCTAACAATCGATTAGCTCCAACAAAAATTTTACTCACTAGGAAATGCTAGTTTTTTTCCTCCCTCCCTCATGAGAAGGTGATTCGCTCCAATATCAAAAGCAATTCTTTCCAAGCAATTCGCCTGGATCATCTTATTTCTACAATTTTTTCTAAGTTTGGGAATCTAAGCAAATTGTTCAAAAATAGCAAGCAAATTATCTATATTTTTGTAGGGAATCACTTTATTTGTAGCTTTTTATAAAATTTCATCCTACTAGCAAATTAATCCAAAATTTACAATCAAATCACTTTGATTTTGTGAGTGAATCATTCAACATGTAAAATTCTAAATTTTTGTAAATTTTTGACCCCAAACTTTGTCTGTGCAAGTATATGCATACAAGCCTATAAATACATGATCAAGAGCTCAAAAAATAAGGGAATATCACCAAAAAGTAGACATTGTTACATACCATTGAATAAATACTAAATGAAAGATAAAATAACAAACCACCATGTGGGTGCATCAGTAGGACAAGTTCATAGAAATTCTAGTATCCAACCCCATATTTTAAAAATGAAAAGTCCCATGGTCAATATAATTAGCCAAAATATTATGCTACCTCGAATAAACTATTGAATCCAATAAATGAGTTATTCATTGGTGCTAAAAAACCCAATTTTGTCTAATTTTATCCCTACTATGATCACACTAATCCTTTGTATCAAATCCCAATTAACGTAAACAACCTTATCAATAACTTGCCCTTCATGAATCAATTAGACAACCCACCATCAACATCTAATATCCAAAATATACCTCCTATGAGTACTTATCTAGTCCAAAATCCACTTGGATCTAGTTTATCAAATACTTCCATCATCTCTCCAGGTCAATCCTTAGATCCAACGATGTAATTAAGCTTGAATCTAAAATTTGTTGAAAATACACAACTAGTGACTAGGCCAAAAGGGTCGTATATGTCCCAAGAAACCTTGATATCAACATTGTCCCTAGCAAGTCAAGTGTAATAAAATGTGTAATATCCACCTCCTCAAAACCAATAAATTTCATATATGGGGTTAAAATACCCCCTCCACATTAGAATATTCAAGGAACCCCTAACTAATAGTTGGCTTATCCAAATCTACCACCTTAGTATCCTCTGCTTTACTACCCCCATATCTATATTATTTGTACTTACCAATTGTCTTGGAAATATGCCCCCTCCTTAACAATAGTATGGTCAAAATCCTCAGGAAAATAATCTAGGAGCATCCACTAGGCCATAAAATCAGCTTCTTGATTGGACCTACTAGGGGATGTTAAACTTAGTGGTCTATTTTTTTATTTCCCTAGTAGCTATGAAAGCCTTGTCAACCTTTCATGGAAATAGGAACAAGACAATACTAGATCGCCTTAGAAAACTATCAACTCTCAAGTCTATGCATCACATTCAGGAGGACATAATAATATGCTTCCCCTTTGTGATAAAGTTTCTTTATGGTATAGAGGGATACTAGAAATTTCAATTTCTAGTTGGGCATCATTAGTGGAACCATTTATGCATAGGTTTGGTAGTATAGGAAATGGTTACTCAATTTTGTTTTAGTTAAATACAATACAAAGACACCATCAAGAAAACATCAATGATTTCAACACCAATTTCTTGAGGACTTTGGAATTTAATACCACTAAATTTTAAGCCAAAAGAAGAACAAGTATTATCATATTATATCAAAGGTTTATAATCTTAGCTTTAATTGTTTGTAATATTAACCATCACACACTAGTTGTAGAATTTTAAGAAGCAACTAGAGGAGATGTTCTCATTTATATAGGGAATATACCCCCTACTCCACACATGGCCTATGTGGCCCAAATCTCCTATAGTATACCTACACCAGATCCTAAGCCCAACTTTACACTGATCCTATTTTCCTATCTGATTGTCCCAATCCTCAGATTTGGTGTGGACCAAGTGAATGGGGTAGATCACACCTTGCATATAGTGACACAGCAAGGCCAATCCCAAGAGTGCAAGATTTGGATTAATCAGGGGCCTCTAGGATTTTGATAAATGCAAACTCCTTTATGGGATGTGATCTTGGGTGCACTTTCCTAATCTAACATATTGGAGGAAAGGGTTAGAGAAAGAAAAACAAATACAACTAAAAATAAAATACATAAGTTAACATGGTGGTGATGCACCAAAGATCAAATAAGATTCACCTACACAATAGCTCTAACCATAATGTATCGGCATGAACACTTTCTCTCCTTGATATATAAATGCATAGAAGCATGGAGATGCAAACACACACACACACACACATAAAATGCATGGGTCAAGGCATCCAAATAGACTCAAAGTAGACATGTAGGCCTCCAATATATATATATATATATATATATATATATATATATATATATATATATATATATATATGCATGCAAAAACTTATTATAAAAAATTTTATGCTAGGAGCAAGGTTTCGAGTTGCCCATAAGACTACTAAAAAATCCATGTACTACTATACAAAGGAAAATGAAAGGAAAGCTTATACAAACTGCAAATGCAAAAACTTATACAAACTTGTCGATATTTTATAAATCTAATACTATTACTATTTATAGTTTATAGTTAGGGAGAGTGTTCTTTCAAAATTTTGTAGTTATCGTGACAATCATAACTACTCCTTTCTAGGGGTTATGAACATATTTTTTTTTAATCGAAAAACCCCTTGCGGGGCCGCCTTGGTCTGAGAGACCATGAACAGGGGGTTCTACACCGTCAAAGTCACCCAGGGGTTGTGCCCAGCCCTGCCCGCACCACATTATCAATAGGATTAATGGGTACCCAATTCAGATTTTTGGTAGGGTGGAGATTCGAACCTAGGACCTCCCTTGGAGGATTGCCCTCTCCTCTCCAACTCACCTACAACACCTGGGTCGGGGTTATGAACATTGAATAGGGTATTATCTATAATTAAAATTATTAGATGCAATACTACAACTGCCACACCTTTCTTTAATATTTCTTTGATTTTTTAGCTAAGATGGCATTGGTAGGTACCTTAATTTTCCTATAATGGCATATTATTTCACCTACTCTTTATGGGGGTTTGTACATCATTACCTCTTCTTTACATCTTAATATGCGTTTCCTCATAGTTGGTAATCTCTTACACATAGCTTTAAATTTTAGAATATTCTTAATCTTCTCAGATCATGATGAGTTGTTTTTAGCCTATTAGAATTTCCTATTGGTAGCCTTTGTTGGGATCTTCAAAAAAAAATTCTATCAAGAGTAATTTGCTAGAAAAACCTTTAATTTTCATCAAGCTTCTTTAGCATTTCATTTTTCAGAACTTTCCTCCCTTCTATTTCATTAGTATTTTCAAAAATTTTGATTATCAAGATCCTTTTCTTACTTGGACCAACTATCTTCTCAACTTCTTGCTTTTGTACTTTGCCACATACACACTCGAGATTTCTACAAAATCGCAATCACCTATAGTCAAAATTTTTGTGCCTCTAATCATTTTTCTTTGTTTTGTCTTTATCTAATGCAGAACTTTTCAAATAAAGTGAGAAGTCACTATAGTTCTGACGGTTCTCAAGGGCCTTCTTGCTTGCTTCAAGGAGAACCCAAAACAATTGCTTTCATCCTTGGGTGCAGGGTTGAAACATTTATAAATCCTACAAAATAAAACACAAGAAATAAAAGGAGACACAAAACAATAATACAATTACAAGTTCAATAGCCCTTCTAGTGCTTTCTTAACTTCTACTCACTCCTCCTTTGATAAGTAATGAATCTACTTTATTTACTCAGTTTTCTCATGTTTGAGATCCCATATAGGCTCAAGGATAACTCTTCAGATGAATTTTTTTACTGGTATAGGGAGAATGTCCCCTTCGATGATTTCTTGCTCAAATAAATTTCCATATTTACAATTGGTTATAATATATGACCCACTCTAGAATGTGTCAAATTTGGTATGATTTCTAGGTTTACTTTTATGTTCATCCCATTTAAGAACCATATCACCAACCTCAAAAATTTGTGGCATAGCCACTTTATCAAACCATCTCTTGATCATTTCTTTATGCCTTAACAGTTGTTTCTTAGTTTCCTTTCTTAGTTCTTCAAGCTTTACTAGATCTCCCATTCTTGTTGTCATCACATTATTTTCTTGTAATTCTAGTTGGTGAAGTAGCTAAAGTGTCAGTAATTCTATGGAGATGGGTAGCTTAGCTTCCTTTCTATATACCAAATTGTATGGGAAATATCCTAATGTCTTCTTTGGGGTAATAGTCTACTTAAAGAGCTCTTTTAAAATGAAGATGCCACTACCACTAATTTTTTATCTGACTCTTTTTAAAATTCTTAATAGGTTTTTATTTGTAGATTCAAATAAACCATTACCTTAGGGGTAATAATTTGAAGAGGCCTTTAAAATAGATACCATGCTAGAATGTAAATTGAGTATTTTTTGAAGTTGTGAATTCCTTGGCATTATCTATAATTATTGTTTTAGGGACACCAAATTTAATTATAATATCCTCTAAAAGTTCTACAATTGCATTTTAAATGATCTCTTTTAAAGGAACTACTTCAACCCATTTGGTGAAATAATATGTAGTTGTAAGGATTCATTTGTACCCCTCACTAGATGGTGGGTTAATCATTCCTATGAAATCTAGTCCCCATTGAGCAAAATATTCATTTATGGATATGAGTCTTAAAGGCATGGGTACATTTCTCTTTATTCTGGTAAAGAATTTACATTTGTCACAATTCCTAACCCACTTGTGAGCATCTAAAAACATGCTAGGCTAGTAATATCCTACTTTCAAAATGTTTTTGGCTATTGTTTAGGTTGAGAAATGTCCTCATAAAAATGCTTGATGGAATTCTTGGAGCAAGGGTTAGGCCTGTTCCTTTTTAACACAATTGAGCAATATTCCATTAAATTTCCTTCGGAATAGGATCCTATCAATTATTGTATAATAAACATTTTGTAGGTGGAAGGCTCTTCTTTGATTTTTATCCAATTTCATGGAGGTAGCTACCTATTTTCATATATTCCATCCTTTGTTCCACCTAATAAAATTACTTTTCTTCCTCCTTAGTTAGACATCTATCTGATTTTGCTTCCTTGTCTTCATTTTTTGAATTAGATTTTTCTTTAATTGCATCCTCAACTAGTTTTTGACAAAGTGCTCTTCCTTTGACCAACTTTGTAGGCTTGATCTCCACATCATATTGTTGAAATATATTACATTATTTGGTACATACTAATGTACCACCTTGAGTATATTTTTATATTAGGAGTGTGTCTTAGATTAGGTTTTGAGTATTTACTTTATGCAATGTAATAAATGCACAAGTTTTGTTAGAATGTGCAAAGTACTTGATGATGTAAATGTGCATGTTGTCCATGTGTACATGAGTCCATAGGATATGAAGATGAATATTCATAGGTAGGTGTAATACCAAGAGTCACATCTCATTATATATTGGCCTTTGATAGATAAGATAGATGAGATAAGGTAGATAGCATAAGTTAAAGGAGTAGTAGATGATATGCTAGATATAATGTAGAGAATGTAAGAAATATGAAGAGTATGAGACCTCAATTTTCTATCATTGTACTATTTTCATGAGCCTTCATTAATGGAAGTTTTATAAGTAGTTACAGAAGTTTATTATGAGTTTTACATGCTTAGTATATTTTAATTATCATATATTAGTAATTGCATGCTCATTTTATATCTTGTAGTTGATTTCTCATTAAGTATCTAGCATCGAAAGCTAACAATGGTATCAGAGCACAAGGGAGATTGAAATGAGATAGGGAGATCCATAAGAGATATTGAGAGGAGATAGAGAGATTTTACTTTTAGAATTTTTAAATTTATATTTGGCTAGGGTCTTTCCACATGGTTACAGGAAAACTCGTGAAGACTAGGACTCAATATAGATCCCATTCCACTAGATTGAAGGATAACTATTGAAGTTTATTGAATTTTAGAGATCTAGAGATTCACATGTATTCTATTGCTACTGTCTAAGTTTTTGTTGTAGTAAATTAGTTCTCAAAATTTGAAAATCTTCCTACAAGGGATAGAGAACAATTTCATCTTCAATTGCCTAAAAGTTTATGTACTTTCCTCGTGCAGGTATTAGTTATTTATTGCAGAAAAAGTAGACATTGAAGATAAAGAAGGTCTAAGAAAAAGGCCCCATTGGAGATTGAATATTGAGGAGAACCAAGAAGGAGATCTCCATAGAAGCTTAAATATTGAATATTTCAAATTGAATATTGATAAGAGAGAAAGATGTCAAAGGATCCCTGATTAAGATTGAAGAAAGAGGTCCCCATAGAATATTGGAGATTGGAGATTAAGGAGACCCAAGAAGGAGGTTCCCATAGAAGATTGAAGACTCCAAATTAAAGAAAGAAGAAATCAGTTCTATTCCAAATTGAGAATGAGATCCAAGAGAAGAGATCTCATTGAAGAACTTCCAGATTTAGAAGATAGAATATTTTAGAAAGAAGATAAAAGAGGACTGAGAAAAATGTCCAATTGACAAGTTGTAAAATTTAAATATCCAAGGGAAGATACCTCAAGAAAATTTTGAAGGATGAATAAGAAGGCTAGAGAAGCCCTATTGAATAAGTTGAAGAAGTGGCCATTGGATAATATTTGAAGAAAGCTTGAGATATAATATTGCAAGAAGGAGTAGCTCCTGAAAGAAGAAATTGGTACAATTGTCACCATCCGACAACAAGCCCAAAAGGAAGAAGGATTTGGCAAGAATTTTGCCAAACTTTGGAAAGGATTTTTGAAGATCTCAATACATTCATATTATTGAAGAGAAGTCCAGCAAATAGGCCCAATTCAAAGTCAACATTCGAAAAGAATATTGGAGGAGAAAGAAGCTAGAAGATTCCATCAAATTTGAAAGTTTTGAAGACAGCCATAAAGGATTTGAAGGCTAATTTACGAATGAGAAAATTTCTGATTTTTATAGTAGAAGTTGAAGAGTCACATGACAACAAAATGAAGGGGACATATAGTTACAATTTGGAGAATATTTGGGTAGATTTTGAAGTGCCCTTGAACAGCCAATTGAAGGAAGGCTTGATAGCAAAAGAAGGCAAAAATTTGGAGAAGTTAGAAGAGATTCTTTGATAGCAAGATAAGGAGAAGAAATCAAATTTTGAAGGCAGAAATTTGAAAATATTTGAGCTAAAAATTTGAGCAGCATTAAGATAATATATTAGAGCTATGTTTTGGAGAATTTTGGGACATATATTTGAACAACAAAACAAAGGAGGAATTGGATGCATTTGAAGCTGCAAAAATCGTAGAGTTTTGGATAGTAAGAGGGCAACATTTGGAAAACACTAATAGGTGCAAATTTTAGAGTTCAAGAGAACAAACTTGGAGGAGAATTGAAGGCATAAAAATAAGTTTTTCGGGCAGCATTAGAAAGAGAAAATATAGTTGTGCTATTGGAGAAATTTAGGGCAGATTTGAGAGAGCTTTGGACAGCAAAGCAAAGAAGGATTTGGCAGTATTTGAAGAAGGATAATTGCTGCAAATTATAAATACATTTGGACAGCATAGAAGCTTATTTTTAAATAGCATTGAAAGCTACAAAATTGATAAGTTTGAGGCAGCAATTAAGTAGAAAGGAGAGCTATAAATTTTATAATTTTAGGGCAGCAAAAAGGTGAATCAAATCACCAAGAATATTAGCTACAAAAGGAGGCCAAAAAGGTATGCCACATTGGTGCTACACAATTTTATTATTTAAGAATTAAAATCAATTTACTTTAAATTTATAATAGCACCATATTAGAGCTATTAAAATCTGCAAAACAAAGAGTCTTCAAGACAACGAAGGAGGCAATATTATTGTCTAAGGAAATGCTTAATAGGTGCTCAAATACATTGTGTATAAGGTGTCTAAAGATGCCAAGTAAAGGCACCAAAACTTGAAGAAGGTAACGTTCATATTTGATTAAAATCTACAACAAAAATAAGTTAGAGGACAAAGCCAAAGCAAGGATTAAGGTGCAAGTTTTTTTTAGGAGAAATAAATTAAAAAGTAAATATTTCACCCAAGTTAAAAAGCTTGGATATTTGGCCAAACAACATTGATAAGCTACCAAGAAAAGGGGTGGAAAATCCATCAAGGAAGATTTATTGAAGCACCACCAAAAAGGAGCCACCATCGAACAACCATTGATGGATAATAGCCACCACCAAGTATTATAAACAAAGAAGCGCTAGCAAGCATTGGAAAGTTACAAAGTACATTGGAGGAAAGAATAGTTGGAAGTTACAACTATCAAGTAGTGAAAGATATTATGAGTATTAAGGAAGGGCAATCAAGTTTGAGCACCAAAGAAAGCTAGGACATTACATAACCAAATGCAAGTGTTTAAAGGAGTGTAACCACCATTTGTCACTTTGATTAAGAACCTGAAATAACTTGGATACCACTTGGTGCAAAGGAAAATGAATGCCAACAGCCATTGAGGGAAATAAAATGCTTCAAATCAGCTATGAGCACTCTTTGAGGAAGGAAGACACTTGTCAAAGATAATGACCATATTGTCATAACATCACCAAACTATGCAGAAGTAATGTAGCAAGAAGAAAATGCCTAAAGAAGATGTTGAATGTCATGTGGCACATGAGAAGAGAAATATTTATAGGTTGGAGGAGCGTAAACGATCTTCAACATGCATATTAAGTGCATTCAATGATCAAATAATGTATAACAAGCACTAGGAGGATAGTCAAAGTCCAAAAAGAGAGCACCATACACAAGGAAGAATATTAAATGTAGTGAAAATACATCATCTAGCATTGAATACTGAAAGGTGGACAATGCCTAAAATATCATGCAAGTTTTAGTATAAGGTACAAAATACATAGCGCTCCATTTTCAAGAAGGTACAAAATATTTAAATTAATTTACATTTCATAAAGGTCAAGGAGGTATAAGGTATATCAATACTAAGGTTAATATTAGTTAATATATTATGCTTAAGATTAATTGAATGAATGGAGATATAAGGAAGTGAAATGATGAATTACAACCTTAGATGATTTATGGAATGATTTGAAAGACTTTTCAAGTAAGTAGGATTTAATTTGAAAGCTTTTTGAAATTGCTTTATTTGAAATTCAAGCATAAAAATATTTGCAAATAATTTGAATTGGAGGAATAAGGTTTTCTACATCAAAATTAAAATATTAAATTTGCAAATATCTTTGTTTTTCTAAATTTCTAAATTAGGGAGTTATAAGTAATTCATCACCAACAAAGATTCTTGGAATTTAGAAACTATATTATTGAAAATTGAAATATACAAGAAGCACAACATAGAGTTGTTAGAAAGTTGGAAAACCTCATTGGAATTAGTCTCCTATTCAAATTGAAGGGACACAAGGAATCCAACTTAAAATTCTTTAAGATAGAAAATTTTATCATTTGAAATTGCATCAAAATTATCTTTAACTTTCTATTCATAAATAGGGAGAATTAAAGTGCTTGTCTTGAAGTTGAACATTAGGGAGACAAAGGGATTCAACTCAAAGGAAAAATTAGAAAGCTAAGTATTTTATCAAATCCATATTATATTCAAAACACTTGGGAGATACAAGGTATTCTACAAAATGTGATAATTGAAAAGACATTGTCAAATTTGATCATATACTTAAAACTAGGGAGCCATAAGGTAGTCAACCTCAACAGTTTTGAACTATAAAAGATTCTATCAAAAACTATTCCCAATATTTAATACTAAGGAGCAAAAGGAATGTCTACTTCAAATACTTCAATGGATAATGGTATTGAAAACATCATTAGAAAGGAAAGAGAAAATGTCATAAAAATTAGAATCAATAATTTACTTACAAAGACTAAAGGAAACTTAGATCTTACTTCAAAATTGATCTATAGTGAAGCCATAGAAGAAAAATTTAAAACTTTGGAATATTATCTACATGCTAGAATCATTGAAGCAATTTATAATGGAAAAAAATATTATTCTAATTCCTTTAGACATTGGTAGCATATTATATATTGCATTATTTACATTCAAATATTACAAAGAAGAAAATATGGAGCAAACAAAAATAGATGAATCGTTCTTAGAGAAGATATTTCATTCAACATGCAATATTGATACTTCAAGTATTTCTAACTCAAGATATTATCATGATGCTTTAAGTGATCGTTCATAAGATTGCATACTAAAGAAGACTTGTGATAAGAAGGACAAAGGCAAAGAGAAAATATTTTGTAGGAATCTGATGATAGCATGAAAACTCATGAAAGCACAAAGACTAACCCTAATGATGAAGATAAGCAAGAAGAGAAGGAACCTGACCAAGGAGGCATACAATGCAAAGTGAATTGAAGATAGGATGAAGATCCATATTGAAGACTAAAGTCTTCAATGACCAATTAATGTAATACGGGGAGGTGTTGGAATATATTACATTATTTGGTACATACTAATGTACCACCTTGGGTACATCTTTAGATTAGGAGTGTGCCTTAGATTAGGGTTTGAGTATTTACTTTATGTAATGTAATAAATGCACAAGTATTTTTAGAATGTGCAAAGTACTTGATGATGTAAATGTGTATGTTGTCCATATGTATATGAGTCCATAGAATAGGAAGATGAAGATTCATAGGTAGGTGAAAGACCAAGAGTCACATCTAATTATATATAGGCCTTTGATAGATAAGATAGGTGAGAGAAGGTAGATAGCATAAGGTAGAGGAGTAGTAGATGATATGCTAGATACAATGTAGAGCATGTAAGAAATATGGAGAGTATGAGACCTCCATTTTATATCATTGTACTATTTTCATGAGCCTTCATTAATGGTAGTTTTATGAGTAGTTACATAAGTTTCTTATGAGTTTTACATGCTTAGTATATTGCCATTATCATATATTTAATAGTGCATGCTCATTATATCTTGTGGTTGATTTCTCATTAAGTATCTAACATAAAAAGCTAACACATATTCCAAGATTTTAGTAATCCACCTGACCCTTTTTTTGCTAATCTCCCCACCCATTATGTATTCTCTAACACTTAAATGCATGACATAAGTAATTTATCATTTGAAATCATATGCTTAAAATTCTTCAAACCTCTAACTAGGACGTATACCTATTTTTCAACAAAATTATACTTGTCTTCATACCCTTCTAGGGTCTGATTAAAGAATTCTATTGGGTATACCTAATGGTTTTCATTCTTTTGCATCATCAGAGCTACTATGCTAATTTCTCCCCATATGTGTATATTATAAATTCCTTATTAAAATTTGGTTTGGCAATTACTAGAGCCTCCACAATAGCTAATTATATTCTTTTAAAATCCTCTTTTCCTGCTTTTGTCCATATGAATGGTCTACACTTTTTAAAGGACGAGTTTCATTTGTTTGACTATAGTTGTAAAGTCTAGGAAAAATATCCTAACAAAATTTATTTGACCAAATAAATATTCTAGCCCATTTTTATACCTTGGCAATGAGACATTAGCAATAGCTTCAATCCTATCTAGGTCTATGGTGATATTATATTTTGATACAATGTGCCCCATAAATTTCCTTGTGGTACACAAAAGACACATTTATTTGGATTTAGACATACCCCAAATTCTTGGCACCACTAGAATATATTTTCTAGGTGTTGTAGATGATCTTCTTTTCTTTTATGAAATACTTTAAGATCATCCAAATAGATCAGTATTATCTTATTTATTAGTTAATGGAAGGAAATATACATTGCTCTTTAATATTTGACTCTAGCATTGGATAACCCAAAAGATATCACTTATATGTAAAATTTTCTCATTTTTTAGTAAATATTATTTTGTTTTGATCCTCATCTTTAACTCATACTTGGTTAAAATCAAAGAATCCATCCAATAATGAAAACTTTTTCAAACTAGCTACTATTTGAATAATTTGATCCAAAGAAGGAAAAGGATAATGATCTTTTAGATAATCCTTATTCAGATCCCTAAAGTCAACACATGATCTAATATCACTATTTTTCTTTCTCATAGGTATCATATTGGACACCCATGTGGTGTGCTTGATTTGGTCTATAATATGCACAATTCTTTCCACATGAGGGGCTCGATCTTTGGACTAATTGGCCTTTGTTTCTACCTTAAAAATTTAGCTTCCAGATCTAATTCAATTATGTTGGATAACATATTTACCATATCCTTTAAGGTCTTCATAAGTCTATGATATTACTCCTTTATACTTTTGATATAAGCTGATAAGAAATTCCTTCTCCTTCTCTATGACTACTTTTCCTATTTTCAATGTCTTCCTTGGAGTCACTTCTATCTCTTGGTAATCCTCTTTATCAATAATAATCCTCATTATCCCTCTAAAAATATTGTCTGGACTAAAAAGAAACTCCAATATAAATAACCTTCTTGGTAGCTTGTTTGTCTTTAACTGAATAATTTGATCTTCATATGTCTCTTCAATATCTGGAGCTATTTCTTCAACATATTCATTTGCTTGATATAAGAATAAAATATTTTGTTCATCATTTTCAAACACTTGCCAATTCTCTTCATTGTTGAGAACTTCTAGTCTTACGACTACTTTTACCAACTAATTATTTTGTAATAAGTCATCAACGGGATAAAATTGTGAACCAACCACTGACATTCTATCTGCATCTATATTTTGATCCCTTGGAATAAATTTTTTATTGATAGAATTAAATTATTCTATTAAATCCTAAACTCTATGTCTGTAATAATTCATTAACATATTTTTTACTTGGCATTGTTCTCTTAATTAGCTCAGTATCATCAAAGATCTGCAACATCTTCATGCATATTTTTTGGGCCATCTAGAGTCCAAGAGCTAGAGCTTCATATTCATCTATGTTGTTAGAATAGGTAAAGTGTAGTATGTATGCTTACAAAAACTTAGACACTTCTACTAAGATCAGGCACACACTAGTGTCATCCTCCCTTTTGCTTATGGCATCATAAAATTATAGCTTCCATAGTCTAGTCGATTCCTTTCCTCCTTTTAAAATTTTTGTTATATTCATTCATTCTTCTTGAATAATTTATATTCCCATACCTATTTGTCTATAATTCTTATAAGGTTTAATATTGTGTATATCAGCAATTTTTTTACTTATCTATTCTTTTCTAACATCTAGATGCATCTTTTCACCAATTGATGATTTAGCAATAAGTCATCAACTGGGTCAAATTGTGAACCAACCACTACCATTCTATCTACATCTAGATTTTGATCCCTTGGAATAAATTTTATATTGATAGCATCAAATTATTCTATTAAATCCTAAAATTTGTATCTGTAATACTTGATTAACATATTTTTTGCTTGGCATTGTGCTCTTAATTAGCTTAGTATCACCAAATATTTACAACATCTTTGTACCTCCTCTTTTGGCCATATAGAGTCCAAGAGCTAGAGCTTCATATTCATCCATGTTAGAATATGTAAATTGTAGTTTGTATGCTTACAAAAACTTAGACCCTTGTAGTGAGATCAGGCACACACTAGTGCCATCTCCATTTTTACTTATGGTACCATCAAAGTATAGCTTCCATAGTCTAGTTGATTTTTTTCCTCCTCTTAAAATTTTTGGTATAGTCATGCATTCTTCTTGAATCATATATGTTCTCATGCTTGTTTGTCTATAATTCTTATAAGTTCAAGCATTATGCATATCAGTAGCATGTTGGCTTATTTATTCTTCTCTAACATCCATATTCATCTTTTCATCATCTTCCTTTCCCTCTGATTGGATTTCTACTAGATTATTAGGTTTCTCTTCCCTCAATGCCTCTTTCAAATATTACATATGCTCTGGTATGGATATGATTTTCCAAAGTGGTATGACCATGGTGGATTTCTTAAGGTATTCCACTATATTGAATGATTTTAGCAACTGTATTTTGTGAGTGGAGTTTTGAGTCCAAAGAGGTTAAGCCTTTTTTATTGTTGATGGTTCCTAATATTTTGCTTATATTGATGTGGGATCATGTGATATTTTTAGGATCTATGTTATTTCCTTTTAAGTAGATATCCTCAACATTTATGATTTATCCCAAGATATTAAAACTTGTTTAGGGGTATTCCATTCATTTGAGGTTGGTGGTTGTTCTTAGTTTTTTTATGATGTTGGGTGAAAAATCTAGGCTCTACTTAACATTCTCTTGAAATTATAATCAACAGGTCTTTAATTATATTATTAGAGGGATTACACATAGGATATGGGTGAGGGACAATAACTCTAGGTGCTACTGATTGTAAGGATATTGCTTGGTTGCTCTGACTATGTTGTAGGATGGATTGATTATTGGGAAACAAGGTAAGTAGAGGTTTTGGGGGTAATTTTCCAATTTGTATTAAGTCCTTTTAGCTACAATATTTATCTCATAGATTTTGGGTAAATATTTCCCTCTTTCACTTTGATCATCATACATATCTTGAAATCTAGAGCTCTTAAATAGAAAATTATTGCCATACCTAGAGGAGGCCACACTTCTAAAGGAACCCTATACCATTCTTTATGGTTTGACATTGAAATATTCGATAGCCTTCATAGGGGATCTTTTTATGGTTGATAATTGTTGAAGGAGATATACTTCATGCATATTTTATCTTAATATTTCAATTAATAGAGTATCGATATGGTCATAATTAGCTATTGAGCCAAGTCATAGTGAAAGATACCATTCTCAAGTCTTTCTCTTGAAAGAGGTTACCTATAATCTCAAAGCCATGTTTTGCTCTAATATATTATGAAGAGTGCATAGGCTCACCATGTTGTTTGAATTCTCGATGGGAGTAGTCAAGTCCTCCCTAGTGAAGTATGTGAAGGATTTTAGAGTAGACTATGGTATTTCTTCCCATACTTCATGTTAAGTAGGTGGCACCAAGGGACCTCTATCATTCTAGGTAGGGAATATTCTAGGTTGTGGTAGTATAGAAGTCATGTTTTGGTCCCTAGCTCTTCTTCATGGAATGGTATCAAGTGGAGGAAGCAACTCCTGTATATTTTTAGCAGTAAAGGACCTGGTGGTAATTCTTTCATCCATACACTTTTGAATCCTTTGATTGGAGTGGAGTCGCTAGGTTAATGTAGAATATGATTTGAAAGTAAATATATTGAGACCTTTGAGAGAGCCTCAATATGGTGTTATTTAATGGTTTCTTCTAGATTTTTATTTGAGTGTTTCTAGGTGAGGTTGAAATTCTCCAGCTTCTAATACTAACTTGTTGTTGCAACTGTGAGATAAAACATAAATCAATGGGGTCCCATTAGGCATACCATTAAATTGTTGTCCTCTTTGATTGTCCCAACCATCATATGTGGTGTGGACTAGATCGATGGGGTAGATTATGCCTCGCACGAAGTGACATAGCAGGATCAATCCTGATAGCATGGGGTTTGGCTCAATTGAGGACCTCTAAAATTTAGATAAAGGTTGTCTTCTTTATGGGATGTGATCTCGAGTGATCTTTCCTAATCTAACAACTTAAGGAAAAAAGGGTTAGAGAAAGAAAAAAATATAACTAAAAATAAAAACCTAAGTTAATAGGATGGTGATTGTAGGCCTAAAATTTTTGCACTCCTTTCCTCTAGGCTAATGGATCCGTGCCTCAGAGGGGAATGGAAAATAGTAGAGCTACACCTCGAAAGAGAGGCACTTATTTGTACCTTATGGTGATTTTTTGATGAATTAAGGGTTCACCAGGAAAATTTTAACGACAGTTTCCGTACCTAAGCTTGGAAGATGTTTGATGCGTTCTTTTTATAAATATTTCTCATACACCTAAGTTTGGCCTTTATGAAACTAAACTATCTATATGTGATTTTGATTTAATGAAGATAGTAGACAGTGGATACAGAATAAAATGCAATACCTAAAACTAGGGCTAAAATAAATTATAAACCTTACTTGACCCGGATGTTTGATGAAGATTTTGAGGCTTGTAGTAGGACAGAATCACCTTTGTTCTGACAAAATCACCTCTGTTTTGATAAAATCACCTCTGTTTTGACAAAATCACCTCTGTTTTGATAAAATTGCCTCCGATTTAACAAAATTGTAGGTGATTATGTTGCAATCCTATAGCAAAATAATTTGACAGAAAACAGAGTTTTCTTGCACAATACAACAATTTTCTCGTATTCCAAATTACAAATATGTCTTAATATCTATATGCAAATAAATATGAAATGATATGGAAACAATATGATGTCTGTTCAAACTAATATGTAATGGATTTATGCGATTATGAATCTTGATTTTAGTATGCAACTAATTGAAATGATGGTGAACGCCAGGATGCAATATGTAAATTTAAACAGTAACTAAAGAAATATTGAACAATGCATGAATAAAAACATAGAAACAAGGAAAAGGGATGCAAACAGTGATTTGAATCCTTGCCCCCTTGCTGATCTGCAGATAGAATCTCCTACCTTCTAACAAAATCACCTTTGATCTGACGAAATTGCCTAGCGTTTCTGACAATTGTCAGGCGATTATGCTGATATCTGGGCAATTATAACTGGGACTTGCAATTACAAAATTAAAAAATACGGGTGCTAGAAAATGTAATTCTATGGCAAATTGATGCGAGGGATTCTTAAGATAATTTTAGCAGCAATGTCAAGAGATCTGAATTCAGCTTGCCAAGGAGTCAGTCAGTTATTCAGTCATGAGGAAAAAGGGAAAAGGGCCTAGATTAAATAGGCCAAAGAGGGGTTTGAGGAATTTGGGAGGTTAGGCTAAACATGGAGGAGGTTTTGATCCTTCCTATGTTTGCCACCTTCAATATGTTCGCCAACTTCCCTGATCCGAATGACGGCTAAACCAGGTAAGATGTTTTAAACCGAATTTTGTATTTTTAGCAAATTTGTTAAAATTCTATTTGGGACAAAATTGTCTGGTGATTCTGTCAATCGTCGGGTGATTTTGTTGATTGATGGGAGATTTTGCCCAATGGTCAAGAATTTTTTGTTTGTTGGAGCGAAAAATGAGGAAGACGATATTAAAATTGGACATATTATATACCTTTGGAAAGCTCTTCTTGAGCCCTATCCAATGGTATAAAATTTGATAATAATTAAGATGATTTAATAGGGTAATAATTCTCTTGAATATGACCTTAATTTTCTAGGAGAAAAACTAAGGAAAATGAGTCAATTTTTCATGTCTACATTTTTCCCCCTCTTTGACGTATTTGTGAACAATAAATGCATCAAAGAAAAGTGTAGACACTTGAGTAGAAATTATTATGATTTGACATGGGCAAAAATGGAGTGGATGGTTTAGAATGAATAGTTGATGTGAAATTAATATCTTAAAAAAAATTACTAATTTACTGACTAGGATGCCCCCTCGAGTTTTTACACCAAATTCTACGTTTGGTGGAAAACTCGATATTGATCTTATTTGTGTTATGTGACTTTGTGTGATTTATTGGATGATTTATTACAGTTGCTTATGATGGTTGTGTTACATAATTTCTTATAATCATGCTTTGATTTTTGAACATTTTGATCATGCTTAACATAAAGGAAAATGATTTTGTAAAGTGTGTTTTGAGAAAGATGATTTTGTGTGATGATAGATTTGAGGGATTAGCAATGAACCTCAAAGGATTTTATGTTGTTATATGACTGTTGGTGGAGTTCAAAGCTCACTAATTCATGAATCGGATCCTGTTGTGAGGAAGTTTTGTATTGCTAATACCAAAATATTGTGTGCTTAAGAATAATCTTAAGGCTTTATGATGAGAAAAAAAATGTTTGATGTTGTTTTGAGATAAGATGTTTGATAGATTCTAGCAATAAACCTCAAATGATGTTGTGTTGTTATGAGACTGTTGGTGGAGTTCAAAGCTCGCTAAGTCTCGAAGCTAATCCTGTTTGTGAGGAATATTTTTGATATTGCTAAAAATGGTTGTATGCTTAAGAATAATCTTAAGGCTTTTATGGTAATATGAATATGTGTGATGTTTGTTTGATAATAATGTATGTGGTAAATGTTTGTGAAATATATTGAGCAAAGCATGAAAAATTTGAAGGATGATTTACGCTAAGCATAAAATTCCTAAGTGTGAAATTATATGAAATAATTACTTAGGAATTATACCATTATCGTAAAAATCAAAATGAACTACATGATGATATGAAATTATTTGTTCTTTTTAAAATGTAAAGTAATGTAAGATAAATCATTGTGTCACATGTTTCAAAAAATTATGATTTTTTTATGAAAATATATGGACTAATTTTGGGCATGAAAAATTAGAAAGATGGTTTGGGCTAGGTATAGAATTCCTAGTGTGAAAATTGAGCAGAATAATTCCTAGGAATTATACCATCATCGCGAAGTCATGAATGCTATGTATGATAAATGATTTTGAACTACATGTTATTTTTGCAATAAGTTTTTTTTGAGATTTTTTTGAAATTTTGGAAATATCTATGTAATGTATTAATATGAAAGTAATGATAAACTAATGTTGTCCGACAAATTTCAAAGAAATATTTTAACTTATTTCTAAGATAAATTCAAATTTATCAAGAACCAGTGTGTGATAAGTGAGTTCATTATCCATCTTGATTTAACACAATGATATAAAATCTCTCAAGGATCAAATTTGTGTGCTTTGTAATGTTCATTTACCAATTTTGAGTAAGGTAGTGATGCAAGAAAACTGAATGAACCAATGTGTGTACAAGTGAAGGGTTCAATAATCATGATTTTTGTGCATGAAACCGTACCAGACTACTATGTAAGTCAAGTCATAAAAAGCTAGCTAATCCACAAGCAGACATAGGTCTGTACAAAAGAAGGTCGCTAATGTGACAGGCATGTCACCACGTGAAAAGGATTTACCCAATGTCAAGCAAGTTGGGCACAAATCACCTATTATGGGGTTTACCTCATGATTTCTGAATAACTGAGAATTCCAGGGATTCAAGCTTATTCACCCTTATTTTCTTCACTTTCAAGGGGTAGGGATTTTTTTCATTTTATTTTGAATAAGGGGATTTTATTACTTTTCTTTTGCTCTTTTTGTTCTCTTTTTTATTTTTATTTTCTCTTTTGACTTTTTCTTTTCCTTTTCTTGATTTTTCTTTTGGGATACTTGCTCAACTTAGATTTTGAGCAAGGGAATTTTATTTGGGCAGGTGTGAGCTTGTCCTTTTGCCAATTATTAAAAATTCTAGACCATGCGCATGATAGGATAGTAGGGGAAACTTTTCGCTCAAGAGACTAAGACTACTATGTAGTATCATTTTTCAAATTTGCAACAAATCATTTTAATGTGTAAAAGTGTACTTGGTTCAAGAAGTAGCAAGATCATTTACCAAAACTCAAAATATTATTTAGTGAAATAGTGATCTTCGATACAAGAGAGATTTATAATCATAGTGATAAAATTAAAATAATTAATTTATGAAATTTAGTGTATGGTTCAAGATAACTTTTGAATTAATCTGAAATAAAGGAAAATATAGCTTCAAATTTTTGAAATACAACAATTAATAACAATGCAGAATAATTTGAAATAATTTTGAGATTTTTGATACTTTTTGATTTTTTAGTTGTTTTATTTTATTTTATTTTTTACTTTTAATGATGGAATTTGTGGTATATACAAGATGATATATATACATTATACAAGGTTATTTGAGTATAGCATGTCTAAGGTGGCTTCAAAATCAAAGGAGGTTTTGGTTGTGGTGTATGTGAAGTTGTTTGGTTGATAGTTGAGATTGTTGTGATGAAGAATGAGATGTAGATGAAGAAAAGTGATGGATAAAATATGACAATGATAAAGACGAAAAGAATAGAGAACTTGATGTGGTAATAATAATGAAAGAGATAATGGAGAACAAAAGGTGGTGAATAAAAGGTAGTGATAACAATATCTTTGTTATAATTTAGAACAATGTAGCAAAAGATTTGACTTTTATGTGTAAAATTGATCATGTTACAAAACAAAATGTCATAGGGATAAGAAGGTTCTTCATTATTATCACTATCTTCCAAGTCTTGATAATATGGAGGGATTATACGTGAAAGATATGCATGGGTGTTATTTGGTAAACAAGGACGATCGGGTATGGATGAAGAAAAGTGATTTATAGGATGTAATTATGACAATGGAGAATGTATAGAACTTAATGTTCCAACCGTTAAAGATTCTTCAAATGGTTTTGGGTCACCATGTATGGTAACAATTTTGTTTGCAAGTTTAAACTTCAAACATTGATGAATAATGGAAGGGACAACCCTCATCGTATGAATCCAAGGACTTCTGAGATAAGGTTGTAAGGTGAAGGGCAAGATGCCACATAAAACAAAGTATTCAGGATCTTGGGTCCACTCTTAAGGGGAAGAATTATAATGCCTCGAGCTTCTTGATTTTTATTGTTAAAATATTTTATAATAGCATTTGATTCATTGAGATCTTCTTCCTTTAATTCGAGTTTTTGGAATAATTGATAGTGCATAAATTAAGAGAAGAGCCATTATCTACCATGATAGTTTTAATAGATGTTTCTTTAATAAATCCTATAATGTAAAGAGAGGAGTCTTCTTGTGGAGTAGAGGAAGGAATCTCCTCATCATAGAATGAAGTATGTTTAACCTCAAGAGGGCTTACACCATTAATTATGTTCTTAGGGAAAATATCATGAGGAACAAATTACTGGCTAAGTATCTTGAACAAATTTGAACATGAGAACTTTTTAATACTTCTAAAAGGGATATCTTTTCTTGAGGATTAATCACTTGTTTTTGACTATCAAAGTGGATTTTAGATTGAGATTTTGATGCTAAATATGGGCTTTCTATGCTTACATTCCATTTTGGATCATTATTTAGAGCCAAAGATAGTTTTGAAGGTTGGTCAAATGAGGAATCCATATCTTGAATATCAAATTGAGTTGATTGAATTTGAGATTGCTAATTTGTAGTTTCTATTAAAATATTGATATTCTCACAATGACACTGAGAGGGGGGGTGAATTAGTGTAGCTATTTAAATTCAAATCTACAACTCTTAAAGCTGAAGCAAAGAGAACTTAAAAGCAGATAAAGCAATTATCACAAGAGAGCACACCACAACACACAATGTAACGAGGTTCACCAATTTGGCTACTCCTCAAGAATGACTCCTTGGACTACGGTCCAAATCCAGTCTTTGCAAAACACCAATTTTACAATCCGTTTACCAAGACCCACCGGAAGGAGCACCAACCCCCGATTTATCCGCACCAACAGAAAGGAGCACCAACCCCTATCCAAGCACCAACTTGGATTACAGTTTTGAAAACTATATTAATGACATAAAAATGCCTTCGCTTTTACAAGACCTTGATTGGTCTACAATTTATCAAAACACAGTAAACACTTACGGCTCTGCTTGTCGCTCTCTTACAACACTCTTCTAACCCTCTTTCGACAGCACTTTCACACATTCAACGACAACCTAATTCTCCATGCAATCGCCCTTTTATAACAATATTTTCATCTTGAACACACCTGTCTTTGTGACTTCCATAATCCTGCATGCACCCTATTAATAGACACTTCTGAAAGTAACTCCTTTATCACACAGTAATTTGTACATGCATTCTATTAATAGCTCTGTTTCTTGTGTGGGACTTTCAGTATAACTGTCGCTCGACAGTTACACTGCTTTACAGGCCCTCTAACTACCGTTCTATCTTTAATGCACTGTGCTTATTTTAGCTTGCATGATTTCTATCTAGAATCGCCTCGTAACTATCGCACTAACTTCTTTTGTCTTTTCTTATATTGGTTGCATGATTTTCCTCTGCAACTGCCCCTGTAACTATCGTTCTACTTCAGTTAACTGTCCGTAATCGTGTTGTTGCGACTTGTCGCAAAATCACGACACTTCTATCTCTTTGAACTCTTCTCACCTTTTACCCGTGAAAACATGACATGTCGATATCGCTTTTCTTTTTTTTTTTTTTGTCTCTGCCTTTCTTGTACTCTTCTCTGTCTTTCACCCACGAAAACACATGTCACGAAATCATGACACATTTGCTGCCTTGTGCTCTTCTCTGTCTTTCGCCCGCAAAAACACAACATGTCACGAAATCGTGACACATTCACTACCTTGTGCCTTTTCTTGCCTTGACCTCGTGAAAACAGAACATGTCGTGAAATCGTGACACTTTCACTTTCGTACTCTCCTTCTTTCCTTTTGTCGCGATATCGTGACACTTTTTCTCCTTAGCACTTTCTCTTGCCTTCGGTCGAAACGACATGTCACGGAAATCGTGACACTTTTCTACTCTCTCTGGAACTTCTCGAAATCGTGACACTTTTTTCTTTTTAATAATGCCTTCGAAATCGTGACACTTTTCTTCCTTTCTTGTCAAAATCGTACACTTTCTCTTCTTGTCATGCTTTCTTCTACATGTCACGAAATCGTGACATTTTTCTTTTTTCTAAAAATGTCGAAATCGACATTTCTTTCTTCCAGAAATGTCACGAAATCAGCGATTTTCTTCCTCTCTCTTGGAATATGTCATAAAATCGTGACATTTTTCCTTTTTCTCTTCCAACATGTCATGAAATCGTGACAGTTTTTCTTTCTTCTTCTCTCTCTTCCAACATGTCATGAAATCATGACAGTTTTTCCTTCTTGCTCAACATGTCGCGATATCGCGATAGTTTTTCTTTCCGACCAAACATGTCGCGATATCGCGACGTTTTTCTTTCTGGCCAAACATGTCGCGATATCGCGACGGTTTTCTTACTTGTCTTTTTCTTTGATCTTTTGAATGTTGGCCTCTTCTGTCTTCTTGGAAATTCACTGTACATGCTTTGACTGACCTCTGAACTCCTGTCCACTACATCAACTGATCTATCTATCTGTGTTGACAACAATGACAATATTGTTTTTGCACCTTGCTCAACAATCTCCCCCTTTGGAATTGTTGGCAACACATGTGCAATTTCTTGTAATTCTTCTCCCCCTTTGACAATAATACCAAAGGGCTACTGCAGACTCCCCCTGAGTCTATGCACAACATTCTCAGACAAACATTGTTATAGTTAGCAAAAATCATGAATATGAGCAAAACTATAAACATAGGCATAAATGCTCCCCCTGAGAATGTGGTCCCGATTGCTAGTCAATTCTTGGGAAACGTGACCACTCCCAACTTACTCCGTAGGTACTCAAAAACTTCTTTGGGCAACGGTTTTGTGAAGATATCCGCTACTTGCTCTGTAGTTGGAACAAAATCCAATTTAACCTCACCTTCCGCAACTTTATCCTTCAAAAAGTGATACCGGATTGCAATATGTTTGGTTCGAGAATGCATAACCGGATTCTTTGAGATGTTAATAGCACTAGTGTTATCACATTTAACTGAAATTGGCTCTTTGAAGTGAATACCAAGATCTTTCAGGGTTTGTCTCATCCATAATATCTACGTACAACACGTTGTCGCTGCAATGTATTCTGCCTCTGCTGTGGATAGAGAGACTGATTCTTGTTTCTTGTTGTGCCATGCTACCAACCTGTCTCCAAGATAAAATGCTCCTCCACTGGTACTCTTTCTGTCATCTATACATCCTGCCCAATCTGCATCTGAATATGCAATAAGAGTGAAGTCCTTACCTTTTGGATACCATAACCCATACTCCATAGTACCCTTGAGGTACCGAAGAATCCTCTTCATAGCTGTCACATGAGTCTCTTTGGGACTAGCTTGAAATCGTGCTACCATGCATACTGCCTGTAAGATATCTGGTCTTGTAGCTGTTAAATACAACAGGCTCCCAATCATAGATCTGTACATGGTTTGATCAACATCTGGAGATTTGTCATCCTTGCTCAACTTGCAACCTGTTGTCATGGGAGTGCTAACAGGTTTACAATCCTCCATTGTGAATTTTTTCAGCATTTCTTTCACATATTTAACTTGAGAGATAAAAATGCCCTTTTCATTTTGATTAACTTGCAGTCCGAGGAAATACGAAAGTTCACCAATCATAGACATCTCAAATTCTTTCTTCATTTTATTTGCTATGTCTCTACAAGACTCATCCATGCTGCTGCAAAATATGATATCATCTACATAAACAACAAGTACAATAAGATGGCCATTCTCTGTTTTGACATACAAATTGTTGTCCACCATACCTTTCTTGAACCCCTGTTGAATAAGATAGTTATCCAGCCTTGCATACCATGCTCTGGGTGCCTGTTTCAGACCATACAAAGCTTTCTTTAACTTGCAAACAAAATTGGGATTGTCACCGAGTTGGAAACCATCTGGCTGCTCAATATAAACTTCTTCTTCAAGTTTGCCATTCAGAAATGCTGATTTCACGTCCATCTGATAAACTTTGAAATTCTTGTGTACAACTAAAGCCAGAAACATTCTGATTGCCTCGAGTCTAGCCACTGGTGCAAAGGTTTCCTCAAAATCAATACCTTCAACTTGAGCATAGCCTTTACAGACCAATCTTGCCTTATTTTTGACAACCTGTCCGTCTTCGTTCAATTTGTTTCGAAAAATCCATTTAGTACCGATTATGTTTTTATTTGCAGGCCTTGGTACTAACTCCCAGGTTTTGTTTTTCTCAATCTGATCTAGTTCTTCATTTATTGCCTTCATCCAACTTTCATCTGTGCTTGCTTCAACAACATTTTTGGGCTCAATGCTGGATAATAGAGAGTAGTTCCTTACTACTGTTCTCCTTGTCTGAATACCAACTGTGGGGTCCCCAATAATTTGCTCTCTGGGATGATTTTTCTGCCAGCTACCTATTTTGAATTTCTTGTTTTCTTCTACTTCTGAGTCAATTTCCTTATTCTCTTCTGTTTCCTTTTCTTCATCTCCTTCAATAACTTCTTCATAAATAGGGTAGTTTTCTTCATAGCTAATTTCTCGTTCCCTACCTTCATCAACCTTAACATCGGCACTCTCCACAATTTTCTTTAGCCTTTTGTTATAGCATGTGTAGGCTTTGCTTTTTGTCGAATAGCCAAGAAAAATTCCTTCATCAGCTCTATCTTCAAACTTACCAAGATTATCTTCAGTTCTTTTGATGTAGCACTTGCTGCCAAAGACTTTGAAGTATCTTGTTGTTGCCTTTTTCCGAACCATAGCTCATAAGGAGTTTTGCTTTCATGTGTCCTCAACATGCACCTGTTTTGGATGTAAACCGTAGTATGAACTGCCTCTTTCCAGAATCTGTCTGCTATTTTGTTCTCTGTCAACATTGTCCGTGCCATTTCCTGCACTGTCCTGTTCTTTCTTTCAACAACACCATTCTGTTGAGGTGTCCTTGCTGCTAAAAACTGTCTTTTGATCCCATATTTTTGATAGTACTCTGCAAACTCCTCTGAGATAAACTCTCCTCCTCTATCTGATCTTAAGCATTTAATTCTTTTTCCTGTTTGATTCTCAACCTGGTTTTTGAAAGTCTTGAACATTTCAAAGGCATCTGATTTAAGCTTTAAAAATAGTACCCATGTCATCCTGGAATAGTCATCTATGCACAACATAAAGTATTTGTCACCATTTATGCTTTGTGTTCTCATGGGTCCACATAAATCAGTATGTATTAGCTCTAAAGGTTTGTCTGGTGAAGTATTCCTTTGATTTAAATGTGGATCTAGTTTGCTTCCCTTTTTGGCATGAAGCACCAGATGCTATTTAATGGTTTGCCAATGGTGGGTATATCTCTTACTGCCCTTTTTGAACTTATTTTTACCAGATTGTCAAAGCTAATATGACCGAGCCTCTTGTGCCACAGCCAATTTTCATCTTCCTGTCCAATCAAACATGCTCCTTCTGAAGTCTCTGAGAGAGTATACAGGTTTCTAGAAGTCCTCGATCCAGTAGCTATCAACTTCCCACTGTGTGCTTTTCTGACTTCACAGCCCTGCTTCTTAAAAATGACTTCATGACCTCTGTCACAGATTTGGCTTACGCTTAGTAGGTTGTGCTTCAAACCAATCACAAACATGACTTCTTTGGAATTGATTTTTCCGTCACTTATCTTGACTGATCCTTTGCCAACTATCTTGGCTCCATCATTATTTCCAAATTTAACTGAGCCACCTTCATATTTCTGTAACTTTTCAAACTTTTGTTTATCACCTGTCATGTGACTGGAGCATCCACTATCTAGTATCCATGGTGCAGATTTGTTCTGTGCTTTGAATGTTGTCTATACAATCAAGGATTCCTTTTCTTCCTTGGGTCGCTCCTTTTCTTTCCACTCTGGTTTGACTACAGTTTTGGTCACTTGTTTAGACTTTTCTTTGTCAGTGGCTTGTGCATGTTTTTCTGGGAATTTTCTGTTTTGTCTTAAACCATTTGGTTGAGATTTTCTTCCCTGATATTTATTTGCTGCATATGTACTTCTACAATTTCTTGCAATGTGTCCAAAGTTATGACAGTTATAGCATTCTACCGCATAATCCATCAAGGGTGAAAAGACATTTCTACTTGGTGAAATTTCTTTGTCCTATATTATAAATGCGGTCTGAAATCTTATGACCGTAAGCATTGCATTTAAAACAATAACCAAAAAAGGATTGATTGAACCTGGGAGTTGGTTTTTGCCATTTTGTAGTAGGAGCCACAAATCTTCTTCTCCTTTGATGTGAGACGTTTGTGAATCCATCATTGTCAGCGCTCTTTTCGTGCCTGGCATTATTGCTTTCTTTTGCATGATTTGTTTTTCCTTGATCAACCCTGATCTTATCTTCTTTCTTTATGGGTTCTATAGTTAAGGCCTTTGATCCATTTGACGATTCTCCTTCGACGAAGCCCAAGCCAAATTTGATGCCTGTACTCCTTTGGCTATTTATAATCTTTTCCAGCTTCACAGAGCTTCCTTCAAGTTTGTGATAACAACTCAATTTTTGATTCATCTCTTCTAGCTGAATCCTTAAACCAACAATTTCTTCTTCCAGTTTGTTGCATTCATCTATTTTCACGGTTAATTGTACTTCGAGTTCTTCAGACATTTTCTTAAATTCGTCTGTCTGTACTTTCAAACTATTTATTATGTCATTGGCATCCTCTAGCTTTCTTGAAACCTTTTTATTCTTTTTCCTTTCTGTACTCAACTCTTTAAGTGCAGCAACCAACTCACCTTCCAGATATACTTCAGCCTCATCCTTAAGGTTTTTATCACCTTCCTATTTTTCTTCTATTTTTTCTTCTTCAAATGCCATGAACAGAGCTTCACCTGTTTCTTCTTCAGAAGAGCTGACATTCTTGGATATGAAACTTTTCTTCTTGAAGTTGCTTTTTCTAAAATTTGGTTTCTTCTTCCGAGTCACCTTTTTCTTGGTGTGACCCTTCATCATTTTTGGTTTTCTCATTCATTGGACATTTAGCTGCAAAGTGCCCGATGCCTCCACAGTTGAAGCACTTAAACGGTAACTTTCCTCTGTATTTTCCTTTTCCCTTTATAAGTTTTCGAACAAAGTTAGCTTCCATTTCATCCGATGTCTCTTCATCCTCAGATTCTTGTTTAGTTTTTATATTTTTGTGTGCTTTAAAAGCAGCTTCTCTGTCTGTGGGCTTAGCTTGTCCTATTCTCATTTCGTATGCAGTCAAAGAACCATGCATCTCATCCATGCTAAAAGTATTGAGATCTTTAGCTTCTTCTATAGCAAAAACTTTAGAATTAAATCTTTTGTGAAGAGTTCTTAGTACCTTTTTCACGACGACCGCATCTTCCATTTCCTCGCCGAGTCCTCTAATCGCATTAATGATTCCATTGACTCTCAACATATAGGCCTCTATGTTCTCATCGTCATTCATTCTTAATGCTTCGAACTGAGCTCGATGCGTTTGTAGCTTGGCTTCCTTGATCTTGTCGTCTCCTTCATGAATGCTCTTCAGTTTGTCCCACATGTCTTTTGTCGTTTTACAGCTCATGATCCTTATTAGTTCACTGTCCACTAAACCGCACATTATAGCATTCTTTGCTTTAGAGTTATTCTCAAATGGTTTCTTATCGACAACATCGGTTGGAGGTGTGGCGGGTATTGTGTATCCACTTTCTACTGACTCCCAGATGTCGTATCCCAGAGCACAAAGATATGTCTGCATCCTGATTTTCCAAAATGAATAATTAGTTTCGTCGAACAATGGAGCTTTATTTGATGAGAATCCTTCACCACCTGCCATTGTGTTCCTTCCTGGATCACCTTAGCTGATTAAGCTTGTTCAGGAACCTTGCTCTAATACCAATTGATATTCTCACAATGACACTGAGAGGGGGGTGAATCAGTGTAGCTATTTAAATTCAAATCTACAACTCTTAAAGCTGAAGCAAAGAGAACTTAAAAGTAGATAAAGCAATTATCACAAGAGAGCACACCACAACACACAATGTAACGAGGTTCACCAATTTGGCTACTCCTCAAGAATGACCGCTTGGACTACGGTCCAAATCCAGCCTTTGCAAAACACCAATTTTACAATCCGTTTACCCAGCACCCACTGGAAGGAGCACCAACCCCTGATTTATCTGCACCAACAGAAAGGAGCACCAACCCCTATCCAAGCACCAACTTGGATTACAGTTTTGAAAACTATATTAATGACATAAAAATGCCTTCGCTTTTACAAGACCCTGACTGGTCTACAATTTATCAAAACACAGTAAACACTTACGGCTCTGCTTGTCGCTCTCTTACAGCACTCTTCTAACCCTCTTTCGGTAGCACTTTCACACATTCAACGACAACCTAATTCTCCATGCAACTGCCCTTTTATAACAATATTTTCATCTTGAAACACCTATTCTTCTTGACTTCCATAATCTTGCATGCACCCTATTAATAGACACTTCTTAAAGTAACTCCTTTATCACACAGTAATTTGTACATGCATTCTATTAATAGCTCTATTTCTTGTGTGGGACTTTCAGTATAACTGCCGCTCGACGGTTACACTGCTTTATGGGCCTCTAACTACGTTCTCTTTAATGCACTGTGCTTATTTTAGCTTGCATGATTTCTATCTATAATCGCCTCGTAATTGTCGCACTAACTTTAGTTGACTCTTCTTATATTGGCTACATGATTTTCCTCTGCAACTACCCTTGTAACTATCGTTCTACTTCAGTTAACTATCCGTAATCGTGTTGTTGCGACCTGTCGTGAAATCGTGACACTTCTGTCTCTTTGTACTCTTCTCGCCTTTTACCCGTGAAAACATGACATGTCACGATATCGTGACATTTCTGCCCCTTTGACCTTTTCTTGGCTGTTGACCATGAAAACATGACATGTCATGCGATATCGCGACACTTTCCTTCTTGTCCTCTTCTCAACTCACACCGTGAAAACATGACATGTCGGAAATCGTGACACTTTTCTCTTTCCTCTTCTTAGCTTGCACCCGGAAAACATGACATGTCACGAAAATCGTGACACTTTTCCTCTTTGTCCTTTTCTCCTCTGCACATGACATGTCACGAAATCGTGACACTTTCTTTGTCATGTAATGACACTTCGGCCTTGCTCTTCTGTTCGCGACACATTCGTTGCCTTGTGCTCTTCTCTGTCTTTCGCCCGCGAAAACACATGTCACGAAATCGTGACACATTCGCTGCCTTGTGCCTTTTCTTGCCTTGACCTCACAAAAATAGAACATGTCATGAAATCGTGACACTTTCACTTCCGTACTCTCCTTCTTTCCTTTTGTCATGATATCGTGACACTTTTTCTCCTTGGCGCTTTTCTTGCCTTTGGGTCGCGAAAACCCGACATGTCAGCGATATCATGACACTTTTTCTTGCACTCTTTCTCTCGCAACCTGTCACGAAAATCGTGACACTTTTTCTCTTTTTAATAAATCGTGACACTTTTACCACCCCTTGTATTCGTGAAATCGTCGACACTTTTCTTTCTCTCCTTCCTCTTCTAACATGTCGAAATCGCGACACCTTTTTCTCTATCCTCTTTCTCTTCGCTTCGAAAAACATGTCGCGAAATCACGTGACATATTTTCTCTCTCACTCTTTTCTCTCTAGGACACAAAAAAACATTTCACGAAATCGTGACATCTTTTCTCTCTCCTCTTTCTCTTCCCCAAAAAAACAATGTCACGAAATCGTGACATATTTTTCTCTCTCTTTCTCTCCCATGAACATGTCACGAAATCGTGACATCTTTTTCTCTCTCCTCTTCCTCTTGCAATATGTCACGAAATCGTGACACTTTTTCTACTTGTCTTTTTCTCTTCCAACATGTCACGAAATCGTGACAGTTTTTCTTTCTTCTTCTCTCTCTTCCAACATGTCACGAAATCGCGACAGTTTTTCCTTCTTGCTCAACATGTCGCGATATCACGACAGTTTTTCTTTCCGACCAAACATGTCGTGATATCGTGACAGTTTTTCTTTCTGGCCAAACATGTCGCGATATCGCGACAGTTTTCTTACTTGTCTTTTTCTTTGATCTTTTGAATGTTGGCCTCTTCTGTCTTCTTGGAAATTCACTGTACATGCTTTGACTGACCTCTGAACTCCTGTCCACTGCATCAACTGATCTATCTGTCTGTGTTGACAACAATGACAATACTGTTTCTGCACCTTGCTCAACAAATATTAGTAATATCATCGTGATGGGACACATTAAGATGCAATATTTGATCAGTTTCCTATTGTTGATAATTGAATAGGGGTTCTTGGGAGATCCCCATATCTTGATTGACTATGGGTATTTGTTGTGTAGGATTTTGATTGTTTATTGGAAATTTATAATCAGTTGTAGATTGTAATTCCTTTATAGTGAAAATACCCTCGTCAATCAAATATTGAATTGCACATCTTAAATTTCTATATTTTTATGTCATATGTCCATCCACTCTATTATATTCACAATGTAGCTCAGGTTTATACCAATCTGTTGTGATATCAGGTTGTATTATGGGAGGTAACTCAATCCTATTTGTATCAAGTAAATGCTTTTGAATTATATCCACTGGTTGATTGAGTTTAGTAAATTTACGTGGTGAAGGTATTCGAGAGGCTTTTGATAATTGCCTTAGGAATTCAGCCATAAAATGTCTTAATGGTTTATTAACTCTTTTTTCTTTATTATGGATAGAATGATGATAAGAATATTGTGAAGTATGATGTGAGTGCATGGTAGGATTGGAAGAAGTATTTTCTTGTTGAAATGGATGTGTTGTGTTGAAAGAAGAATGTTGAAATGGTGGAGAAGGATTGTATGTGGATTTATAGGCATAATATGGATATGTGGGAGAAAAGATAATATCGTTATAAAGAGGATTGGAAAAGAGATTATCTTGTTGGGTAAGGATGAAAAATGAGAAAAGTGTGATAAAGGTTATGTTGAATATGGATGAGGTTGGTCAAAACCAACAAATGTATTTGGCAGAATTTTCCCAACATTACTGATGGGCTCATATTGATTTGAGTTAATACTCATGGTTTCTTTAGTACTTCTAAAAGTAATATTTGGTATCTAAAATTTAGAATTGAATCTAAAACATACAAATTTGAAATGATGATTTTTTTATTGCTTTTCTTGTATATTTTTTTTTGTTTGTTTGTTTTTGAAATTAGAAGAAATGCCTATGTATTCATGTCGGGTTCACCAAAGAATGTAGACCTAAAATTTTTGCACTCCTTTCCTCTAGGATAATGGATCCGCACCTCAGAAGTAGAGCTACAGCTCAAAAGAGAGGCACTTAGTTGTACCTTCTTATGGTGATTTTTTGATGAATTAAGGGTTCACCATGAAACTTTTAACGACAGTTTTCGTACCTAGGCTTGGAATATGTTTGATGCTTTCTTTTATAAATCTTTCTCATACACCAAAGTTTGGCCTTTATGCACCTAAACTATTTATATGTGATTTGATTTAATTAAGAAATTAGACAGTGGATACAGAATAAAATGTAATACCTAAAACTAGGGCTAAAAGAAATTATAAACCTTACTTGACCCGCATGTTTGATGAATATTCTAAGGCTTGTAGCAGGACAGAATCACATTTATTCTGACAAAATCACCTCTATTTTGACAAAATCACCTTTGTTTTGACAAAATCGCCTCTGTTTTGACAAAATCGCCTCCAATTTAAAAAAATTGCAGGCGATTATGTTGCAATCCTGCAACAAAATAATTTGACAGAAAACAGAGTTTTATTGCACAGTACAACAATTTTCTCATATTCCAAATTACAAATATGTCTTAATCTTTATATGCAAATAAATATGAAATGATATGAAAATAGTATGATGTATGTTCAAACTAATATGTAATGGATTTATGCGATTATGAATCTTGATTTTAGTATGCAACTAATTGAAATGATGGTGAATGCTAGGATGCAATATGTAAATTTAAATAGTAACTAAAGAAATACTGAACAATGCATGAATAAAAACATAGAAACCACTTCTTTTTCAAGTAAAAAAGAGGTCAAGCGCAATGGAGGAGAGGAGGAGCAAAAGCGATCAATGTGGTGGAGGGATTTTGAACATTTTGGGTGGGAACCTCGAACAAGGCAGTAGAGCAGGTATGGAGGTTTCGGGTAGGAACCTCAAATAGGAGGCAGGTGAGGACCCAGAGGAAGATAGGGCCTCTATGGGAGGAGTAGTCCAAAGAGGGTTCGACCCTCCTCAAAAATATCCTAACAAAGGGACCCAGAATGGCGTCAAGGGCCCCAGTAGGGTTTGGTCTTTCATGGAGAAGTTAAAGGGTAGAAGGAAGGAATTTATTTCTCCTCCTCCCCTTATGCCTGTGAATAATAGGATAATGGCACATGTAAATACTATGGGTCCATTTTTGTCCATGGAAGAGTTCTCACTTGTGGGTAAGTTTTTAGGAGGAAGGTCTGACATAGAGACCATTCGATCTTGGGCTCTATCCAAGTGGAGAACAACGGGGAGCATGGATATTGTTGCCCTTTCTAGAGGATTTTTCATAATAAGGTTTAACAACAAGGAATATGCAAACCGCATCCTAACTAGAGGACCATGGTTCTTGGGAAAGCAAAGTCTATTCCTCAAACAGTGGGGGAGGATTTCAACCCTGAAAAGTAGAGCATCAACATAGCCCCTATTTGGGTCTGCCTTCCAAACCTTCCAGCCTAGTTTTTCAATGAGTACTAGCTACAAGGTATTGTCAGAGCCATAGGAGAAATGGTAGCCATAGACCATGCAAACTTGGCATGTACGAGGATGACGCATGCAAGAATATGTGTCAATGTTGATTTAGATTTGAAGCTACCAAACTTTGTTGAACTAGGATACGGTGATTACCTGAGAAAGCAAGTAGTGGAGTATGAAAATAGGCTAGCATTTTGCTCAGAATGTAAAACTCAAGGAAACCTAAGGAACCAGTGCCCTAATCTAGCAGCCAACAAATAAAATCAAAGGACGAAAGGTAAATTTGCAAATGACAAAAGTTTTCCCAGGGATTTTCCTCCAAGAGGGGGCCCATTTGGCAAAGGAGGTTTTAGGACAGCTAAAGGAAACTACATTTATCAGGAAAATCCAAAGGATGGAGCAGGGCAACCTCAAAAAAAATACAAGCAACAAGTCACCGAAGAACAGGAGAACCAGGTAAGCCCCAAAAATCTGAGCTCGAATAAGTTTGAAATTCTAGCTAATTTAGGGGAAGAAGGGGACGCTGAGGATTTTGAGGAAGGAAACCTACAAGTTGAAATATCGAAAACCCTAGAATCCTTATCAAGGGTAGGCCCCTCAAACCCTAGGATAAATAGTCCTCTAAACGGTCAGGAGGATGTGAATTTCAACCCTGGAGATTATAGGAAACGATTGGAGGAAATAGGAATATCAAAAATAGTCCTTCCCAAAATCAACACAAGCAGCCCAACAAACCAGGTCGAAGGTTCAATGCAAAAACCAAGATATTATAGGAGAAATATGGAGTTAGAATAGAGGATTGAGGTGGTAGGAATGAATAGGATCAAGGAAGACTATGTCCTTGAGCAGATCACCCACCCACATTTTAGCCCCAAGCAGACCAAGAGTACCACCAAGTCACCTATTGACTATGGTAGTGAGAAAAATAGGGGGAGGATGTCAAATGCAGATCATAATAATTTAAAAACTGAAAATAAAATAGCCAGTGGCAAGCAGAAGATGTTGATACAACAAGTTGTCCCAAGGCAAGAATATAACAAATCAGGAAAACCTCTACAAGGGAGGGGGAGGGGGAAAAATTCTAAATAATCTAAATGAAGGTTCTCTCATGGAACGTGAGAGGTCTCAATGTCCTACCCACTCAAAGGGTGGTTAGTTCAATAAGAAAGCAATACAATCCAACAATTTTGATGTTTCAAGAAACAAAATTAGATGAAGCTCAATCAAAAATAGTAGCAAAAAAGATTTGGAGTCAAGGGAGCATGGTGTGCAATCCATTTAAATGAGCCTCAGGTGGTATCATGGTGTTGTGGGATCCTCGAGTTGTGGAAGGGAGCCTTATTCAGGATGATGATAGGGTTCTGAGTGTTTTTTCCATAACATTGACAATAATAGATCATGGATTTTCTCAAATGTGTATGCTCCCAATTCAGTTCAAGGGAGAGCATATTTGTGGGAATACTTGGGTAAATTGGATGATGCTTTCCATGATATACTGTGGGTGGTAACAGGAACTTCAATACCCCATTATACCCATAAGATAAAAAGGGTGGAGCAGGACTCCCATCCAGGAGTATGGAAGATTTCAATGATTTTGTGAACTCAAACCAGCTAATGGATGTGAGACTTCGAGGGGCCAAGTATACGTGGAGCAACAGGTGTATAGAAAACCAACTTATTCAGGAAATACTTGATAGATTTTTTCTATCCAATGAGGCAATTACTGTATTTGGAGATTCTACACTACAAACCCTTCCTAAAATTACCTCAAAACACAACCCCATCCTGTTGGAAGTTTCGAAAGCGAACTCCTTCAAGAAACCTTTGTGTTTTCAGTCAATGTGGACTAAGCATCCAAACTTGAAGGAAAATATTTTGAGATGGTGGCAGTAGCCTTTCTAGGGAAGCTCTGCCTTCAAACTTGCTCAAAAGCTAAAACTAGTGAAGGAGAACCTAAAAATTTAGAACAGGGAAGTCTTTGGGAACCTGTTTGAGAATAAGAAACAAGTGGGAGAAAGGCTGAAGGACATTGATAGTATTATACATAATGGTAGCTGTGATGAAGATACTAGGAAGGAGGAGCAAATCAAGATTTCAGAATACCATAATATTTTGGCTTGTGAAGAGACTTACTGGCATCAGAAGTCTAGAGCTTTATGGTTAAAGGATGGTGACTCAAATTCAAAGTTTTTCCATGTCACGACCTTGAGGAACAGGAGCTACAACAATATTAGACAACTGACCAAGGTTGATGGATCCAAAACCTGGGACTTGACCGAGATCAGAGAAGTAGTTGGTTATTTAAGCTCCCTCCTCGGGGAGGATGTCTAGTGTTCAGAGGCTGCTAAGGATTCTCTTCTCCAATTTATTCCTAATCTGGTTGATGAAGTCATTAATGATAAACTCCTTTCCCCTTTCACTGATGAGGAAATCAGGAAGGCTTTGTTTAGTATAGAACTGAAAAATGCTCCTGGTCCTGACGGCTTTCGCCCTCGATTCTATCAAGCTTTCTGGATATTATGGGAAAGGATGTGGTAGCTGCAATTAAGGAGTTTCAAGCAACAAGACATATTTTGAGAGGGTTCAACTCCACATTTATTGCCTTGATTCCCAAGGGGCCAACCCCTGATACTATGAAAAATTTTAGACCTGTTAGCTTGTGCAATGTGTCCTACAAGATTTTAACTAAGATAATGGCTAATAGGATGAAATAAATCTTGCCTTTTATCATTTATCAGTGTCAAGGAAGTTTGGTACAGGGGAGATCAATCTTGGATGGGGTAATCACAGTCCATGAAGCCCTGCATTTGGCTAGGCAAACTAACAAGGCAGCCTTTGCCCTAAAAATTGATATGAGAAAAGCTTTTGATCGCGTTAACTGGGAATTATTGACAGCTATTCTTCTAAAATTTGGATTTCATTCCCAATGGGTGAGGCTCATAAAAGAATGCATATCAAATCCTTGGTTCTCAATTTTGGTGAACGACACGACAGTTGGGTATTTTCAAAACCATATGGGGCTTAGGCAAGGAGACCCGATCAGCCCGATGTTGTTTATCATAGCAGCAGAGGCGTTGGGTAGGATGATTAAAGTAGGATGCAATGTAGTTCTAATTACATGGATTAAAGCCACCTCTCTCACCAATCCAGTTACTCACCAACAATTCGTTGATGACACTCTAATGTTGACTCAATCTTCTATGGTGGAAGCCATAAGGATCAAGCATATTCTCCATCTCTACGAGGATGCAGTAGGATAGAAGGTAACTTTTGACAAGAGTAAGCTTTACTTCCTTAACACCCTTATTCAAATTCAAACCATAATTGCAATTATTTTGGGGTGTTCGATAGCAACTCTTCCCACTTCGTATTTATGCCTTCCCCTTTTCACTGGTTCTCCTAGGAAATCTATGTGGTATGGAGTGGTAGAAAGAATCCAGAAAAAATTGGTTGGTTGGAAAGGACACTTCTTGTCTCAGGAAGGGAAACTCACCCTCGCCATGGTTACCTTGCAGAGTATCTCGATGTATTTTCTATCTGTTTTCAAATCTCCAATCAAGTTTTATCAAAAAATTGAGCAGCTCCAAAAGAATTTTCTTTGGTCGAGATTGGAGGGAAAATAGAGAATCCACTTGGTGGGTTTGAGCAAGGTGTGTAGGCCAAAAGAAAATAGGGGTCTAGGATTGCAAATAATTTCCCACCTAATTGTAGCCTTACTGGGAAAACATGCCTTGCATCTCATTAACAATGAGGAGAATGAGTGGACAACCATCATCAAAAGAAAATATCTTCAGGGTTTGGATTTCTTGAATTAAAACATTCCAATAAGAGGGTCAGCATTTTGGAAGGCAATATTATCCAGTAAAGAGGTCATCAAAAAAGGTCTGATATGGGTCTTAAGGAATGTCCAAAAAACCAGGTTTTGGGATGACATGTGGGCCAAGGAAGAAGCGCTATCTCAGGCTCCCCACCTGGAAAGTATCAAAAGAATCACAAAGGACTCCATAGGGAGGAGAGTAGCTAACTTCATGAGATAGGATAGAGGAAGACTCACATGGAAACAAATAAGGATTCAAGGTCTTGAAGTAGGGTCAGAAGAAATCCAAAGTATCCTGCATCAATAATTTATACCTATGAAACCAGAGCAGGATCAGGTTTTATGGGTAGCTACAAAAAATGGTCAGTTCTCAGTAAAATCCACATAAAAGCTAATGCTAGACCCTGAGGATCCCATTCTTTAGACCCAATTGGTGTGGGTCAAAAAAATTATTTCAAGAAAAGCAGTGTTTTCATGGCTGGTGATTCAAGGAAGGATCCTCACCATTGACAATATGATATGGAAAGGTATGATTATCGCTAACCGCTATTATTTGTGCAGGGCCAATTGGGAGTCCATTTTCCATATTTTCTTGGAATTCTTGGTCTCTATGGGTATCCTTGATGGATTATTCCAAGATTTTAGTATTTCTTGGGTCAAACCGGATACCATTTTGGAACTTTTCTACCAATGGCCAAATCCCTTTGTGAGCCTTAGGCTTAGGTTTATGTGGAGGATCTGTCTTCACCACTTTATATGGTAGGTGTGGTTAGAAAGAAACCATAGAGCTTTTCACGAGTCATGTCATGATGTCACCTCCATTACCACTAGTATCTTGACATTTTCCCATGAAAACGCTTGCCTTATCCCTCAAGAAGCTCAAAACCTTCCCCTGGGGGAGAGGCAGATTGCCTAGTCCTTAAATTTAATCCTGGTTGAGGATCTTGTGCTCATCAAGACCAACCCTAGACTAGAATCCAAGTGGAATCCACCCCCGGTTGGGTGGTTAAAGCTCAATTTTTATGGGGCCTCTAAAGGGAATCCTAGTAGAGCAGGGGCTGGAGGAGTAGTGAGATACCACCAAGGTAAGCTAGTAGTGGCCTTCTCTAAGAAACTAGGAACAAGGACATATAATGAGGCGGAAGCAAGGGCGGTATGGAGGGGTCTTCAGATTTCTCAAAATTTTGAAGGTAAATGAATAGTCAAAGGAGATTCAATGCATATCATAAGCCTCCTAGGCAACAGGAAAAATCCTTCATGGTGAGTGAAAAATATCTTCGAATAGGCCAGGATCTTCTATCAAGCAAGGAATGATCGAATTGCCCAACATGTATTTCGATAAGCCAATAGAGCAGCTAATAAATTGGCCAAAATAGGGGTGGAGGCTGACAGATTGGTCACATGGGAATAGGGGGTCCCAAGTGATGTGGATATAATTGTTCAAAATGATCATAACTACAGCTAAGTCCAGGGTGTGGGGTTGCTGAAGTACAATAGTATTAGTGGACAGACTATCCCTAGCAAGGTTTATTTTATGTACAACATAATACTGACCTTTGTATCAGGTCTGGGTGTGGGGTTTCTAAAGGATAGTAGTATTAGTGGACAGACTGTCCCTAGCAAGGTTTGGTTTCTGTACAGCATAATGCTGATCTTTGTAATAGGTTTTAGGTTCACCTATAAAACCTGGTATTTGTGAAGATGCTTCTTAATTACCAAACAAAAAATACATAGAAAAAGGGAAAAGGGATGCAAACAGTGATTTGAATCCTTTCCCCCTTGCTGATCTGCAGATAGGATCGCTTGCCTTCTAATAAAATCACCTTTGATCTGACGAAATAACCTAGCGTTTCTAACGATTGTCAGGCGATTATGTTGATATTTGGGCAATTATAACTGGGAATTGCAATGACAAAATTAAACAATAGGGGTTCTAGGAAATGGAATTCTATGGCAAATTGATGTGAGGGATTCTTAAGAGAATTTTAGTAGTAAATTCAAGAGATCTAAATTCAACTTGTCAGGGAGTCAGTCAGATATTTAGTCAGGAGGAAAAAGGGAAAAGGGCCTAGATTAAATAGGCCAAAGAGGGTTTTTAGGAAGTTGGGAGGTTAGGATAAACATGGAGGAGGTTTTGATCCTTCCTATGTTTGCCACCTTCAATCTATTCGCCAACTTCCCTGATCCGAACGATGGCTAAACTAGGTAAGACGTTTTAAAACGAATTTTGTATTTTTAGCAAATTTGTTAAAATTCTATTTGGGACAAAATCGCCTGGCGATTCTGTCGATCGTCAAGCGATTTTGTTGATTGATGGGCGATTTTTCCCAATGGTCAAGAATTTTTGGTTTGTTGGAGCAAAAAATGAGGAAGACGATGTCAAAATTGGACATATTATATACTATTGGAAAGCTCTTTTTGAGCCCTATCCAATGGTATAAAATTTGATAAGAATTAAGATGATTTTATAGGGTAAAAATTCTCTTGAATATGACCTTACTTTTCTAGAAGAAAAACTAAGGAAAATGAGTCAAATTTTCATGTATACAAGTGATGTACCAAATATCAAATAATATCCCCTTACACAATAGCTCTAACCATAATGTTTTGGTGTGAACACTTTATCAATTCATCATATAAAAGCACAAAAACATAGAGATGCAAACACACACACATAAAAGAGATAGGTTAGGGCATGAGATCCATAGATGGACTCAAAGTAGATGTGTAGGCCTCCAGTATATATATATATATATATATATATATATATATATATATATATATATATATATATATATATATATATATATATATATATATATATATATATATTGTATGTGTGTGTATACCATCAGAAGTGGGGATTTGATTGCCCACATGACCACTCAAACAACTGCATACTACTATACAAAGAGAAATGAAGGGAAAACTTATACAAACTACTAATGTAGAAACTTATAAAAACTTGTCGATCTTTTATAAAGTGAATTTTTTTACTATTTATAGTTTCTAATTAGGAAGAGTTTCCTTTCAAAATTTTACAAGTTATCCTGGAAGTTGCAATTACTCCTTTTTGAGGATTTTGAACATTGCATAGGGTATCTCTATCATTATTGTTGTCGTACTACAATCACCACACCTATCTTTAATATTTTCTTGGGTCGTTCAACTAAGATGACATTGGTAGGTAGTCCTTAATTTCCCAAAATAGGCATATCATTCCACCTACTCTTTCTAGGGTCTATGCATCATTGCCTCTTATTTACATATTAATCTAACTTTTCATCATAGTCGGTTCTCTCCTACACATAGCTTTTAATCATAGGGTATTCTTAATATTCTTAGATCCTAATGAGATTCCACTTGCCTATTAGAATTTCCTATTGCTAGCCTTTGTCAAGATCTTCAAAAAAAAATTCTATCAAGAGTAATTTGATAGAAAATTCTTTAATTTTCATTGGGCTTTCTTAACATTCTATTTTTCAAAACTTTCCTCCCTTCCACTTCATCGATATTTTTAAAAAAATTTATTATCGAGATCCTTTTATTATGTAGGCTAATTATTTTCTCAACTTCTTGCTTTTAGACTTTATCACACACATGCTCAAGACTTCTACAAAAATATGGCTACCTATAGTCAAAATTTTTGTGTCTCCGATAAGTTTACCTTTTTTTTCTTTATCAACAAAAAATCTTTTGAAATGTAGTGAGAAGTCACAATAGATCCCAAATTCCAAGTTAACACTTTAGTTTATCCTTCCAATTCATCATACATCGTCATTCATCCTGGCCATAATGCACCAACCAATAGCCTTCTAGCCCTTCTCGCTTTATCCAACCCTAGTAACAAGACCAATAGCAATTTCATGACGAACAAAATATTGAAGGTGATCAATAGTTTGAAAAATTAGAATAATGTTGTGAAGCAATAGTGGAAATAACCATACAACTGGAAACCTCAAAAGACCCCATACCTAAAAAAATATTAAATGCCTTGACAAGGTGTTAATCAAGGAGAAAATAATACTCATAATAATGTGGTTAACACCAACACAAAGGTTGGACTAACATGGTGTCTTCTTCGTAATCAAAAGCATGATCCTGCTAAATGTATGTGTGTCATTAGGCATTCTCAAATTATTTAACATAGTCAGTAGTGTGATGTTAAACAAGATGCCATCATAGGATAAGCAACTGCCATGATGAATTTGGCTATGTACCAAACCTAGGCTCCACAATCAGTATCTATCTTACCCAATCACAATAATTATATTCTAGAAAATTTTAGCGCTATATAAATAGATATTGAATCAACTTTCAAATATGATGCCATATGCACCAATTAGCAAGGGATCAAAAGTAGGGGTAAAAGGAAGATTTTTTAAGAGCATTTTATAATAAGTAGACCAACACCAGAAAAGGTACACTGGTCCTCAAGAGAGCAAGGTCGTATTTATACGTAAAATATAGAGGGCCTATTATGGCATAGCAAGAAAATAATAATAATAATAAAATAGGTAAGGAAATGATAAATACACCTCATAATGAGAGTAAAGACCAAAGGATAGATAAAGAAAATGAACCTGTAACAAGTGATATATATGGAAGAGAAATTGGGAAATCTATGAAAAGGATGCTAAAAATAGAAGGGACGCGCTCCAAAAAAAGGCCCAAATAAAAATTAAATACCTCTCTCTTATGAGTAAGGGATGAACTACAACTCCAAGCAATCTTAAAATTTCATGATGAGGAAGTCTCCATTGTCAAATTCAATATTGTAGAGGAAATGAAAAGAGTGGCATCCAAGGTCAGCATGCTAGAAGCATTAGCCCTACCAAGACAATGAGACCTGCTCTAGGAATATCATAAAGAGAAAAAGCAAATTTATGCTAAGGGCAAATAGTCATAACCTACTATGGTCCACATAGTAAAGCAAAAAAATATCTAATATCTTTTAAAACCTATTACTTAATGGAAATCTTACAATAAAATAGCCATAGGATCAAATATAAAGTTGTAATATAATGAACTCAATCAAGATAAGAATAAACACATAAATAACTTAGAATAACTCATAGAATAATCACATAGAAATGCTCACGAAAATACTAAAAATAATATAGAATAAAGGTCTACTAATGCATGCAATAAGCAATGCATTTTTTATACCAATTACAATGCTTAGTCACAAATATATAATAGTATGTGACTCCTCATATGGTGCACTCTTGGCCTTCACTCTTCTTTGTACCTCTTCATTTTCCTATTCTAAGGATACATGTGCACTCTTACATAATGGACACTTGTGCACATTTACACTCACAACACTTGCACACATAATTACATGACAATTGTGCATTTCCTACACATTATTACATTACATGAAATATTAACTCACACTCTAATTTAAGACACACCTAATCTAATATTATACCAAGGTGGTACATTGACATGTACCAAATAATTTAATATTCTCCAACACTCCCTGTATTACATTATTTGGTTATTGAATACTTTAGTCTTCAATACAATCTTCATCCTGATATGACTTTATAATGGACTAGATCTTGATCTGGTTCTCCTTCCTCTTGAAAGTATTTATCATGTTCTTCTTTGATTTGCAAATGACTTTGGAATATAACTTTTTTTTGACCTCTCATATTTTTCATCATCTTGAATTTTGGATTGATCCAACATTTTCGTTGATAGAAAGATCCTTGATTCTCATTTCTTGTAATTTATCTCTCAGAATATTCAACAATGTTATTTTGAACTAAAACAAGATCTTGAGAGAAACTAATTGAATATAAAGCATATATTCTATTCTTGATTGATCCTGTAGATTCTATCTCATTTTGATTTTTAATGAGATACTTATTAACTCCATTTACAAATTTGAAGTCATTCTTTTGATTTCTACTAGCTTGGTCACTTCAATGATATTAGATATCAATCCAGGAACATACATGACATCATGTAACAAAAAATCAAAAAATGGTGTACTAGGTGTTACACATCCACAACCATGAACAAGATAGATTTTACCATCTGCAATTTTCAAATTGAAGTTGTCTTTGACTTCTAGACAATCAAACCATTGTAAATTGCTAGTCATATGATGGCTAGCACCATAATCTATGTACCAAAGATCTCTATATTTTTGAACCACATGATTATCTCTATTTGATGTTATCTTGCATTGTTGATAAGAATTATGAAGAGTGTTAAATGAATTGTGATCTTGTATCCTTCCATAATGTTTTTTATGTTGATAAGTCCCTCTTGATAATTTATCCATTAATTTCCTTTGGTGTAGTCTACCTTATGTCTCCCTAAATAAATATGTCTAGTTTCTATATTAAAAAAAACTTTTGTTGTTGAATACCTTATGACTCCCTAATTAAATAGAAACTATAAAATTAAGAATTTTGCAAATATAGTTTTTCTATGTTTGATGTAGAATACCTTATCTCTCCATAATTAAATTATTTGCAAATATTCTATGAATTTTGAATTAAAATAAAGCCTTCTTATAAAAAAAACTTTAATGAAGAACTTATCACTAACTACTTATTTATCCAAGAAAATGCTTAAGAGAAAAAATAAAAAAACTTATTATTATAATAGCACACTTATCACTCCAAAATAACCTTTAGAAAAACTTTAAAAACCAAAAATCAAAAATTAACTCCTTATCACTCCACTAAAATTTAGACAAATCAAAAATTAATTTAATTTATCAAATAAACCCTAATTTTACCTCCTTGAAAGATGTTTCGAATGCCGACTTTTTCACTGGTAAGTTCAATAACATTTTTGTTGTGCTTCCTGACTCGAGTGTGTGAGAATTAGTTGGAAGATATTTGCATGGACCTCTATTTGAATTCTCCTAAATGGGTGTTTCAATATTTTCCCTTTCTATTCTTCTATGTATCACCTTGGCTCTATGTATGGTGAATTTGATTGGCTTTCCAAATTCTTGTAATGTTTGGCTTTCTTGGACATGCATGAATGAGATATTTCACTGACCTTGGTTGTAGTGGCATTAGACTTTCCAATGCTTGGCTTCTACCATTAGGCTCTTAGTCTTGTAATTCAACCAACATTCAATTTGCTACCCTTTGTATTTTTATGCTTGGAATTTGTCTTCAATTTTTCACCTTCCTCTGACGCTTTAAAACTCCTTTCTTGAGTGCAACAGATGACATATCAGTGCTCCTTTTGGACTACGACCAGCGAAATTCCAATGTCCTTCTTCGGACTGCAATGGGTGATGTTGTTGTGCTACATCATATGCTCCTCTTTCTAACTGTGAGACACTACTTTTAGGTGCTCCTCGATGGCTATAATATACTACATAATGGAACTAAGAAATTATGATATTCCTTCCTTGTTACATTCGGCTCTGGGAGATAGATGATGCTTGTATTCCTGATGCCTTTAGTGTAGCTCTAATGGAGACTATACATTTATTCTATTTTTTCCCCCCTTCTTGCACTCTCTTATGCTCTTTCTCTATCTATGTTGCTAACTTCCCTTTGCAGGTGTAAGATTTGTACTTTAACACAGGTGCATAATGCTTACAAACTTGCACTCCAAACTCCTATGATGTCTCCTTTGAATAGTAATCACACTTTTTCTTATGCAAATGAAATCTTACAACATTGCCTTTACTTCTTACTTTGTTTGTAGATCATAGAATATGGTGTTAAAGATAGCTCCTTCGAGCGTTGGATGGATGGTGGCACTTGCACTCTAAAATTTACCTTGATTGCAGTTTTCTAATTCTACCAACACTTTCTGCCTTCAAGTTTATGCTTGTTGTCTTTGAAATTTAGCTTGTTTCCTTTGGACATTAACTTGTCCAAATCTATCCTCTATTCATAAGTTGTCCTTTCACTTTGGTTGAATTTTCTTGCCTTCTAGATGACTTAATCATATGAGCAATGTAGTAATATTGTTGTCTTCCTTTGTTGTCCTTCTTGCAAGTGCAGGTGCAGGATACTCATGTGTTGGATCACTAGTGCAGGGTGCTCTCCAATATTAAACTCGCACTATGTTGTCCTCTTGAATACCTACAACCATTAATAATTTAAAATTCTTAAAAATGCACTTAATCACCTTTAATATGCAACGTTCTCTGCCTTGTATATGATTCCAAACTTCTTTATTCAAATCTATTATTGAACAAGCTTTTTCTTTAAAGCTTCTCAAACTTAATGGGTGAATACTTTACTATGCCTTTGACTTTGCTAGTGCTCTCTGGCTACTCTTGAATTCATCTTTAATATTTGTTATTTTGACTTATTTACTTCTTATAGCTCCTTTGAACCTTAATTATTCCCCCTATGCTCAGTTTAATTTTGAGCATTACTTCTCTATATCTATGGGCTTATCATTGAATGGTGATGATTATCCCAATCTTGGTGTAAGCAATCCTTCTAGAGTTATTTTATATTTGTCTTCTTTCTCTCTTGAAGATATCTTCTTGTATTCAAGGTTGTTCTTCTATATTTCAATATTTTATTGACTGAATATGTTGCCTTCTCTAGCTTCAAGTCTTCTTCTTGTGAAGCTATTATGACGCTTCACTTGCTTATGGCAATACTATGAATGTTACCTTGCATTCTCTAAATTTGTTGTTCCTTTTATTTAATGTTGCCCTTATAGATTTTAAATGCTACCTTTCTCTTTTGTTGTCCTAAATTCTTTGAATTTTTTGTCCAATGTGGACTTCTAATATGTTGCCCTCTATGTGCTATGTGTTGTCCTTTAACTAGGACTATCCTCAAGACTTTCTACTATCTTGAAGTCTTCTTGCTACCTTCAAGTTTTTCTTAATGGTCTCTTTTCTTGCTAAGGACCAATAAACCTTTATCAAGGACCTTTTCCAATAGGTCTTCTTCTCTATCCTTAATCTTTAGTAGGACCTTCTTCTTGGGTCTTTGAATCTACCTTCAATGAGGCTTCTCTTTTGGAGTTTTCAAACTCTTATCAATATCAAGGTCTATCTTCAAGACCTAAAACTATGTTGTATATTTCCTTCTATTTTGAATATATTCTTGGAATAGGTAAACTCAATCTATCTAAAAATTTTCAATAATGACCAACTTTTCTTCTTGAGTTGGTTCTCTAAAATATGTATCCTTAATCTTCACTGGTTGTTCTTCAACCTAGTGGTAAAACTTCTCTTCACTGGTTTTCCTTCAACTAGTGGTATTAATTCTTGGCTTCACTAGTTTTCCTCCAACCTAGTGGAAATACCTTAACTTCACTGGTCTTTCCTTAGCTAGTGGAAATGTCCTTGGACTATTTGCAACTTTTAAAAACCTATGCAAGTAAACTTGTTGTGGCTCTGATACCACTGATAGCTTTTGTAGCCTAATACTTAATGGAAATATTACAAGAAAATAACCACAAGATCAAATATAAAGTTGCAATATAATGAACTCAATCAAGATAAGAATAAACACATAAATAACTCAAAATAACTCATAGAATAATCACATAGAAATGCTCACGAAAATACTGAAAATGATATAGAATAAAGGTCTACTAATGCATGCAATAAGCAATGCATTTTTTATACCAATTATAATTCTTAGTCACAAATATATAATAGTATGTGACTCCTCATATGGTGCACTCTTGACCTTAACTCTTCTTTGTAACTCTTCACTTTCCTATTCTAAGGACACATGTGCACTCTTACATAATGGACACTTATGCACATTTACACTCACAACACTTGCACACATAATTACATGACACTTGTGCATTTCCTGCACATTATTATATTACATGAAATATTAACTCACTCTAATCTAAGACACACACCTAATCTAATATTGTACCAAGGTGGTACATTGGCATGTATCAAATAATGTAATATTATCCAACAATATCCAAGTCAATTCATCCAATGTACAAAGTGCTCCACAACTAAAATCTCTAAAGTCACTCCATTTCTACATGATTCTCAAGATTAATAATTATATTCTTAGGAGTTGCATAGTGGATTCTACTACAATTGTTAGTTGTTCCCAAATTTGTTTATGAATAATTTGGTCTCCCTTACATTAAGATGACTAGGCACCTAATCTAGATGGATGGTACAAGATTCAATGTGGTTGGGGTTCTTAAAGGTCTAATCATGATTATAGCTAGATATCTAGAATTTGTATCAGTACAAGAAGTGATTCATAGATCCACCTTTATACAATGGGATGTTATTGTCTAGAGAGTGGACATGTAAGTTGTCTTGGGACGGTTACCTAAAAATGGACAATACTCATATGAAGGTGCCCAAATATGGGAAAATAATTAAGATTGATAATAAACCACCTTTCAACTACCTCCTACATAAGCTCAAAGATAAAATTGTAGTGAATTATTATCGGGGGGGGAGAGGGGGCAAGGGAGGGATGGCTCCAGCTCTAGGTTCCCTCGGACTGACCAGTCCCACTTCTCCATTTCCCTGCCCCCCTCCCGGGTCTGCTCTCAGGCCTAGTTTCTAGGTTCCCCTATTTTCTCAAGTTTCTCTCTTGCCAGGGTTGCTGGTCTGCAAGAAGGGTTTGGTGGTTTTTGCCCTGAGTTTCCTGGTTCGACGAGTTTCCAGCGTGCTTTCGGGTCTGTTGGAAGAGGGTTGGCTCTGGTTTTCTGGTTACTGCTCGGGATCTTCATCTACGTTCTTTTGGCTTTAGGGGGTGCATTTTCCCATAGATGGTTTTCCCAGTCGCCCCATGAAACCCTTGTCTTCGGGATCTCCTTGTAGATCTGGGGTTTGTTTGTTCTTATGGATGGATCTCAGGGATCTTTCTATAGTCTGTTGTTTGGGTTCTGGGGGGTGCCCATGCATGCAGCTACATCTCTCCTTGGATCCATTCCCTGATAGATAATGGTGGGGCTAAAAGTTTTCTTGTTGGTGGTTTTAATGGCTTGTTTCCTTGCAGGGTTTGATCTTGGGATGGGGGCTCAAGATCTTACAATGCAATGGCTTCCGCTATTTTTTCTACTTGTCATAATCCTTCTCAGTCATGGACTCTCACGAGACAACTTCCCTGTCTCTCCTCTGCAGCTTGCATCCCAGATCGGGGTTCCTGTTAGGCAGGGGTTGTGTTCTTCTGGGCATGTTGTTGGTTTTCCCGCTGGGCGGGATCCACGAGTTCGTGGGATTTTTTGCAGGTTCAGGGCGTGCTGGTTTTCCCCGATGGGGGGTCGTGGGTTTGTCTGCAGGTCTTTGGCGTACTGCTAGTTTTTCCCATTGGGTGGGTTCGCCTTCTCTTGCTAGTTTCTCTGAAGGCGAGATTCTGGGCATGCTGCTATTTTTTTCCTGTAAGGCGGGATTTCCTGTTGCTGTTGGGTTTCCCACGGGGCGGGACCTTCCCTTGCTGCTAGTTTTTTTCCCCGTTGGGCGGGACCCTTCACACCTGGTTTAGGGTTGGTTTGGTGGTTTTCCCGCAGGCGGGATCTTCCAATTTTGTTGGTTTTCCCGCTAGGCTAGATTTCTCAAACATGTTGGTTTAGGTTTTGTGTGCCTTTCCTGCTTGGCGGGATTCCTAAACATGCTTGTTTTCCCCACGTGGCAGGATTTCCAGATTGTGCGATTTTTTCCCCATGAGGCGGGATTGTATTTTTTTCTGTTGTTTTCCCTGCTGGAAAGGTTTTTAATTTTTCTAGGGTCCTCGCTGGGAGGGATTTTCCCTTTTTGACTGCCAGTTTTTTTCGTTGGGCGGGATTTCCTTTCTAGTGGTCTTTGGATGTTTCCCGCTAGACGGGATTTTATCTTCATCCTTGTAATAAGTCTCCCACTGGGTGGGATGTGTCATTTGGGTTTTAACCCTCGGTTTGGTCTTTTGACCTATTGTAAGAAGGTTTTTGGGATCCTTTCAAAACCCGCTTGTAATATAATTCCAACTTACCAAAAAAAAAAATTGTAGTGAATTAGAATGATCCACTAGAATTCATTGAGGATGACGGATATTAGGATGGTGACCAAGATCTAGAGGTAGATACGATAGTCGATGTGTTATAAGACAAGAGAGACCTAAAAGTAGAGTACAAAAAAATAGATCTAGAGAACTACATCATCATGAAATCTCCTTCAAACTTCCATGCCTTGATAATTTTAGGAGCTAAAATAATGTAGACTATGTACTTTGATGGAATTAGAACCAGGAATAGAATAGTTATTTGTATGCAGTTCATTGATCCTTAAGGAGCATAGACTCCCTATGCCTATAGGTTATTGTTCAGCTATACAAACAATGTAGAAAAATATGAAAGCACTTTGCACTAGCTTGAGGAAAATAGAAAAATAAGAATTAAATACATAATAAAATATGGAAACTCTAAACTAATTAAAATTAAATCAAATTCTTAGTGCACGATGAAGAACAAGCACTGAAGTCATATAAGCATCAAGTCTAGAATTTGCTTGAAAATTTTAATCATATTAAATCAAAGCAATACCCAAATATTTGAATGCAAATGTAGATGAGTTGGCAGCTATGGAAACCTAATTTGATACCACCAGTGATATGTGGGATAAACCAAAAGAGTTGAAGGTTATTTTTAGACCAAAAATACCTAATAACTTTGATTACTAGATCTTCAACAATGATAAATAGAGTATTGAAGTCCTAATCAAATAGGCCCAATATTAAAATATATATATATATATGGGGATGACATCAAGGATGAAGTCATACAACTGAAATCTAATTAGTTTCCCAAAGGCCTGATCACCTTAGAGAGTGTATTTAACCTGGATGATAGTACAAGAAAAAGTACTCTTAGGGTAGAATATTATTTATATCGCCAAGTCAAGGTAGGTGAAGGGAAGAGTCAACCAAATAATATTACACTCAAGAAGAGAAATATCTTTTCAAGAAGCTTTTTTGTAAGTACGAAGATATCATTGCCTAATAATATGATCTTAAAATCTATGATCACAATATCATAGAGCATACAATTAAATTAGAGCCTCATGCCAAGCCTTTTAGGTAGATATAGAGACCAATGAATCCAAAAATATAATTCTGATGAAGAAGGAGTTATTAAAGCTCCTACAAATTTAGATTATATTTGAAATTAAACACTCTACATGGGTTTCCAATCTAGTCCTAGTATGAAGAAAAATGAGGATATAAGACTTTGTTTTGACTTCAAGAATTTAAATAGTTCATCTTTAAAATATCACTATCTATTACCTACCATTGATCTAATACTACAAAATATGGCTAGATCATAAATGTTGCCATGCTTGGATGGTTTCTTAGGATATAGTCAAATTTAGATTAAAGACAAAGACTAGCATAAGACACCCTTCACTACTAAGTGGGAAACCTTTGCATACTAATGATTTCTATTTGGTTTATCAAATGCAAGGGTGACTTTCTATATGGATATGGACATAATTTTTTAGGACTCATGGGAAAGACTATTCTCATATACCTTGATGATTTCATAGTATTCTCTAAGATTAACAATAAGCATATTGACCATCTTGAGTCAATCTTCTAGAGGTTTAGGGAATTTGGTATTTCTTTGAACCCTACGAAGTGTATTTCTATGGTTTAAGAAAAATTATTAGATCGTATGGTATCAAAAGAAGTTTTTATCATAGACCCTAACTAGATAAAATTTATCCAAGACCTACCATTGCTCACATTAGTCAAAAGGATTAGGTTATTCCTAGGTCAAATTATTTCATTACTAATTTGTCACAAATAGTTAGATCTATAACCGATATTTTTAAGAATGATGCCTCCCTAGATTGGACCAAAGAAGGAAATAAATCCTTTCAATAAATAAAAAATACCATCATAAAATCCCCTATCCATATTAATCCAAACTTCTCCAAAGGATTTAGATTGTACCTATTTAGTACCAATGAGAGCATTCTAGTTGTCTTAACCTAAAATAATGCTTAATATGAAGATCATCCCATATCCTGAATGATCCAGTTACTTCAAAACTACTAATTAAGATATACCTTGGTCAAGAAATAAGTATTCACAATCATGAAGGCCTTGAAAAAGTGTAGATACTATTTATCATGAAATAATACCACTATTTTGTAGCATACATTTATGTTTGGTCTATTGTATTACACTATGAACTAGGATAAAAGAGGTTTGGATGGATAAAAGAACATAGGAATTTGATATCGAGATCAAAAATACTAAGTTTATTAGGATAAGGGTAAGTTGGTGAGGGAAGTTTTCAAAAAATAGGTTGCTCTAGCTAAAGAGATGGATATCAATGAAGGAACCATATAGATGGGAGATATGTGTAGATACATGGCTACAAGACAAGTCCCTAAAGGATTAATAGCCAAAGAGAGAAATAGTTATAGACAAAAGGTGAAAACTATCAATGGTTGAACATTTTCTTATTTAGGAAGGGAAATAATGGTATTTTACTCTTATGTGTGGGAGAAGATAGACAATGAGCCCTAATCAAGTAGTACCATGATGAAGGAGGGCACTTCTCTACACTCATGATAGCCTAAAAAAAATTAACAGCTAGATACTCTTGGCCTACTATTTTCACCAATTTCTATTGAAAAGTCAAAAATTGTAAGTTTTTTTGTATGTTTAAAGGAAAAATAAGAGCTCTAATACCTTTGAAGTCCATCATCATGACCAAAAGATTCCAACAACTAGGTCTTGATTTCATTGAAAATATTAACTTGTTATCAGTCGTAGGCATGGATGGATCCTCACCACTATATATTACTTCATAAAATGGATTGAAGTGGTCCCAACCAAAGTAGCTTAGCAAGAGACTCTGGTCCAATTACTTGAAGATATCATCACTAGGTTTGGAGATCCTATTACCATTTTCATAGATACTGCTACTTATTTTACAGGATATAAAGAGATGAATTTTACCTTTGAGTATGAAATTTTTACTCAAAACATCATCCAATTATTATCCTTAAGATAATGGATTGGCTGAATCAGCCAACAAAAACATCACCATAATATTAAAAAATGCCATTTTTAGATTCATAAAGTTACTAGTATACAAAGTAGCATAAGTCATTATGGGTAGACAGAATGACGCCAAAATCATCCTCTAAGTCATCTCCCTACAAGATCATAAATGGCAAGGAGGTATTTTTGCTAATTAACCTTCAGCTCCCTTCCCTCCAAATATCACAATAGCTTAAGTTGGAAGACACCAATGTTGAACCCATGTAAATAAGATTGAATGCACTACTAGCCCTGGAATAAGAGAGATAAAAGGCTTTAAGAAGGACCCTGTGACATTAAAAAACTATCAAGAGGTGGTTTGATAAAGGATCTACATGAGTAAAATGTAAGGAATAAGACCTTAAGCTCAAATGGGAAGAATATTGACCAAAACAAAAAGCTCATTATAATTTTGATTTGTTATAATGCAATCTCTAACAAGTCAATAAATGTATGGGTTCAAACACCTATAGAATTATCTACATTGAAGGAGTAATATTGCCTATTCCTATGAATGGATAACACCTTCATTTTGTATAATAACAAAATTTCTAACCAAACGGATATGTATGTACATAGTATTAATTATTAATTTGGAAAACATCTTCCCTCCACTTGGTTCTAGTAAGTCTCATTCTCCTCTTTTCCTTTTATTTTGGAATTCCTATTTTTTTTCAAGAAAAAATTCTTTTTCTCTCCAATAATTAGTCCATTAGGTTCATTTAGGACTATATACGATGTTTACTTTAAAAATTCAATTCCCTCACTTCAGCAAGCAAACTATGAGCTTACCTCATAAGGGAACTCAAAGCAAATTGTAGCCCAAGCCCATTATAATTTTGATTTGTTATAATGCAATCCCTACCAAGTCACTAAAATTATGGGTCCAAACACCTACAGAATTACCTACATGAAAGGAGTAATTTTTCCTATTTCTATGAATGGGTAGCACCTCCATTCTATATAGTAACAAAAATTCTAGCCCAAAGGATATGTATGTACATAGTATCAACTATTAATTTAGAAAATATATTGTCTCCACTTGGTTCTACCAAGTCTCATTCTCCTTTTTTTCCTTTCTATTGGACTTTCTAATTTTTGTCAATAAAATCCTCTTTTTCTCTCCAAAAAGTAGTCCATTAGGTTCATATAGGACTATGTACGATGTTTACTTAAAAAAATCAATTCCCTCGCTTTAGCAAGAAAACTATGAGCTTACCTCATAAGGGAACTCAAAGCAAACTGTAGCCCAATACCATTAGAATTTTTTATTTGTTATAATGTAATCCCTACCAAGTCACTAAAATTATAGGTCCAAACACCTATATACTTACCTACATGGAAAGAGTAATGCTACCTATTTCTATGAATGGGTAGCACCTCCATTCTATATAGTAACAATAATTCTAACCAAAAGGATATGTATGTACATAGTATCAACTTTTAATTTGACAAATATCTGCCCTCCACTTGGTTCTACCAAGTCTCATTCTCCTCTTTTCCTTTTCTTTTGGACTTCTTGATTTTTGTTAATAAAATCCTCTTTTTGTCTCCAACAAGCAGTCCATTAGGTCCTTTTAGGACGTAGTACGATATTTGCTCAAAAATTAATTCCCTCACTTTAGCAAGCAAATTATAATATTACCTCATAAGGGAACTCAAAGCAAACTATAGCCCAAGCCCAATAAACCCTTAACAAGATAATTGCCATGTCTAAGCAACCTCCACCAAAGTGTGTGCTATCCAGTGCTTATAAAAGCCTTGGAGGGTCCAAGGGAACCTCACTTTCACATGTGTACCCAAACAAATAGAGTGAATTATACCCCTTGTGTAAAATGAATCACTCACCAAGGACACTTAGCCATGTTGATCCCATTAGGCTCCCTAACTTGAGCAATTCACTCCATTAAAGCATTAAAAAATCCCCAAAAAATGTAAGTCCTAAAATTAGTGTTTTGCTAGGATAATACTAGCAACTTGCCCATAAAATATGAGTGAACTGCTCATAATATTTTATGGAATTTCTCCCTTCTTTGCCATCTAAAACCCCTTCCAAAATGAGCTTAACACTTAATTTCTTCAAGTGAATCACTCCAATTTACCTGGTGAATAGTTTCATTCTCACTTCATCTTCTTCATATCTCTAATGAGTAAATTATTCACTTTTTGTAAGTGATGAAATCTTGCCAAACTTGCCTACTTTGCTTAAATTTTTGCCATTTCACCCAATTTTCTACCATCTCATCATGGAAGTCACATTTTTTTTTTACATCCCTTCATTACTAGAAGAATATGCCATTTCACCACCTTCCATGATTGTTGCCCCACCCCTCATTGTCCCCATTATCACCAATTATAGTCATCGTAGTAGAGGTCAGGCCATTGGGGAGATAAAAATAAAATAAGAAGAGGGGTAAAAGAAATATATAGGGCTCCCCACCTCCTAAAATACTATAGAAGTATTTTGAAAACCTGTACAAAAGGGTGAAGGAGAAAAACTATACTCACCCCATAGGAAAAGTAAGAAAGGAAACCCTTAGGAGATAAAACCTAGGTAAGTAAATATATTTATGAAGTATAAGTATAATATGGACCTCAGGATTGGAAATGAATTTATTACCATAAGTATGGAGCTACCTAGAATTAGTGGAAGTGGTTGTAGAAAAGAAAAAATAAAAAAAAGTTTTAGGCTATCCCAATGGATAGAAGAAGCTATCTATAAAATACTGGGAGTGATAAGGAGGATGTTGAAGGTCACTAATGATAATTCTATGTGTATCTTCCATATCCCCAAGACAAAAAAGGACTTTTACTATAATAAAACTAACACCTATTAGCGGAGCTACTTAACACTTTACCTAAAGAAGCAAGATCTACCCTTGAACTTTAGTACCCCATTGGAGCTATATCAATTTAAGGAGGATGTATAGATGGTAATATCAAGGATAGTTGCAACCCTATGGGAAAGAAGTGATAATAAGATACATAAGGAACATATATCCCTACTACATGTTGTATAGATCTACCAGGGGTACTTCTAGATGATTGACTATTGCAAGTACATATCTAACCAGATGGATAGACAACTATAATATTTTAATAAAGAGAGGAAGTTCACTTATACTTTATACTTAGTTTAGTTGATCCTCTTATAGAAGAAAAATTGGTTTCCCATCCTCTAGCTAGGCTAGGTAGGAAAGGAGGGATAATATCTAAGCATTATGGATTCCATTAACATACCCTATCAATAAGTGAAAAGACCTCATGTTGCTTATATAATGAGGTGTACAAGTCTTTAATAGAGATATTCAAGGGAAATACACCCACATTAATATATGATATGTGATAGCTACTAATAGAGAGGAAGTGGCCAAAATGAGATTCGTACTTAAGGAGGACCAAATCCTTGATCTTCCTCCATGCTCCTCATCCATACCCTTTGAGTTTCCTATATGAGTTTGAAACTACATGTTCAATCTAGAATATGTAAGGCAACTTAACTATGTGGATTTGAACTACTTCAAAGGGAAAAAAATACCACCTTCTACCCACTCAAGTAGCAAATCATGAACATAATCCATAAGCTATGTGGGTTCCATTCAATGATAGAGGTAATATTGAGAGAGATGGGTCTTGAACAACTTGGAGTTTTTTAGTCTTATGAAGTAAAGAGAATTTTTGATAAGACCCTTAGGGATATAAAACTAGACACCTTCTACACCCATGAGAAGAGGTACAATTTATAGTAGCAAGCTAACCTATATGTAGAGACAATCCTTGCCACTCTAGGGAGCAATAGAGGATATGAAGACAAAATTTAAAGTTGGTATGATAACCCTCTAGAATGGCATACCTTTTACACTATGCAGAGAGATGACTTCAACCTAGACAATAAGTAAAATCACCAAAGGTTGGGGGCACTCTAAAAATTGGGTTATACATATAAGAAGACTCTTACATGGCAAATAATAAGATATGAAATGGATATGGTTACCAAATCTATAAGATATGGTTCAATCGATGTTGAGGTTTTTGCCACCTAGGACGAGAAGTATCCCAAATAATGGAAGTCAAGAATCTCAACCCCACACAAGGAGAAGCCTAGGAATCAAGTGGCACTAGTAATCACCATTTTAGCTATATCAATTACTCTAATAGTAATTAGTTCAGTAGTTAGGTTGAAAATAATGAAGAAGCAAAGGGGGTTTGAGAAGTATGTGTCCATGTTTGGGGAGTTAGATGTAGTAGAAGTAGAGGCAAAATACCCAACTCAAGGAATGGAAATTCCTCAAGTAGGCTCCCCTCCTAGGTTAGGAATGGTCATTCTAGTGGCCACAACTACATCTGCTCCATATTTTCTTTCATAATCCATCGCTCCCCTCCTCTTCCCATCTCTTTTTATTCTTAAATTTTTGCTCCCTTTTCTCTCTATTCCTTTTTTTCCTCTATTCATATGTCTTTCCCTTCGTATTATTCTATTCCACTTCTCTCACAATCCATAAATGCAACACCTCTTTCTCCATGAGCAACCTCATCTCATGGTTCTCCAAGAAGCACCCTACCTCCAATGGTAATATTTGTGGTGTGAACCATTCTCATCAATTCATTCCCATATCCCCTCATCCAAGCCATTGTCTTACATCCACTAGTCCTACACACCATTTCACCTCTCTCTACCACTCTAGTTTAAATAACTTCACATCCCACTCTCGCCACTTCCACTACATTTCTTGCTATCACCAATCGATTTGATCCTCTCACCATGCCATCCACCTCCATACACTCACCATCCCAAGAATGATAATTTATTCTATAGATAATGACACCCTCTACCCCTACCCAAGGAGCTAAGTCTGTAGGAGCTCTACCATTGATAAGTGTAATTGAAGGGCTTGGAATAAGCTATGCATACAAAGATATATAAATTGATATCATCAAGGCATTAGGCATTCCCACTATTGAGGAGAAGATATAGAAGTAGTATAAATATAGCAATGAAAATACCTCCAAGGTTTTAATGTTATTTTATTCATAACTATCAAGAAAGAGGGACAAAATGTACTTTGTTGAGGTGGTAGAGATCAACCTCACAAAGGTGGAATTAACTCCTCCTAACTTAATTACTAGGGTATCCTAATTAGACTTAGATAATATGGACCCATACCAAACGGTCTAATTGGCTAACCAATTCACACTTGGCATGACAATGAAGTATGGCCAACTAGTAGTTGAGGAGGAAGCAACATAAATTAAAAAATAGGGAACTAGAGAAAGAATTGGAATAGATAAAGGCACAAAGAGACTGGCTACAATAATAGAATGAAGGGTTGAAGAAAGAAGTCTCCAAGAAGTATCAATTAAAGAAACAAGTTGAGGACCTTGAAACATGGCTTGCCAAAACTAACTCGTACAATAACTGACCAAATAACAAAGTTGAATCTTAGAAAGTGTTGAGCAAAAAGATCAATAGATCAATGATTTGATAGCCTCAAGACTTGAATAGATAGTTGTAGATCCAAAGTTAGCACAAGAAATTCAAATGTTCAAGGCATTTTAGGACCAAATCAAAGAGGCTATGGAGAATGCATTGAGTACTTTTGATAAAAATCCATAAAATAAGGCCTAGAACAAGTGGAAAAAACCATTAAGCATGTAGAAGGGCAACTATCTATGAGGGATGAACATCAGGAGGTCTTAAAACTCCTTTCATATTTAACCATAATATATGTACAACAACATGGAATAGATCTTATGGAGCTAGTCAAGAAGTTGAGAAATATCCCAAATGTCTATAGGAACCCATAAACCTACAAAAATAACCTATCATCTTTGAAAACCCAAGTGTAGGAAATAAATAATTATATCCAAGGGTTAATTATTGTTGGAATGCCTGACATTTTTAATGAAAGGAAGCACCTCCTAGATGATGATGTAATTAGCACTATGGTTGAGGAAGAAAAATACCAAGCTGGCTAAGGGGATGCAACTAAAACATAGAAGAGGATAGAATTAATTCATGCCAAGCTAAAGGAACTAGCTACCAAGGTAGAAGAATTATCAAAAAAATCATTTTAAGATTTCATTAGGGAGGTAGAACACCTCAAGGAATTACACTTTCCATATGATAGCAAGTGATAAAAGTTGTTGGGGTTGCTACCACTAAATACCAACTAAAGGAAAAATAATAGTTTTGGCAATTTTATAGCATGGATCCCAATTTTTTATAATCCATGCTCAAATATAAATATGGGAATCGAGATATTAGATATTATGCCAATTGAGCTTGGCATACCATGAAGGTTCCATAGATGTAGTACCTCAATACTACCTTTGCAAATTTCACCATTTTTTGAGGAGAATGTAGTGATAGAGATCAAGCAATAGAAAACATCCTCAAAATCTCAAAATTTGGCTAAGTATGAATAGGGACCGATTTGCCTATAAAATTTTACCAATTGGAGCCAAAATTTTATTCACTTGCTTAAGAGGATTGATCGGCTTGAATGAGTGATTTTCTCAATAAAAGTAGTCAATCTAATTGTAAAATGAGAGTGAATTTCTTGCAAAATATGAGTGAATCACTTGACAAACATGAGTGAATTGATCTAACTATCACAAAGGTAAAATGGCATAGGTCCCTAGGCGAATATTTTGGAAAGTGATTTTTTAGCATGTAGTGGCACACTAAGTAATTTTGGAAGTCTTCTAAACCTATAAGAGGTATGATTAGAGGTAAATAATATGTGGAGGTGTAACATTTTGTTAAAGTTACCTCTAAATATTTATTTTTACTAAAAGTAATTGTTTTCACCCCAAGTAACCCAAGGGTAAACTTTTACTATAAATTGGGGCCTAGGACCATCATTATAATCATCTTTTGGCCATGAAAATTTGTAGCTACACTCTGTGAAACCCACATTTTTATTTGTACTTATGAGGTTGTAAGAAATTGACAAGTCCTTGTGCATTCCATTAGTGGCATCACTCTCGGTTTGCTAAGTGTGTGGTGATTGTGGCATAGCCCTTCTAGCCCATCTTGTCATTCACTTATCAATTTTATAATCAAAAAAATGAGTGGATATTAATGTTATTTGATGTCTCATGTGTTTATTGATAACACACTATCCGTGCTATAGTGTAAAATTTGTATTGCTTTCAATTTCTTGCACTTTAAACTCATAATTTTATTCTTTGCACTTTACCTTTCATATATTTTCCCTTTCTACACTTTATTCTTATTTAATTTAGTTTAGGTTAGTGATCTACATGAGGACAAGGGGTAGCCATTCTAAATTTGAAGGTTAAGAGAACCCATTGGAAATCTTGTCCAACCTTGTTGATACTCAAATTGGAGGAGCAAAACCTAATTTAAAAGTCAATATAACTCCTTGGTTCAAAAAGAGGCATTTGTAATGATTAATATTCTAGGATATTTGAAAACGATTTAACAAATGGATGTAAATATGTGGTCTAAGGTTATAGTAGGAGATGAGTTGAGCAAAAAAAATACTTGGATAAAATAAAATATATAATGGATGAATAATTGGGATATTTTAATACAAAAGTCAACATTTTCATTTGGTTAGCCATTCATAATAGGATTTTGACTTAGGATAATCTTCGTAAGAGGGGCTTGGTGGGCCTAGAATGGTGTGTTATCTATTATAGGGTAATATAATCTATTGACCACCTTCTATTTTGATATCCCTTTGTTGGTTGGATCTAGGAGCAAGGAAAAAGACTGTTTAATTTACCCCAACTTGGTGATGTCTCGTTGGAGTAGTTCTTTGATATGTGGGGCTCTAGGGGTATGCATGGACAATATACCCTTCTAGTTAATTTTTTCTAGGCCTTCATTTTATGGCAAGTGTGGCTAGAGTGCAACAGGCATATTTTTTATGATGAGTACTCATCCAGGGAGTCAAATCTCTTAAGATTTTTTCTCAATATTAGAGAGGTTGTACAAGAAATAAAAGTTTCTCAGATTATGCCCAGAGACGAGGAGTTATTGTATCTTCTTGGGATTGTTATCCCTGGGTGGGTTTAGTCCCAATCATTATGGAATTGGAGCTCTAGAATAAGGAAGGCTCCTCCTAAAAATCTAGACAAGGGTGGGAAGTGGAAGCCAACGTCGATGGATTGGATTAAGGTTAACATCGATGGTGTTGCTTATAGTAAATTGAGGGAGGTGGGTATTAGAGGGATGGGTCATATGCACAAAGGGATGATGGTTTTTAGCTTCAATCAGGGCATTGGGAGGAGCAACAACATTGTGGCAGAGGCCATGGCCATATGTGAAGGCTTAACCATGGCTCTTAAGAAAGTATACTCAAGAATTGAGGTGGATTCTAACTCTTTTTTTTTTTTTTGAAAAAATGAAAAACTTGTATTAAAACAAGAACCAGATACAAGCGGGAGAGAACACATCCCGAGCCAGAGCCACAAGCAAAACAACAGGGAAGGCGCACCAAGGCAAGGCAAAGAACCGCAAGGCACAGAGAACGGAAGGCACAAAACAGCAACAGGTCGCGAAACCGCGACATGTCGCGAAATCGCCACAGGAAAACCCAACACGGCCACTAAGGCACCAACAGGCGCGAAAACGCGACATGTCACGAAATCGCAACATGTCGCGAAATCGTGACAGGAAAGGCCCCCGACAGCCACCCGCAGAAAGCGTCGCGACATCGCGACAGAAAAAGAAAGCAACTAACAAGCCTCAATAAGGTCGCGAAATCGCGACGGAAAACCACCCAGTCGCAAAGGAGCCAAACATGCCGCGAAATCGTGCAAGAAAAATGCCAGAGACCAGGAGGGCACAACCTGTCGCGAAATCACGACAAAAACCAGCACAAAGAAGCATCATCACAACAGGTCACGAAATCGTGACAGTTAACCACCCAGACGCCAGGAAGGCAGGACCTGTCGCGATATCGCAAAGTGGATTCTAACTCTTAGGTCTTAATCAATAGGTTGAAAAAGCAAGAGGAGGGGGAAAATGGAATGGAGGGTCTAGTAGGTCTTGGAAAATATTATGAGTTTAAAAAATAGAGCACAAATAAAATTTCTCCACTTTATGAGGGAAAATAATAGAGTTGCAGATAGGCTGGCTAATTAGGTAATAGAGAGAGGTCATCATTGGTGATATTATGGTAGGGAAAAAACCTGAGGGAAAATTATATGGACTTGCAGGTTTTGCTTTGATAGGATTACCCCAATGATGGAAAATGAATAAAGCATAGAAACTCATGTGTTTCATGATTAGGAATTGTTCAAATTACTAGGTACATGGGAAGGTGGAGATAGGATAGACAAATAACAGTGGAGATTAGTAGGATGAGTTGGTGGAGCTGTAGGAATTTGCAATCACCACTAGAAATGAAGACCTCTCAAATGTGGTTTCGAGAGGATATGCGGTATACAAGGAAAATAAATTGATGGTTTTGTCTTATTGTAGTTTTGAGGAGTCCTACTTTGATATGTCGTTCAATGATTTTGTGTAGCAATGCTCTTATGTGTAAATTTTATTTGTTCTCTAATTGGGCATTTAGCCTTCACGGGATTATAAGCATGTATATCTAGAGGTACTTCTAGACTATGGCCTATGTATGGAAGGCCTCATGACTATGTAATATGGTTTCTATTTAATAAAATTTAGTCTTTTTTCATCAAAACAAATTGGGGTATTTTAATAATTTTCCTAAAAAAAAACAATGATATAAAATACTATGCAAAAAAAATAAAAAATTAGGGATATAATGTGGAAAAAAGAGATAGGAGGAAATAAGGTGCATTACCTTGTCGAGTTCAATGCCATTTATGAGCATCATCAAAAAGCATATGTAGATGCAAATGTCAAATGGAGAGAAAATATGTTTGTAGCCTAATTGAAGAATAACTGACATTGATTTAGACATGAGATAGGTAGATGCCAAAGACCTAAAGAGAAAGGGGAAGAGAAAATATGTACCTATTACACTTTAAGAATACTAGAAATAGAGAAACAATTTATCTTAGAATGCAAAGCTTATAATGATACCCGAGATAATTATGCTAGTACATTAATAGTAGATTCAATGTCTATATCATTTGAAGAAGCAAAAATAAATAATCTAGGGGAATTTATCAGCAAGATCAATAGCAAAAGATTAATTCTTCAAAAATAAAGAATGATAACTCATTACATAAACTTATATTCTTTTGAAAAACAAGTAAAATAATAAATTATATTTAATAGCAAAATTTTGTTATCCTATAAATTATTTTAGATATGCAAACTTTAAAAAAATTATATTATGTTATAACTAGTAGGTATTAACATAAGCATGTCAAACTCATAAGTAGTCATTATTAATAAAACAAACCACCTTCACACACCATGGATAAGTAAATAAGCCTATGTTAAGGTATTTAGAAGATAGGAATGGATAAGGATTGTAATATGGATAGACTATAGGTGAAATACTTAAAATGGGGAGTAGAAAAATTAGCACCACACATCAAGAGGATGTTCAACAACATCATCCAACATGGATTTCCAAGGGATTATACAAGTCTAACAATACCTCTCTTCAAGAGTGGAAACATGAATAGTCCCTCAAATTATCGAACCATAATGGTAAATCCACTCTTTGCAAAGTTTTTTGGAAGTGTGGTTGAGAGTAAAATCAAGTGGGTGGGAAAATAAAAGGAAAGAGAGCAAAAAAACAAGTAGGTTTCATATAAAAACACTCATTAATAGACCATGTCATCACTTTGATACATATCATTAAATAAATATGGAATGAAAAAGGAAAAGCCTATTGTTGTTTTCTAGACTTCAAGAAAGTTTTTGACACAATGCTTAGAAGTAAATTATAGAATAAAATGGAAGACTTAGGCATACTAGAAAAGAATAGAGAAATATTTCATCAACTCTATGAGGAGGTCCACATTTAAACTAGAATGCAAGCACCCTTTTCATAATGCCTTAGAAGTGACATACAAGTTAAACAATACCCATTATCCCCTACCTTATTTGGTTTATATGTTGATACATAGAAAGAATTGATAAATCTGAGTGGAGGGGATAATGTTCATTTGGGAAGATATATGGTGAGGCTTATTTTGTATATAGATGATATTATTTTTATTTTAAGGTCAACACGAGATTTGAGAGAGCATTTAAGGCCTTAGAGAACTTTTGCAAGGAGGTAGGCATACAAGTAAATACTAGCAAAATCAATAAAAAACAAAAGAATCAGATAATTTTTTATTTTTAAGAGGGTCTTCTAGAAGAAGTAACAAAATATAAATTTCTTGGGATAAACTTTGGGAAACATGTAAAATTAAGAGAATATTGTGAGGTTGAAGAGTACTTTTTATACTACAAAGTAAAGGTGGAGAGGCTAAAGTATGAGACCAAAAGACTATACGGGTTTTATTCAGGCTATTAGTAGTACCAATGATGCTATATGGAAAAAGAAAAAAATTGTGAATGAGGATCTCTACGAACTTAGGGTTTTGAATTTGGAAAACGAAGAAGGAAGCTAGAACAACTAGATTTTTGGTAAGATTTTTTTATTCTATTATTTTACCCCTGGTTTGGGTAAATGGCAGACCATGCTTAGCCTCAAGCTGCTTTATGGAATCCCTAATGGCTGATGCTTCCTTATTTACTCCAAGTAATGGCTCTTTTTATCTATTTTCACATTCTCCTCCCTTTGATCAAGGGAAGATAGATTCAATGATTCAAGCTCTTAAGTCAAGAACCAGGCTACAAACTCAACCAAATATACATACTTGTCCTTACAAAGGCATGTTATTTCCCAAAATGGATGTGGCCCCTATGGTTGAGGTACCATCAACATTCACTCAACACCCTACTCTTACCTTATCTGCTCAGGCTTTAGCATGCAAGTTCATAGGTTTGTGGCCTAGTCCCACTACGATATAGAAATAGATCAATATGAACTGGGGATCCAAATTCTCTTCTTAAGATAATTTATGATGGCAAGAAGAGGTTATTTTGTAGTAACCTTTGCCTCCATAGAAGACAAAAACACCATATTTTATGGAGGGCCATGGTTTCTTGGTTCTAGCCCATTGTATATGACTCCTTGGACCACAAAATTTGACCCATAGGAGGAATAACTTGAAGAATTATCATTATGGGTAAGACTGTCTTTCTTGCCCCTCCACCTACGGAATAAACCCACAATGGATATCATAGGAAATGCCATTGGATTCTTCATATATTAGGCCCTCCAAAGCCAACAATGTCATATGTGCATGAATATGTGTACACAACCCCTTGATTATGAACACATCCCATTCAAATGTATTACATGTTATGAGCATGGTCATTTCTCTAGGAACTATCCAACTAGAGTGGCACATGAGAAGAAAAAGGATGAGACACAATTCTTCCAAGAAATCAAAAGAAAATCAAGAAGATCAAGGAGAAAAAAAAGACAACCACGTCAAAAGCCTACTCATCAAAACATGAACAAGTTTTTTGTTCTCAGTTTAGAAGAGGAGGAGAATCCAACTACAACATCAAAACTAGATCAAGGCACACCTTCCCAAGATAAAGGAGAGGACACTCCATAGACTCCAATGGAAGAAAACTTAAAGGATATCCTAGGAGAAACTCAGAAAAACAAAAAAAATATATCCTCTAGAAGAAGAAATATAAGAGGAGGTTGAAGAAACACAAACTAAAGTAGTCATTCTAGGAGGAATTCTAGCAACATGATCTATTGCCAAGGGGAGGAAAACAAATCAATAGTTAAGAAATGAACAGGCCCAAAAGGAAATACAGGCTAAAACACAAGCCAACATATTAGAGAGCTTCTCCAAGAATCAAGGAAGTAGTCTAAAAATGAAGTTACTCTCATGGAATGGGAGAGGATTAGGTAGTCCCCTAAAAAAACTATTTAAAGTCACTAATTCAGAAGTACAATCCACATGTAGTATGTGTTCAAGAATAAAAAATGATAGAAAAATAGCTATAACATAATGGAAAAAAACATGGTCGTAGTCAGAAACAATCGTAGTAGATGCAGTAAGAGCTTCAAGGGGTCTGATTCTAGCATGGGATCCTAAAATTTTAAATTACACCAATAGGCACAAACAAAAAAACTAGATAGCGGCTAAATTTGAAATGACAAATGGATACCCCATAATAGTTGTCAACTTTTATGGGCCAAACCATCCAAAATAGAAGAAAGAGACATGGCAACATCTTGCTCAATGGCTGACCATTAAAAATCCTAAAAACTTAATCATTGGTAGAGACTTGAATATTGATGAGGGCATCACACGTCTTGATTTGTTAGTTCCTAGGCATAGGTTAGTTTCTATAGTTCCTAGGTTCATATTTTATTAAGTTTGCTAATAATGCTCATGAGTCTTAAACTCACATAGGCTATGTTTGACCATTAGCTGGACTTAGCTCATAGTTGGTTATCAGTTAGCTAGTGTTCATGTTTGGTTAGTGTATTTTATTTTATGCCTCCCTACTTGTCCTCTTGGTGCAATATTTGGGAGAAACATTATTATATTTTTGGAATTAGAGGCCTATGCAAACCTTAGTGAATGAATAAAATATCATGTTGGTTTTGAACCTTCACACTGGTATTAGAGCACCTATCATGTGCACATTCTAATTGAATCAATTTTCCTTTGCATGCATTGAGGAATATCCATTTACTTCCCTTGCATGACAATTTTCTGATGTGTGGAAGCTCCATTGCTTCCTTGTGTGAAGTTGGCTTCTTATTTTTCACTGCAAATTTTTTTGAGTGGCCTACTTCAAAAATTAGTCGAGTGATGGCTTCTTGCATGTGTTGCAGGGACTGTAAAAAATTTCTACCAACAACACAGTAGCCAGTGATGTCAAGCCTACATGCCACACAAAGGAGTCAAGATTTAGGTTAGGTGATAAAGTAGTAGTAAACAAACCACTAAGAGGTGGCACAACAGTCAACAAACTGCTATACATTTCACACGTGAAGGAGGGCCTAACCACTGAGAGGTGGTCAAGCTCTATTGCATGTATATATATTTTTAAATAATAATCTAGAGATTGCACCTTGCATGTGGGATAATAGTTTCCCACGAACTACAACCACGGTGCATCTGGAAGGCCGTTTGTCGACCAAATTTTTGGAGGAGCATTTGCATGTATCAATGATGTTTTTTGGTGGTTCATCGATATCAAACATAGATAAACAAGCACCAAGAAGGATAGATTCCAGACAGAGTTGAAACCTTTTGCAAAATTAGAATTATTGATTTAAGTCGATTTCTTTCCTCCTGCGATGAAGATTCCCAGAATTAATTTGGTGGATCAAATAAATATTGGAAACTTTGGTTTCACCAGTGTTTTGTTGCTTTTCATGGAATTGAGTGATTAATGTCATGTTCATTTTAGCCTTTGTTGGCTAGAATAACCTATGAAGTTTTTTGATAATATTTTCATGCACTTTGACCTACAAAGCTCACCAATTGGATAAAACTCATCAACATCAATTTCTTGTTCGATGATATCACTAGTTATATGGGTTGTCCAATTTTGCACAGGCTACTTAAGAACCCCCATTTGATGTAGAGTGTGTCTTTGCGTGTGTCATGAGACATAACCTAAGAAACATGGTTCATTTGGCAGGAACGTAGCCATTCACAGGGTTTGGGGATTTATCCCACATTGGTCATGAGATGTTCACTGGTGCAAATTAAAAGGGTGGAGGCCCCCTATATAATCCAACCACCACATGGTGGTCAAGACCACATGATGACCATTATGGATCATGTCTGCGTTAGGGTGTGAAACATTCTGCCATGTGGTAGCCCTGCTAACATTATACCGTTTGACATTGTGTTGAAGCAAGAGGTGATGATTTTGGCGCCTATACCTTTTGAAAGGTATAAAATATTTTTTAATTAAATTTTTTAAATTAATCCAATTTAATTAATTAAATGATGTTTAATTCCTTTAATTAAACACAAAATTGCATTATTTTTTGCAATTTTAACTTTACAAAAACTTTTTGTACTAGCCTAGAAGGCTAACCTTTTGCAACTCTCCAAAAATTGGAAAAGTTTTTTTGTAATTGCCTACAAGGCAAGATTTTGTGCAGCCATTGGCTCATTGTAGATGCTTGAAATATAGCACCATTTTAAATTTCCTTTGAGTCAAAAATTTGTACTAAAGACAACTTGGTATCCCTCCTGGATTACACAAGGGGTCAAATGGTTTCTAATTTGGTAGAGCAAATGGCTACCATAGCCACAATTTTTAGCCTTTTGGCTAATAAGGTTCAAAATATGTCAGGCCCTAGTGGATCTAGTCCAACCCCTGACCATAACTCTCAAGCAAAATGTGAGGTCAAAATTTATGATGGATATCATGATCTTAAGGTCCTAAACAACTAGATATTCGATATGGATACATGGTTTGAGTATAGAAAAATTAAAAAATATGACCAAGTCTCCTTTGCCAAGCTCAAGATTTCAAGCATTTCCAAAGTCTTGATATAGGACCACCAAAGCACTTAGGATCCCATTGAAACTTGGGATGACTTAGTGAAATAATTGAAGTAAACCTTCTATCCTTCCAATTTTGCTAAATATATTGACTTCCAATGGCTTCGTTTGAGGTAAGGATACCACATGAGTGTCCAAGACTACATTGGAAAGTTTAACAAATTAAGGATTCTAAATGGAATCTTGGACTCAACTCCAAAACTAATCAACAAATTTAAAAGTGTCTTGAAATATCCACTCTTTAGGGAGTTGAAGTATACACCTTGCACCACTTTGAATGAGTACAATAAAGCACAACTTTAAGAGGATAAAATTGCTACTAAATAAGGTGCATATCACTCTTCTAGCACCTCCAAAGCACCCAAAAAATTGCAACAACAATCAACAAAGGCAAAAAACTCTTCTTCTACTTCTCCTTCTCCCTCTTCTTCTTCTTCCTCTTATTTTAATGGCAAAAAATTTTATAATCATTATAAGAGATGAGGACATACCAATTCTAAGTGCTTTAGAAAGAAGAATAATATGCTTGTAAAGGAGGTACCACAAGATGGGTCCCTTAAGGTTGGAGGTGAGGCAAATGAGTATGAATAACTTCAATTTCAACTCAACCATGTGACTCTCATGCACCGCAAAAGTCATCATGATAGTTTGTTTGTCACACGAGCACATCTGCTACCTAACTTTTCAATGACTTGCATTTTTTACAATGGATCACAAACCAAATCTCATTGCTAAATTTTTAGTTGATCAAATCAAATTGTCTGTCAAACCCCATCCTTCACCATATTCACTTGGACAAAAGGATGATAATTCAACCTTTGTAATCATAGAACATTGTACCGTGTCTTTTGCCTTTTGTCCACACTATGTGGATAGAGTCACTTGTGATGTGACTCTTATGGACTACTATAGAATGATTCTAGATCAGCCCTATCAATACAATAAGTAGGATACATATGATGCTTTTCATAAAACCTATACTATGCTTCATAATAATAAGACCTTTATTTTTCACAATCTTCCACAAGCCCAATTATTGATGTATTTGCCAAGGATTGCCTTAGTATATTGGTCTAAAGACATTCATGCTTTCGCTACTAAGGAGGTCATTTCTCATCCTTCATCAGTACCTCCTCCTATTGCTCCTGCTAATCCTCCTATTGTTCCACATCATGCACTTCAATGACCTCCTTCAATGATGGCTTCATAGGTTCCAAATGTTCATCAGACTTCGCAGCTTCCACAATAGGTGATTGCTCCTCATCCTTTTTTACTACTTGGTGAGCGAGTGGTTTCCCAATGTTGTTTCTCCACACCAGCATCCTAAGGATTCCTCAATCTTCTTTTGATCGACTATGAGATATGTATGCAATGTTTGGTGACTCACCCTTCTACTCGTATTGTAAAAGCATTGGAGTCCAATGCTTCTTGAGTGGGGAGGTATTATGAGGGTATCATGCATCTTGATTTGTTAGTTCCTAGGCATATGTTAGTTTCTATAGTTCCTAGGTTTATATTTTATTAAGTTTGCTAATAATGCTTGTGAGTCTTCAACTTAAGTAGGTTTTGTTTAGCCATTAGCTGGACTTAGCTCTTAGTTAGTTATTAGTTAGCTAGTATTCAGGATTAGTTAGCATATTTTATTTTATGCCTCCTTATTTTCCCTCTTGGTGTAAGATTTGAGAAAATAATTATTGTATTTTGGGCATTAAATGCCTATTTAAACCGTATTGAATGAATTAATGTCAAGTTGGTTTTGAACCTTCACAAATATGACACTCAAACATTGCAAAAAGTCTGAAGGAGCTAGATCAAAATTCTTGAGAATAAGAAATTAGTAGAAATAATTATTCTTGATGAATATCTCCAAGATGTTATCCCAAAAAAAGGAAAATACACTTGGACCAATAGGATATTTGGAACACATTTCATAGTTGAAAGGCTTGATAGGTTCCTAGTGAAAGAAGATCTATTGGTTAATTTTCCACTCATATAAAGCCGCATAGTCCAAAGTTTCATATCAGATCATAAATCCATCATATTGGAAATTGGAAAAAACCTTTTGGAACCAAGGAGAATCCCCTTCAAATATAATCTGGATTGGACAACTCACAAAATATTTATCACTTTGGTTGAAAATACTTAGCAGGAACAAGTATTGACAACCAATCCCTAGGAGATATGCAAAAGGAAAATTCATGACCTCAAAATAACTATACAAAAATGGTTATTAAATAAAACCAAATTCAAGATAGAAAAAACCATACTGCTTCAATAGGTTGAACAATTAGAAGCAAAAATTGGAGACTCTCCTCCTCTACCACACCAAGAGGATGCAAGGAGAGAGTTGCAACAAAATCTCTACAAGATATATGTAGAAGAAGAAGCAAGGTGGAGACTTTGCTCAAGAATGTATTGGCTAAAAAAAGGTGACAAGAACACCAATTATTTTCATCTCAAGATAATGAAAAACTATCAGAGGAACACAACTAGAGAAATTGAACATGAAGGGATGAAATATATAGGGAAAGAGCAAATCAAAGAGCTGTCAAGCAAGCATTTTTATAACCTGCTGATAAAAGAACATGGGAATCTTCAAGCTCAAGAGTTTCTTCTACAAAATATTCCAGAAGTTATCAATAAGGAGGAAAAATAGGAAATGAACAAACCATTCATAGTGAATAAGTTAGAAGAATTTTTCAACTCTCTTTTGAAGGATAAAGCTCCAGGTCCTTATGCGTTCACCAATAACTTCTACTAGCAATTTTTTCATCTTATTCGTGAAGATATGTTGAATATGATTGAAGATGTCAAACTAAATGGTAAGCTCTGGGTGCTATCAAATCCACTTTTTTGGACTTAACCCCTAAAGAGAAAAATGTTATAATATTTTCTAGATTTGGACCAATCTCACTGTGCAATTATTCTTATAATTTTATCTCCAAAATCATAGACAACTAAATAAAAAAATAGAAAATTAATTGTTGAAGAGCAAGGAAAATTGTTAGGATCCCATCCTAACCCTTAATGTAATAACTTCCATGATGTAATAATTCCTAAATAACGTGGGTAGTACCCATGATTAATATTTTGTAATGTTCTAAGTTTTAGCTTATATAGTGTCTATGACAAATGGAACCCTTTTTATGTAACACATGGTAGATAGGTTATGTAAGGTGGCCTTGTGCATGTAATTCGAGTGGCATTGTGCATGTAATTCGAGTGGCACTATACATGTAATTCGGGTGGAATTATGCATGTAATCCAGGTGGAATTTTGCATGTAAGCCAACCATGGAAGGGAACTCTTTAAATACCCGAGAAGGCACCAATGTATTCATATTTTGCAAATTAATGAAGTGTTGAAGGAGGTTGCCCCCTCGAAGAGGCCTACGATTCTATCTTATTGTGAGATTGTTCCTTTATGCAAATTTTTGTTATAATGTGTATTTTGTTTTGAATATTAATATGATGTTTATGTGAGTTTATTTCCAAGCAATTGTGTGAGTGTGTTTATTTGAGTTTATTTTATAGTAGGATCCTAACAAGTGGTATCCAAGTGCTTTCCAGGGCCAAGTTCTACTGCAACAATAACGATTCTTGCCTGTTAGGTATAATCCTCTATTATTTTCGTGTAATTTTTTTTACTATTATAAAAAAAAGACATACCAATCAAAAAAAAAAATAGTCCTTTTTAGTTGAGTAGGTAGAAACCCTGTGCCGGGGGTTTTAAAATATTGCAAAGGATCTGTCATTATTGGCTAAGCTAGATAGCCCATACAACGTCTAGTGAAGTGAGGGGCGATCAGGCTCCAATACCCAAGCCTCAGACAGAACTCGCGCACGGACTTGAGCTCCCACGCATCTTTGGGTGTATCGGGAGACCATTCTAGGGTTAACAAAATTTTATCCAATAGGAAGATTATCGGCCTTGTATCATCCATAGTCCATGGGACACAACATCCCGGATGATTACCCTCCCATACTATCAGAGAGGCAGATAGTGTGCTCAAGGGTATGTGTGGAATCCTCCTTGGGTAGTGGCCTGAAATATTGGTCCGAGCACTATTGTTTGTCACTGCGGTATAACAAAGGGCCTATGGGTGTTACATACTCCTTTACTTAGCATACCCTGGTTATGTTAAAACTTCAACCTGCAACAAAATAATAAACCAAAACTCCATGTTTGTAAACTTGCATTCCGAATTTCCAAAAGTGAGCATATGAGAAAGGAATCCTCTACCAAAAAAATAACATACATTGCATGGATTTGGGATAGAATATGAGGGTGATAGTTAAGTTGATAGTCTAGAGAATAACAGTCAAATTTACAGTGGTAGTAACAGTGAGGTCAGTCAGGTCAGCACAGTCAGGTCAGAGACTACAGTTTTCAGTGTCAGAACAGAACTGTCATAACAATAACCTACACAATACAAAGAATCTTCAGACTAGTGAGGTAAGCAGTGTCAGAGAGACTGCCTAGGCTGAGAAAAATAGTGAGCGAGTGACCAGAGACCAATTATAGATAGTGCTCCAGTACCCAACTTTTGCACTGTAGCTCAAAATAAAAAATTGTAAACACCATAAGACTCGGAAAAACAGGAGAAAAACAAGTCTGGGGTGCCCAAAAGTAGTGTTGTGGGATATAGCTCATTGTGACCACCTCTTCGATCTGATCGTTTTGATATATAACACCCAAGCACTTTTTTGGACACTTACTACAAATAGTAAGTCCTGAAACCCAATTCTAATTTTAGTAACTGGTCATAAAAGGTTTCAAAATGGCCCAGGGTACTCGTGGACATCAAAAAGAGCTAGAACAGATGGACTCCTTAACCAAAGCCATTGAGAATTTGAACTTGGAAATTTTCTCCATAAGGGAAGAGGTCCAAGGTCTTCGTCTAGATCATGAGGCCACTAGCGCTTGCTTAGAAGAAACACTGATAAATATGGGTAGCCAGTTACATAAGGGACCACTCAAAACAGAACACCAGGATGAAAACTCTATAAGGAATGACCATGACACATCCTTTAAAATGTCAAAATTGGACTTCCCCCGATTTAATGGGAAGGATGTTGATGGGTGGTTATGTAGGGTTGATCAATTCTTTAGACTTCATAATGTTCCCATATATCATCGAGTTCATATGGCTTACTTCAATTTGGAATAGGAGGCTCTACACTGGTTTCACTGGTTACGTAATTCCAACCCAAATCTCTCTTGGGAGGAATTTGAGTCCCAACTACTGACCCAATTTGGGCCTAGTGAGTATGAGGACTTCACAGGGGCCTTGACCAAACTACAATAAACATCCTTAGTCTATGATTACCAAACTCAATTTGAAAAATTGGCCAATAAGACAAGAGGATTGACAGAAGGGTTCTTCACAAGTTGTTTTATCAGTGAAGAATTGTACCAAGCAATATGATCTTCTCATTAATCTTCAGATATAGAAACATACATGCGGTTACAAACTGTTCTAACCACTTAGGTGGTTAGAAACCAGAATTGGAGAGCGCCTACGAGCGCTTCTTTTAACATGCCAAGAATGGAATATGAATTTATGCTAACATCCCCCCTTATTACATTATTGGCAAATCCCAATTGTATTCCGAAACTTTTCATATTTGATGCGTCCAAGTGCTTTGGTAAAGATATCTGCAACTTGAGCATCAGTAGGAATGTAGTGAAGCTGTATATGGTGCTTTGGAACTTCATCTCGTATAAAATGACATCTGGTATCAACATGTTTGGTACGTTCATGAAAAATTGGATTTTTTACAAGATTCAAAACACCTTGGTTGTCGCAAAACAAATGAAGAGGAAGATTCTTTGGAAGGCCCATGTTTGTAAGAATGCGACTTAACCACATGATCTCACAGACTGCTTCACTGGCTGCACGATATTCTGCTTCTGTAGAAGATAGAGCAACCACATGCTGCTTCTTACTGTGCCATGAGATAGGTCCGGATCCTAGATGGAAAACATACCCGGAGGTGGATTTACGATCATCAAGGGATCCAAGCAAAATCCGAGTCTCGTGTATCCCAAGAAGAAGAATTTATTATTCTGTCTATACTCCGGACCATAATTTGTAGTACCGTGAACATAATGAAGAACTCTTTTTGCTGCTTTCCAGTTGACTCACTTTAGGCTCTTGCATGAACCTTGAAAGATATCCTACAAGAAAACCGAGATCTGGTCCGGTATTTGTCAGATATAGGAGACTCCCAATCAATTGGCGATAGAGAGTACCATCTACCTGAGGTGACTCATCATATCGAGATAACTTAAGTCCTTGCTCCATTGGAGTTGCTTTTGACTTACAATTAGTCATCCGATATTTTTCTACTAAAGTCTTGGCATATTTCTTCTGTGTTACTCTAATATGAAACTTTTGTTGAGTAACTTCTAAACCAAGACAATAGTGTAGAAGTCCTAGATCTGTCATATCAAAAGATTGCTTTAAATCATCCTTTACTAAATCAATCATTTTTTCTGAGCTTCCTGTGATGATCAGATCGTCAACATAAAGTACAAGAATCACTATATCAGAACCATTTTTCTTAATATAGAGATTTGCATCTGAAGGACTTCTAATAAAACCATGCTGCACAAGGTGACTGTCTATCTTGATATACCATGCTCGAGGGGCTTGTTTTAAACCATACAGAGATTTGATCAACTTGCACACTTTTTGTTCTTGCCCCTCAACCTCATATCCTTCTGGTTGAGTCATGTATACTTCTTCTTGTAAGTCACCATTTAAGAAGGCACTTTTAACATCCATCTGATGTAATTTCCACCCAAACTGAGCTCCCATGGCACAAAGTACTCTAATGGTAGTCATTTTTGCAGTAGGGGCAAAAGTCTCTTCATAATCTATGCCTTCTTTCTGAGCATATCCCTTTGCAACAAGTCGGGCTTTATGCTTATCAATAGATCCATCTGCCTTATACTTCACTTTGAATACCCATTTGCAGCCGATGGGTTTCTTTCCTGTTGGCAGATTGACTAGTTTCCAAGTATTATTTTTGAGAAGAGAGTTATGTTCTACATCCATAGCCTGTTTCCACTGTGGTTGAGTAAGGGCAGATTTAACCGTTGTGGGTTCATTTGTATTTAATGTAGACATATAAAGTTTTTCTTCATCCTCATCTTCTTCCCTGGTCATATTTGGTACTCACTCGACAAATCATCAAAGTGTTGACAAAGTTCGTCAACCTCTGAAGTAGATGCTTCTGCTCTCTTCTGTTGTGTCATACTGCGAGTACATGGCCTATCAAGAGATAGATCTGGAAAGGAGTTCAACTTAGCATCTCTCAAAGTGCTAGTATACCATTTTGGAACTTTTTGTTTTGACTTTGGAACTTGAACCTCCTTTTTAGGTTCTGCTTCATCTATGTATACAGTTGTGGATGTGTCTTTTGATGTAGGAGCTTCATCAAATACAACATCTCTACTCACATGTGTCTTCTTGGTCTTAGGATCAATCAATCGATAACCTTTTGAGTACTCATCATAGCCAAGAAAAATACACGACAGGGTTTTCTCATCCAGCCTTCCTTCTTTTCTGTTTTGGAATGTGCATGAATGCTTTACACCCAAACACCTTCAGATGAGAAATGGAAGGTTTCTTATCACTCCATGCTTCTTGTGGAGTCTTCCCTTGTAGAGCACGAGTGGGTGCTCTATTTAAGAGGTATGACGCTGTGTTTACTGCTTCTGCCCAATATTGATCCTCAAGATGTGCTCCTTTTAGCATACATCGAACCATTTCCATAATGGAACGATTTCTTCTTTCTCGCAACTCCATTCTGCTGAGGTGTATAGGCTGTAGTCAGTTGTCTTTTGATCCCATGTTCTTTAAGGAACTCTAAAAAATCTTCAGAGGTGTATTCCCCCCCTCGATCTGAGCGGAGGGTTGTTATCAAATATCCCGATTCCTTCTCAACAAGCTTCTTGAACTGTTGGAAAGTGAGAAGTGCTTCTGATTTCAACTGAAGAAAGAAAACCCACATCTTTCGTGAGTAATCATCAACGAATAGTTGAAAATACTTTTTCCCGCCATAGCTGGTTGGCATAGGACCACACAGATCGGTATGTACCAGCTCTAAAGGTTTTGCAGCTCGAGACGAGCTTGCTTCAAAAGGCACTCGATGTTGCTTCCCTGCTAAGCAATCCGAGCAAACTGGCAAGATAGATGAGAGGGGCGGAAGACCTTTCACCATCTCATATTTGTGTAATTCAAGCAAGTATCCAGAACTGAGATGCCCATAACGCCGATGCCAGAGAGAGGTAGCCTCTTTTGTAGTTGCAGCCAAAGCAACATGGGAAGTGGAAATAGCATCGAGGATAAACAAGCCATGTTTGTAAGACCCAGTTGCTACATGTTTACCGCTGTGTGTGATAAAACATCTTTTCTGGCCATTGACAACTCGAAACACAACTTCCATGTTTCTATCCAACATTTGTGTGACTGAAAGCAGATTATTGGCTAATCCTGGAACATAGAGGACCTTTTCAATTTGACAATTACCATCAGGAAGAGACACAAAAATATCCCCTTCTCCTTTTACTTGATAGACCTGATTGTCAGCAATTGTGACTGGCTTACCCTCTTTTTCAACAAACGTATCAAACCAAGATTTATCCCCAATCATGTGTTTGCTTGCTCCTGAATCAATATACCATACAACATCTATCTGGGAAGACGATGTATGAGTCATGAGTACCTTATGTGCTCGTTCAGAGTCAGAGTCTGAATCGGACTCGGGAGAATGTGAGTCTCGAGTTGGATTCAAGCATAAGCAACATGGCCTTTAGATCGCTTATGCTTATAGTATTTTTTCTTGTGCTTGCCCTTCTTTTGGGAACCTCTTTCATTTTGTTGCTTGTTTTTGAACCAACATCTGTTGGTGTCATGGTTATTCATATCACAAATTTTGCAATATTTTGTATCTTTTTGCTGAGATTGCTTTCCTTTTCCTTTGGAGGAACCACCTCCTTTTTGAAACTGCCCTTGTTGTTTACCACTCTGTTGTGTGGAGAGAGCATTATCTGGCATGTCATCTTTCTCGGACCTCGAGTTGCCTCCTCAGTCTGAAGCAAGTTTACCAGTTCCACAAATGAGACTTGTCTTCCAGAAACATTGAGAGAGGTGATCAACATCTTATAGGAACTTGGTAATGCTCTCAAGATAACAGAATTCAAGATATCATCATCCACAGGTTTTCCCATAGCATTCAATTTTGCTTTCAAATCTGCCACTCTACATAGGAATATGTCAATCGTTTCTCCATAACTCATACTGAGATTATGTAGTTGAGTTTGAAGATGGAGAATAGTGGATTGATTTTTGCCTTCATATACCGTGAGCAAAGCATCCCAAGCTATCTTACTAGTTTTTGCATCACAAATATGAGGCTGCACCTCATCTGTGGTAGCAAGTAAGATAAATACAAGACTCTTCTGGTCTTTCTTATCCCAATCATCTTGATCTGTTCCTGTTGTTTGAGGACGTTTTTCAGTGCCATTCACTACATTCCATAAATCTTCCAACTGAAGTATGGCTTTCATTTTTGTCTTCCATGGAACAAAATTAGGACCTTTCAACAATTGGGAATCTGAGAGATATTTATGAATTGTGGCCATTATGAAGGTTCCTTATATCACCAATTGGTCTCCCTTTCTTTATACCTTCCAGATCATTATATTGTAACCATTCAATATACACCCGCCCTTACGTGAGGGAAACTATAGGTATATAGGAACAATATACTACTCAATATGTACTCGCCCTTACGAGAGGGAGACTATAAGTACATATGAGAAGCACAATATATTGACCATAGGCGATACTGAAAGGGCATCGTGTTGTTAATGACACCTACCATAGAAAGTTTTATTCCGCATGCGTGGGGCGTAACTTCCCCTAAACACTTTGGAAAAAAGAGCTTTCGTCAGGATTTACGCCTAACAACAATCACGATGTGGGTATGAAATGAGAAATAAAAAACATGGTTTGCCTTATTTCTCCCCGACGATTTATAGAGAACAAGCTCAGACGTCGTTGTTGCAGCTATATTAGGCGGCGAATACAGTAGTCCAAAGCACGACAGCATTACTCGTAAGTGTGGACCAGAGGTATCTCAAATACCGAACGCTGCTATGCAATAAATTGCACAAATAGGGTATAAATTTGGGGTCTTATATTTGTAATTTATGATTGATAATGCAAGAAAATAGAATATTTAAATGCAAAAAATAACAATCATAAATGCCCACAAATTTTTAGCACCTATTTTATTCTAGCAAAATTCTGTCTGCCAAATAGCTTGATTTCCCCCCTTTGTCTGACAATTTTGTAAGGAAAAAAATGGATTTCCCCCCTTTCAAGTTGCAAAGAGAACAAGAAATTTGTTGCAAAAAATACCTTAAAGCTTCCTCCAAAGTATGCAGCCGTCAATGAGAAACAGCCGTCAATGTATGCAGCCGTCAAAAACAAAATGACAGGCGTCAACTAGAATCTGCCGCCGTCACTGTGTCATTCGGGGCGTCAAAAAATCAAAGCCCGCCGTCACTGGGACACGCTGGGTGTCAACCACATGTTTCGCCATCCACAGGAAATGCGTCAAATTAACAAGTACGGGTGTCAAAAATTCCCCGCAGGGATTGGAACTGGAGACCTTCCGCCAAACAAGAAACAATCTTACCGCCTGAGCCAGAGAGCCCGACGGGAAAGAACTTGCACGCTGGTGATATTGAAAACGTGAGGGCGATGGATTTAGGGAAAAAAAATATATCCCACATGGTCTGTGCGACCGATGTGGGGGGGCTTAAAAACGCCGAAAGCCACTAAAGCTTTCGGTTGCCTTCGGGCAACCACCCCGTCCCCGTCCTTTTGCCTCCCTCCCGCCGAACCATCCACGAGCCACTTGCTTCTGCTGCGTTGTCCGTCGGTGTCTGTCGCGCTTCTGTTGTCCCAGTCGGTGTCTGGTGTCTGTCGCGCTTCTGTTGTGGTGTCTGTCGCGCTTCTGTTGTCCCAGTCGGTGTCTGGTGTCTGTCGTGCTTCTGTTGTGGTCTGTCGCCCTTGGTCCGTCAGGGTCGTGTCTCCTGTCTTCGGTTGCTTGGTCCGCGTGTCTCCTGTCTTTGGTCTGCTCCTGTCCGCAGCTCTGATGCCATGAAGAATTGTACCAAGCAATATGATCTTCTCATTAATCTTCAGATATAGAAACATACATGCGGTTACAAACTGTTCTAACCACTTAGGTGGTTAGAAACCAGAATTGGAGAGCGCCTACGAGCGCTTCTTTTAACATGCCAAGAATGGAATATGAATTTATGCTAACAATCAGTAGGTTAAAAGGGGATCTCCAAGCTGAAGTAAAGATATTGAAACCACATTCCATGATGGAAGCTATCAATTTGGCCCCTCTGGCCAAATCTAAACTCCCAAACCAATGGCGCCCCCCGCGGTTTCCTCCAAATCGACCTTCATTTCCTTTTCGAACCCAAAATTCAGTGGATAGTAAACCTACTACAACCAAGTGACTGAATACAGAGGATATGGATGCACGTCATGCCCAAGGCTTATGTTATAATTGTGATGAAAAGTTTTTTAAAGTACATAAATATGCAAACAAAAGACTAGACTGTTCTTGATAGATGTTGAGGAACCTACTAACACTGACTAGAGTGATGAGGATGAGGACCCCCTTGAAACACCTTCTCCATAGGAAGAAGATACACAGGGGTCTAAGGCAGAGATTTCATTCCATGCTCTTGCAGGTATTACCACTCCACAAACCATGAAAGTTGTGGGATTTTTCAAGGGCCAACATCTTACCATCCTTATTGATTCAGGAAGCACACACAACTTCATTGATCCTAGAGTTGCTAAGTAGGAAAATTGCTATATCCACACTTGTAATTCATTCGAGGTCATGGTAGCCAATGGGGGAACATTACCTTGTAAAGGAAAATTTTGCAATGTCAATATCAGGATAGGGGACTATGAACTCAAGCAGGACATGTTTGCCCTCCAGTTGGGAGGATGTGATATGGTTTTGGGATCTCAATGGTTGAGTACGTTGGGCACTATCAGTTGGAAATTTGTAGAACTCTGGATGCAATTCTCCCAAAATGGACAAACACACTTACTCAAGGGCTCCCCTGTAAGAACACCTCACCTCATTAGTTCCAATCGCATGGAGAAAGTGCTAAAGAAATCAAAACATGGGGTCATTGCACAACTCTTATCCATCCAATCAACCACTTCACTAATGGCTGAAATTCCATCAGACCTACAACTAGTTCTACACAAACATGATGTTGTCTTTGCAGAACCAACTACACTACCATCGCATTGCTCTCATGACCATTCTATCCCATTGCTTCCGGGTAGTGCACCACCAAATATCAGGCCATATAGGTACCCTCATGCCATGAAATCAGAACTGGAAAAATTGGTACAGGAATTACTCAAAGCTGGTGTCATCCGGCCTAGTACTAGCCCCTACTCCTTGCCTGACCTACTTGTTCCCAAGAAATATGGCTCATGGCACCTATGTATTGACTATCGGGAACTCAACAAGACTACGATCAAGGATAAATTTCTTATTCCAGTGGTTGATGAATTACTCGATGAACTACACGGGACCATGTATTTCACCAAGCTTGATCTCCACTCTGGCTACCATCAAATCCGGATCAAGGATGAGGACATCCCCAAAATTGCCTTTCACACTCATGAAGGTCATTATGAATTCTTGGTAATGCCATTTGGTCTCATAAATGCTCCTTCTACATTCCAAAGTCTTATGAACAACAACTTCCGGGCCTTTTTGTGGAAGTTCATCCTTGTGTTCTTTGATGACATCTTGATTTACAACCGCACATGGGAAGAGCACCTCAATCATGTGGATCAAACTTTACAGCTATTGGTCACCCATCACCTTTTTGCCAAAAGGTCCAAGTGTTCCTTTGGTCTTATTGAAGTAGAGTATCTGGGACACATTGTCTCACAGGATGGCGTCAAGGTTGACCCTAAGAAGATTCAAGCAGTTCAAGAGTGGCCGAAACCTCGCACCCTCAAGGGACTTCAAGGATTTTTAGGGCTTACAAGCTATTATCACAAATTTGTTTGCAATTATGGGAATATAGCTGCCCCCCTCACCTCCATGTTGAAAAAATATTCCTTCACTTGGACAGGGCCTGCTGACCAAGCCTTCATTGAACTCAAGCATGCTATGACCACCACTCTCATCTTAGCCATACCATATTTCTCTAAACCATTTTTCATTGAAAGTGATGCTTCTGGTCGTGGTATTGGGGCAGTATTGATGCAAGAAGGACGGCCTGTGGCTTCTACTAGTAAGGCACTCTCTGATCGTAATTTGGGGAAATCCACATATGCTAAGGAAATGTTAGCCATATTGCATGTAGTCACACATTGGTGACCTTACCTCATTGGGCATCACTTCTCCATAAAAATTGACCATCAAAGTCTCAAATATTTTCTAGAACAAAGAGTTGCCACGCCTGACCAACAAAAGTGGGTGTCTAAACTCATGGGCTATGATTATGATATCACCTACAAAAAGGGAAAGAAGAATATTGTGGCTGATGCTCTTTCTCGCCAAATGGAGACCGTAAGTATGTTGTGTGCCATATCAGCACCACTTCCCCAATGGATTGATTCCTTGCGTCAAGAAGCACGTCAGGATGCAGATTTGCAAGCTTTGATAGCCTCACTAATGGATGATCCAGATTCTACACCAGGATATAATTGGAATGGCCATGATCTGCGCTACCATCAACACCTGGTTCTACCTCATAAGTCCCCACTTTGAGAGCTCCTCATGAAGGAATTGCATGCCACTCCCTCTGCAGGCCATTAAGGGTTCCTTAAAACATATGAGCGACTCAAGTGCACCTTCTTTTGGAAAGGTATGAAACGGGACATCCACTCTTTTGTTACTGCCTATGACACATGTCAAAGGATGAAAGGTGAAACAGTGCGCTCTCCGGGCACTCTTCAGCCATTGCCTATCCCGGATCAGGTTTGGACCGATATTTCCATGGAATTTATAAAAGGGCTCCCTAAATTTGGAGGCAAGTCAATTATTTTCATGGTAGTGGATCGCCTTTCAAAATATGCTCACTTTTGTGCCCTTGCCCATCCTTATACAACATCCATTGTTGCACAATTTTTTCTTGACTCCATATTTCGCCTTCATGGCATGCCCACCTCCATTGTATCTGATCGTGATCCCACCTTCACTAGTCATTTATAGCAAGAGTTTTTTAAGTTGTAGGGGACTCAGCTCAAAATGAGTTTAGCCTACCATCCGCAAACGGATGGTCAAACATAAGTTGTTAATAAATGCTTGGAAACCTACCTTCGTTGCTTTGTCTCAGATCATCCCACTCAATGGGCCAAATGGTTATCCTTGGCCAAATGGTGGTACAACACTTCCTATCATACCGCAACCAAACTCACACCATTTGAAGCAGTCTATGGGCGCCTTCCACCTATGCCTTCCTCTTACATTCCTGGCAGCTCCAAGGTCCAGGTCATCGACAACACTCTGAGTCAACACACCGAGGTCCTTTTCCATCTTAAGCAGAATTTGAACATGGCCCAGAATCGAATGCGCCAGCAAGCTGATCAGCATCGTTCTGAGCGTAGTTTTGATGTAGGTGATATGGTCTTCCTTCGCTTGCAGTCGTACAAAAAATCATCCCCACAACTTCGCAGGTGTCAGAAGCTTGCTGTAAAATTCTATGGTCCTTACCAGGTTCTACAAAGGATTAGCCCCACAGCTTACAAATTGGCGCTCCCACCTATTTCCAAGCTTCATCCTGTTTTTCATTTTTCGGCTCTCAAGAAAGTTGTGGGAACACAGGTACAGGTTCAATCCACACTTCCTAAATTGGATGAAGAAGGCTCCATATTACTTGAACCTGAGCAATTGTTGGATCGTCGGACTCGCACTCTTTACAACCGTACAATTACAGAGATCCTGGTTCAGTGGCGTGGGCTTCAACTTGAAGATCCTACATGGGAATATCTCCACCAACTCCAGCAATAGTTTCTTCATTTTATCTTTGAGGACAAAGCTTCTTCAAGGGGAAGGACATGTTAGGATCCCATCCTAGCCTTTAATGTAATAATTTCCATGATGTAATAATTCCTAAATAACGTGGGTAGTACCCATGATTAATATTTTGTAATGTTCTAAGTTTTAGCTTATATAGTGCCTATGACAAATGGCACCCTTTTTATGTAACACATGGTAGATAGGTTATGTAAGGTGGCCTTGTGCATGTAATTTGAGTGGCATTGCGCATGTAAATCGAGTGGCACTATGCATGTAATTCGGGTGGCATTATGCATGTAATCAAGGTGGCATTTTGCATGTAACCCAACCATGGAAGGGAACTCTTTAAATACCCGAGAAGGCACCAATGTATTCATCTTTTGCAAATTAATGAAGTGTTGAAGGAGGTTGCCCCCTCGAAGAGGCCTGCGATTCTATCTTATTGTGAGATTGTTCCTTTATGCAAATTTCTATTATAATGTGTATTTTGTTCTAAATATTAATATGATGTTTATGTGAGTTTATTTCCAAGCAATTGTGTGAGAGTGTGTTTATTTGAGTTTATTTTATAGTAGGATCCTAACAAAAATTCATCCCCAATAAATAGATATATGACAATATTATAATGGTGCATGAAGCTCTCCATACTAGTAGGAAATACAAAAAGAAGCATATAGCAATTAAGCTTGATATGGCTAATGCCTTTGATAGGGTAGATATTCAATTTCTTGGACATGTGTTAGTTAAGTTTGTATTTTCCCGTTAGATTATGATATGGATTAGAGCATGCATCACTGCCCCTTGGATCTCCCCATTGATCAATGGTTAACCTTCAACCTATTTTAGGGCTTCTAGGGGCATCAAACAAGGCTGCCCTTTATCCCCATACATTTACATATTGCTAGCAAAGACTCTAGGAAGATGTCTCAACAAGCTAAGAAGGGACCGAAAGATCATATGTATTAAGGTAGCTATGGGATACATACAAGTTAGCCTTGCTTAGTTTACTTATGACACCATTCTTATGGGAGAAGAATCAAGGTAAAATATGAGGCAGATCAAAGAATGCTTAGATTGGTTCACACAAGCTATTGGAGCATTAATTAACACAAAAAATCAAATTTTTACCCAAAACATCTTAGAAGCTAAAAATAGAAGCTTGAGTTTAATCCTTGGATTCAAAAAAGGAAAATAAAAACAATTTAGGTATCTTCGAGTCCCAATGGGTTTCCACCTAAAGCCTAAGGATAGCTGGAGTCCAATGCTAAAAAGTTGATTAAGAGAATTCAAAAATACAATAATGGTTGGTTGAGTCTAGTGGGCATAATAGTGTTAAATCCATTCTATTCATTCTCCTAGTATATCAACTTCTTGTTTATCATGCTCCCAAAAGAATTCTTCATATGATTGATGACATAATTAGAAAATTTCCATGGCAAGGAGGAAGGCAAACAAAAAGGAATAAATTCCATTTAGTAAATTAGGACGTGATCACCAAAGCTAAAGGGATTGATGGCTTGGGAAGCATCACCCTAGGTGCCTATAGCACCCTAAAATTGGCGCAGTAAAAATGCAATAATTACATTCACCTTAGTAAATAATTTAAAATTCAAATTTAACCTCCCAAACCGCCCGTTAACCGTCGAGAAATCCGTTTCCCCCTTTTTCGTGCCATTTTTAGAGGTTGTTTTGACCGTTTGACGATATCGTCGCCGATCAGACGATATCGCCCCAGATTTGACGATTTCGTCTGGACTAGGACGTCCAGACGATCTTGTCGCAAAACTGATTTTGCAAAGTTGGAATTTGTTCCAACGGGTCTCCAATCTGGGCAGAAGCGTGTCTGTGCCGTTGGGACCCTCCCCCCGTTGGAGATCTCCCAAATTGGGATGATCTCCAACCTCCTAACTACTCCCCTAAGCCTATTTAGTCTCTAGGATTTTCCCTTCCCAACCCCTGGCCGAAATTCTCTGCAATTCAATTCCATATACGTTAAATCATCTCTATCTTGCATTTGCACTAGTTCCACATCAATTTTGTTGCAGGTACAACACTATTTTTCAGTCGGAGCCAGCACCTATCGTCGTCGACGAACCTGTTCAGATCGGAGGCGAACCTGTCGAATTCGAGGCGATTTCGTACTGATGCGAGATGATCTCGACTGCAGTCCGTATTAAGGCAATCAGTGCCTGAAGTTTGCGTTCCTCAACCCTTTTTCTATCATTTTATTCTGCAAATTAGATAATCTATTCAGTGTTTTATATTATCTTGCATTTGGAGTTCACCCATTTAGATTAAGTGCATAATTAAATCTTAATTATCATCAAATTAGCACAATTCATTTCTGTTTCTGTGTTTAAGTTGCAGTTTGATAACATTGCTGCCATTTTATATCATTTCCCTCTGTTAGCACTGTAGTATTTTTTGTATTTTGCATCTATTTTCGGTTTTGCAGGTCTCTGACGAATTCGTCTGACGAATTCGTCAGATCTCAAACGATCTTGTCTGATTGCAGACGATTCTATCGAATCTCAGACGATCCAGACTACTTCAACATCAGAATCTTCTTCAGACATCCGGATCAGGTATTCATCATTTGCATTCTGTAATCTCTCTGTTTTTGTCTTTAAATCTATTTTCTGTATTCATTGAACTTGCATTTTCATATAGATTAATATAGATTCATTCGGCCAAACCTAGGATATGAATGCTTAAGGTTAAAACGAACACATTTAAACACATTCCAAAACCTAGGCGTGGAAGCTGCCGTTAAATGTTTCCTGGTGAACCCACCATCCATCGAAAAATCATCAAAATACACCTCCCTTGAGAGGCGGGACCTTCGCAAAGTCCTCTCAGTCCGAGGTACCGCACCATCCTTTTCCCATCCTCCTTCCGGGCGCGGATCCTATAGCCTGAAGGTAGGGATGCGAAAAATTTGGAGCGATACATTTTGGTGAACCCGACGTGAATGCATCATAACCTTTTGAAAAACAAAAACAAAAACAAAAAAATATATATATATATATGTATACAAGAAAAACAAAAACAAAATCATCATTTCAGTTTGTATGTTTTAGATTCAATTCTAAATAGTAGATGTTAAATATTACTTTTAGAAGTACTAAAGAAACCATGAGTTTTTACTCAAATCAATATGAGCCCATTAGTAATGTTGGAAGAATTCAGCCAAATACATTTGTTGATTATGATCAACCTTATCCCTATTCAACATCACCTCCATCACACTTCTCTCATTTTTCATCCTTACCCCAACAAGACAATCCCTTTGCCAATCCTCTTCATAACGATATTATCTATTCTCCCATATATCCATATTATGTCTATCAATCCACATATAATCCTCCACCACCTTTTCAATACTCTTCTTTCAATACAACACATCCATTTCAACAAGAAAATACTTATTCTTCCAATTCTACCATGCACTCACCTCATGCTTCGCAATCTTCCTATCATCATTCTACCCATAATAAAGAAAGTAGAGGTGAGAAACCATTAGGTCCTTTTATGACAAAATTCCTAAGGCATTTATCAAAAACCTCTCAAAAACCTTCATCACGTAAATTTACTAAGCTCAATCAACCAATGGATATAATTCTCAAGTATTTACTTGACACAAATAAGATTGAACTCCCTTCCATAAGACAACTTGATACCACATCAGATTGGTTTAAACCTGAGCTACATTGTGAATATCATAGAGTAGATGGACATATGACACAAAATTGTAAAGATTTAAGATGTGCAATTCAAGATTTGATTGATAAGGGTCTTTTTAATATAAAGGAATTACAATCTACAACTGATTATAAACCTCCATGTAAACAATCAAACTCCTACACAACAAATACCAATAATCAATCAAGACATGGAGATCTCCCAAGAACCCCTATTCAATTATCAACAACAAGAAACCAATCAAATATTGCATGTTAATGTGTCCCATCATGATGATATTATTAATATTGTAACAAAAACTACAAATGAGCAACCTCAAGTTCAATCAACTCAATCGGATATTCAAGATATGGATTCCTCATTTGACCAACCTTCAAAACTATCTTTGACTCTAGAGAATGATCCAAAATGGAATGTAAGCATAGAAAGCTCATCTTTAGAATCAAAATCTCAATCTAAAATCCACTTTGATAACCAACAACAAGTGATTAATCCTCAAGCAAAGATATCCCTTTTAGAAGTATTACAAATTTATCACAAGGAAATTTTGTTCAAAATACCTAGCCAACAATTTGTTCCTCATCATATTTTCTCTAAGAACATAATTAATGGTATAAACCCTCTTGAGGTTAACCATATTTCATTCTATGATGAGGATATTCCTTCCTCTGCTCCACAAGAAGACTCCTATCTGTACATTACAGGATCTAGTAAAGAAACACTTGTTAGAACTATCATGGAAGATAATGGCTTCTCTCTTAATTTATACACTTATCAATTATTCCAAAATTTCAAAACAAAGGAAGAAGATCTTAATGAATCAAATGTTATTATAAAATCTTTTAACAATGAAATTCAAGATCGTCAAGGTACTATAATTCTTCCCCTTAATATTGGATCCAAGATCCTGGATACTTTATTCTATGTAGGATATTGTCCTTCACCTTACAACCTACTTCTCAGAAGTCCTTGGATTCATACGATGAGGGTTGTCCCTTCCACTCTTCACCAATGTTTGAAGTTTGAAATTGCAAATAAAATTGTTACCATACATGGTGACCCAACACCATTTGAAGAATATTTAACGGTTGAAACATCAAGTTCTATACATTCTCTATTATCACAATTATCTTCTATCCATCACTTTTCTTCATCCATATATGATCATCCTTGTTTACCAAATAACATCCATGCATATCTTTCACATATACTTTCTCCATATTATCAAGACTTGGAATATAGTGATAAGAATGAAGAACCTTCTTATCTTTCTGATATTTTATTTTGTAACATGATCAATTTTACACATATAAAAGTCAAATCTTTTGCTACATTATTCTACATTATAACAAAGCTTTTGTTATCACTACCTTTTATTCATCACCTTCTATTCTTACCTTCACCTCAACCAGATTATCCTTCAAAACCTCCTTTGATTTTGAAGCAACCTTAGACATGCTATACTCAAATAAACCTTGTATAGTGTATATAGATCATCTTGTATATACCACCAATTTCAATTCATAAATTAAAATCAAAATACAAAAAAAATCAAAATCCTCAAAATCTTCAAAAAAAATACAAATGCAACTAAGGAACTTAAAGGTAAATTCGAGCCCAATTGGCTTGGACCATACATTATTACTGCTAAATTTGAATCAGGAGCATATAAATTATCTACCTTAGATGGTAAAGAACTTAAAGAACCCATGAATATTTTGCATCTTAAACGTTACTATGCATAAATCTGGTCATTTCATCCATGTATATATTTGTTCAAAATTACTATCTTGTATTTCTTTCAATTTATTCAAAAAAACACCAAAAACATTCATAAATCTCCCAGAAAAATCTTCAAAAACTATCTATTGCATTTATTTAAAGCACTTGTTAAATTGTTTACTCAAAAACAAAAATCAAAATAAAAATCTAAAAACAGCTATATGCTTGACTCTTTCGAAACCAAAACAATATACAGAAGAAAGAGAGAGTCAACATTCTCCAAACTTCTCAAAAAATCATTTATATATATTTTCTTACAATTATTGCAGTTATATGTTTCAACTTATTTTGGGATAAATTAGCATTTATTTCGAATCCCTCACTTGCACACTCACAACAAATAAATATCTTGATTTTATCTGGCATGATTACTAATCTCTCTTATATCAAAGTCCACAAAATTCAATTAAATAAAGTTTGAGCATAGAGAATTGATCTTGTTATTTACTTAAACCAAGCACATCTTTTCACAATAAAATGATTATATTTGTAATTTCCATGTTTTGCTACATAGTAGAACTGATTTCTTGAGCGAAAAGTTTCCCCTGCTATCCTATCATGCACATGGTCTAGAATCTTTGAGAATTGGCAAAAGGACAAGCTCACCCCTACCCAGAATAAAAATCCCTTGCTCTACAGCTAATCCGAGCAAGTATCCCTAGCAAAAAAAAAGAAAAGAAAAGTTCAAGAAAAAGAAAAGAGAAAAGAAAAATGTTATTCTATATCATTCCAGCAATATTTCAAGCACTATCTCAAAAATCAAGCAAAAGAAAAATAAGCAAAGTTCAAAAGAAAGCAAGAAAGCAATAAAATCCCTTTCCCTACCCTTTGAAAAGAAAAGAAGGGTTGATGAGCTTGAATCCCTGGAATTCTCAATTATTCGAAAACTATGAGGTAAGCCCCATAACAGGTGGTTTGTGCCCAACCTGCTTGGCCTTGGGTAACTCCTAGCGTGGCGATATGTCTGTCACATTAGCGACCTTCTTTTGTACAGACCTATGTCTGCTTATGGATTAGCTAGCTTTTGATAATCCGATCTACATAGTAGCCTAGTATGGTTATATGCATCTACATCATGGTTAATGAACACTTATTTGGTTTCTTCAAATCACTTGTATCATAGTATCTTGCTCAAAACTGGTAAATGAACAATGCAATTGCACACACATTTGTATTTGAGAGATTTCGTGTATCATTATGATAAATCAAGATCAGAAATGAATTCACATATGCACATGGGATTCCTTATAAATCTAACTTTTGTCTTCAAAATAATTTGAAATATTATTTTTGCAACTTGTTTGGAATAAATCAAGTACAATCGTTTACCACCAAGACAACTATATAATAGAAAAATCAAAAATTTCTTTCAAATCAAAACATATACATATATATCTGATTGACTTTCGTGACGATGGTATAGTTTCAAAACCCAAATTGGAATTTTATGCCTAGCGCAAGTCCTCATTTTCATATTTTCTGTTCATCAAAAATCAACCATACAATAAAACTATCTTTTTTTGGATTTTCGCGATGATGGTATAAGTCTATACCTACATATTCTATGCCTAGCGCAAACCATTGTAACAATTTTTATTCCCCATTTATTCAAAAATCATGAAAACCATATGGCTTAATTCATTATGTTACACAAATTATGCTTTTCCAAAGCAAACACATTTTCATTATTTCATGTCATTATGTCAACCTTTAATTTTGCAATGATGGTATAATTCCTAAGGAATTATCCAAAAAAATTTATCACCCTTAGGAATTTATGCCTAGCAAAAATCATTTTAAAACATCATTTCATGCACAAACATTTTTATGAAAATCTGAAAACAAACCATCATCATCATTATCATTTGCACTATCACAACAAAGTCTTAAGACAGTCTCTTAAGCACTCTTTTACTTTTAACAATATTTCTATCCTGGGATTAGCTTGATGACCGAGTGAGCAGCGACTCCGTGAAATGGTCTATAATAGCGACAATGTCCTTTGAAATTATTGTTAGAAGTCTCTTTTTATTTTTTATTTTTATCACATTTCATCATAAACAATCAATTTGTTACATCAGATTATTTTCATTTAAAAATATCACCATGACATTCAAATTATAATATCTCCAACGACATAATTACATCCAATTATCAAATCAATCAATCAAAACATAAAAGCATCATAAACATACACAAAGACACAAGTCATATGATCAAAAATATCTCATATATATATATATATATATATATCAACATATGTACATCATCAAAACTAGATTGGTATGCCACAATCTGTACCTCGGCATACTCAATCCTCTATCAAAAATAATCATATCATACAAATGTCAATCCCGCCCTCTAGCCTCGAGAGCCTCTCGAGCTCTCTGCCTCATCTCCTCCCCCGCCCTGAGGTGGAGGAGGTGGCCCCATCGTCGTCTGTGTAGTCCTCGTCCTCGATCGAGATGTAATCCTCGAGGACCCAATCCTAATAGGGTCAGCAATGTCGGCTGGTAGCTGTACCCTCTAACCCTCTGGCACCATCTGGAAGTAGATGCCCTGGTAAAATGCGGTCTGAGCAATCGACCGCGCCAGCTCCTATGTGCTCGCCCCTCCGCCCCGTGCCCTGAGGCGTGCAATCTCATCCCGTAGCTGTGACACCTCAGCCCGGTGTCGTGCAGCCGCATCCTGTAGCATCTGCACCTGAGCCTGCAGATGATCTCTCTCTGCCCGGAGAGTAGCCATCTCGCTACTCTCTCCTGTGTCCACACCCTTGCCCTTATCGGGCGATGGTGGCCTCTATGGATATGGGGGTCTCACCTCCCTCCTCTCCCTCTCTCTCTGCCGTGGCCGCTCCTGTGCCTGTGGCCGCCTCACCTCTCTCCCGCCGTGACCCTGGGCTGCCTCCATCATCGCCTGGCACCGCCTCCCTATCCGATGCACAACTGCATGGATCGGACCCTGTGCCCTCGTCATCCGAGGAGGGCGGATGCCTACGTACCAGGCATCGTAGCCATCGGCTACCCCTGCGTCATCCCCATCCACTGGCTGGATGGGGGCATCATCTGTGTCCTGGCTCCAAAACCGCTGCATGTCCGGAGCCCCGCTAACTGTAGTGTTATCCCGGACAGTCCGAGAAAACTCGTAGTCTCTGAGGGATGGGATCCCCTGCTGTAGACCGAACTGCCTCAAAACTCGGTCGTACCTGTGGAGCTCCACCTCTCCCCTCTCCATCCTCAGCCAGCAAACTCGCTTGATGTGAGCCAGCTCCTGTCCGTCCTCTGGCCACCCTGGATGCTCTCTCCATGGCCTCCAGGTGATCTGGTCCGGGACTAGGTCATCCAATAGCCTCCGGGACATCGGCAGGTCGATCCGCCGCTGTGACCCTCTCCGGAGCCACCAATAGAAGACTCGGGGCCTCTCCCCGTCAACCCCTATCAGAGGAAGCCCTACCGGCCTCCGCACCGCAATGTGCTCCCAGCACCAAACCTGTAGTAGCGATGTCATAACCAGACATCGGTCGCCCTTGTACACGACCCCATACAGGATCCTGTACAACCGGCATAGAACAAAACTGCCCCAAGCAAACCTGTAGCCGTGGTCTCTCATATCGCAGATCACATCTGCGAGCATCCATGGCACCCTGCACCCGCTCTGGTGGCACAGTAGAAGTCCACCAACTACTCCAGCTAGCACCCGTGTGAGTGTAGATGCCCCAGGCATCTGGCGTAGTGCCTCGATGTTAACTCCGCCCTTCTCCAGGGTGAAGCTCGGGTCACCGCATAACCGTCCCATAGCGCGGCCCTGATTGGCCGCAGGAGTAATGAGCCGTCCTTGTATGGGGATTCTCAGAATCCTCCATACGTCCTCTAGTGTGGGAGTCATCTCCCCTGTCGGTAGCCGAAAACATGAAGACCCCGGATACCACCTCTCTGCTAGGGCCGTCAGTAGCCCCATGTCTGTAGATACTTGTGGCATTTACGCCACATGCAGTAAGTCGTCATGTGCCAACTGATCTCGCTCTGCCTGTGTCAGAGCGGCCAAGTCGTCTCTCAAACCTCCATATTTTCATTCTCTGCTCTTTAGTAATCCTCTTTGCAAACATAAACAACAAAACAATAAACAATCATTAATCAACAATTCAAATAATCAATAATGCAAATTAAAAATTCAACTTTGTGCAATTGATGATATCGCCCACTATTGGACGATATCGTCCCAAATTTGAGCATAATCGTTTCCGATTTCGCAGTTCGAAATCGTCTCTAATTTGACTAAATCGTCCCCCTTTCGACGATTTCGCCCTCGGGCGAAATTGCCGAAATTGAGACGATTTCGTCGAAATCGGGACGATTTCGTCCCGACGATGTCGACGGCCCAAAAACGGCCGCGATGCTCAAAATTCATCTAAAAAACATGTAAAGTTAAAATTAAAGCATTCTAGATCAGTCTGGACTCTTACCCGTAGACCGCGCCGGACCTCTGTTGATCTGTGCGTCGTCTCCACCATTTTTGCTTCCAGAGCTCTAAAACCAGAAAATGAACAGTAAAAATGAATTAGGGTTTTACCCTATTTTTCTTAATTTTATTCAAAAATAATTTTTTTGCTTTTTCGCGTTTTTACCTCAAACGTTCGATTTGGGTAAAAACACGGAGGGGGCACCATAGTAAGTTGTCGTACGATTCGACCAAGAATCGTCGCCTAAAAATGGGAATAATTTTTGCTTTCTCGTAGATCGAGAAGAACTCATCTTTAACGCATTTTCTTCGGAAAATTCGCTAAAGAGGGGGCAAAATGTAGCACCCTAAAATTGGCACAATAAAAATGCAATAATTACATTCACCTTAGTAAATAATTTAAAATTCAAATTTAACCTCCCAAATCGCCCATTAACCGTCGGGAAATCCGTTTCCCCCTTTTTCGTGCCATTTTTAGAGGTTGTTTTGACCGTTTGACGATATCATCGCCGATCAGACGATATCGCCCCAAATTTGACGATTTCGTCTGGACTAGGACGTCCAGACGATCTTGTCGCAAAACTAATTTTGCAAAGTTGGAATTTGTTCCAACGGGTCTCCAATCCGGGCAGAAGCGTGTCTGCGTCGTTGGGACCCTCCCCCGTTGGAGATCTCCCAAATTGGGATGATCTCCAACCTCCTAACTACTCCCCTAAGCCTATTTAGTCTCTAGGATTTTCCCTTCCCAACCCCTGGCCGAAATTCTCTGCAATTCAATTCCATATACGTTAAATCATCTCTATCTTGCATTTGCACTAGTTCCACATCAATTTTGTTGCAGGTACAACACTATTTTTCAGCCGGAGCCAGCACCTATCATCATCGACGAACCTGTTCAGATCGGAGGCGAACCTGTCGAATTCGAGGCGATTTCATACTGATGCGAGACGATCTCGACTGCAGTCCGTATTAAGGCAATCAGTGCCTGAAGTTTGCGTTCCTCAACCCTTTTTCTGTCATTTTATTCTGCAAATTAGATAATCTATTTAGTGTTTTATATTATCTTGCATTTGGAGTTCACCCATTTAGATTAAGTGCATAATTAAATCTTAATTATCATCAAATTAGCACAATTCATTTTTGTTTCTGTGTTTAAGTTGCAGTTTGATAACATTGCTTGCCATTTTATATCATTTCCCTCTGTTAGCATTGTAGTATTTTTTGTATTTTGCATCTATTTTCGATTTTACAGGTCTCTGACGAATTCTTCTGACGAATTCGTCAGATCTCAGACGATCGTGTCTGATTGCAGATGATTCTGTCGAATCTCAGACGATCCAGACTACTTCAACATCAGAATCTTCTTCAGACATCCGGATCAGGTATTCATCATTTGCATTCTGTAATCTCTCTGTTTCTGTCTTTAAATCTATTTTTTGTATTCATTGAACTTGCATTTTCATATAGATTAATATAGATTCATTCGGCCAAACCTAGGATATGAATGCTTAAGGTTAAAACGAACACATTTAAACACATTCCAAAACCTAGGCATGGAAACTGCCGTCAAATGTTTCCTGGTGAACCCACCATCCGTCGAAAAATCATCAAAATACACCTCCCTTGAGAGGCGGGACCTTCGCAAAGTCCTCTCAGTCCGAGGTACCGCACCATCCTTTTCCCATCCTCCTTCCGGGCGCGGATCCTATAGCCTGAAGGTAGGGATGCAAAAAATTTGGAGCGATACAGTGCCAAACTCCTGTGGAACATGCTAAAGCCACCTCAAGCTCCCTATAAGATCTTGATCAAAAAATACACAAATAACTCTACAAGCATGCAATTATTAAGAAATATAGAAAACCAACCAGGTGCATTGTTAATATGGAAGCATATAGTTGAGGCCAAGGCAATAATTGCAAAAAAATCTCTTGGATCCCTGGATATGGCAACAAGATCAATTTGTGGGAAGATTCGATCCTTGGAAATCCTCCATTACAATAAATATGCAACCCTAATGTCCAAAACCAACTACAAAGTTTAGGAATTGAGAAGCTTAGTGACCTTATAGAATGGTTAGAAGAGGAACTTGCTTGGAAATATCATCCTCTCCCTATGCGTCTCCAAGATGAGTGGGATTGTTTCAAGAGGTAGAATAGTGGTATAAGACCCATCAAGAGGCATCTGTCAGATCAACTTATGTGGGACGATACAAGAAATACAGTAGAATATACAATCAAACTTGGAGTTCACTCCCAACTGGTTGGAACAGTTAACAAAAAATTATTCTTAGTTTAGAAAAAAAATATTCCACCTAAGTTGCAAGTCTTCACTTGGCTAGTGCAAAAAAGCAAAATCTTAATAGGGGATAACTTGTTAAAGAGGAACATAGTGGGGCCTCCCGAGGTTTTTAAGGGAGAGTGAGACCATCTATCACCTCCTATTTGAATGCCCAAAAGCGATAGCCTAGAATCCTACAAACCAGCAGCGCAGAGAAATGATCTTTAAGTTGTAGGGGAATCATTTATAGCAAGAGTTTTTTAAGTTGTAGGGGACTCAACTCAAAATGAGTTCAGCCTACCATCCGCAAACAGATGGTCAAACATAAGTTGTTAATAAATGCTTGGAAACCTACCTTTGTTGCTTTGTCTCAGATCATCCCACTCAATGGGCCAAATGGTTATCCTTGGCCAAATGGTGGTACAACACTTTCTATCATACCGCAACCAAACTCACACCATTTGAAGCAGTCTATGGGCGCCTTCCACCTACGCCTTCCTCTTACATTCCTGGCAGCTCCAAGGTCCAGGTCGTCGACAACACTCTGAGTCAACACACCGAGGTCCTTTTTCATCTTAAGCAGAATTTGAACATGGCCCAGAATCGAATGCGCCAACAAGCTGATCAACATCGTTTTGAGCGTAGTTTTGATGTAGGTGATATGGTATTCCTTGGCTTGCAGTCGTACAAACAATCATCCCCACAACTTCGCAGGTGCCAGAAGCTTGCTGTAAAATTCTATGGTCCTTACCAGGTTCTACAAAGGATTAGCCCCATGACTTACAAATTGGCGCTCCCACCTATTTCCAAGCTTCATCCTGTTTTTCATTTTTCGGCTCTCAAGAAAGTTGTGGGCACACAGGTACAGGTTCAATCCACACTTCCTAAATTGGATGAAGAAGGCTCCATATTACTTGAACCTAAGCAGTTGTTGGATCATCGGACTTGCACTCTTTACAACCGTACAATTACAGAGATCCTGGTTCAGTGGCGTGGGCTTCAACTTGAAGATCCTACATGGGAATCTCTCCACCAACTCCAGCAATAATTTCCTCATTTTATCTTTGAGGACAAAGCTTCTTCAAGGGGAAGGACATGTTAAGATCCCATCCTAACCCTTAATGTAATAATTTCCATGATGTAATAATTCCTAAATAACGTGGGTAGTACCCATGATTAATATTTTGTAATGTTCTAAATTTTAGCTTATATAGTGCCTATGACAAATGGCACCCTTTTTATGTAACACATGGTAGATAGTTTATGTAAGGTGGCCTTGTGCATGTAATTTGAGTGGCATTGCGCATGTAAATCGAGTGGCACTATGCATGTAATTCGGGTGGCATTATGCATGTAATCAAGGTGGCATTTTGCATGTAACCCAACCATGGAAGGGAACTCTTTAAATACCCGAGAAGGCACCAATGTATTCATCTTTTGCAAATTAATGAAGTGTTGAAGGAGGTTGCCCCCTCGAAGAGGCCTGCAATTCTATCTTATTGTGAGATTGTTCCTTTATGCAAATTTCTATTATAATGTGTATTTTGTTCTAAATATTAATATGATGTTTATGTGAGTTTATTTCCAAGCAATTGTGTGAGAGTGTGTTTATTTGAGTTTATTTTATAGTAGGATCCTAACAAAAATTCATCCCCAATAAATAGATATATGACAATATTATAATGGTGCATGAAGCTCTCCATACTAGTAGGAAATACAAAAAGAAGCATATAGCAATTAAGCTTGATATGGCTAATGCCTTTGATAGGGTAGATATTCAATTTCTTGGACATGTGTTAGTTAAGTTTGTATTTTCCCTTTAGATTATGAGATGGATTAGAGCATGCATCACTGCCCCTTGGATCTCCCCATTGATCAATGGTTAACCTTCAACCTATTTTAGGGCTTCTAGGGGCATCAAACAAGGCTGCCCTTTATCCCCATACATTTACATCTTGCTAGCAAAGACTCTAGGAAGATCTCTCAACAAGCTAAGAAGGGACCGAAAGATCATATGTATTAAGGTAGTTGTGGGATACATACAAGTTAGCCTTGCTTAGTTTACTTATGACACCATTCTTATGGGAGAAGAATCAAGGTAAAATATGAGGCAGATCAAAGAATGCTTAGATTGGTTCACACAAGCTATTGGAGCATTAATTAACACAAAAAATCAAATTTTTACCCAAAACATCTTAGAAGCTAAAAATAGAAGCTTGAGTTTAATCCTTGGATTCAAAAAAGGAAAAGAAAAACAATTTAGGTATCTTCGAGTCCCAATGGGTTTCCACCTAAAGCCTAAGGATAGCTAGAGTCCAATGCTAAAAAGGATTAAGAGAATTCAGAAATACAATAATGGTTGGTTGAGTCTAGTGGGCATAATAGTGTTAAATCCATTCTATTCATTCTCCTAGTATATCAACTTCTTGTTTATCATGCTCCCAAAAGCATTCTTCATATGATTGATGACATAATTAGAAAATTTCCATGGCAAGGAGGAAGGCAAACAAAAAGGAAGAAATTCCATTTAGTAAATTAGGACGTGATCACCAAAGCTAAAGGGAATGATGGCTTGGGAAGCATCACCCTAGGTGCCAAACTCCTGTGGAACATGCTAAAGCCACCTCAAGCTCCCTATAAGATCTTGATCAAAAAATACACAAATAACTCTACAAGCATGCAATTATTAAGAAATATAGAAAACCAACCAGGTGCATTGTTAATATGGAAGCATATAGTTGAGGCCAAGGCAATAATTGCAAAAAAATCTCTTGGATCCCTGGATATGGCAACAAGATCAATTTGTGGGAAGATTCGATCCTTGGAAATCCTCCATTACAATAAATATGCAACCCTAATGTCCAAAACCAACTACAAAGTTTAGGAATTGAGAAGCTTAGTGACCTTATAGAATGGTTAGAAGAGGAACTTGCTTGGAAATATCATCCTCTCCCTATGCGTCTCCAAGATGAGTGGGATTGTTTCAAGAGGTAGAATAGTGGTATAAGACCCATCAAGAGGCATCTGTCAGATCAACTTATGTGGGACGATACAAGAAATACAGTAGAATATACAATCAAACTTGGAGTTCACTCCCAACTGGTTGGAACAGTCAACAAAAAATTATTCTTAGTTTAGAAAAAAAAGATTCCACCTAAGTTGCAAGTCTTCACTTGGCTAGTGCAAAAAAACAAAATCTTAATATGGGATAACTTGTAAAAGAGGAACATAGTGGGGCCTCCCGAGGTTTTTAAGGGAGAGTGAGACCATCTATCACCTCCTATTTGAATGCCCAAAAGCGATATCTATTTGATTGGAAATTACTAACATATTTGGTTTGGTCTTTTTAGGGATATTAGACATTAAAAGTTGTTTAAACCATTAGAGTAAAAAGTACGGAGGAGGCCTCAACAGAAAGCCTCTAGTGAAATTTATATGGGAATCAATCCCACACACTATAATTTGGCACATCTGGTTGGACAAAAACCAATGGATATTTGAAGGGAAAGAAAACAAAATAGGTCCAATAATAGGGAGAATCATTTGGAATATCATAACTAATGTCAAAGAAAATTTTACTTAGAAGCAAAATCAAGAAGACTTGACTCCAAAAGAGTGTCATATGATTAAAAGTCATGATCTCCATGCATTCTTGGCAATAAGGTACCACCCTGTTGACTTGGAAACTCCTATTATCCACTACCCTGCATTGTTCTTTGATGGAGCATCAAAGTCCAATATGAGACAAGTAGTAATAGGAGGACTGATCCTTGCAGGCCCAAGAAAGGTGCTAATTAAATTCAAAATCAATTTGGGAATCACATCCAACAACATGGCTGAAATTATTGGATGTGAGATGGGGATGAGGCTCGCTATGATAGAGGGAATTAGTCACCTGTCAGGGTATGGAGATTCAAAATTGGTCATGACAACACTCCCAAAAAACAAAGGTCTTCAATCTTTACAATTGAGGATTGTCCAAGATAGGATCAAGCGTTGGGAAAAAATATGACTAGCATCAAATTTTATCACATCAGGCAAAAATTTAACAAGGACGCAGATGCCCTGGCTAATGAGGCAATTAACACCACTCATGTATAATGTAGAGTCACAAAGATCAAAAAATAAAAAAAATGAGAGTTGCCTCTCATGGAACGAAGAACTGCTCTAATGTCTAATGCTCCCTCTATGCATTCTCTGTTTACTTTGTCTTCTTCCTATTTTTTTTTGCTTCTTATGCTTAGTGTTGCTGCTCTTAGTATGTTATGTAGTCATTTTGTTATGGTTCTTGTCAGGCATCCCTGCTTGTTGTTGTATTTGTTCTATACTCAACTCTAGCTTTGGCTTCCTTGCATGCTAGGAGACTTTGTTTATGTTTTTCATGATTATTAATACAACTCTATTTTAAAAAATGATGTTATATGGGTTTGAAGGGTGGGCTAGCAACAAATTAGATTAAAAATATAGGAAAATAGAGAGGATTTATAAACATTTGATTATAAATAAATTCAAAATAAAAGAGTCGGTTCCATATGAGATTCTACTAGCAAAAATAGTTACTTTCCTATAAAGTCAACTATTATAGTTCATCTTTTAGGATATTTGAAAAAGTTAAACAAACGACATAAATTTGAAATAAAAGATCTAAATGATGGGAAAAAATATGGATGAAGTAAAACATCAAATTGATGAACAAATGGAATATCAACTTGGATGAATGCCCAAATAATAACAAAAACGTAAAGACATTTATTAAGCAAAAATTCAAAATAGCTACCTAGAAAAAGTTAGGAAAAAAAAATAACAATATCTTTCCAAATTTAATCCTGCATATGATCACCACCAAAAGGTCTATATAGAGGCAAACATCAATATGAGAGGAAAGATACTCATAACCTAACCAAGGACTAGCTCACACCAACTTAAATGTGAAGCAAATGAAAGAGGCCAAAAGAGGAATGCGAGAAGATGATATACACCTTTTATACATTAGTGTCGATTGAAACAAAAAAGCATTTTATTTTGGAATGCAAGACATATAATGATATTTGAATGGAATCATTGTAAGAATTGTTTGAAGTGGAGAAAATAGAGAAAATGAAAGAATTCATCTTCAAAATTAGTAGCAAAAGATCAATATTGCAAAAAGAAAAATGATTAGATGTTGGAGTTGATAACCACAATCTTTGTAAAGTTCTTGTCTCATAGACTACTTTTATTCTCGTGGACATTAAAAAACTTTTATTCTATTTTACAACTCTTACTCTTTTTTAATTGGCTATATGAAAGTGAAACGGGCCTCTTTTGTGTTACATCATAATCATATAATAGTATTACAACTTAATAGTTATACATGCATCACTTGACATGATTTAAACTTTTTTTTTTTATAAAAAGGTTAAAAAATTTAATCAATTAAACACGTATTATTTAATATAACTCTTGTCCTTTTATTGAAAAGGATATAAACAATTTAAAAGAATAAAAACTAAGGTTATATTTACTTGCCTTGATATCTACTTACCTCTCCTCTAGAACTCTCACTTGAATTTACACCTTTTAGAATTAATTTGCTTTTTATTTTACATTTATCTTTTTAAAATAAAATTTGATTTATTTTGTACAATGCAAGGGACCTAATGATAAGGTTCATATTTAACAAGGTAGAGTTGTATACTATAATTTATTGAATAAACATATATTAAATAAATAACATCTTTTATAAAAGTCATCTTATAAATAAAAATTATTTTATATAACCTATCCTCTTATAACTTTTTTTATTAGGATAAAAGGGGGTTTTAAGGTCCCATATTGTACTATGTAAGATAGTACAATATGTTGCAACAACCTTACAAAATACTATCATCCACTTACTACTACAACTAAACCTTAGAATACCATATATCGACAAAACAACTTCCAAAACATGACATTTTAGTAGACCACTTCCAAAAAAAAAAAAATTGTAACTACCACCCAATCATAACAAAAACAATAGTCCAGAACCATTGGAGCTATTATGGAGTTTGTAGTAGATGGGTCTTTTGATTGTTTTTCTTCTATAGCAGAGGTTCTTCTTCCAGAGTGGCAAGATCTGATAATATATTTTTGCACTTCAAGCTCCTAAGGTAATATCTAGTTGTAGCACATTATGTATGACTCACTAATTGTTTCATAATTAGCTTCAAGAATACTATGTGAGGTGCTAATATTTTCTATGGAACTGACTAAATGGTCTTTAGTAACCATTTGGATTTTATCAATGATCTGATTCAAATTCTCCTTTCGATGTTGAATCTTCTGTTGCTTGCTTGATTTCTGTTGGACAATTGGCACAACTTGAGGATAAGCTTTTTCCTTGTGAACTCAAAAATTTGAAGGTTCATGATCATTCGCATGCAAGGCCTTCTCCTCTACTGAGGAATTAGAGCAATGATCGAATTATCAAACATCTCTTCTTCAAGTGGCCATATTGCTAACAGCCATAACATTTCAGAAAAAAGTTTTCATATTCAATAATTTGAATCCATTCCCCTTTGCTTGAGGAGATAGTAATGGATTGAGGCCAAGGAATCCATCCAAACAACCAATCTTGCTTTACTCATATCATTCCCATTTGCTTGAGGAGATAGTAATGGATTGAGGCCAAGCAACTAAACATCCACCAAACAAGCAATCTTGCTCTACTCGTTAATTTAGTGGACAAAATTTCCTCTATTTGGGCATCCATATACTGGAATGCATGAATATCATTACCGATTTTGGCATATATCTTCTCTCCTCAAAACTCCATAAGGAGAGCATATAGATTCACCCAAATTGAGAAGCCATCAACTTCTTCTGTAAGGGGTTGAAACTAGGAGTCCAAGGTCGTATATAGACACCCTTTTGTCCAAAAAACCAATTGTATCTATAATACTTACCCTATCTCTATCCGCTAAATAAAAAAAAAGAAACAATTTTTTTTGGATAGAAGAGTTGCTTGGAATTTACTGGACCACCAAAGTTTAATGTATCCTTTGAGCTCCTCCAAGCTTGGTCTTTTGTCCTTGAGTTTGCAGATAACTGTTGGAGCTTCATGATCAATCAAATCCAACCCAAATTTATCTTTCAAAATCTTGATAGAGGGCAAAGGTTCATCAAAAAGCTCCACCCACAAACCCAAAGATCCTTGAAAGACATTTCTTCTGATCGAAGAGGTTTTCTCATAGATTGAAGAGAGAAGAGGTTTTCTCATAGATTGAAGAGCGACTAATATCCTCTTGAGTATAGCGAACAGGCTACAAACAACCCTCTTTCTACGCTTGACTACACCTAGGGTTTGCACCCCTTTCGCTCTGTTTCATTCTCATGTCCTTCTGAGTACAATAAGCGGACTGCAAACAATCCTTTTCCTACAACGCTCGACTACACTTAGGGTTTGAACCCTTTTTGCCCCGTTCCATCCTCATGCCCTCCTGAATACAATAAGCGGACTGCAAACAACCCTTTTTCTATAACACTCGACTACACTAAAAGTTTGCATCTTTTCGCTCCCTTTCATCCTCATGTCCTGAATATAGGAAGTAGGTTGCAAACAACCTCCTCCTGCCACGCTTGACTAATTTATATATGGTTTTCAAATTTAACATCGAGAACGCTTAACAATTTTGGCCGAGATAGTTCGAATTTGGAATTTTTTTTTAGGTTGTTATCCTTGTGAAGGTTTATTGCAATTTTTCTTAGTAAGACCCAAACCTACAAATTAAACTAAATTAATGTAAAATAAAGAAACGAACATAGACAAAGGTAGTAAATGCTTATCGGCCAGGTGGGGAAAAACCATGTATATAAAAACAAATAAAGAAACAAATAAAGAAGGAAAGCTTAATCAAAGATATTTGGCCCGCAACAGCTATATTCCCTTCGTTGAAGAAGCATCTTGGCAATGCCTGGTTGGATTATTTATGTTCAACACCGAATATACGCCACACTGAAAGCCATTCTGCTTTTTATGGATTCTTGGTATCGAGTATCAATTACCATCATCAACTTTGAGTGCTCGGGACACCGAAGTACACTGAGTCGGTACCCATAACACTCATTTAGCATTTTGACGACAAACAAATTGTAGCCACCCAGATGCAACTTTTCTGTGTAGTAATAATCAAGATTTTGGCAATTGAATCTAAATGAATTGACTGACAGGATGGGCTCCAACCACGCAGGATCGAATTTTGCCTCTTACCCAATAACAAAAAGGTGCTAGATTTGGGAATCGGTTCATTTTGCAAGCAATTCACCGAAGATGACATCGGAAGAATAAGGGAAGCATGATCAGCTTGTCGCAGAATTCGAACAGCAGATAGATACTAAAATTCTTATTGACGGATTAAGCTGTAAAAAGCTTACAGAGCATGGATTTTTTAATATTCAGAGCATTTGGCATGGATGCTTTTCAAATTCATATCTATGTCAATTCGGTCACCTGTCACCTCACCTGTACAAAATGCCTTTTTAAGACCTCTGCAATTTTTTATAAATACAAATGGACATACATTCCGTTCTTGAAAGAATGCCCATTTTATTCTCAGAGATTGTCTGTGAATAAATGCTTGTGTAGTAGAGGAAATTATCAAAATCCTCCAGCATTGTTGTGGGCAGAGACAAGTTTTGTCTATTTGAATTGGGCAATGAAGTGCAATGGTGGTGTTAGACATTGCTTCCACTGATTGCATTTTGGATTCTACCATGGAGGGTGATATAATTATGGAAGAATCACCAGCAATACAATGTTTGGGATCATTGTTCAGGATCACTGAGGTCTTCCTCATGTAAGATAGTTCCTACAGTTCATATTTTCAAGGGTATTCTTAGTTCTGCATAGTTGTATTGTACAACATTCTGTTTTCTCTGACTTCCGAACTACAAGCTGTTTTCAGTTTAGTATGTCTTGTTAAATACTTCATTGGAACAGTAATATCTGTTCAAATTTGTGTCTTTAACTGTGCAATTCTATAAGCTGTTTTCAGTTTAGTATGTCTTGTTAAAAACTTCATTGGAACAGTAATATCTGTTCAAATTTGTGCCTTTAACTGTGCAATTCTATGAATGCATGTTGCTGAAGGTCTAATTTATAATCGTCGATGTTGAGCTAGACATGATTCCGTATGCAGTGGCCATGAGATGGGCTTGAATCCCTATATAGAGCCAACTACAAAAAGAAACCTTCTTAGACAGTCAACTTAACACATATACTACTCATATATAATGCAATATGAAATTTATTTTATAATTCACACAGGTACTTTCAAAGGCAAAGATCAGACTTCTTCAGTATTTATTTTCAATGCTCTATTAGGCTTCCATGCAAGTGTAATGTAATATGCTTTCAATGTGCCTTCGTGTTTCTTCAGTGTCATTTCACAATAAAATGCATACCCAACAAAGCTGTGACAATTTCTCTTGAGATTTTTTTTCCCCTTCCTTAATGTAGTTTACCACGAGAAGAATACCCGTTAATATGTAATTTACGATTGCTATCAGTGACTGATTATAGATAGAGAACCTCTCTCTATCTTAAGAGTGAGTCAAAGGCCCAAGAGTTCTAGGGGTGTCTTTGGGTTTTTGCCTTAGATAGGTTTAATTTCTTATTATTGTCCGATCCCGCAATTCCGTTCAATGACTCTTTTAAGGTTTTGAACAGTTGCTCCATAGAATCACATACATCGCAAACTTTAGGTGTTATCCGATTAGTGGTTCCTGGCCGTATAAATTTAAACCGTCCACTGGTTGAGATTGAAGTAAGGTTCTTCCTTTGTTGAAGGAACCAATCAGGCGCACTTTGGAGTGCCTTGCCTCTTTTGCTTCTCTTCTGGATAAGAATTTTCTCTTCGTCTTCTTCCACTTCCATTGTTGAATAAGTACAACAATCATTTAGCTCCTATGCACATATCCAGTTCCACATCTTGTCAAGGTTTAAGCATGCATAGGCTAGAAGTTAAGGCCCCATGCTTCTAGTCGTGGAGTTAGTTGCTCCGGAAGCGTGAAAGCCGGGGAATTAAAGAGGGGAAACCGGTGAATGGAGAAGCTGGCATATCCATAATTTCAATTGATTTATGTGATGATTCTAAGATTAAGTCCCATATTTGTCAAAAGATCTGCCACCTTGTTGCCTTTTCTTTTGAATAGGTGAACAATCTTCTGGCCTTCAAAACTGATCTCCCAGAGCCATCATGCTGGGCACTTGTGTATCATTGAGTCCTTTAACATCCATAAACATGCTCATTCTTTCTTCTAGGAGAGCCAAGGCTTCAGCTTAATTACTTGTGTTGTCTCTTGCATACCTGGAGAAAGCAAAACTTGGATTGCCCTCATGATTTTTGAATAGACCTTCACCTTCCTCTTTGCTAGGGTTTCCCTTGTCAGCTCCATTGAATTTGAATTTTATTCCTTTTCAGACATCTGCCATCTCACTTTTGGCTTTTTTACATATTTCCACTCAACCCCCTTATTGATGAGGGATGCTAATATTTTCCTCTATTTACTTAGGATCCCCTTTTCCTGTTCTTTTAGTTTGTCCTTTTCAATTTACCTGGAGTTGACAATTCTTGTTAACGATGCCTCAATTGTTATCCAAATCCTTCCTATATTTTCCTTCTTATCTTTGAAAACTCTACTGTTCTGTTCCAGCCATATATTCCACATTATAATAGTTGGGGCTATCATCCAAGTCTTATGAGTAATTTAGTACTGTATCTTTGATGTTAAGCTCGGATCCATCACTTTAGTGTGGCCAGTATGGTCGGTCTTTTCCATGCCTTTTTCATATTTTTCTGGTAGAATGACCAAATTTTATTGGGGAAACGACAATGCAGCAACAGATGATTTATATCTTTCTTTGAATTTAGGCACAGCGGACAGATTGATGGGTTTACTAGAATTTATTTCCTTACGGGACTCATAAATGAGGGGCTTTCCTAAAGCTGATAGCCAAAGATAGGCATCGTCTTTTGTAAATCCATAGCCCAACCATACACTTTGATGAGGGATATTTGGTGATTTTGCATTTCTCTTCAAATTTTCCTTATAAGCAAACTGATCGCCACTTCCCTTATCTTGCAGACTTTCCAGATCAATCTTCTCCTATGTTAGGATTGGTGAAAATATGACAGGTTTAGTTTTGTCTATAGTTTTGGGGCTTCCCCTCTTTGTATACTTTTTTTATCATTCTAATGTCTTCCATCCTTCGGCCTTTTTCCTCCCCTTAATCAGGTATTGGACATTTATACTTCGTGTGTCTACTGATCATCTCTTTAGCGCTTGATATTCCTCTTTGGATGATAGTGGTTCCTACAGAAGCCATGCATCTTCCCAAAAGAGTTCTTTGGAGCCATCTTCTATATTCCATTCAATTTTTGTGCTGCTAGATCTCTACTACTTCTTGCTTAATTTTATATAGCTGATGCATATGGGAGGTTTTGTTCAAGTGATTATTCTTTCCGGCACCTAAGAGTCCACATACTTTACAGTTTACCTTTAGAATTTTGCTCGCGGATCTGTCATGCTCCCTTTAGTACCTCCAAAGAAGTTTCTTGCCAAGGAGAAGTTTCATCAATTCTATGTTTGTGACTCCTAACCATCCCCATTTGCTGAGGCCTGCTTACATCTCTCTATGCTGCTAGGGGAATCATCTTTTTTTTTATCCTTTTCTTAGACCAATATGAGTAGTAAAATCTGAAATATTGGTTGGAGTTTTGAAGAGTGACATCATGTAGATATGAACTGCTTGCAATGTTGAGTTGACTAGTTGGCTTCTACCTGTCAGGGTCAGCCCTTTGCCTTTCTGAGTAGACAATTTCAATTTTCTTCTGTCCACTTTTGCTAATCCATTTTTCTTTATCCAATATTCTTTCAAATAAGGTCAGTCCTAAAGAGGAATTCAAAAGTGCAGCCTTCTCCAAATTCAGGATCTCATAGATATTTTTTCTCAAATCTTGTCCCTCACATTTATGAACTAGACTTTTGATTTTTACTCATTCACCTTCTGTTGTGCTGCTAATTGACATGGCTGTAGAAATTTTTTTAACTTAGATGCTGCTGCTTCTAATGGATTCTCTGCTAAATGTACCATCAACAAACTGTTGTTATATATCCTACATTTGCGACCATCTGGATACCCAAGGAGCCATATTTTTGGGCTATATAGTGTGCCTTGCCCAGGGCTTCTGTGAAAGTTATAAGTAGAAATGGGGCAAGGGGATCCCTGTCTTAGCCCTCTTGAAGCTTTGAAAAACCCTGCTGGAGCCTTATTTCCTGGGACAGAGAAGGGAGAACTGATTCAGCTGATTATCCATTGCCACTATTCCCTAAAGAAACCAAATCTGTCTCGAATAATTGTCAGGATGTCCCAATTCATCCTCTCATATGCTTTATTCATGTCTAGTTTTATTAGCATATTTGCCCTATTTTTTTTATCTGAAGTATTACAGCCCTTCATGCACAATCACTACCCCATCCAAGCTTGATGTCTCTCTTTCATTGCCTTGTCGTAAAACATTATGGATAATTTTGTTTAGTTAGCTAATTTTTCATTTTAATGGGTGGAAAAGAAACATAGATTCATTAAACTTTTCTTATAAAATATCATACATGCCTATATTTAAAATGTGTAGAAGTTGTTAGACTCATTTTCTAGATATGAGTAATAAATTTTACATGTTTCCTCAGTAGCCTATAGTAATTATACTTTCTAATTTCTTGAAATGGAAAGATCTGCCAACAATTATTTATTTGTAAAATTTTTATGGTTTTTGTCATCAATAGATGTATTCCAAAGTGATGTTTGTCTTCAACAGTTTTGCTTGCTTACTAGACATTGAGTGAAATCAGATTCAACCTTGATAATTGATATGAAGGATTTCTTTGGATTTCATTTGAGAAAGCAAATTATGTAATTCTAAATACAAGTTATCTCTTATAAATTTGCTATCTTGGTTAATGAACAGAGATGAAGCTCCTGTTGATAACTTGGACAACTTGCTAATATCTTCTGAAGAGGAAATATTAAAAGAACTGGATGTAAGAAGTACCTCATGTCATTTTTTAGTTTTATTTTTAAATTTTTGTGCACTTTGTGTTGCATGTGACTAGCTACAATGGACATTCAACAAATTATCAGACCATAGCCTCAAGTTGAAGCTAAAAACTGCTAAGAATCACCTCAGGGAGAGTAGACAATGCCCTGGGTCAACTTCAAGAGTACAAATGATAGTGCAGTATAATATTAAGTTACTGGTAACCCAAGGAAGGAGAGAAATCATATGCTTAATGGTATCCTATCGAAGTCCAACTTGAAACTGTTTGTTTGTGTTCGATTCTGAGAAAAATGCAGATACTTTCAAATAAAACCCGTTTATCGTATCAGATTGCCTCCTGTTTACCATGTTAGAAAAATCAGGTTGTTCTGATACCATTTTGTAAAACAGAGTGCACAGTGTGAAGAAATTTCAATACACATAATGCAGAGATTAGAATATATAGGATGAAGATCTTCAGTAATATTTAAACAATACAAAAGTCTGTATAACATAAGATTCAACAATGGAATGAACTAAATCGATACCTACGTACAATCCCAATACTTGTACAAAATGGTCACTAAACTGCATTGGAAGTTTAAACGTCAAATGAATATTCAAGGTATTATAATGCTGTTAATGTCTTGGAACCTTTTGTTTTCCTCAATAATCAGTTTCTATTCACAATGACAGACTTTCTGTGATTGTATCGACATGTTGCCTGTTACAAGTATTTTGTTTCCAACTTCACAATGACAACAACAGCATGTCGCCTTTCACTAAATGCTGTAAGAATGATTCCACATGGTCAACAATCCAACTTAACAAAGACTTACTGCAAAGTTAAAAGACCAGTGTATTTGCAAATTGAGATGTTTGACATGTGAATATTCCAAAAATGTACTTCATCACTTTTGCTTGCTTTAACATTTCTTAATTGTCAACTAAATTCTTTCTTTGCAATCTTCATGCCATCCTTGCACTAAAAGAATTTGACCTTTGGTAGTGCCTTTGTCAATGCAGTGGTAAATATCTGTTTTTTTCTATGCATGGCACTTTAGATCGCATAATTTTGATTTAACTGTGGTTGTCACATCTTAATATAGTAGGATATGTCTCACTTGTTTCCTTGTCATCATACAAACTTCTCAACCAGAGGAACTCCTTAATGATTGATAGGGCATTCCTTGTAGTTAGTGTTGCAATATATCATAAGATGTAAATTATCATGTTTTTTAACAATAATTGTTGGAGTGTTGTGATTACAGAATAAAGCCCTGACAAGCACATTGAGTAAACAAAAAGCAAGCAGCCGCAAAAGCTATAACCTAATTCAAGGAACGGAGGAAAGCAATTCATTCTTGATGCTTGCAGAGATTTCCAATGAGGCCACTTCTGGCACTTCAGTTGTTAGTGAGAATTCTGATTTTCCCCAAATATCTAAGAAGGATAGTGATAAATCATTTAACTCAAGAACCATTATAAAAACAGATTATGATTTATCATGTTCAAAAGGAAGCAATATGTTTACAGAAAGGGTAATTTCAAGCAGTGATGTGGGGGCATCACTACCAAATAATAATCTGGATGGTGCCATACATGATGTGATGGTTGCCACCAAAAGAGAGACAGAAATTTCAATCAAGGATACTTCTGAAATAGATGCTAGAGGAGTAGACATAGAAGACGCCAGTGAAAGAAAGGGAAAGCATCTTGAAATTGAATTCCCATGCCATGTAAAAAGTGGGTCTGAGATGTGGAAATTGAGTGATAATTCAGCAAACAATGACAGTAAAATCTTTCATCCTTGCTATACTCATCAGACACCTTTGTCTGTGGACTCATGTCTTGAAGATATTTCTCATGCTGCTTGCCACAAAAACATAGGTTTAACTCATTGCAAAGCACTTTGGGATGCTTACTATAAATATCGCTATTTCTGTAACTACATAGCACAGGAAAAAACACGGGACTCTCAAATAGTCTTGGAACATTTAGCATATTTCTATTGTATGAGAACTAAAGGTCATAATCATATTATACAAAAGCAGACAAGACATGAAAGTGACAAAAAGGGTTACAATTCCCATCAAGAAACAAAATTCTATGTTGAAGAAGATCATGTAATTAGGAGAGATGACATGGATCAGAACCCAACTGCAATACTTAAAAGTACTGATTACCATGATTCACATAATTTTAGGGCTTTGGCATTCAAAGAGCACTGCATGCAGATTGAAGATATTGGTTCTATCATTCTATGTCTTAATCGAATTTGCAATGGAGATAATCTTTCAATGAAGTATGAGTTTTATAAAAGGGATCAGATCATGAGCGTGAATTTTACCACATCAAGATTTTTCAATGTTATGGAGATAGCTAATCAGCACAATAACATGAGATTCTCGAAGCAGCTGGAAGAATGCATTTCTCATCAAGATGTAGATAGAACTACCTGCAGAAAGAACTGCTTGGATTATTTAGGTTCTTTGGAGGAACCTATGGCTGGATTACAAAGGTATACTGTCCCATTAACAATTGTGCCATCTCTTACAAATTAAACATGAATTAGATTGTGTATTTCAATACAGTTATGCAATCTGAAATCCTGTCACATGTAGTTTGCGGAACTAATGTTTGGTTTGGTTACAAACGAAACATCAGGGATAAGTCTAACTTAAAATCACTAAACAGAGAAGTCCATGGGCAAGGAATTATAAACTATGAACCTATTGTAGCATCATACAAGGATACTTCCACTGTAAAGGGACTGAGAAAGGGGGAATTTTTGGACCCCAGAGGGCAGAAGGGAGAGAAGGCTTTGAGATTGCAAATGCACTCACATTCAAACGAGGAAGGTCTATTTCTATTTCCCATTCTTAATTTAATTTTTTCCTTCCTATTTTGCATTCTTTACTGGATATTGAGGCTGCATCTTCCAGAATCCTTTGTAGAGAATCTCCTCCCAAACCTTTTATTGACTTCCATTCTATCCAATTTATTGTTATTTTGGAAGAAAATTTCAAGATAATCTAAATAGTTTTTGGTAGTTTGTTTTTTATTTTCCTGCTTTGGTATAATGTTCAAAATCTATCACAACACCTTTGGAGTTGCCTTTTTTGCAAATTTGTTGTTTTCTTTCTTTAGGGACTTTTTTATTTCATATGAATACAAAACTATATACACATAGATGTCATAGATTAATTTATTATGAAATTGGCTCACAATTTGTTTTTTGGTTTCTCCTTCAATAGCAATCAAATCTGTCAAGAAGCTTCTCTTGCCAGGAATGATGGAAGAGCTTAGTGTCAATATTATTAAGTACTGGTGCCAGAGGTATCAGCTGTTTTCAAGATTTGATAATGGTGTGAAATTAGATGAAGAAGGTTGGTTTTCTGTCACTCCAGAGATTCTTGCAAAACATCATGCGGAACGCTGTGGAAATGGCACTGTAATAGATGGTTTCACTGGAGTTGGTGGTAATGCCATTCAGTTTGCCCAAAAGTAAGTACTCTTTCTGTTTCCTTATATATTTGTAGTAGCTGTTGGTCAAGGCTTGTTAGTTGCTGGGGTAGGAAATAAGCATATTCATGGACATATGCAACTGATAGAGCAGAAAAGAGTATTAAGATTCTCTGGAGAAATTGATTTCTCCCTTCAAGCTTTTCGTGACAGAACTACACATGAATATTCCTCCTTTCTTGAGATCTAATGGCTGTTTGTAGATATGTTAAAAGGATCAGGTAACAAAGTTGCTCCCTTGGTAAAGTTGGTTATGTTTTGTTTTACTTTTCTGTCCCTCATGATGAAAGAATAGCTGCAACAACCTTATAAAAACACTATTTTTTTCATTTCAATAAAAAAAAAAAACACTATTTTTTTCTACTTTCTTTTTTCTAAAGCATTGAGAAAAATAGAACTGCAAAGTATTACACAATCATGATGTTATGTTGGGTCAAATATATATAACAATATAAGAAACTTCTGAGAAGTAAACAATAAAGTGAAGATATGTCCAATATATTGAACTGCTGTATTAGTGATTTTAAGTGAAGCAAATGAATATTCCAAATCCAACTTGATTTTCTGCCTTGTACATGTTAGGAAAACACTCAACATAGTCTAAGGTAATGTGCATAATTTTTACGATTATTCTTCATTCAGGGTACCCAAAAACATGAAGCAAATCTGTGTGGTGTGCACCTACGTGCAAAGAAGTGTCTAACTACTGAAAGAAGATTGAAAAAATAAACCGCCATCTCCAACTCCAAACTTGAACTGAAATGTGGAAGGAAAAAAGACATTGTTCTATCTTCAAAAAATTATATAATTAGAAAATGAAGTATGCAAAATAAAAACAAGAAAGAGGACCTCCAACCAACTTACTTGTACCTCCAAAAGTTTGCACTTATCCATAAATCCTAAAACATTATATCCAAAAATAAAATTTGAGCAGAATGGGACTGCTGAAATGTTTTAAAATCACCTGCATTCCACTGAACTGAATCTGCTTTCTTCTAGGCATACCCTTTAAAATTACATTACTATCTTGATTTTGCTCATGGTCTTTTACAAATGCTATGTAGCACAATGGTGAGTATTCCAAATTTCGGAGGAACAATTTGATATGACAAATTCAATAGTCAATCAAGACTGCAATGAGTAATATATCCCATTTGTACGACAACGACTTGACAACTTCACTTGTACAACAAGTAACTTGAACGACAATCACTTGTACGGCAGTTGCTTGACACTCCACTTGTACGACAATCACTTGACACTCCACTTGTATGGTAGTGACTCGAACAATAACTGTTTTGATGGTAATCCACTTGAACGATAGTCACTTGTACGACAACCTTCAACGGCAAGACTTGTATGGCACTCCTCATCAACACTCTCCTCGTACAACACTCCTCATACAGTACTCTTCTGACGACACTCATTGTACAACACTTCTGGACTGCAACTACTGCTTTGATCCTGCATACAGAACTAGGAAGGAACAACGACAGATCTATCTACTGCAACAATAAACAAGGACAATACATACAGGAAACATACAAAAGCAATAACAGATGATGAATATGAACATATATTGCATTAACAATAGCCTGTACGGTTAGTTGCGTATGACATTATCTTACAAACACATTGCAATGCATGTACGGGATATCTACTTCCTTGCCAATAATGTTAACCACACACTTTGGCCAACAAACTACAAATAACACAAAATGACAAAACTTATTCACTAATTACATAGAAATGTGAATTTGCCTGCCTACATCCATCCCCTCATCTAAACTTGTTGGCGTCCTTGACGACACATAAGTTGAACACTAGGGATAGAAGCATTGAACACTATATTGGAAGCTCTTGTCTTGTTCCTTCTTTCTTTTAATCCAAAGATCTTCTACAACTGATTTTAATTTTCTTAAACCACATTTGACATGCATTTGACTTACATTTACATTTCATTTAATGACTCACTTTATAACTTGTCCGTACATAACTAATACTTCACTTAAACATTACACATTATCACATCACAACTTTATAACTTTCTTAATTATACGTACGTACATTTTGTCAAACACTTTGCGAACAAACTACAAAATAACACAAAATTACACAACTTATTCACTAATTACATAGACATGTCAATTTGCATGCCTACATCTATCCACTCTAAACTTTTTAATGCCCTTGACGACACATGGGCTGAACACTAGGGATAGAAGCATTGAACATCGTATTGGAAGCTCTTGTCACACTCCTTCCGCTTTCTTTTATTCCAAAGATCTTCTGCAACTGATTTTACTTTACTTAAATTATATTTGACATGTATTTGACTTATGTTTACATTTCATTTGACGACTCACTATGTAACTTGTCCGTATATAACTAATACTTCACTTAAACATTACACTTAATCACATCACAACGTTATAACTATATTAATTATACATATGCACATTTCCTCAAACAGTTTGTGTACGAACTACAAAATAACACAAAATGACAAAACGTATTCGCTAATTACGCAGACATGTTAATTTGCTTGCCTACATCTATCCCCTCCTCTAAACTTGTTGGCATCCTTGACGACACATGAGTTGAACACTAGGGATAGAAGCATTGAACACCTTACTGGAAGCTCTTGTCGCGTTCCTTCCACCTTCTTTTATTCCAAAGATCTTCTGCAACTGATTTTACTTTTCTTAAATTAAATTTGATATGCATTTGACTTACATTTACATTTCATTTGATGACTCACCCTATACATAAGTAATACTTAAATGACAAATTATCACATCACAACTTTATAACTTTATTAAATATACATATGCACATTTCATCAAACACTTTGCATACAAACTGCAAAATAACATAAAATGACAAAACTTATTCACTAATTACGCAGACATGTCAATTTGCCTGCCTACATCTATCCTCTCCTTTAAACTTGTCGGCGTCCTTGACGACACATGAGTTGAAAACTAGGGATAGAAGCATCGAACATTGTATTGGAAGTCGTGCTCCTACTTTCTTTTATTCCAAAGATCTGCAACTGATTTTACTTCAAACTATTGATTGCAACACATTGTTCTCCGACTGCTCACTCCACTTTCTACAATCAACTGCATCATCAGCTTGATCAACATAACCAATATGACCAATATGACGTACAACACCTGTAGCCACCTTTGTCGAGGGTCAAGGGGCAGCGCCCCTTACAAAGTCGAGGGACAACGCCCCGAAACCTCAACGATGAAACCATTGATACCTTCAGTTTCTAAACTGAATTTTTCTCCCCATCTGCACTTTGGTAGCCTTAGCTCAACCCACTTAAAAAAGCTTCCCCTCAACTCTAAATGACTTCTCTCTTGCTCTTGATGACCGCTTCTTGGCCTTGATGGCCCTGCCTTAGCCTATGACAGACATCCCTTGGTCTCAAACGGTTAACCTCCTGGCCTAGACGACCCACCTTCATACTCCTAACACCAACTAGACGGCCTGCCTTGAGTCTTGATGGTCTAAACTCTCCAATGTACCGCAACTCCTTGTACGACACCTTCCATTTCTTTGATAGACTTCATTTGTATGGTGCCTTCCATTTGTATGGCAAACTCCATATGTACAATTCCTTCCATTTGTATGACAGACTCCATCTGTAGGATGCCCTCCGTTTGTACAGTAGACTCCATTTGTATGGCGCCTTCCATTTATACGACAAACTTCATCTGTATGACGCCTTCCATTTGTATGGTAGAATCCATCTATACGACACCTTCCATTTGTACAACAAACTTAATCTATACAACAATCTATCGTACACACTCTACTTATATGACAATTTCTTTCTATAACTGTACGACAATATGTCATACACACTTGCCTTGTATGTACACGTGTCATACGATCCTACTGGATGGTCTGTCAACTCGTCGTATAATGTTGTAACTTTCAGACGGCCTTGCTCTAGATGGTCAGATGCCAAACAATCTCTCTCTTCATCGTTTGTATCATTCACTCCATCGTCTATATCACTTACTTCCCTATTTGCATCAACCACTTCTGCAACTTCTTCCTGTGCAACTTCAACTATCTGTTGGATTTTTGCCTCTTCAATTGAAATCAAGTTCACCTCCTCAATTGCAATTAGGTTCATCAAGTTCACCTCCTCTATTGCAATCAGGTTCATCAAATTCACCTCCTCTGCTTCCCAGCTAGGGTTGTGACTCTTCTCCGATGCATCACTAGTTCATCTCGACTCGCAACACTTTGACATTCATGTGCGAAATGCCCCCACAAATGGCATCGCCAACATTGCACCATGGGTCTGCCCTTAGTATCATATTTAATTCTGCGTCTTCTAGTTCTCTGACGATTGTCATAGACTGTATTACCAGTGGCATCCCCCTTTGGTACAATCTCCCTTTGTGTTGCATATTTTTGTAGCAATGTTCCTACGCTCTCCGAGTTACACTCATCCTCAAAGTCATTGTTCTTCTCTTCAGAGTCACTTCCTTCACTGACTTCTCGACCCCAACACTTGAATGTTGAACTAATCTCATTCTTAAAATCATTACTCTCACTGTCAGAGTCACTCTTCACACCAGAATTACTGTCATCTTCAGGGTCACTCTTGTTTGCATTAACATGACCCATCACTTGAATGATGTTTATGCATCACTTTCCAGATTCAAAGATCGCTCCAAGGCCTCTTGATATGATGTTGGAGGGATCACCCTGATCTTCTTCCAGTACGTAGGAAGAAGTGCTTCTATGAACGACCTCTTCTTCAATGCATCTGATGGCTCTTCCTCTAAATGGGTAAACAACTCACTCAACATCCCGTTGTACAAATGAACAGGCCCTTTCTCACCTTGTTCCATTCTATAAATTTCAACAATGAGCTCATCATCATTGTGAAATAACCGAAATTCCTTCACAAATGCAATGTGCAACTCATCCCAAGTCTAATACTTGCACTTTGGCAATCTCATGTACCAGTCCATTGCAATTCCATGAAATGTCATAGGGAATAACCTCCTCCAATCTATATCATTATTCTGCCCATTCAATTTCCATATCGTGAGGCAGATTTTCCAATGCCTAACTGGGTCTTTTGTTTCTCCTCCATGAAACATTGGACACCTTCATGATATGCCAAAATTGGTCATTGCTTTGACGGGTTGACTTGACATAGTGGTTGTTTATGTATCTCTCCACGCACATCATCAGGCACACAAAACCACAATTGTTCTTGTGTCGGACTCCTTTCCTGCACATCATGAAACGTGCCAACCTACAGTTGCTCCGATGTCGGACTCCCATCCCACTCACCATCGAGCACACCAACCTGCAATTGCTCTAGTGTCGGACTCTCGTCTCGTGCATTGTTGGACACGCCATCTTGCATTTGCACTAATGTTGAACTCTCGTCCCGCTCACCATCGGACACATCAACTTGCAATTGCTCTAGCACCAAACATTCTTTGTTATTATGAAAAACTTGTTGTACGACGTTGTGCTATATAGCCTCCTACTGTACGACCTCCTACCATATGGTCTCCTGTTGTATGGCCTCTTGCCGTATAGCCTCTTGCTACACAACATTGTCATCACGTAATTTCCCACCATTAATATGTAACTCTCTGTCGTTGGCAGGTAACTCTCAATCATCTTCATGCAACTCTCTGCTACCATCATGCAACTCTCTACGCACAAACCATTACACGTTTCCTTCATGCGTGTCTGCTTGCATGTTTGGTGATGCATATGCTTGCACTTCTGCTTCATGCATCGGCTCTTTGTCATCGTCAACAAAAATGTCTGGTTCTTCATCTACATCTTTGGCTACATTCCATTGTTGTCGTTGTGCACCTTCGCAAGTGATTTGCTTCTCACAACTCCATGTCACCAAGATTGACCCAACTTTGTACAGGCAATGAAACCAGGATGTAGAAATGGAATACAACATACTTTCCCACATCCTCACAGTAAGTTATTTGTCATCTACCTCTCCAAGCTTCATGTAGTGCTGGTTCAAACTTAAATGACAATGGCACAAAATGTAGCACGCTGGTGAGTATTCCAATGTTTGGAGGAACAATTTGATATGACAGATTCAGTAGTCAATCGAAACTACAATCAGTAATATATCCCATTTGTACGGCAATGACTTGACAACTTCACTTGTACGGCAAGTGACTTGAATGACAGTCACTTCTTGACACTCCACTTTTACAACAGTGACTTGAACGAAAACTGAAACTGTCTTGAAGGCAATTCACTTGAACGGCCGTGACTACTTGTATGGCAATCACTTGTATGACAACCTTCGTTGGGGAGTCTTGTACTACACTCCTTGTCGGCACATACGACACTCCTCTGACAATACTCTTCTGACAACACTCTTCGTACAATACTTCCAAACTGCAACTACTGCTTTGACCTTGCATATAGAACTAGGAACAACTATGGATCTATCTACTGCAACAATAAACAATGACAGTACATACAGGAAACATACAAAGGCAGTAATAGATGATGAATATGAACAGATATTGCATTAACAATATCTTGTATAGTTAATTATGTACGACATTATCTTACAAACACATTGCAATGCCTATACAGAATATCTTCCTCCTTGCCAACAATGCTAACCACACATTTCATCCAACAGCAGCCTTTGGCCAATCACCACACTGCAAATGAATGAGGGAAGGGTCTTATTTATACAGCTAAAAGGTAGTTGCATCCTCCAACTACCCGACACCTCATCATTTTCTTAAATTACATTTGACATGCATTTAACTTACATTTACATTTCATTTGATGACTCACTTTATAACTTGCCTGTACATAACTAATACTTCACTTAAACATTACACATTATCACATCACAACTGTATAACTTTATTAGTTATATGTACGGACATTTTGTCAAACACTTTGCATATGAACTACAAAATAACACAAAATGACAACTTATTCACTAATTACGCAAACAGGTCAATTTTCCTACCTACATGCTAGGCATACCAAAAGTGCTGGTAAATCCTTTAACTAATCCTAGGTTGAAAGAGATCCCAAAAGTTAAGTGGCAAGTCTAGCTCAAGAAAAAAAAAAGAATATGGACAAATAGAAGACTGTTTGCAGCAAGTTCCAATGGAGGAGAAGGCTTTCCATTACAAGCACTAAGTAGCACATCCAATTAATGCTATTGACAAGGTGTGACTATACTTTGTAAGGAATAATTCAAGGCTAGAAGTTTGAAGCCAAGGCTTTTTAGATATGGCCTATTCAAGATTGTTCAATAGATGGCTGAGAATGAATTTAAGCCAAATCTATTCAACTATGTGATCATATACTCAATAGTGAATGCAAAAGATCTTACATAACTCTATCTGTTTATGCTGAACGATGAAGAAAGAGTTTAGATAATATTGTCAGATAGGGAGGATATGTTGTTAGATACTCAGAAATAGTTCGAACAAGACATTGTTTTGCAGCAGAAGATTGAAGCTGATAGGCACAAATTAAGTTGTGTGAATTTTGGAAGAAACAGTGTTTTTTTTGGTGTGGTGGCATTCATATTGTAAAACGATGTTATCTTCTAAATGAACATAAGGGAACTTTTAGCTGTGCGTGGGGAAAAAGTTGATTGAAATTTTAATCATCTGTTAGTGAGTAGTGGTTTTGCAAAGCTGATTTGTGGAATGACTTTATCAATGAGTCATTTGATTGGGGACGAACTACAATCACCAGGGGGCATGGTCTGTAGTTGCTCAACACTTGGTCAAATTGGTTTGGGGGAGTGGAGGAGGGGGAGGAGGAATAAAATTCTATTCTAAAGCACTAAGTAGCACATCCAATTAGTGCCATTGACTTGGTGTGACTACACTTGTGTAAGGAATAATTCAAGGCTAAAAGTTGGAAGCTAGGAGTTTTAGTCATGCCTTTTTCAAAAGCGTTCAAGAGATAGGTGAGAATGAAGTTGAGCCAAATCCATCCAACTACATGAGCATATAGTCAATAGTGAATGCAAAATATCTTACATAGTTTCATTCATTTATGTGGAGAAAGAGTTCAGAAAATATTGTTAGATGGAGAGAGCATTGTAGTAGTGGACTACTATCATTGCTTCCAAACAAAGTTCTGTCACGCAATCATATGAAGAATGTGAAGGGACCAAACTGGAATTCATAGACGTTTTGAACATTTTCCACTCCATAAGATGCTCGTTCACTAAGGCGTTTTGCTCTTTGAGCAACCCACTCCTCAAGCAACCTTGCTTCCCGAATGGAGGCTTGATGCACAGGCTGAGGCAGAAGACCGAGTAGGGCAGAAAACAAGAATTGGATAAGTGTTTGGAAGAGGGAACCCCATCCTTAGAGCGACTTGCTCTCCAGGCACCTCGCTTTTCAAAGGGACCCGCTCTACAAGCATCCTACTTTAGAAGCAACCTGCTCCCTAGTCATCCTGGTTTAGAAGCAACCCGCTCCACAAACACCCTGCTCTTAGAGCGACCTACTCTCTGGGTGCCCCAATTCTGAAGTGACCCACTCTTTAGGCACCTTGCTCGTAGAACGACTCACTATCAGGGTACCTTGCTTCGCATCTATCTTTAGTAAACAGATAAGGATGATGTAATCACCTTGTAATTACCATTGAGGTACATTGTATCTTGTAAATCCTTTCTTGATTTGTGGATCTTGCTTTTCAAGAAAGGATTAAAGCGACAACAAGTGAAGACAAGCATGAATGGGAACAAAAATTTGAAAGAAAAAAAGGCTCTCCAAGTGACCTCGCTCCTAGACCAACCCGCTCTCCGGGCGCCTCACTTTTAGAGTAACCCGCTCCCTGAGTGCCTTGCTCTCAAAACGATCCACTCCTTGAGTGCTCCACTCTCAAAGCGCCCCTCTCATTTCATTTCATTTCAAAGCAACCCACTCTTTAGGCGACTCGCTCACTGGAATGCCCTATTTGTCGAAGTGAACCGCTCACTAGAGCACCCACTTTTTCATTTGTTGTTTTCTTTGACCAATGCGCCTTGTTTTTCATTCCCATTTTTCAATGTGATTTTAGAGGTTTCTTCCTTTTCGTTCATGAATATCAAAACACCCAAACAATGTCAAGGATGTCCTGGTTACCAAATCATCAAATCCTTCAACAACCTGCTTATGTCCCTATAGGATCACCTATATACCAAGTGTCACATGAAAAGGAGCAATATGGCCAACCTGTACAATATGAGCAGATATCTCAACCATACCCATTCATTCACCAACAAAACCTTGCTGAGGGGTACCCAACCCATACATCCCAAAATGCCCACTCTGTAGATCCAACGCCCTTCCTCTTAGTAGTTCCCCCAATATCCAATGTTTCCCCAAAATCCCCAGTGTCAACCAACCCCTTATGAACAACAAGAATTGCAAAAGTAGCTAAACAAACTCAAACATATGGTTTCAAGTCTTCGGTCATGCTATACATAGGAGAATGAACTTGATACAGGGAACATGCTATTCTCTTAGCAGGGAGATTTTTAGATGGCCAATCAAAGGAACTGGCCATTACCCCAATAGGAAAATTTTCAGATGACTGATTAGGCATAGAACTATATGGTGAATCAGCCCACCGTATTCAGTCAACCAATGACTTGTCAACCCATGATGAACCAACCAGCAATGAGTCAAGTGTTTGTACCTCAAGCTGACACAATGCAAGTCTATGTAATACCCAAAACATCCTTAGTGGGCAGAAATTGCACATTTTCCCAAAGTGTTGTCATGTACAGTAACCACTCTAATGGGTCAATAATTTCTATAGAATATTCCCTACTTGAGCATCAAGAATCATCCCCTCTTCAACAGTAATGGAGCCCGAGATGGTAAATGAAGAATCTAAAGATGAAGGACCAGAACTGAAAGAGGAAAGTGAAGCGTTTGTTCTGTCAAATAGAAGAGGAGAATCTATAGAAGTGATGAAGGCAAATCCACAACCAAAATATGAGACCGTTATACTAGGCCCTATTGAAACGATACAGGAGGGAGGAACACCAGAGAGACTGAAAGAGTCATTGGACAAGCCCCCATTGGTGGAAATGTTTCCTTTATTCAAAGTAAAAATCCTAGAAGAAGGCTACCGTAGTGACTCACTACTAATTCATGCTTAAGGCAAACTTTTGAGGGACACAAAAGTTTCGATCAAAGGTGGTTACAATTTTGTAAGTCACAAATGAAGGAGATAGGCACGCGATGTGTTTTAAAAGTAAAAGGTTGAAGAAGGTCCTTATATTCGAAAGTTTTTTGAAGCCTATAAAATAGGAGAGATAAATTTGACAAAGCATAGCAATAAGAGGACTAGTGGAGAAAGAAGTTTCCTCATAGAATAACTCTCAATATTGGAAGTTTTGCAAGATCCGATAAAGGTCAGCGACAGGAAGTTCCGACCAACGGACAAAAATACATTGGGTAAAGTGTGTACATAAAAAATTGTATTGCTTGATGTGGATGAGGCAACAACTGTAGAATCCTCAGAGGTGGAAGAGGATCATTAGGAGGAACACACAAAACAGTTAGAAGATCTAGATGAATCCCAACCAGAAATCTCGGTGCATGCCTTAGCCTAGCTTTGAGCATAGCTTTGAAGTTAGGGACATCGTTTTTCTCTGCCTACAACCCTACAAATAGTCATCTATCCATATTCGTGGATGCCATAAATTGGCAGCCAAAGACTATGGTCCTTACCAAGTATTACAATGGATCGGGTCAACAACCTACAAACTGGCCCTTCCGGCCACTTCCAGAATTCACAAACTCTTTCATGTCTCCTCTCTGAAGAAGGTTGTTGGCAACAAGGTCTAGGTACAATCTACATTACCAGAGTTGGACGAAGAAGGATCCATCATTCTTGAGCCTAAACAAATTTTGGATAGGAGATCGCGCACCCTTCGCCACTGTGTTATCACTGATGTCCTTGTTCAATGACAAGGATTGCAACCTAAAGATGCCACTTGGGAGTCCCTCCAACAACTCTAGCAGCAGTTTCCTTATCTTTAGCTTTGAGCACAAAGCTTTTTGAAGGGGAAGGGCATGTTAGGACTCCATCCTAACACTATTATGTAATAACCCCTTTCTTAACATGGGGACCCCATTATAATGTTTTGTAATGATATTATGTAATTTTTTGTAATAGTTTGTGGCACTAGAGGTGCCTAGACAAGTGGCGCCATTTTATGTAAATGTTATAAAGAATGTAATTGTTTTGTTTGGTAGAATATTCTAGCTCGGGTGGCATTTTGCATGTAAGCCAGCCTTGAGCATTAGGTAGGGTTATGAAGTCTTTAAAAATGCAAGGGGCAGGAATGGATGTATCTTTTTGCATAATTGAAATCAAAGTATTGAAGGAGGTTGCCCCCTTGAAGAGGCCCGTGATTCTATATTGTGATTTGTGAGATTTTTGCATTTTCATTTCGTATTGCAATATTATGTTTTTTCATGAATTCAGTGCTTTCATTGCAATGTTTATGTGTATGTTCTTATTTTAATTAGAAGGTTCCTAACAGATCACTTGCTACATATTTTAGTTATCCTGACCAAAGATGCTTGGCTCTTTACCTCAAGGAAGCTATGACTCTTCGACGTCGGTTATTATAGGGGAGCCAGACTATACCCGACTAATCACCTCATTCTTTTACCCTATCTCTGTAGTCGAGAAAAAATGAGTGCTCATTGGAAGCTACAACTATCCAAAATATTAATGATAGATCTATGCACCCTTGTCTGCATGCAAGAGTGGCTACTAGGGCTTTAGTTCTTTCTTGTTTACGACAGGACAAGTCTGCAGTTCTTTGGCATTGGGTTTTGGCCACCCCTCACATATTGAAGAGTTGTAGACAAGTACAACTTACTAGTTTCTTGTCCTCTTTTATTGGTTCCATAGCCATGGATGCTAGAAGAGTCTTAAGGGATCAAACTCCATGTCCTCCCAAGATTATCCAACCGAGCCCTCTTAGTCCCGACCATTCTCCTGGAAGCATCATTAGATCCTGTGTTGGTCCTTTTGGGATAGTTGGTGACAACGATTGTGCTTCTTCTTTACATCCCACTGTAGATTAGTATTGACGCTTGGATCCATTGGAGCTCCTTTCTATCTTTGTTGTACTTTAACTTCTAGATCTCTCTTAATCATTTCTTTTTTGCATGTTTTGGTTTATCCATTCTGGGTAACCCTCGAGGCTTTAATTTTATGCCATACAATTGTTCCACTTTAGAGTAGTTTACTCTTGATTCTTTACTCTATTTTAGCTTATTTTCGTAGTACTTTATGGTTGCTACAATGCATTGTAATTTGTAACAGCTCTTTTCAATAAGTCCCATTGGCCTACTTTGGCCATTTGTGGACATTTATAGAATTATCTTATCTCTGAATGATCAATGTGATGCAGGAGCATCCGGCGACAGTAGAGCAATCTTGCATTTTCTAAAATTTTTTCAAATTTTTCGAAGTACTTTGCATTCTGACTTTTTTTCCCCAAGGAGGAAGTTTTGTAAGGCAAGGGGGGATGGTGGACTGGAGAATAGGGAGAAGAGTGAGACTGGAAGAACAGAGCCGAGGCTCGGTTAATGTAAGCCTGCGGGCTGTAATGCATAAGAATTTTCCGAATTAATAGAACAAAAGTTTTGAAATTTGCAGGAGTGTGAAGGCGTTTATTTTCCCGGTCCCCGTCACAATGTCACCTATGTTAATCTAAAGCGAAGGCTCATGGTTCCTTCTGAATATATAATTTTTATTTTTTATTGTTTATACAATATTGAAACAGGTCCCACCCATATTACATCATGACCACATAACCACAGTGTTTCAACCGCATAATGGTATTACAACAAACTGTATTATTACAACACCCATGGGAATTAAACACTAGTGAGTTCTATTGAAGCAATATGATTTTAATTTCAGTACAAATAGCTTATGTTTTGCTGATGGTTATCCATCTATCGATCTATCTATAACCCTAAACTTAAGTTTTTCTTTTTCACGGTAGATCTGTTCATGATTAACTTCATGTATTTATTTATTTTTCCCTGACGTTCCTTATTACTCTGTTATGTCATGTAATTAGGATTCTATTTTTGACCTTGTGAGCATTTAACATTTCATAACTCGTGTGAAGTTAATATTTTGTTTGATTTTGTTCTCAGGAGTCATCATGTAATTGCAATAGATATAAGTCCAAGAAAGGTTGAGTATGCACAAAACAATGCAAGAATTTACGGAGTTGATAATTGTATCGACTTTATAATTGGAGATTTTTTTCAACTTGCTCCTCAGCTAAAGGTATAGTGCTATTAATAAAGTACATAGTTTCCTTAAATGGGTGCATTGCATTGCAAGCAAGCAAGAAACAAAGTTTTCTTTTCTGATCATTTCATTTTTTGACTGCAATACATATTTGCATATCTATTTCTTCATTACATTATTTAATATTTTCAAAAAATTTTAGGGAATTTTCTAAATGTTTCATCACTAATACAAGAACCTTACAAATTCTTTAGAAAATAACTACATTGCAATCAGACCTGCAATAAGATAGCAATAATGTACATTAATATACAAGAAATAGCTACCCAGCCTTCCATATTGTTGTCACCTCTTGCAGCCATGAAGAGCTTGTTGTAAAATACAACCTTCTTATAAATGGATATAGGACTTTAATAGCTCTGCAATGCAACTATCAGGAAACACCATCATAAATGGATTTTATCAGTAAAACATAATTTCTAGAAGCAACTAAGAAGAGCTATTGGTGTAAAGGGACAATGGCATAGGCAGAAGTTTGCATCCAATCCAAGCCATGAAAAGAACAACCTTAGTCTTACGTATGTTAGAAGTCCAAATGTTGATTGCAATGCAATAAGATTTCAACACCTAGCAATAGATGGTGGTTCTTGAAGTTGAATCTTCATGAAAACATTAAGAATGCAAGTGTTGTGAAACATAGTAGCAAATATGTAAAAATATCACCAATATGCACCACACAAGAGTTTCGTATTAGAGATGTATGGTGGGGTAACAATGTACCTAACACTCAATGATTTCAAATGAATACCCTTAGCATGGGGCAACACCATCTTTCACTCAGTTTAGTAGGAGAGGTATTCAACTTAGAGGCTAGTTTTGGTGGCATAACATGGAACTGACCAAGAAGGTTGGAATGGGCTAGGAAGGTCAGAATGGGCCAAAACAGGTTGGGGGGTTGAGGGGCCTCGAAACTGGTCGAATTGGGCCAAAACTGGTTGGGAGGGCTAGAACGGGCCAAAATGGGCTGGTAAGGCCAAGATGGGCCGAAACAGACCCGAAAGGCCAGGACATTCCTAAACATGCCATAGAGCGCCCGAATGGGCCTAAATGGACCAAAAGTGGCTAGGAAGGCCGAAAAGTGCCAGGTGGGCCGAAACAGTTTGGAACAGGACCAAACAGGTCTGGAAGGCCAAAATGAGCCAAAACAGGTTGGGAAGGCCAAAACAGGCCAAGGGGGCCCAATATTGGCTGGAATGGGCCGAAAAGGGCTAGGATGTTTGGGATGGGCCGAAACAGGCTAGGAAGGCTAGGACAGGCTGAAATAGGCCAAGAAGGCTAGGACGGGCCAAAACAAGCCAGAATGAGACGGGGGGGTCCAAAACTGGTCGAAATAGGCCAGAGCTGGCCAAGAAGGCTGAAACATGTCAGGAAGTCTAGAATGGGCCAAAACAGGCCGAGAAGGTTGGAACAAGCTAGGATGGGCCAAAATGGGGCAAGGGGCAGGGGGCCCAAAACGGGCCAAAATTGGCTAGGAAGGTTGAAATGGGTCAGGAAGGCTAGAATGGGCTAGGAAGGCCAAAACATGCCGAACCGAGCTAGGGGGCAAAACTAGCTAGAATGGGCCAAAATAGGCTAGGAAGGACAAGATGGATAGGAATGGGCCAGAATAGGCTAAAACGGGGTGGGGGGCCAGGTGGCCTGAAACTGGTCGGGAAGGCCAAAACAAGCAAGGGGACCCAAAACTAGCTAGAATGGGCCAGAAAAAGGGTTGGGAAGGCCGAAAAGAGATGGGAAGGTTGGAACGAGCTAGAATGGGCCGACAAGGCCAAAAGTAGCCAAGATAGGTTGAAATAGGCCAGGAAGGCCAGGATGGGCCAAAACGGGTTAGGAAGGTTGGAATGGGTCAAAATAGGCCAGGATGGGCTTGAATGGGCCATAGAGAGCCTAAACGGGTCGTGAAGCTTGGAACGGGCCAAATGGGCCGACAGGGGCGACGAACTCTGAAATAGATCAGACGGATTAGAACAAACTAAAACGGGCCCAAACAGGCCAAGAAGGCCAGAACGGGCTATAAATGTCAAAACAACCTAGGATTGCTGGGGAGGGCCAAAAGGGACTAGGAATGATAGGATGGGTTGAAACAGGTTGGGAATGCCAGAATGGGCTAAAATAGGGTGGAATGAGTCAGGAAGGCCAAAATGGGGTGGCAGGGTGAAAATAGTCGAAACAGGCCAGAACTAGCAAGGAAGGCCGAAATGGGCTAAAACAGGCCAGGAAGGCTAGGATAGGCCGGAAAGGGCCAAAACAAGGCAGGGGCCGAGGTGCCCAAAACTAGCCAAAATGGGCCAGAATTGGCCAAGGTGGCCGAGATGGGTCGTGAAGGCTAGAATGGGTTGGTAAGGTCAAAACGGGTTAAGGGGGCCCAAACTGATTGGAATGGGCTAGGATGAGGCATGAAGGCCAGAATAGGCCAAAATGGGGTAGTGGGGCTGAGGGGCCCAAAACTAGCCAAAACAGGTTAGGAAGGACAAAATGGGCCCCAAGGGCCAGGGAGGCCTAAAACTGGTTGGAATGGGTCGGGAAGCCCAAGATGGGCCAAGACAGGCTGAAACGGGTTGGGAACGCTGAAATAGGTCAAAACAGGCTAGGAAGGTCAAGACATGCTTGAAGGGACCATAGAGAGCCTGAATGGGTTGTGAAGGCTTAGAACGGGTTGGGTAGACCAAAATGGGCTGAAAGGGGCTAAGAAGACCAGAATAGGTCAGGCAGGTCAGTATAGCCAAAATAGCCGAGGAGGCCCCAAAACTAGTCGGAATGGGCCGAAATAAGCTAGGATGTCTAGTACGGGCCAAAATGGGCTGAAACAGTATAGGAAGGCTAGGACAGGCCAAAATAGGACAAAATGAGTTGGGAAGGCTAGAACAGGGCTAGGGGACCCAAAACGGGCTATAATTGGATGCCGGTATAATCTTCGAAATCACGATGAGCGAGTGGGTATCACCGATTGTATTTACTTTGAAGAAGGAAGTGAATAAAATCCACATATGTGTAGAATTTAGAAGTCTATATGCTGTAACAATAAAGGATTCCTTTTCAATACCATTCACTGATTCAATCTTGAAGGAGGTAGCTAAACATGAAATCTACTCATTTTTGGATGGGTTTTCCAGCTACAATCAAATAAGTATTGTGGAGAAGATAAACTTAAGACAATTTTCATTGTGGAGAATGACATTTATGCATATAATAGAATTGCATTTGGGTTGTGTAATGCCCCTGCCACATTTCAAAGTATTATTATGTATATATCTGAACAAATGTCGACAAGAAATTTCAAGACTTTCCTAGATGATTGGTCCTTATATAGGAAGAAAGAAGAGCACTTACAAGCACTTGAGGAATGCATGAGGTTGTGTTTGAATGCTTGCTTAGCATTGAACCCAAGAAAATGCAAGTTGATGGTGCCATATGAAAACAATTGGGACACAATTTTTGTAGAGAAGGGCTGAAAACAAATCATGATAAGATTCACATCATACTGAATATGGAGGAACCGTATGGTGTGAGTTCATTGAAGACTTTTTTGGGATCCATAGGATACTGCAAAAGTTTCATCAGGAACTTTGCCCATGTGTCCCACCCACTAGATTCATTGACAAGAAAGAATGTCCCTTTTAGTTGGACAGAGGAACATCAAGGGGCCTTCGAGGAGTTGAAGGCAAAAATGGTATGCACGCCCATTCTAGTATTCCCATATTGGGATAAGGAGTTCCATGTAATGACCCTCCCCCGGTCTAATTTTCAATATTTTTATTTTGCTGATACAATTTGTGTGAAAACACAAACAATCCAGAAATATAGAGGTATTTTGTTTTTTATTTCAAATACTGAACTAGGGCACAACAATTACAATGTTTTCAATTTTGGAAACATTAAATCAATACAATAAAATAAATACCTCTGTAAACCCTAGCTGATCTGATCTCTGTATAGATAAATATGAAGGCTCAGCCCTTCATATTGGAACTCTGTGTAGTGTCCTCGCTCCAGATATTCCCCTGTATAAAGCTCTGTGTCCCTGTGTGGAAACCCCAACTCTAGAAGACTGAATAATGAAGTCCGAATGTATTCCCTGTATGGAAATACCGCTGATTGGCCTAAGGGTAATATTTCAACCCCGAAGTCAATGTCCTTGTAAGAGGTTACCGGCTCTCACAAGCTCCAAAATATCTGCAATGTCTCTGCTAGAGAGTTCTCCAAAAAACCCAGAGGGAAGGAAGTAAAAATAATCCACGCATATTCCAAATGATCTCCCAAAAGCCTTTTTAATCTTTCCTTTTAGGGTTCTCCCAAATTAGGGCAAAATTAGGGTTGTGCACACAAAATAATTTAATTTCTAATTTTCTCTTATTTTCCCTCAACAGGCCCCCTTGTGCACTAGGTTCAACCAATTAAAGTTATTTTATAAAGTGGCCCCTTTTTAAAACGTTATAAGTGACCCTTTATAATATAAAGTACAAACTTTATAAATATTAAAATAATGTCACTTAATGAAATTAACTTCGACCATTAAAATATTGGACCTCCACTTGTCAGAATGAAAAACTATGAACAATTTTGGATACCCAATTCGCCGAAGTGTAATCCTGCAGTTGACCCGTTGACCGAAACCCTAAAAACAGCCACTGCTAAAAATAGAAATCCCGTCAAACGACCTCTGAACGAGCCCAAACGATAGTCAATCAAGGGCTCTTTGGGTTCTGTAAGATTTTGATATCTCCAAAGGCTCCCCTACATCCGATTTAGCCTACGAGAGCTCATGTATAGGCTAATCTGCTCTGCACACTGACTGCCTAGAAAAGGGGACATTACAGTCCGCCCTTCCCAAAGATTGCTTGTCCTCAAGCAATATGCATACATACTCCAGTCAAGTGTCTGCATCCTGGCTGAGGTCCATCAAATCCCTGGATCCCATAACATCCTCAAAAAGAAACCACCACATTGACGCTGCGCCACTCTGATCACATCTGGAAATCCACTGTGCACAATTAGCTCAAGGCTAAACTGCAACACCATAATATGATCTTTCTCCAGCCTGAAAAAAAAATGCCTGTCTAAGCTGGAATGAAATATCTCACGCCAAGTAATATCTATGAAATCTCCATCATAGGCAACTGCAAGAACAACTCTGAAACTGTCTTCATAATCACCATCTAACAATCTCAACTCAATGGTTGTCCACCTGACATAAATTGGGTGATCCCATGTCCCAAAATCAACTACAACCAATAAAGCATCCTTTGAAAAGATAGCGTCCATCATCATAACTAGATTGTAGTGATCGCTACTCAACCAAGTGGGATGTAAATTAAACTGCATGCCACCTGAAAAATTACCCACACCCATGACGACCCAATTGAGATACAAATCAATCTCCTCTCTTTGTGGCGTGTCCACAAGATCCCTCACCATGCCACCATGATCATGATGCATCTCAAAAAGTGGGTTATCAAAAGATGTCTCATGATCCATTTTAAATAATGGATTGTCGACCCACTGAAAACTGTCATTATCCTTATGCTCATCCCAATCAACCTATTGATCCACAATAGTATTCTCTGACTGAACTAATTTGAAGTCCTCCCATATGCTATCCAGTTCTTTAATTACTTGTTCAATCTCCTTTGCTCTTTCCTTGTTCTCTTGATCTCTGAAATTTATGATAGCAGCAAGTTCCCTTTTTGTTTCATGTAACTCCATCTGAACACCTGTCAAGGAATCTCTAACTGTGCTAAGATCAAGATTGAGCTCATCCACCTCAACCTGAGTTTCCCTGTCATGAAATAAGGCCTCATCTGCAATCCTGATAGCTGTATCCTTGTCTTTGATCATGTGCAAGAAGACTGATTTCATTTCATGCATTGTACTCTCAAGTTTTTGTAAATCAGCAATGGAAATGTTTTTGTTTGATTGGGTTTTAGGTGTCTTTTGGATGAGAGTTTCAACAAGCTTCATTGATTCATCCAAAGTAGATAACATGTGCACTTCATTTTCAGCTGACACCAACAACTTGTTCTTCCAATTATCATCAAAATTATCAAGATCATGCAATATAAATGGACTGCTGATATTATTTAACTCATTATCAGAATTAGTTTCATACCTTTCAGCAGTGTCTATAAGGCTGCCTTGATCTTCAAGTGCCTCTTCATGAGGAATTACCTTACTAAAAAATTTGTCATTCAAATCAGTGAAGGTGTGACTATCCTGAACTCCCTTATCCACATGCTCTATCTCATGAGAAATGAATTCTTCTTCAACACAATCTTCTGATTTGATTTCTTCTTCAGCAGTAGTCTTTGAATCTTCAGCTCCATCAACATTGTGTTTTGATTTTTTGTTCATCTTCTCAAGAAGACTCATTTTTTCATCTCTGTTTGGTTGTTGCCTCATACGCATATCAATGTAATTTTCATAAGTCATAAGGGCACGAAAACCATCATCATGAGCCTTCCACTCCTGCTGAAACTGATCAAGTAATTGAGTGACTGTAGGCTCCACTTTTACCTGAGGAGGAATTGTAAGTGGAGAATTTGTCATCATAGCAACCAATTGGTTAATAGACTTGTTGCCACATTTTGCACGGGGTGCCATGTTTTCAGTTTTGTAAGTGAATTGCTCTTTTCCTTCCCTCCTTTTTCCCCTTTCTTCATTTCTCCCTTTCTCCCTCTTCCTTGCAGTTTCATTCCTCTCCCTTCCCCTTGAACTTCCCCCAGTAAAGTTTCCAGCAAGTGTCAGGGCGCAACCCGACTTCGCAGCGAAGTCGGAGTGCGCCCTCCAGTTGGAGCGCACTAGGGAATGTGAATTGCGCAGCAGACAGGAGATGAGCGAAATTTGACTAAGTGTCAGAGCGCAACCCGACTTCGCAGCGAAGTCGGGGTGCGCCCTTCTTCCTGGGCGCACTTGGGCAGCAGTATGGCAGAAAATAAGCTAAGTGTTGGGGGCAACCCGACTTCGCAGCGAAGTCGGGGTGCGCCCCCTCTTGGTGCGCAGTCCGAACAACGGAGAAGACATCAAAGTGCTGGTGCGCAACCCGACTTCGCAGCGAAGTCGGGCTGCGCCCTCTGACCGATCTGCGCAGTTGGGGCAAGCAAGCACCGAGAAATTGACTAAGGCACGGAGGCCTCCCCAAGCTCGCTGTTTTTCACCGACGCAACCCGACATCGCTCTGATCCTGGGCGAAGTTGGATAAATTGCCTTTCAAGGCAGCCATGTGTCACTCATCAGCATCCGGCAAGTGTCCAACCTCGGGATTCGATCCAAGACATGACCGAGAAAAGGACAAGCATGGACCGCACTATCTACGCCAATTGCCACCATTAAAGCTGATGTGAAGTGCCATCTGCCACAACTACCCGCATTCCCACTGATTTGAAGTTCCACCCAATGCGCTGCCACGTAGCTGTACAGCTTTCAGGGAGACCATGCTGCAGGTACAGTCCTCGCCGACAGAAGTCAGCATCAGCAGCTCCTCTGCCGCTTTTGTCAGCCAATGTCTAGTCTGGGACTTTGTGTCCGTGATTGTAATCGGGGGGAACTGGGGCTATAAATAGCCACCACATTTTCATTGTAAAGGGTGGAAGGGGAATATACTGCTAGGGAACCATTGTAGCTGTGCGTTTGCCTCTAATACAAGATACATACTTGGCTCTGCTTACTGTCTTCATTTTGTATGCTGCCTCTCCTTGTCATTTCTGCCTCATGTTTCTTATTTCATTGCTTACTGTTGTACTGAACTCTGGACTCCAGTATTTGATGATTAAGTATTCCTGGAATGCATAGATAGAGGATACATAGAATGCATGATAGCTGTAGTTTCAATGTGTGTTTTGTATAGGAATGTTGTTAGTAGTGGTGATTGATCGTTGCCGTGCTGCTTATTCCCCCCACCCAACTCCAATCACATTTGGATTCTCTTTCTCATTTTTATCTTTCCCCGCCTCTTATCTTAAACACTAAAACCCCCACAGGAATCCGGCCTTCTCGGAGATTGCCACGGAAGGCATTCCTTCCTTCCGGCCTTTCAATCTGGTGGGCGAATCTGGGCGCATTATCTCTGTTGCCACATTTTGCACGGGGTGCAATGTTTTCAATTTTGTAACAGTGCTGCTCTTCTTTTTCCCTCTTCCTCTATTTTCCTTTCTTCTTCTCTCCCTTTCTCTTTCTTTCCTACATTCTCTTTCTTCCCCCTTTCTTGGAGCCCCTCAGTTGAATTTTAAACTTGACAGCAAGTTACCTGAAAAATGGCTAAGTGTTGGTGCGAAGTTCGCACTTCGCCCAGTTTTGGTGCGAAGTCGCACTTCGCCCAGTTTTGGTGCGAAGTCCGACTTCGCCCTCTTTCTGGGCGCACCTTGTAATCGGCAGGTTGGCAGGCTGACATAAAAATGATAAGTGCTGGGGCAAAGTCCGTACGGCGGCAGATACCGCCACTGTGCGCAGTCCGACTTCGCAGCGAAGTCGGAGTGCGCCCTTGACAGGTGCGCAGTAGGGAAACAAACTCGGAAATACACCTAAGGCATGAAGGCCTTCCCGACTGCGCTGTTTTCTGCCCGCGCAACCCGATGACGCTCTGATCCTAGGCGAAGTTGGATAAACTGCTTTCAAGGCAGACACGTGTCAAACAGCATCATCCATCATCTGACAAGTGTCCAGCTTCGGGATTTGAGCCAAGACGTGCCGAGCAAAAGGACGAGCATGGGCTGCACTACCTGTGCCGTTGACCTCATTTAAAGCTGATCTGAGGTTCTACCTGCTCCAGCTACCCGCATTCCTGCCGAGAAGAAGTTCCGCCCAACACACTGCCACGTAGCTGTCCAGCTTCCAGGAAGACCATGCCGCGGGTACAGTCCGGTCCGACAAAGGTCAGCATTTGCAGCTCCTTCGCCGCTTTTGTCAGCTTATTGTTTGACTGGGACTTTGTGCCCATTAATGTAACGGGAGGGACTCGGGCTATAAAAACCCACCATGATTTCATTGTAAAGGGTGGAAGGGGAATGTCTGTTAGGGAACCATTGTAACCGTGCTTCTGCTTATAAATATAATTTGTATGCCTTGGTTCTCGTTCTCGCTGCTTTTATTTCTTTATGCTTTATGCTTTACGCTTCCCCGTGTCACGGCTCGTTGATTCGTTTCAGCATTTGGTGATCATGCGCCTTTAGCATTGTTTGTGCCATGGCTTGTTGATTTATTTTAGCATTTGGTGGTCAAGCACTTTTGAACTTCATAGACTAGATGTGGTAGCAGCCCATCGCCTGTGTGTTACGTTGTTGTCCGTAGTGGTGATCGATGCGTTGCCGTGTCGTTAGTTCTCCTTGTAGGGAGAATGTTTGCTAGGGGACCATTGTAGTCATGCGGTTAAATTCTCTCGCATAACACATATACCCGGTTCCGACATCTCTTAGTTACTTTCTGCTTTGAGTTTCCGTACGTAGTGGTGATTGATGCATTGCCGTGTCGTTAGTTCTCCTTGTAGGGAGAATGTTTGCTAGGGGGACCATTGTAGTCGTGCGTATATTGCTTAGTACATAAAGTACACTTAGATTTTGCGCTTCTCATCATGCTTTGTATTTATGATGCAGTAAGTATTGGTGATTGCTGGTTGCCGTACTGTTAGTTCCCCCCCACCAAACTCCAAGTACATTTGTAAATTCTTTCCGTTCATTTATCTCTTTCCTGCACTCTTAGCTTAAACAAAAACCCCCCAAAAGGAGCCGGCCTTCTCCGGAGATTGGCACGGAAGGCATCTCTTCCTTCCGGCCTTTCATGCTGGTGGGCGAATCCGGGCGCATTAACCCAAAATCCTTTCCTCATGGCAGATTCGTAACCAACAGCTTCCGCACGCACCGGTGGGACCAGGGTCCCACATTTGAAGAGAGATTTTCTCGATCGCCTCCACCCGGCGCCGACAAGGGTTTCCGAGCACTTGGTGAGACAAGGAAGTTTCTCACCCCCAACAGAATTGAAGCACCGGTGTTCGCTTCATTGCTGTTCTAAATCTGAACACCTGGCGACTCTGCATGAACAAATCCTCTGAGTCTGAAAGACCGGTCCCAGCACCTTCATGCAAACAAGAAGGTGGCGAGCAAGGGATCCGAGAAGCCCGCCCCGACTTTTACGAACCGGACATCAACGCCGAGGCGAAATTCCCAGGCTGGCCGATCCGCAAGCTCGTGTCGACGAAGCCGAGGCTGAAATCCAAGAAGAAGCCGAAGCTGAAGTCGGCGGAGCTGAGTACGAAATAGAAGAGGCCGAGGAAGAAGAAGCACCTGCATCCTCGGAAAGTACCGACACTGAGTATACAACCGACGGCGGAGAAGAAGAAGAAATGGCTGCCCAACAGCAAAATGACGATGATCTCTTCCCGGCGGTGGACTCTACAGGGCCCTTGGCCCTGGTCGGACAGCAAGCTGTGCCCCCTGCTGCTTTAAAGTCTATCCCTACATACGACGGCTACGGCAAGACGGCGTACGAGCACATCCAGGACATCCTTGCCCTGGCCGCATTACATTCCATTACCGATGAGAGTGTGAAGACCCGTCTGCTGGCCCTTTCCCCGAGGGGAAAGATTCTCTACCGATGGAGATCGCTGCGTAGGGATCCATCACAGTGGTGGCCCCAGCCTGCCGTAAGGCTCGTGAAAGGATGCAACGAGTCTGCTGACCCTACTTCTTTGCTGCATCAGGCTCCAAGCTATCCAGAGACATCCTCAAGAGGAGGTGTCTGATTTTAACATCAGGTTTGCGAGATCCTGGGAAACGGGTACCTCGCGAACTTCGGCCTTCACCGGCATGGCGCTCACTACTATCCGAGATCCTTCAACTCGACATATGCCTCGCCGCTGAAGATTGCCGTAATAGATGAGTTTCCGCGCCGTACGAGGCTGCCCAGCAAGCCGAAGCTGATATTATTTCCATCGGCAGACTCCCGTCCAGGGTGCAGGAACCCATTCATCCCGACTTCCCTAGATCCCAGTATCCTCCCGCTTCTGGTGGTGCGCCGTCCACATCGGGCAGCAACCCCAAGAAGAAGGGAATCCGGCGCCGGTCGTAA